>CM037877.1:258028207-258628207 GCA_021292165.1 Shinisaurus crocodilurus
CATCACCTTCCTAGGTTGTGGCTGGCAGTTTTGAATCTTCCAAGAGAAAGAAAGAGAAATGGGAGTTTTGTCATTGGCCAGCAAGAAGCAGCCTTGGGAAGATACAAGGGTATGCTGTTGCACTTTGTGGGAACAGCTGCTGCTGCTTGAAAAACTACTACTATATCTGCTGCACTTGCATAATTGTAAATAAACATATATTACAAAAACACTAAAAGTCTCCAGCGGTCTGTCTTCTGCATACAGAAACGTTTGCTGATGATGGTGGCTTGAAAAGCCCTCCTCTTGCTCAGGGAAGTGGAGCGGAGCATGAAACGGTATTTTAATGAATAGGTTAAAGGAGCAAATCACTTGGCAGCAGATTTGTGGAACGCTAAGTAATCTTTTCAAATGCTGGAATAACTTCAGGTTGTAAACTTCCTTCCTAACAGCTCGAGTGCGTTTTCCGACCTGATTGCATCAGCTCATGAAACTGTGTGTTGGTGCGTTTAAGTATTGTTCCTGCTACCCACAGATCACAGATGGACCGGTCAGGAACCTGTGCTAATTGCTGTCCATCCCGACTCACTTGTGTAGCGGAGGCCGGACTCGCAGGGATGCAGTGCGGGCCCCTTTTGATGAGCGGGGACAATGATGGCAGCTGCCACCACCTGCTCAGAACCCCCCTTTCCACGGCTTCTTGGGTGGCATGTTAACCCTCCTCCCCGCCAGCCAGGTTCAGATATCACAACAAGTCACACACCCGGCCAGGATAATTAGGTAAATTGGGCGGCACACGCAGGAGCGGTTAACAAGCCACCGCGGCTTATTAATCGTGCTCATGTTGCGTGAATCTGGTCATTAACTAGGGGGAAATTAATTTCCCCAGCAACACTGACTGGGTTTGCACGATCACGGAGCAGTAATAAGCAATGGTGGCCTGTTCTCACACACACACACACACACACACACCATGTGCCGTTTTGGGGGGTTTGGGTTTTTTTAAAAACATAGTTACCCTCAGGAGCGCAGTTTGTCGTGTTGCGTGAACCCAGCCAGGGTTGCTGGGGAAATTAATTTCCCCCTAGTTAATGACCAGGTTCACGCAACATGAGCACGATTAATAAGCCGCGGTGGCTTGTTAACCGCTCCTGCGTGTGCCGCCCAATTTACCTAATTATCCTGGCCGGGTGTGTGACTTGTTGTGACATCTGAACCTGGCTGGAGGGGAGGAGGGTTAACATGCCACCCAAGAAGCCGTGGAAATGGGGGTTCTGAGCAGGTGGTGGCAGGATGAACTGAACTTAAGACTGGAGAAATTCTCAAAGTTCAAAATGAACCAAACATAAGATTGGAAAAATGAGAAACCGAAAATGACAGATTCATCCATCCTTACTTACAGTGCAGCCAATCATATACATAGCTACTCAAAAATAAGTAACATTCATTCAATAGGTCTTACTCCCAGGTAAGTGTGTGTAGCAGGGCTAGTGCACTCCAGATATTTTGGACTGCAGCTCCCATCAGGCTTAGCCAGCATGGCTAATGGTCAGGAATTATGGGAGTTGTAGTCCAAAACATCTGGAGGCCGCCAAGTTACATATCCCTGGTGTATAGGATTGCAGCAGCAGGCCTGACCTCACTTACGGTACTCAAGTTTGGCTTGGAGCATTCCTGGAACAACCTCTTCTTATCCCTAGGAGCTCTCCAAGGTACTGCAGAGCCTGCCTCTGACCTGCTTGTCTGCAGTCCTGCTTTTAATACTGGATACACGCCCTCTGCTTTTTGCTGGCTGTGCCCAGTGCCCTGCTGCCAGTTGTCCTTGTGTAGGTTGGTTGCCTCACACCTTGCCCAGCATTCTGTGTATTCTGAGCCCAGGCAGCATAGAAAACTATTAGGCCTGCCAAATCATTACAACCAGCAAGTAAGTTCCAGTGTAAGGTACAAATGCAGAAATGTTAATGTATTCTGTTTTTCTTATTTCCCACTCTTCATTTTGAAAAGCTTACAGAGGCTTACACAGTGCTCCCGCAGTCTCCCATCCAGGCACAAATCAGGTCAAAATCCATACCCGCTTAGTTTCAACAAGATGACAAGATCAGATGCTCCCAGACCATTCACAAGTCAGGAACTGGTACAAACCGTGGGAAAATCAGTAGTGTGCTTAACAAAATCATTATAGTTGGAGGGGATGGAAGGAGACACATGATGTGTACATCAGCTGCTGTTACACAACTGGGCTGGAAGCAAGGGGCTCAGCTTCACTGTGGTGTTAGAGGGAAGTGGTTAATTTGTAAAAAAAATGTAAAATTAACTGGGGCTTAAGAAAAGTGATATGGTATATACCCGCTCCACATCTAAACAATAAAAGAGAACAAGGAAAACAACAACGTATTATAACATATAAATGTTATAATTAATTCATAAATGTAATAATAAAAATAAATAAATAATAAATAAATTATAACATACAAAGAATAAAACTACGTATTAAAAAGTTTTAAAAAACAGAATACCAAGAAAGACCGCGGCGTGGCAGGTCAATCACGGAGGGCTTCTTGAAATAGAGAAGTCTTCAGCAGGTGCCATAAACAGCACAACATTGGCGCCTGCCTGACCTCCAGGGGCAGGGAGTTCCACAGACAGGGACCTGCCACCCGAAAGGCTCTACTCTGGGTGGACTCCAACCGGGCCATAGGTCCGTGCGGAACCTCCGGGAGCATGCCATCTGATGGCCTCAGTGACCCGGCTGGTTGATAAGGGAGTCGGCGCTCTCTCAGTATCGTTATTCTCCAACCCACTCCATTACATGCTGCTGAAGGCTCTATTCTGTCTGTGCATTAATTCATTCTCCGATAACATTTCCTGCCCTGTTTTAAAAGCCAAGACAATATTTGTCCTTTAGATTGAGATAAACCTGGAAAACATCACTGTCCTACAATCCGTTATTGGCAGTTCAAAATGAGCCACACACCAGCCTGTGAAGCAGCTGGCCTTGCGCTACGTGGCACCTTAATGCTCGTGCTTTAGAAACAAGATGTATCAACCCGTCACGTAGAGATTTTTACTTGTAGAGACTGTATGGCAGGCTTCTCCAACCTGGTGCCCTCGAGAGGTTTGGGACTTCAACCCCCATCAGCCACAGACAGCGTGGCCAGGGGCCAGGGATGATGGGGGCTGTAGTCCAAAACATCTGGAGGGCACCAGGTTGGGGAAGGCTGCTGTACGGAGTGAGGTGAAAACTGAAGAAAGGACAACTCAAGGAGCTGAGGTGAATGAAATTAATGTAAGAAATCCATAAAATTGATGATTCCCCAAAGGCAAAGACCAGGACAAAATATGGAAAGCGACTGCGCAGGGACAGGTTCCCCAAGCTGGGGGGGGGGGGTTGTCACTGGTGCATCTGAGGACCCAAGGTTGGAGAACACTGGGCTAGAGGCTGGGAGCGGGGAGAAGCAGCAAGGCAAGTGGTAGAGGGGAGAGAAGGAGCGAGTCTGGGGTCTACGAGAGGGGAGAAAGAGCAAGGTAAGGAGCTGGGGTGGGACAGGAAAAGCAAGGCTAGGGATGGGGAAGGGAGACAAGTAGGGAAGAAAGGCGTTGGGGGAGAGAAAGAGCAAGGCTAGAGACTGGCAGTGGAGAGACAGCGAAGGGGCAAGGCCTGTGTGGGCGGAAGATCGGGCGGGGCCAAGAAGCCACTCTTCCCTTCTCTTCCTGCCCGCTGAACAGCTGATCGGCGGCAGGTTCAGACACAGGAAGGAGAGAACCTGCCCCCGTGATGTTTTTTCAACTTTTTTATTTATATTGAAAAATAGATTTTTGGAAGGGGCCTGGAGGGGGAGAACTTTGCGGGGTGCCATGTTGGGAACCCCTGCCCGAGTGGACCACCATACGGGCTGCTGGGAGGGCCACAGCTCATTGGTGGAGTGCAAGCTTTGCTTGCTAGGGATCCCTGGCACAATCGCCACCGTCGCCAGGTAGGGCCAAGAAAGGCTCGTGTCTGAAACCCGGGACTGCTCGCGCCGGTTGATGCCGAGCTAGATAGACTCCAACGATCAAACCCAGGGGTACGCACGCCAGTACTTCTCCAGATGTTTTGGACTGTGACTCCCATAATCCCTGACCATTGGCCATGCTGGCTGGGGCTGATGGGAGTTGTAGTCCAAGACATCCGGAGGGCACCAGGTTGCCTACCCCTGATCAAACGTATGCATTGCTACGGCTGCTTTCATCATTCATCCACCGATTCTTCTCTGCCTTGATCAACCGTTTGGTCCGGGCCATGCCTGAGCTGCTGTTGTTGTTTTTTCCAGGAGCTGGAAAACACCTGGCTGAGACGGAATATGGAGCCGAGGAAAGGCGCGACTTTCCACTAACCCGCCAGGCGCTTGTGAGTGTGTCTTCCTGAGGTTATTATGGGCCGTTCTGAACACTGACGCACCTGAGGACAGTCATTATTTCACCGTCAGCTCTGCATCCTGGCTGTGTCAGACGGGTCCACCTCTTTCTCTTTCTTTCTTTTTGTGCTCATCAGAATGAGACCTGTTTACCGAGATTTCGCTTTGCTCCAGGATACTGTTTGGGGTTTTCTTCTCTCCCCCCCTTTCTGTGTTGCTATAGTTACCGATACCATTATAAAATTATGCTTGAACCTTGTGGAAGAAATGGATCTGTCAGAAGCAATTATTGAAAAGAGCAAGTTGTTTATCTGGGGCCCCTCCTTTCCGTCTTCCTTCCTACTCCACTAATGTAACATTTGGCTGCAATGTGTGTGTGTGTGTGTGTGAATTTATTTTGGATTGTTGTAGCCAAATGGAGTCATTGAGAAAAGGTGGTGTGTACATAAGCAGGGAGACCAAAATCTGGCTGTTTATCCCTGGAGATAAATTTTAAAAACAAAACAAAACAAAAAAATCAGTAACAACATACACTGTTTCTGCTGCATGTAATTTTTGAACTGGGCCAGGAGACTTTGAGGCGGGAGAATTTGTGGCTTGCTTTGCGCCTGTCAAAGAATCCCATTTTGCTATACTATGCTTTAGTGCTGTGTCCAATTTCCTTGGGGTTCAAATTCAGGCACAAAATGCGGGGGTTTCTAGAGGGACGTTTCACCAAAGCACCACCCCAGCCCACCCCAATCTCACCATGTGTTTTTTTTGGCCAGGACACTGCTGTTCACAGCCTCATTCAGTGCTGCTATGGTATAGTTATTTATTTATATAAATTTTAATGACCCTCTAAGAATAGTGAGGTTTTCATGGTCGAGAGCACATGATGCAGTCCACATGCTGAAGCTAAGCAGGTATGAGCCGGGTCAATGCTTGGATGGGTGACTGCCTGGGCTGCCCACATCTGTTCTCCTGCATTGAGTTGGACTCGATGGCCTTATAGGCCCCTTCCAACTCTACGATTCTATGATTCTATGTAGCCAATATCTGGCAAGGTAATAACATCACCGAGGATAGGGAAGGCTATTCAGAGTGAGGGCATTGCTGATCGCAGGCTGGGGGCCAAATCCATCCCACCTGGGGGCCAAATCTATACCTCTTTCCAGGTGGCCACACCCCCTTCTTCTTGCTCCACCCTTTCCCCCCGAACCACCTCTTGTTTGGTGGTTTCCCGGCTTTTGTGCATCCTAAAAAGTTGAAATGCCTCTCCTAAGGGTCAGTTAATGGCAGTAAGTGCTGGAATGTTTGCTGATTTTTGCTCCGCCCCCCCTTGCTTTTGGCCCCACCCTCTGTTGGAATGCGGCTCCTGAGAGCTTCTCCAAAATGGAATCCGGCCCACGGGCTGAAAGAGGTTGTGCACTCCTGATTTATAGCCTTTGCTTGTCCTCAGTGACATCACCACCCAGCCAGGTACGATTGGCTAAGTGATGACCTCATTGTCCCCAAGATTAAGAAGGCTGCTGGGGCAGGGTGGGCGGGGAATGGCCCTGCAGCAGCAGCAGCAGCAGCAGCAGCAGCAGCAGCCAATTAAGGCTTCACGCGGAGTAAAAAAAATGTGCCCATCTGTCACTGGGATGGGAGGGCAAACACCTTCAGCCAGTTTCACGCACCACCACCCCAAAATCTATCAAATGAGGAATGCAGGTGAGGGTAGGAATTCATGGAAAAGGAAATGTTTACAAAATGCATGAACCTCCCCTCGCCCCATTTTGTTTGAGCCCTTCTCTGCTTTGTCAAGTCTCTGAGGTGAAAGAGGAATGGAAATTGGCTTACAACAGCCTTCCCCAACCTTAAGACCTGGATCTCTTGAACCAGTGTGGCGTGGTGGTTAAAGTGATCCCGTGTGAGCAAGTGCACCAGTGTGGCGTAGAGCAGTGTTCTCCAACCGTGGGTCCCCAGATGTTTTTGGCCTACAACTGGGCATGCTGGGAGTTGTAGGCCAAAAACATCTGGAGACCCACGGTTGGAGAACACAGGCGTAGAGTGTTGGACTCAGACTTGGGAGATCGCACATGTGGCAATGACCAGCAGAATCGCCCCGCCCCTCCGGCTGGCAAGGAGCTCTCCGGCCGGAAGGGGGGGGTTCTGTGTGTCCTCTCCCCACTCCTGCCTGGTGGTGTGCAAGCACGTTCTACTGCTTCTGCCCGGGACGAGGCACAGGAGAATGTGACAAACCCCCCTGTGGCGTAACCCCACAATTCAGTTCCCTGGTGTATGTCTGCATTAGTATGTCTGCTTTAGTATGTTTAGTGTGTCTAGAATGTTGAACCGAATGGGTGTGGTTTGTGATGTCTTGGAAAGGGTGGGGGGAGGAGTATATAAGGCAGTGATGGCGAACCTTTTTGAGCCCGAGTGCCCAAACCGCAACACAAAACCAACTTATTTATTTCAAAGTGCCAACACTGCAATTAAACCTGAATTTTTTAGTTTAGTAAAAACAACTCATACAGTTGTGTGAACTAATTAATATCTTTTGTCTTAAAAGAAGAACACAATAACAGGGCTTTCAATGAAACAAACAGCTTTTTATTGAAAAAAACATCAACTCATTTTTTTTTAATAGTACTACATTGTACAGGTTGACTTTTACTTTTACTAATCCAACACCTGTAGAAGCATCAGAGTAAAGCTTGCCCCATACAATTTCAGTCTGGCATATAATCATATTACAAGTTGAGAATCCCTTATCCTTATCTAAATTACCTTCATGTTTATGACTATGATTATATGCCAGACTGAAATTGTATGGGGCAAGCTTTACTTTGGGTCCTTTCCCTGCTTCTACAGGTGTTGGAATAGTAAAAGTAAAAGTCAACCTGTACTAGGATGAGCAAGATAAACAAGAAATGGGGCGCCCCATTTGCTCCATCTCATTCTGCCACCCTCTAAAAGTCAGGAATTTTTAAAAGTCAGAAAAAGTCAGGGCTGGGGCCGGCGGCGGCGCGTCCTCGCGCTGGATTGGGAAGGGGCTGCAGAGGCCCCTCTTCTCCGCCGGCCGGGCACGAGAGTTGGCCCGGCCGGCGCTGCTTTTTTCCTATTTTTTCTTCCTAAAAACTTCGCCACGCGCCTGTCCTGCCTCCCTTCTCCTGCTTCCCATCCTCTTCCTCCTCCTCCCCCTCCTGCAGAAAGTAAACCATTCGTGCCTGTCTGCCTCGGGTCCGCTCCTCTGCTCAACACCGGTAGCTCCTCTCCCTTCTCTTTCTCCTCCTCCTCTGCCGTCAGCAAACAAACTGCACCAGCGCCTCGTTGGGAGGGAATGTGGGCACGCGGCGTGACACTTACTCACGCCGCTGGGAGCGACTCTCACGTTGCTAAGGAGGTTTGAGGGATGTCAGAGTTAGTTAAGGGAGTTGGTGGGTTGGTTGTAGTGTGAGTGTTAGAGAGTTTGGGAGTTAGGTTAGGTGGGTTATTTGTGTTTTGTCAAGAATTTTAAGAGGAATCAGTGATTGTATATGAGGAGTGAAAGTATTTAGAATGATAGGGACTTAGGTTAATTACAAAGTGTTTGGGGTAGGCAGGTTTAAAGTTATTTTCTGCAACTAAGATTTTGAGAATTAAGATAAACTTATCTTTATTTTGTTTGCTACCCAAATCCTACACGTCAGCTTGGCGTTATTAACCTGCATTACTGTTAAATCTACACACACACACACACACACCTTTGTACCCACACTCCCACAGTATCATAAATTTGAGCTAGATCCTTAATAACCAGTATTAATCTTTCCTCTCATTAGTAGGGGAAAGGTTTCATTTGACACACACCCCCTCAGGTTTTTAAGTGTTGATGCTTAGCCTGAGAAGGGTTTTATGCGCCTGGTCCTAAAGTGTCAGGGACCGACCGTGTCGTCGCACCCCGCACCCCGCTTGGTGGTGTGATCGTGCCGCTGGTTGGGGTGTGTGTGAGAGAAGAATGTGCCTCTCGAGGAGGAAGTCCAGCACCAGGCAGATCATCCCCTCCCTGCTCCCCTCAGTGCTCCTGCAGTGTCCCCTGGGATTCCGGCAAGAGGACCGAGGAAGAAGGAGAAGGCAAGCAAAGGGAAAGGAAGCATGGAGGAGGACTCTGTGTCTGTGTATGCCAGGCAGAAAGGCCAGAACGGTGGAGCAGAAGACCTTTAGATGGTTGAGCATGGTGGAGCTGGAAGTAAAATCCATTCCCTCCCTCTGTGTTTCATGGATTGTCAGGCATCTTCCATTTCATCCTTTGCTCATTGGCGGAATCAGATCTTTTTGTAGGAGAATTTCGTTCATTTGCAAATACGCACTTGCACTAGTGTAATGTGAACTTGCGGAAGGGTGCATTAGTGCTAATACACATTTGTGTAAATCCGCCCCCCTCCAAGTAAAAAAAAAAAAAATGGTGTGCAACAAGTCCGTGGAATGTGCACGACTTGGGAAAAGCCTGCAGGTCTGCTGAGGAATCCACAGGTCGGATTCACAGAAATCTGATCTCATTTGATTCTGTTGTGGATTTCTCCAGCATCCCTAGCTGGAAGAGAGGAGGAGGCCCTTTCAAGAGAGATCTATCAGGATATCAGGCCGGAGAGATAAGAAAGCCACGGAGGGTTTTGAAGGCAAGGATGAGGCATTCGTGAAGGGGGAGCACTCTCCACAAGCTCAGAGGCACAGGTGCTGTCAGGTATTCTAGGACGGAGCCCTGCCTTGCTGGCTTGCTTGCTCTAATTATTTATTTATTTAAATTTCCGGAGCTGACGCCGACCACAAAGCAGCAGCCCTTGGCATTAGCACAGATTTCTAGATATTCCTAGAGCAAATGATTCTCATCAACGGCACATACCGTAGAGAAACCTCAAAGCAGAAACCTCAAATCAGTGAGCCGCCGGCGCAGGCACAGCCTAATGGTCGGAACAGATGGACGTTTTAACGAGTTACCAAGGGAAGTTGTGGGTTTTCCATTTCTGGAAGCCTGACAGAATAGGTTGCTTCAACATCTGCCAAGGCTGGCTTATATTTAATTAATCTTGTTATTGGGGGGAGTGGGGGGGGGAGGAGCCAACGTGTGTCAGATGTAGAAGTCTGGGCAGCACTGGGCCTAACTTAAAGCAGTGGGATAACAAGGCCACCATGGAGCCAGTGGCCCTGTTCGTATCTACTGAAGTTCCCCACATGTGGCTGTGTTGTGGAAATTAAAGTCCAACCCGAAGGAACGGTGCAGCAGCTTCCAAGCAGCAATTCACACAAGTGCAACCGGTAATAAACGTGCATCACGTCCGCATACAAAGTGCAGCTGGGAAGCTCAGTTGTCATATATGTGACTTCCTCTGGACAGCAGTGGCCTGTTGAAAGATTCCTTAGTGTGTGTGAAGTGGACTCAGACTTTCAGGCAGGCATGCGGTACAGCCCTCCATGTGACTGTACCACCTGAGAAAGCACAGGATGGGGAGAACTGCTTGTTGTTGGAAAACATCCTCTAGTCAAAATCCCCCTGCATTTCGAAAGCAAACTTAATTGCCGCTACTGTGTAGTAACTGGCAGGGATGGGGGACAACACTCCATTTACTGGACAGTATTGCTCAGTGATGGAGACAGTGGGCAGACCCAAGCTGCATGGGTACTGAAGTTCAGGTACCATGCCTGGAGAGTGGTCGGTCGGTAGCAAAGACTAAGAGCGTTCCTACAAGAGGCTGTTAATCGCTATATCTACTTTTGGTTTCGTCGCAGAATTGAAATCCAAGCTTTACGCAAAGCTTTTTCCTTTCCTGTTTTTCTGCTACATAACCTCTAGGTGGAGCTATGCTATAGTGGAATAGCACAAATACACAAGGAGAAACAGCTCCATTTCCCCCGTTCTAAAAAAACCTCAGAAAGTGCTCTGAAAACACAGAAGTGAAACTGGAGGATCACGATGTCATCTAACAAGCCTGTAAACAACTATGAGTAAGGAATCACAACTTAACGTACAATAAATGCCTCATGTAGAAAAGCTCTAAGAGCGTGGGACTGGGACTCAGGAGATCTGGGTTCTAGTCCCCATTCAGCCATGGAGTTCACTGGGTAACTTTGGGCCAGTCCCTGACTCTCAGCGTAACCTACCTCACAAGGTTGTTGTGAGGATAAAATGGAGAGGAGGAGGACCATGTGAACCCACGCCTTGGGTTCCTTGCCAGAGGAAAAAAGGTGGGATATAAATGTAAAATGGATGATGATGATGATGATGATGATGATGATGATGATGATGTAACTGGTCAGCACTGTGGGCTGTTAGCCATTCTCCAGGTTCAGCCCTGCATCACCCCCTGCCTCCGCCATAGCAAGTGATGTCCCCCGATTACAGCACCCTGCTCGTCGCCACTTAGCAGAGATGGCCAAGTAGTGTGTTCAGCCCTCCACGCATACGCGTGCACACCACGTGTGCTGCCGCCGCAGCCGTGCTTTCTGTGCCATTACACATTTATTCTCGCCACAGCCCTTCCTCCTCCTGTGATACTAAATGCAATTCTCTACATTTCCTAAAGCTAACAGCATCCATAATAGAAAACGTAGAATCGGGGCGTGGCGTGGCGTGGTGTGGGGGCAATCAATCTTCTTGCAGACCACTTCAAGGTAGGTTCATTCACCTTGGAATATGTCCCGCCCCCCATGTGTAGCTCCACTGCCAATCCGGAAGGGAGGTTTGCTAATATTGTATCTGTGGGTCACCGAAGGTAGGGGATGTTATCTATTACCTATTCAGTTATCCTTGATATAATCACCCAAGGCACACATTCCTTGGCTGACACTGTAGGCTACTTCCAGTGCTCCTCACGCCAATAAATTATCACTCTTCTGTAAGCTACAAGTAGAATTACAATGGACTTTCCACACTATCAGGTACACTGTGCTTTTTCTAAAGGTCCATCCCGCTATGTTCCGTCCACACTAGTAGGCGTGTGACGTTTCTGCTGTGGGTACGGAAGGTCCAAGTCACCAGAACAGCCATGGGAGGGGGAGGGGGGAGCCAAGTGATCTTTTATTAAAAAAAATAATAATGATTTATTTAGCATTAATGCTTATTCATTTAAGCGTGATTGCCCGTTACTACCCACGAAATGTGAGAAACAAAGAGTTTACTGTTTGTTTCAGATTGGAAGTGCAGATTGGCAGCATTTCACAAATAATTTAATAACAAAAAGCATGTTAGTCCTAAACAAAAGAGTGATTAAGGGCACAATCCTATGTATGTTTAGACAGAAAAAAGGCCTAAAACTCCCAGCATGCCCCAGCCAGCTCCTGGGGCATGCTGGGAGTTGTAGGCCTTTTTTCTGTCTAAACATACATAGGACTGCGCCTTAAAATATTAATATTAACCATGTTATAAAGTGGAGGCTGCTGCAAAGGTTGTAGTGAATTTGTTCTCAGCTGTGATAGGTTCACCTGCCCGCTACATCACTGCCCACGCCAACACTACGTTTCTGAGAAAGACAGAAGAGCGTGGCCAAAGGCAGCCTAACAGTGAGATCCTATGTATCTACTCGGAAGCAAGCCCCATTGACTTAAATGGCACTTGCACCCAGGTAAGCATGTGTAAGATTACAACCTGAGGTTGGCAACATTTGCTTTGGAGACAATTCAAAATTTGAGCCCAGCGTATAAAAGATTAATGGGTGCCTCATGTATTTTGGGTCATCTTACTGGATGGGTTATGTTTTAGAGGTATTTTGAGTCCTAAATATTCTGTTTCAGCTCTTGTAAAGTCCAGGAAGGATTAATTTTATTTGCCATTAACCTGGGTGGCGCTGATATTGATGCTGCCATCATATATATCTATGTTTATTGTGTATTTTTTGGGGTGTGTGTGTTCAGTTTCTTTTATGCTTAGATTGTGGTGGCCTTTGGCTATGAGCAATAAACGTTGCCACGTTCTTTATTTTATTTTGTGCAACTGTAATGAAAATGCAGAGCATACACATTAAAAGTCGTAGGCTCTGCAAGATAGATCAACCACACGACCACAGTTTATTCAGGCTACGAAGCTTTGGCCAGTTGGTAGGTAATCATCACAACAGGCCCAGGAACGTTCCTCTCTCTCTCCTCTCATACGTTCTAATCTTCCGTTCCTTCTCGCAGCTCCCTGGAAAGTTTACATGGATTGCTCAGCCATGGAGTGGTGCCTGTATGGTACCCAGGAGGCCTTTAACAGGATTCCATTCTCTTTTTTGTGTGGGCCTGCCAAGTACATTTTGTGGACATTCACAGTCAAACAAAGGCAGAGTTGCTTCATCCGTCTGTACTCAGGAAATGCTTGCAACACTACGCTTGGCTTCTTCCGACTTCTGGGTTCCTCCCCCCTTGCTTTCAGTTCTCTAAATATTTTTCTCTCTCTCTTTCTCCTGTGTCTCATCAGAAGGGTAGCTGTGACTGCCGGGTAGAGGCTGCCAACTTCACGAGGCGTTCAGCCAAGAGGAGCAAAGTTTTAAGGAGGCTCCATATGCGCCAGCATTAATAGCTGCTGGAATGGCCATGCTGTGATGTGCTTCTGTGCACAAAGAGACATCACGCCATCATCCTTTTAAGGAGCTCGCCTGAATTTTGTTGTTCTTGTTGAAAGAAACAGGGTGGCGGTGGAGAAACAAATCAGAACCTCTGGGGCTAGAACATTGTGGGAGATTTTTCTATGCAACATGACATTTAGCCCTGCTTAGCAGCAGAAAACACAGAACGCGGTCCAGAGCAAAAGACTTGTAAAAGCTGCGCGATCATGCATTATACTAGGAGCTATGGCAAAGGGTCATTCCTCCATGGCAGAGTGAGCACTTAGCGTGCAGAATGTTCCACATGCAATCTTCAGCACCTCCAGTTAAATGATCAGGCAGAAGGTAAGGGGGAAAACGTCTTTCCTGGAGACAGTGGGGAGTTGCTGCCGCTCAGAGTAGAAAACATTGAGCTAGATCCGGGGACTCCAACCTTTTGGGGTTGGTGGACACAACTGGAATTTTAGAGCGTGTGTCAATGGCATTCTCACAAAATGGCTGCCATGGTGGGCCAGTCACAAAACACTCATTCCCTGGAAGACAAACTCGTACGTAAGACTCAAAGAAAAGTATTGAAAAACCAAGAACCTCAGTCCAGGGAAGCGGTGGGATCTCTGGGCTACAAAGTACAAAACCTTCCTTTTGAACCCAGATAAAGATGGTGCTGGAGGGCAGCACACTTTGCTTTACAGTGTGCCAGTTTTTAAAAAAAATCAAGGGGGAAAAAAATCAGGAGGGACAATGCGCCTGATGGGCACCAAGAAATTGGAGTTTAGGAACATGGAAGCTGCCGTATACTGAGTCAGCCCATTGGTCCATCCGGCCCAGTATTGTCGACACTGACTGGCAGCGGCTCTCCTCGGTTTCAGGCAGGATTCTTTCCAAGCCTGACCTGGAGGTTGGGGATTGAACCTGGAACCTCCTGCATGCAAAGCAGGTGCTGCTCTCTCACCCTGAGCTACGGTCCTTCCCTGCGGCACCTGGTATTCCAAGGTGGTCACCCATCCAAGTGCTAACCAGGCCCGACCCTGCTTAGCTTCCGAGATCAGACGAGATCATGCATGTTCAGGCCTGGAGCACACGGACACCATGTTGGAGACCCCAGAGCTAGACAGACCTGTAGGGGGTGTGCAGTCAAAACCTCACGCCATATATGGGCGCATGATGTAATTGGGACCACAGAGTCTCTGCCTCCTAGAGCAGACACTCTGTGGACATCACCCAGACCTCCTCTGGGGCAGGATGTGGGCGTAGCCAGTGCCTTCTCTTCCTGCCCGGGAACAGTCTGAGCCATGAACTTGTGAGTGCAGCATGTCTGAAGATGTAGCCGAGAGTTTCCCAAGTTTCCCAAGTTTTCCAAGTTCAGAACAGGTCGACTACCGAATGATTCCTGCACAGCTGTAAATACTTTCTTAAGCCTGCCCGTATCCAATCTGCAAGATCAGAGTGAGTAAACTCTATTTTTAACTTCCAAAAGATTGTTTGTCTTATTGGTAGTATAAAGGGGGGAAACCAGGTAAAGATCCAGTCTGCACACAAGGGCAGCCTGTAATTGCTGCTTTAACCAGCAGCTCCAGATGCTCATGTTTTTCCGCTGTAGTTGGGGTCAGCTCTGCTGTACGTGCAAACGCAAGGGGGGGGGAGAGATAATAACTTAATATCCTCTCCCAGCCCTTTTAGCAATCCCCAACAAGACCATTGGTCTGGCTCAGTGAAAGGCAACTTTACATGCTCATGTGACCCACACAATGTTTGTAAAAATGATCAAAGTTTCTATGAGACACTTCCAAAGGCATAGCTGCCAATTTCCAGAAACCCCAGAGGGGGAAAGGTCCATTCCTCCTCCTGACTATGAGGTCCCCATTCCTGCTGCTGCTGCTGCTGCTGCTGCTGCTGCTGCTTGAATTGCCCCCAGAGTCAACCAGGAGCAGGTCATGGGGCTGCTTCTTCAGGATTAACAAATTCATTGTGCCGTAAGCTTCGTGCGTGGGTTTCATCCACAAAGTCGTAACTCCCCCTTGGGTGCCATTTTTTGGTAGAAAGCTGGCACAAATCAAATAAATAAAATAGCGGGGCAAAGTCCAAAGGGGGAAGGAGCTCAGACAACAGATTTCTAAAGGCTTTCCCCTGGATTCATTCTGGATCGGGGCACAGACCCCTGTGGAGTGAGATCCACACTGAAATGTATCCATTTTAGCCCATGAAAGCCCCCAAGACTGCTTTTGGCAGCACCCGAGGATGCTGAGAAACATAGAAATGATATTTCCCATGGCTCCTGGTGTCCCTAGATCAGTGTTCTCCAACCTTGGGTCCCCAGATGTTTTTGGCCTACTACAACCCCCAGCATGCCCCAGCCAGCGTAGCTGGCTGGGGCATGCTGGGAGTTGTAGGCCAAAAACATCTGGAGACCCAAGGTTGGAGAACACTGCCCTAGATGCTGCTGCATCATGCTGCCAGGGGCTGAAGCCTGTAGTTTCACTCTGTTTGGGTGGGAGCCCTTTCCGCTCGCCTGTCTCTCTTGCATGGACTAAACTGATATCTGAGTCCTCCCTGGATCAGAAAGCTAGAGGCAAAAACAAAAAAAGCAAAGCAAAGGAGGTGTCGTGTAGGGGCATTAGAGTGTGACAGGCTCAGAGTCTGGGCTTCTCTTGTTTGTGGCACACTTGGCAAGAACACACTTAGCTGTTATTTGCCTACTAGGATGTGCCAATCCTGAGTGGATTTTTTTAAAAAAAATAATAATTGATCAAACGTTCTAGATGACAGATGCTGGCACAACAGCTGAAACATCACACCAAAATACAGTTAAGGAAGTTTAACTATGGTTTGGCACGATGTCTGAATGGACAAGCTGTGGTTTGAAATTGGCCAGCAAATCAGAATTGTGTGTAAGCCATAGTATAACGAGGGTTTGAAAGCCATCTGCTAATTATCGGCCAGACTAGACAACGTGTGACTGCATTTCGCATGTTGGGGTGTTTGGCTTTTGTTAAATGGGGGGGCTGATCAAGACCTTGTGTTGCACGAGGAGGGGTTGTTTAACCCTTCCCCCTTCAGTGCCAATAGCATAAGAACATAAGAAGAGCCCTGCTGGATTCACACAGTGGCCAACCAGCTGCCTGTGGGAAGCCTACAAGTGCCTTCCCGCCTGCAGCAAGGAACAGCATTTGGGGAGATTTTCATTGGGATTGTGGCACGGGGAAACGGGGCCACTCACCTACCTTGCAGGCCACCATCCTGACTAACGCCACCACCACTAAAAAAACAACAACCCAGAGATGTCGAATGCAATCACACACATTTTTGGAATAATTTCATTGCATTTATTACGTTTCTATACCACCCAATAGCCAACGCTCTCTGAGCGGTTTGCCCCTCCGATTTTGTGTGATGTCTGACTTGACACATCATTGTTTGTGTGTCCATTGCTCCACCTAAACAATGGTCTGCCAAGTACATTTGGAAACTTAAACCATGGTTTGGGTTCTAAATCATGGTTAGTGCAAAAAAACCAGGGTTTGGCATGACGTCTGAACAGACAATTTTCTGAGTCCCCTCTTTTGCACGGAGGTGGCTTTTTGTCTCCATTACATCCATACCAATCAGTTGCATACGACAGCTACAGAACTGGTTGTGAATATTCATTTCATCTCGTTTTTCTCATCGAGCCCTTTATCTCAAGGTCAACCGGAAGGCGACGGCTATATTGGCTGAGCGTTCTGGGCCTTGCACTGCCTCAATGAGCAATTTGTCATTTCCAATAAAGATAAGGGCTTCTTTTCTCCCTACAGCTGATACGAGCCACGATCTCTCTTCGTTGATCAGTATGGAAATATCAGAGTCACAGGTGCCTTGGAGAAATCTACCGTCCTGGCAGGATGGATAGGTTTAGGCGTGATGCAGAGTTTCTCAAGTTTCAAGTTCCGAGGTGCATTCAGCCATCTCGCAGAATTAGTGTGACTCGAGGAGGAGAAACCCAGTCTTGTCTGGAGTTCTCAAGGAACCTGACTTGAACCCCTTCACTGGGTGTGGCTGGGATTGCCGTGTGTGCTATTGTGTCAGTCAGAGGTGCTCTGGCTGAGGACTGGGAGGTGTTCAGGAGGCAGGCTGGCCAGAGACAGGTAGGATGGAGACAAGCTGGGGGCTGGCTGGCTGGAAGTTAGAACTGTAGGTGCCGAGCCCGTGGGTGGACTGGACAGCTTGGTAGGGTGGCCATCTGTCCTCTTTTAGTGTGAGAGAGAGACGCGCGCGCACACCACAAAGGCCGGCGGTGCAGCTGAGCAAGCTGCCCAAATTGTTCCTTGAGCAATAAGTTCAGGGGCACCAACAAAGCAGCAAGCGTTCAAGAAGGGTGGCCCTGACCCATCATCCCTTGCAATGCTGCAAAGGATTCTGGGGTGTGGCTCTTGGACCGCACACTTGTCTGGGAGAGAGAGAGGGCAGTTCACGGTGTGTCTCTTGGTTACTCTGGGCATGCAGTGCAGTATGAGAGTGCACATAGAGAGAGAGCGTGCATGCATGCTCATTCGAGGAAAAGTGAGACTGAAAGATCTGTGGAGTGAGACCAATTTCCTGTCCTCCCAATACCACGGCAAAGCTCCAGTGCCCAGAAGAGTCTGAAGGCTGGAGCGAGCATCCATCCTTTTGCCACCACCTCTCTCATGGATCTGGCCTTTGCTCGATATTTTCAGACTATAGTTACAGTATTTAGAGAAGCCTTTGGCTGCCTGCTAACTACCCACAGCTGATCAGTAGTACATTCGAACAAAGCATACACCAAAACTTGTTTTAGGTGAATTCAATTTTGGGTTCGTACTAACAAGAATTAGTAACAGAAAATTCCTTTTTGAGCCATTTCCCCCCCTTTTCATTTGAATGTACTTGTAACATCACATCAGAGTATGACTTGCATAAAATGACATAAACGCATTTCTTGTTGTTAGAGCTTTCCTAAAGATTCTTAGATCTTAATAGCTTAACAGGAAATAGAATTTCCTAAACATTTCTTGTTCTCTGAGACTTCTAGTCCTAATAGATTAAAAAGGAGATATCTCATTCTAAGCACCAAGTTCCTCATTCAATACTGAATGGGTTCTTCAGCTGACACGTACACAGGCCTGGTAAGCTTCTAAGGCAGTGTTCTCCAACCTTGGGTCCCCAGATGTTTTTGGCTATGCTGGCTGGGGCATGCTGGGAGTTGTAGGCCAAAAACATCTGGGGACCCAAGGTTGGAGAACACTGTTCTAAGGAGAAGCTCCCGCATTCTAAAATCAGCACATGTTTATACCTTCAACGCCAACTTCAGTGGACCGGTCATGTTGTTCGAATGCCTGACTGCCGCCTCCCAAAGCAGTTACTTTATTCCCAACTCAAGGATGGAAAGCGGAATACCGGTGGTCAATATAAGAGGTTTAAAGATGTTCTTAAGGCTAATCTAAAAAAATGCAATATAAACATCAAAAACTGGGAAGCTCTGGCCCATGAACGATCTAACTGGAGGTGGGCCTTTCACAAAGGTTCTATGGACTTTGAAGAAGCTTGAGTGCAAGGTGAAAGGGAGAAACGTGCTAAGCGAAAAGCACGTCAAATGAATCCTTTACAAGGCAGTTTCGGGAACTCTGGGGGAAAGTGACCATGTTATACTTGAGTTCTTGATTCTAACAGAAGCAAAAGCTGAGTGTAGCCAAACACGTACCCTGGATTTTAGGAAAGCCAATTTTAACAAACTCAGAACAATGATTAGTAAGATCCCATGGCAAGTGACTCTCACGAGAAAGGGAGCCCAGGAGGGGTGGGAGTTTTTAAAAAAGGAAATTTTAAAGGCACAATTGCAAACAATTCCCACAAGGAAAAAAGGCAGAGGGCAACAGAAAAAGCCAATGTGGCTTCACAATAAACTCAAAGATGACCTGAAAACAAAAAAGGACATGTATAGGAAGTGGAAGGAAGGACAGGCTACAGGGGAAGAGTACAGGCAGGTAGCACAGAACTGCAGGAATAGTGTCAGGAAGGCTAAAGCTGAGAATGAGCTAAGGTTAGCGAGGAATGCTAAAAGCAACAAAAAAGCTTTCTTCAGATACATGCACAGTAAAAGACAGAAGAAAGAACTGGTGGTTCAACTACGCAGTGAGGATGGCAAATTGATAACAGAAGACAAAGAAAAGGCTCGGTCTTCTCCCAAAAGAGGGTCTATGACCCCCCTGGCAAACCTGAAGTGCAGACTGAAGGGGCAGAAATGCAGCTTGAGATTGATAGGCAAATGGTCAAGGAGCACCTGATTACTCTGAACGAGTTTAAATCTCCAGGGCCTGATGAGCTGCATCCTAGAGTAATAAAGGAACTGGCAGAAGAACTCTCAGAACCACTGTCTATTATCTTTGAGAAATCATGGAGGACAGGTGAAGTGCCAGACGACTGGAGGAGGGCAAATGTTGTTCCCATCTTCAAAAAGGGCAAGAAGGAGGAACCTGGGAACTATAGGCCAGTCAGTCTGACATCAATCCCCGGGAAGATTTTTGAGCAGATTATAAAGAAGTCAGTCTGCAAGCACCTTGAAAACAATGCAGTGATTACTAGAAGCCAGCATGGATTTGTCAAGAACAAATCCTGTCAGACTAATCTGATCTCATTTTTTGATCGGGTAACCTCCCTTGTGGACTGTGGGAATGCTGTGGACATTATATACCTGGACTTCAGCAAAGCTTTCGACAAAGTGCCTCATGATATCCTGATTAGTAAGCTAGCTAAGAGTGGGCTAGATGGAACAACTATCAGGTGGATCCACAATTGGCTAAAGAATCGGACTCAAAGAGTGCTTATCAATGGTTCCTTCTCAAACTGGGGAGAGGTAACGAGCGGGGTACCACAGGGCTCGGTCCTGGGCCCGGTGCTCTTCAACATTTTTATTAATGACTTGGATGAGGAGGTACAGGGAATGCTTATCAAATTTGCAGATGACACAAAGTTGGGTGGAACAGCTAATACTCTGGGAGACAGAAACAAAATTCAAAGTGACCTCGATAGGCTGGAGCGCTGGGCCGAAAACAACAGAATGAAATTTAACAGGGATAAATGCCAAGTGCTGCACCTAGGGAGAGGAAACCAAATGCAGAGTTACAGAATGGGGGACACTTGGCTCAACAATACTACAAGTGAGAAGGATCTTGGAATTGTGGTAGATCACAAACTGAATATGAGCCAGCAATGCGACGTGGCTGCAAAGAAGGCAAATGCAATTTTGGGCTGTATTAATAGAAGTATAGCTTCCAAATCGCGGGAAGTGATAATTCCCCTTTACTCGGCACTGGTTAGGCCTCATCTTGAGTACTGCGTCCAGTTCTGGGCACCTCACTTTAAGAAGGACATAGACAAACTGGAGAGGGTTCAGAGGAGGGCAACAAGGATGATAAAGGGACTGGAAACAAGGCCCTATGAGGAGAGACTGAAAGAACTGGGCATGTTTAGCCTTCAGAAGAGGAGACTGAGGGGAGATATGATCGCACTCTTCCAGTATTTGAAGGGATGTCACACAGAGGAGGGCAAAGATCTCTTCTCGTTCATCCCAGTTTGCAGGACACGGAATAATGGGCTCAAGTTACAGGAACCTAGATTCCACCTAAACATCAGGAAAAATTTCCTGACTGTCAGAGCAATAAGACAATGGAATCAACTACCTAGGGAGGTGGTGGGCTCTCCCAGTCTGGAGGCATTCAAGGTGCGGCTGGACAGACATCTGTCAGAGATGCTTTGACCTGGATTCCTGCATTGAGCAGGGGGTTGGACTCGATGGCCTTGTAGGCCCCTTCCAACTCTACTTTTCTATGATTCTATGATTCTATGAAGACCATCTTCCATCTGGTAACCTGTGTCCTCACTGTGGGAAGCTGTGTGGATCTAGAATTGGCCTCCACAGTCACTTACGGACCCATCGCTAGAATCTACACAATTTTCTTTAGAATTTTCCTCCTTTTAAAATCTCCTTTTTGTAAATTTTCTTTTCTTTTCTTTTTTTTTTATCCTGGAAGACAATCTTACTCGGTCACGAGTGATCGCCTGACTGACTGATACCTTTTTGTGTAGAAATTACCTCAAAGCTAATATTATCTACTGTCCTGTAAATTAGGGTTCACAGTCTTAATTATCTCATTGTTATTAAACATTCCTAAACAATTAGAACAATAGAGTTGGCCCGCCTGGCGCCAACTCTGTTATCTTTTCGGTGCCAGGTTAAGACTGATTGATTGATGCTTTTAATAATCAAATGGTATATGGCAGGGTGGTAAATTGTTTTTAGCGGTCGTGTTTTATTATTTACTTGTTTTAGTGATAGTTTTAAAACTGGTTTTAAATTTTTATAATGTTTTTATTGTTTATATTTTTAACTGTATTTTAATGTGTGTGTTTTTTAAATTGATTGTTGTACACCGCCCAGAGAGCTTCAGCTATTGGGCAGTATAGAAAATGAATGAATGGATTAATGAATTAATAAATAAACATACCCACCCACCCCCAAAGGCTTACACGTATACCTTTCAGGCTAGATACAGTCAATTTTGAATTATACCTTTGAGAAGGTAAATCCTTACTCAAGGTTTGCCAGTTAAACCTAAGCCTATACATTTTTCTAGACATCTGTATATCATTTTGATGTGTATACCTGACACATTTTTTTTGCTCATTAAATCAATCAATCAATAAAATTAATTGATAAGCGAAAACTTTAAGTACACTTTTGACCAGGAATAATACAGTCTCACACCTGCTCATTATTCAAATAGCATTTTGGCCCAAGTGATCGGGCTTTAACTCAACATTTTCTCTTTGAATACCATCTAGGTCCACCTGTTCATTATTTTTTATGCCAGTTACGCAGAATTCATTGCAAACCTGCTTATGAACCCGCATCTTTCTTTTAATATAATTACTACTTCTCACTTATTTACATTTTCAAATTCTCCATTATTTATCAGTAAACATTTGGCATTTGCATTTCATAATAAGACATCTTATATTGATTTAATAAAGGTTGGTTAGCATTTTCTCAATATTCTCCCCAGCAAGTCCAATAAAGCAAAATTAGCTATTTCCTAAAACTCCAGGACAGTCCTCTATTTGGAGGGTTGCCAGAGGACTGCCCTCTATTTTGAAGGGTGTCCTCTGCTTGGAGGACTATCCAGTCCCTGTCCAGTTTAAAGAGAAAGAACCATCAGAGCTGTGTCTTGAAGTTGCCCGTCAACTGCCCATTATAATAATCATTTCTAAATATACATATACATAAATTAGAATGTGCAAATTTTATGCAAGTTGGTGTCCTCTTTTCTGGGCATTTCCTTCCTCTCTCTCTCTCTCTCTCTCTCTTTTGGTGATTCATAAATGGTTACCCTACCCTGGAGCGAGTTGCCCAGACAGAGAGAAGTCCACGAGCCTCAGAAGCATCTGATTGGCCCTCCCACATCACCTGACTTTCCAGGCGAGCGAGGAGGAGGATTAATTCCCAGCACCTATGCAGGGCCGGATCAAGACATTTTGCTCCCTGAGGCAAAGGACAAGATGGCACCACCCGGTTCCATGTACGGGGGACTGGCAACCGAATCTTACTTCAACACTGGCAACCAGACAGTGTCCTCTACCGCATATAAGGGCAGCAGGCGAGCAGAGGAACAGATTTTCATTAAAACCTGCCCTGTGGCACACACGGCTCATCCTGCTGCTGCTTCCCACCCTGCCAGCATCTGCCACCCAAGGTAGCTGCCGTACTCTGCCTTAACAGGAGGGCCGGCCAGCCCCGCTGCTGTGGCCTCTTATTCCACCCTCTGACCAATAGCCCCAGCAGTGCAGGCAGCCGGTGCCTGAAGCTCCCAATTTGATACCCAGGCCATGACACCCTCCTTTCTCCACTCAGTTCTCTTCCTCCTTGCTTATTATGCAGAAAGAAGAAAGGCAGAGACTTGATCTTTGAAGCAGCCTGGCTGGAGACGGAGAACCTAGATTCCACCTAAACATCAGGAAAAATTTCCTGACTGTCAGAGCAATAAGACAATGGAATCAACTACCTAGGGAGGTGGTGGGCTCTCCCACCCTGGAGGCATTCAAGGTGCAGCTGGACAGCCATCTGTCAGGGATGCTTTGACCTGGATTCCTGCATTGAGCAGGGGGTTCGACTCGATGGCCTTGTAGGCCCCTTCCAACTCTACTATTCTATGATTCTATTAATGAAGAGAGGTAACACAATGAGGGGGGCATTCTCTCTCGCCCGTCCTCGGCAGTCCACAGGTTTCGCCTGGGCTTGACAACCTGTCCTTGTCTGTGCTCACATTTGACCTTTCCGCATTCAGGATGCGGGGAGGAGGGTCTCTCATATTGCAACTGGCGTTGGAGCAAGCAGTGGCCGCGTGCATCTCTTGTGGTGCTTCTCTTCTGTGTGCTCTGAAGCCCAGTGTGGCAGAGGGAAGCATCCCAACTCTCTTCTGTGAGGGGAGGGAGAGGTCTGATCAGGCGAGGCTGGCAACTCCTATTTCGGTGGGGCAATTTTTCTATTGCAGGTTTTGCAGGTTGTATTCGGAGCTTCATAGGAGCTCTCCATGGTGCTGAACTCCATCCCCAAAATAGATTCAGCACCATGGAGCACCATAGATAGCTCCTACGAAGCTCCAAATAAAAGCTGGAAGGCTGTAATGGAAAAGGAACCCCGCCGAAATAGGAGTCACCCGCCGCCCCTGGGTCCGATGTCATGCTGCGCTTTGCTGGAGGCAGAAACACCGGCCCGCTCCGCTTCTGCAGCTTGCGGAGAACTCGAGAGAGAGGGAGCTGCATGCAGATGGACATCCTATTTACCAGAGGATCAGGGACACTTGATGGGGGATGTATGAGAGAAACTTGTTTCAGTTTGTTTCTGATCAGAATTTGCCTATTTCAGTCTCCCAGAACTGAACACAGACCTAAATGCAATCCGTGTTCCAGGCACACACATTTCCGACCTGGCGATGCAATTCGTAGTACAACAAAAGAATGTGTTAGAAAAATGTGGACATTTGAAAAAGTGCCTATGAAAAAGTGCGCACAGGCACAAACACGCTTCGATCGATGGGAGAAAATGTGTACATTCCAAAACTTTAGACAACTGATGCGTACATTGGGTGGGGGGGGGGGGGACACGTACGGAAATACGTGCACTTTTTTGTGCAAAATGAAAATAAAACAAATCTTGCAACCTGATACAGACGTAAGTCAGGACGAGCTTCGAGGTGACATTTGGAGAACCTCGACGAGCTCAAGTTTTGCTGATTCACACACCCCTGTGCTTGACCCATGCGAGCATCTATGGCAGTGTTCTCCAACCTTGGGTCTCCAGATGTTTTTGGCCTACAACTCCCAGCATGCCCCAGCCAGCGTAGCTGGCTGGGGCATGCTGGGAGTTGTAGGCCAAAAACATCTGGAGACCCAAGGTTGGAGAACACTGATCTATGTTAACGCTCATCTAAAGAGCATTACTCATCATGCATTACTAGAAGGTGCAGAAATGTTACATTTTGATGACTTTGGGTCACACTGAAGGCTCATCTGCCAACTCAGCAAAGTCGTCAGCCACGTAAGACAGGGGTGCCCAACCTCTGGGGGTTGGGAGGGGGGGCACATTGTCCCCTGGAATCCACACTCCTGAAACCTCCCCCACCCACCCCACCCCCACTGTCGGACTGCGGGGAGGTTTCCAGCAGCACAATTTTGCTTGGAAGTAAGGTGTGTACACTACGCAGGCACCATGTCTTAAAGTAACGTTGACCCTTTTTTGCTGCCAGATTTCATCAGCAAACGGTCATCTTTTATTCTTCCTTGCTGTGTTGCTGCCACCGCCAGAAATTTAGTGGCGGCAGCAGGAGGGGCGGCTAAGGGCACGATCCAATGGGTTGCACCCTCAATGCTAGTAAGCCTTAAGCAGAGTGCTGGGTTTGACTGTGTTGAGCTGCAGCACTTTGGATGGGGAGGGAAGGAGGCTGGAGCGCTGCCAGGATGACTTGCATGCTGGCGGGCCCAGTCTCCTCCCCTCCCCGCCCCCTTTACCCCTTCTCCGAGGTCGCTTTTCCGACCTCAGAGAAGCCGCCGGCTCAGTTCTTCCACGCCAGCTGTGGCGGGGGGGGGGATCCGAGTGCTGCTAACCAGCTCTGAGGTCAGAGCTCTGTTTCTGACCTCGGATCTGGGGATCTGAAGAATCTTATGCCCCCCCCCCCCCATATGCTGTCTAAGTGCCTTTATAGTTTATTTTAAGGTGGGGGAACTAATGAGGAGTTTTCTCCCCTTCCTGGTGTTTTTTGCAGGCAATTTGTACACATACATTGTAGCAGCAGCCCTAAGTAAGAAACCTGCAGCATTTCAGAAAGAAAAGGTCTCCAAGATAAATCCTGCGACTGGTGACCGGACACCTTTTTCAGAGGTCTCTGCAGGCACTTTTAGAAATACAGACCCCTCAAGGAGGCATATATATATATATATATATATATATAGTGAAGGACCAGCACCCGGGTCCTATGCGTGAGTTCGGCGCTTAACGGGTTAACTGGCACTGAGTTATAGCCCGTACAAGCAAGTGGAACCGACTAGGAGGTTTGCACACACAAGAGGAAACTAGAGCCCTTTGAATGACTAAATAACGCTTTATTTATTTACACATATATGGAGCGGAACTAACAGCTTTCTAGGAATACTACAACATCAATATGACCTGACGTGACCCCCAAGTTTATCAATGAACAGGCTCCCAGGCTAGCGCATTGGGATTAGTCAGTTACCTTAGACTAAAGACTTCACGCTAGTCAATTTCAGCCTGGCTCCGGGTCTGTCTGATCCGGGGAGGAGAACAGCTTACTCCAGCCGCTGCTGGAGGATGGATCTTGATCAAAAGCATCCCGTGTTCCCAACAACCAGCAAAAGAGGGGAGAGGGGTTTTCTACCCCTGGGTTTCCCGCTCTCCCTGCCCTCAAGGGTCAGGTGGGGCTATGCCTGCCCCTTCGTGTCAGGTGGACTTATTCCTGCCCGGGAAGAAGGTGACGTGTTGGGTACTTTACAGCTCTTTGAGACTGCCCTGTTAGTTTGATGGTCTTGATGGTCCTTTCCTGGGTTTTGTGGATTCCAACCGATACTCTCCATTGTTGGGATGCCGGTCCGTCTGGCTGCTTCCCTGTAACCCAATCTCCCTTCCTCGCCCCCCTCCCCCTTGGAAGGAGACTGGTGTGTGCGTGTGCATGTATACTCGTGTCAGGCTTTCTCCACATATATATATATTGGTCTCCTCTCGCCTAGACTACTGTAATGCGCTCTACGTGGGGTTACCCTTGAAGACGGTTCGGAAGCTGCAGCTTGTACAGAACGCGGCGGCTCGCCTGGTTAAAGGCAGCCGCCGGCGGGATCACATCACGCCAGTGCTGAAGGATTTGCACTGGCTACCAGTTGCTTGCCGAGCCGAATTCAAGGTGTTGGTTTTGACCTTTAAAACCCTATACGGCTCTGGTCCAGTTTATCTCAAGGAGCGTCTCCAGCAACACCAAGTGGGCCGCTCAACAAGATCTGCCACGGATGGCCTTCTCCTTGTCCCTTCAGCCAGAGCAGCTAGACTGGTGGGGACGAGGAAGAGGGCCTTTTCTGTGGTGGCCCCCGTACTGTGGAACTCTCTCCCGAGTGACCTCCGCCATGCCCCCTCTCTGATGAGCTTCCGTCGCTCATTAAAAACCTGGTTGTTCAGGCGGGAATATGGGGTGGGTTAAGATTTTAAAATTTTTATATTGTTTTAATGTATTTTATTGTATTTATGTATTTTATTGTGTGTACATCGCCCAGGGTGGCCGGTTGCCGGCCAGATGGGCGATAAATAAATATTAATAATATATGTATTAGTCAAGGCCAAAGCACACAGGGCTTCCCCTCAGAATAAAACTACTTATTTTTTTCAACATCCTGAGGTTTCATTTCTTTATTCCATTGGGCATTTCGGATGCGCTCCAGTTTTGTTTGATCCTGAGAAATTCTGTGAGTAACACTACAGGATTTAGTTTCCTCTGGAGAGACAGCATCGGGAACTTATGGTGTCTTTGAAAATTAGATTTGCTTTGTTCCCCAATATGCATAAACTGAGCATTGTAAAGGGGAAAAAAGCTCTCCTGGAAGCGGATAGAATCAGATCCTCAGAGAGAGGTCTTGTTTGCCCCAACCTGCTTCATCTTCAGACAACTCGCAGCTCTTCCAGCTACTCTCATTCTGCACTGTAACTCTGTCTCCAAACTCTCTCGTTGTCCCTCCACTCCACTCCCAGGGGTGCCACATTTCAAAGCAGTAAAGAGTAGTTTCCAGTTGGCAGAAGCACGGTTCTGGATATTAGATCCCATTGATGAAACAACAAGTGACCATCCCAGATTGTTAGCAATCCATCAGCCTAAGAAAGCAGGAGTAACAATATTGTGGTTTGAATGCTGGGAAAATGCAGCAGAAGCACTACCGCGAGGGCAGGTGTCTGGCTGGCTGGCCGTAAACAAGCAAAATACTCATTTATCGCACATTAAAAAACATAATGCAGAAAGACCCAGGGGTATCACAAAAACTATCAAAATATATTGCATAAATTTACACAGATAATTCTCCCTTGGATCCAGAAAGGGTCTTTTCTCCCAGAAGTGTTTTAAAGAAGCTATTACAGAAATTTACACCACTAGCTGTGAGAAACCTTCTTGGGTGAGTCCACAGAAATCAGATTATGAAAATATTCATTTTTCTCATTGGTTCGGAAGCTCCCTCTGTGATAAAAGTTGAGACTTAATAGGTTAGAGACGCCGGCCTGCTGGTTACAAATCTCACACGGTACATCTGCATGCAGGGCTCAACGTGCAGCTCAGCTGTGAAACCTGCCTTCAGTGGCAAGTCTCACTTCAGGAGCATGTGAAATAACAAGAGGCCACATAACAGAGACAGAAACACGGGGACCAGACAACAGACCCCAATGCCGGCTCTGGGCCCATAGTCACTCAAGCATCCAGTTCTGGGCACCACACTTTAAGAAGGATGTAGACAAACTGGAGAGGGTTCAGAGGAGGGCAACAAAGATGATAAAGGGATTGGAAACAAGGCCCTATGAGGAGAAACTGAAAGAACTGGGCATGTTTAGCCTTCAGAAGAGGAGACTGAGGGGAGATATGATCGCACTCTTCCAGTACAAGGGTTGTCATACAGAGGAGGGCCAGGATCTCCTCGGAATCATGGGCTCAAGTTACAGGAACCCAGATTCCACCTAAACATCAGGAAAAATTTCCTGACTGTCAGAGCAATAAGACAATGGAACCAACTACCTAGGGAGATGGTGGGCTCTCCCACTCTGGAGGTATTCAAGGTGCAGCTGGACAGCTACCTGTCAGGGATGCTTTGACCTGGATTCCTGCATTGAGCAGGGGGTTGGACTCGATGGCCTTGTAGGCCCCTTCCAACTCTACTTTTCTATGATTCTAAGAAACAGTATTACAGGACCGAAAACATCACCCGCAACATCAGGACTTCATTCACCTGCTCATCTTCCAATGAGATATATGTACACAAAGCCCTAAACAACCTGGGACCAGGATACTTGAGAGAGTGCCTTCTCCCTTACCAACCTTCCCCATCACTGAGGTCATCAGATGGCATGCTCCTGGTGGTTCTACATGGACCTATGGCCCGACTGGAGTCCACCCGGAAAAGAGGCTTCAGTGTGGTGGCCACCTTTCTGTGGAACTCCCTGCCTCTGGAGGTCAGGCAGGCACCAACACTGTGTTGTTTCCAGCGCCTCCTGAAAGCATCGTTATTTCAGGAAGCCTTCCTTGGTTGACCAGCCATGGTTTTTATTTGTATTCTGTTTTTATTGATATGCTGTTTTTAATAATGTGTTTTATTCTTTTTATCATTTTTGTCTTTTATTGTTCACTGCTGTGGAAGCCGTGTAGATGTGGGGCAATATATAAATGTTGTAAATAAAGAAATGCTATCGCCTGCTGCCAACAATGCCCAATCTTCCTCCTACAGAGGACAAACAGACCTGTTTCTGCAAAAAAGAACAAATGGATACAGAACTGACATCAGAAATGGCGATACTCAGAAACCAGTAGGAGAACATTTTGATCTCCGCAGACGCTCTGCTGCTGGCCTGGCCATTCCCCACCAGAGGAATTTCAAAGGGAGACTCCAGCATGAAATTGCTAAATTAGAATTAACCAAGACGTCTGATTTTCTTTGGTCTGGCTTGAATCAAGGCACTGGTTTCCTGTCCCACTACAGGTGCTGCTTACAAACATAACAATGGGAATGAATGATTATGCTATCACCAATTACCGCTGTTGTAAGTGTGTGTGGTCTGTAACTGTTTGTATATATATAAAAATGGCCAAACTGAAGGCCAACCCATACATGATTAAATGCACCTTTGCAAGTTTGTTTAATTGTAAATTGTCACAAACTACACAGCTGCAGAAATGCCCTCTTCTGTACGGCGATTAAAGGTGCAGGGCCCCCGTCCTGTTCAGAAGGAGGATTTCCCTCTGGATGACAGCACAGGAAGAAAGGGTTACATTCCATTTCCATGCCTGCCCCGATCTTATTAACAATAACCCCCCAGCCCAGCTAATGCAATCTGTGTTTAAACCCTGCAGGTTAGAGTCAAAGACCTGTTTAATGTATTGTCTAATTTGGCCCTGAGGATAAACACACCTCATGCTTTGGATGAAGTGGACTCTATTCCATGTCATAATAAATCTGTTAGCCTTTAAAATACCACAACACTTGTCAGTGTTAGTAATAAAGGAGAGTGTCTCTGACACAGATCATATGCACCGCGTCTTTCCATCGCTTCCAGAATAATCACAACACAACTTGCCCTTGCACAACTTGAGATGACAGAGAAGGACTCGTAGAGCAGAAGACGCAATTTCTAGGTAGATTCTTGATCCCCGATACTTCCCTTTCAGAGCTTGGGTTGAGACTAAAATGTTTATATTTTATGGATACAAACAACTTGCATCCCAGGCCTAGGGCTGCGGCACGAGAAATTGGTTTTAGTTCATTTTTGACCAGAATTTCCCCAGTTCGCACCTCCCGGAACTAAAATGCAGACCTGGATGCAATCTGCGGCTGAAGTCCGCCTGAGCTGGCAGACAGGGCTCTTTGCGGAACAAAAGGAACAATGACTGGGTTCGCACGACACGCTAGGCCTCAGTAGGTTAAGGGGCAGAGTGGCGTAGCGTGTTGTCTGAACCCCGCACCGCAGGGTGGTTTATAAGCCAACCTGGTGTGGCTTATAAGCCACCCTGCTAAGCCATGGCTTGTTGTAGGTTAAGAAAACCCTAGTGCAGTGTTCTCCAACCTTGGGTCCCCAGATGTTTTTGGCCTACAACTTCCAGCATGCCCCAGCCAGCGTAGCTGGGAGTTGTAGACCAAAAACATCTGAGGACCCAAGGTTGGAGAACACTGGTTTAGGGTGAGAGAGACAGAGGCAGAGACCCCAGGACACCCAGTCAGATGCACAGGGTTTTGAACCCGGTGTTCTGCCTCAACTGGTCATTGTATTATTCCTCATATTGCCTCTTAGTCTTCACATTTGGAATTATTTATTATATATCTTATACTGCCTCAAAATCTAGATCAGTGTTCTCCAACCTTGGGTCCCCAGATGTTTTTGGCCTACAACTCCCAGCATGCCCCAGCCAGCTATGCTATGCTAGGGAGCGCCGTGGTGGCTCCTCCACGCCCACACCCCAGCTCGCCCCCTCCTCTCACGGGGTGGGGTGCCCGTGCAGGTGCCGCACTGAGCAAGAGAAAGGGGTGGGAGGGGGGCATTCTTTCTGTCACCGGCCTGCGCCTTTCGGGCTGCTTGCGCCTGCTTCTCTGGCAGCGATTTAAAACACTCTCTTCTGCTGGGATTACTCCTACATAAGCCCAGGAGAGGGGAGGGTTTGCGACGCTGCCAGGGAGAATCAGGTCCCTCTCCCAACCTGACTAGTGAGAGACGCTTGGGGGAGGGACCTGATTCTCCCTGGCAGTGACACGAACAGTGAGGGGAGCCCACGACAGCTGCTGAAAGTGCCGATTGGCAGGGATGGGGACTCTTTTTAATGGGACTCGAGACTCGACTCGGGACTCGAGACCAAGGACTCTTCAACATCCCTGGGCTGTGCCAGAAGGAGTGGAGAGGAGTGTGATTGCCGGCGAAGAGCGCATGGAAGCAAGGTGTGCTGCTGCTCGGCCACTATGGACGGCTACCAGGAGTGCAGCCCCAACAGTGTGTCAAGATTTATTTTGATTGATATGTTGCGTACTTGGGAGAGGCAGAAGAAGGACCTGAGATTACTCTGTGTGGCTGCTCTGAGTGTGTTTCTGGTTCCAGCAAGTTCATCACCAGTGGAGCGGGTGTTCAGTGAGGGTGGAATTGTGATGAGACCTCACCATTCCAGAATGGGGGCCAAACATTTAGAAAAAATCATGTTCCTCAAATGCAGCATGGATAAGTTTTAGGAAGTACAGCAAGTTTATTTTTTAAAATCATTTTTCTAAAATGCAACCTTTCAGACATTTTGGGTTTGGCTGCCTCTGCCTGCCTGTCTGGGGTTCCCAGCCTCCTCTGCCTGCCTGGTCTCTTCTTGACCAGTTCAACAGTTGAATTGTCCAAGACAAAGGCCTCTGCCTGCCTGCTTTGGGGTTCCCTGCCTCCTCTGCCTGCCTGGTTATTTTGGGTTTTTCTGCCTGGTCTGTTCTTGCCAAAATCAGTTGCAGAGTTTTGAAATAAAAAGGCACACTTGTGCCTAGAATTTATTTAAACCACACATCTGAAGTAGCCTTATTTTGTTGGGAAAACCCCCCATTGATTTCAATAGGGACTCGTGGAGTCAGCTTTGGAAGTGACTCGTGACTCGTGAGTCACCATTTTGGACCAAGGACTCAGACTCGGACTCGAGACTCGGGTTCAAAGACTCGTGACTCGACTCGTGACTCGAGACCAAGGACTCATCAACATCCCTGCCGATTGGACACTTTTCGGCAGCTGTCATCCCTGCTCTGCTCTGCTCCTCTCAGTGCTCCCGCGCAGTGCCCCCTGGGATACTGGTGGGAGGACTGGGTGGGGAAGAGGGGTGAGGCAGTGCGTCCGGACCCTCACTGTCCCCGATCATTAGTTGGGCACAGACGGGGCCTGGGACAACGTTAAGCCCACAGAGTGTCGTGCAAACCCACTCCATGTGTTAAGAAATTGTATGTTTGGAAAATTCACACAATCACACTTTAATCCATGGGAGAAAAATGTGTACATTTAAAACATGCACACATGGGGGGCGGGCGGGCGGGCGGGGAATGCATGAAAAGATGCCTGAATTTTCACTGCTAAAAGGGAAAAAAGCTTGCATTTGATAGGGACATGAGTTAGAGTGAGCTTCCAGGTGAAATTTGGAAAACCTTGATGGCCTCCAGTTTCGCTCATTTGCATATCCCTACACAGGCCTATGTATATTTCCTTGGAAGTAAGTTCCCCTGCTCCCAGGTAAGTTTGCATCCAAGCTGTAATTCTCCTAAACTGGCTTCCTTGGAAATATGTCCCACTGAGCAAAATAAGACATACTTCTGAGTAAACATGATCAGGATCAGGCTGTAAAAGAATGGGAAAATCCTTGTATGGGTTTTGGTTCACCTTTGCGAGCCCCCATATTCATTTTTAGACGAATGGAGGTCAAGGCAAAGCACACAGGAGGTAATTATCCCATGATGTCTTTTTTTAATAGCAATCTATGCCATTTACCGTAATTGAAATTTATGTATGAATAGACGAGCTGGTCATGGGGGGAACAGGCATAGTGACAGACAATGCCAGCATTTAATGCAACATCAAACCACGCTCTCTGGGAGACCACCTCCCCATGCTCTTTCTTCCAGTCAGTTGCAAAACTGTAATGTTTCTCTCTCTCTCTCTCTCTCTCTCTCTCTCTCTCTTTCCTTGAGTACATCCATACTTCCACAGTGTTTTTATCCAGTCCTTCTCCCAAGCGCATGATGGGGGCAGAGGGCCTGTTCAATAGCTGGTAGCCACCCTCCGTAAAAATCCATCAACGTTAATTTATGGAAGGATCTTTTAGCCATCAGGAGCGATTGAACAACAAGTCTAGAGCAGTGTTCTCCAGCCTTGGGTCCCCAGATGTTTTTGGCCTACAACTCCCAGCATGCCCAGTTGTAGGCCAAAAACATCTGGGGACCCAAGGTTGGAGAACACTGCTCTAGAGAGACTGACTGACCCCTCCTCGCCTGATATCCACAGCAATATGTATTTCAGAGTAATCTGCAACTCTGGCTGTATTTTTTGCTAAGGGTCTGATTAGACGGGACATGGGACCCCAGTTTTAAAAATCTGAAATGCAGCTGGGTGGGGGACTCACGTTTGACCAGAGCAGCGTGTGTGTGCCTGAGCTTCACCCATTCTCCACAGGCTGTTTTTTTTTCCCCCTTTCAAATATACACACCCCAGCTACTTTTCCCAATCTGGAAGAAAAAGCACCTTTAGGAGCTCAGTTTCAATAGGACGAATGGTCCACGTGGAAAGGGCTATGCCTCCCCACTTCCCTCTGTTGATCTGATCAGATCTGCAGCCCCCACAGCTGCATAAGAGGTGTTTTTTTGTTTTGTTTTTTTTAAAGAAAAATATGGGAGATTTTTCATTAGTCTCCTGTGTCACATCTTGCTTGGCCCTGACTTTCTATGAGGGGAGGAGAAAACGTTTATTTATTTTTCTCCTACCTTTGCATAGGTTCAGGATGGGAATGCAATCTGCAGGCAGATCGCGTGGGCTGCATGTGGTGCTTTTTTCTTTTTGTTGCCATTGCGGTTGTTGATGTGTATCGTGGAAAAACTTCACATGGAGACCACAGCGATGTGCAGAACAGCACAAGCAGCTGGCAGCAGAAGAGCTTTCCATGGCGAGAATGAGGCAGCATCCATATGGTGGGAGGAAGCAAGTGCAAAAGCTGCCCCACAGTCAGAATATGCTGCTCAGGCGAGTTGGTGACAGTACATAGAAGCAACTCCAGCTGCCTAGTGCAGACTTCCAATTATCTAAATCACTGAGACTTCACACTGAGCTGAATCAGAGCAAAGCTGCAGAGTCTTGTGGCTCACGCTGGCTCATCTTGTCTTAGCGTGGAAAGCTAAGCAGGGTCAGGCCTGGTTATTACTGGGATGGGAGACCTCTCCTCTAGTTTCCTGCATTGAGCAGGGGGTTGGACTCGATAGCCTTGTAGACTCCTTCCAACTCTATGATCTATGAAATCTATTACTTCCCTTGATTTTGAAACTATACTTCTGTTGTTGATGCAATCTAAAATTGCATTTGCCTTTTTTGCTGCCACATCACACTGCTGTGCTGACTCATATTCAGCTTGTGATGGACCACAACTCCAAGATCCTTTTCACATGTACTATTGCCAAGCCAGGCCTCCCCTATCTTATACTTGCATGCAATTTCTTTTTCCTAAATGAATAACTTTGCACTTGTCTCTGTTAAATTGCATTCTGGTATTTTCTGCCCACTCTGCCAAGATCATTCTGAATTTTGTTTCTGTCTTCTAAGGTAATAGCTATCCTACGGTCCTACCCAATCTTGTGTCATTTTGTTTTCCTGCAACTCTCTGTCATTGAAGGATTAGAGGACACACCAGACAGGAAGGCTAGACAAGAACTTTATTATCTCTCTCCATCCAGAACAGAGCAGCAACGGGAAACCACAATTTCTACCTGGATACAACTAACTCCAGTGCCACCTAGTGATTAAATTGTGCTCATTGGTCCTTACAGCTGCTTGTTTAAGAGCTGGGTCAAGATAAGCTACCGGTAGGTTGTTTTCTGGGTATAAAACCTTTCTGGGTGCCAGAGATGCTTGTTACATACATAATGGGCTTTTTTCCCAACTCCAGACTAGAGGAAAAAGCTCCCAAATTATGCTAAAAATGGTTGCATAATTTGAGTTGCTGCCGCAGGCACTCTTTCTTGCATAGGGGCAGATCTGCCATGGGGAAACCGTTGACTTTCATTATACTTCCCAAATCCCACTATTTCACAGTTGGGGAGATTACTTGAAGAGTGCTCTGGCCCCAGTGCAGATAGCATTTACTCTCACAATTGCTGCCTCCTGGGTTTGGGAGAACATTTCTGTGCTTGTTTCAAGGCTTTTGTTTGCGCAAAATGTTTACAGCCAGGTTCCACTAGCAAATGGGAATCCCCACAGAAAACATATCCACTTGTAAAGCATTTAGCTTTTAAACAAGAGGGCTCTTTGCAAAAAAAAAGTCCCCTAAGGTATACGGTATATCAAGTCTGCCAAATCCAAACTAAAGAGTCGGTTCTTGGTACGATGCCAAAGGAAAATACACACACACACACACACACACACACACGTATAGAGAGAGAGAGAGAGAGAGCAGTCGCTAATTCCCAATTTCCAGATCTAGACCATGGAAGCTCCTAGCAGTTCTGCTGTGCAAGCCTAAGCCTTTTTATTTAGAAGTCCCACTATGTTCAGTGGGGCCCTACTCCTATATAAGTGTGCACAGGATTGCATCTACAGTGTTGATCGAGAGCGTCCCAAAAGTCTGGCAAAGGAATGTGAAGGGCTAACCTGGGATTAAGGGGGAGTGAGTGTGGGGTCCGCTGTCACCCCCCCCAAAATCGCTGCCCCTCTGAGCGCCACACATTCAGTGAAGAACTGAAAAGGGGAGCCAGCCGTACTCCCAAGAATCTTTGGCTTGAATGGGGCGGGGGTGGGGGGGAGAAGCAAAATCCGGGCACCTGAAACACGTTGGCAATGTTTGGCGGGGTGGCACCATTCCTTTCAGATGCAAATAAAAACGTTTTTATTCCAACCGTTTTTTGGAGGAATGAGGTTTTTGGGCTTTCCCCCCACCCCCCTAATGCTGGGCTCAAAGTTTGATGTTTCAATGTCGCACCTCTTAAAGGGAGAAAGAGACTTGTGGCACCTTAAAGACATTTATTCCATGGACGAAAGCATATGCCAGAAAAATAATGGTTAGCCTTTAATGCGCCACAGGACTCTTTGTTCTTTTCTTTTTGCCGCAATAGGCTAACACAGATACCCTCTAGAAACACTTATCAGGAGGCACATTATCAGCCTTGCAAGCTCAGTGCTTTTTCTTTCGTTTTCTAAATGCAGGGGAGGTTTCCCTACTGTTGTTTTTGTTTAGTATTAGGTTTTAATTTTTAAAGGCACAATCCTATGCATGTTTAGGCAGAAAAAAAGGCCTACAGCTCCCAGCATGCCCCAGCCAGCTGGCTGGGGCATGCTGGGAGCTGTAGGCCTTTTTTTCTGCCTAAACATGCATAGGATTGTGCCCTAAGACTTCTTAATTGGCTTTCCCACGCACACACACACTTCATTCTGTTCCACTTTCTTCTGCACTAGTCCATCCTCATCTGGAGTATTCCGTACAACTCAGAGTGCTGTGCTGCACTTTAAGAAAGATGTAAACCATCCTTCCTCAACCTGGCGCCCTTCAGATGTGTTGGACCACAATTCCCATTATTGGGACTAAACAGCATCAGGAATGGAGGACATTTATTTATTTGTTATATTTCTATACCGCCCAATAGCTGAAGCTCTCTGAGTGGTTCACAACCATTAAAACCATCAAATACAAGGTGATAAAATACAATATACAAGTTTAAACGTTAAAAACTACAGTACAAAAGAAAATAATAAGAAAATAAATAGAAGCTAGCAGCAGTGCGAAGATCTGAAATACCGTACCAGATTTAAAACAGAAACTGACAATCGAAAATGCCTGGGAAAATTAAAAAAGGTCTTCACCTGGTGCCGGAAATGGCACAATGCAGGCGCCAGGCGAGCCTCTCTGGGAAGCTCATTCCACAACCAGGGTGCCCCAGCAGAAAAGGCCCTCTTCTTAGTAGCCACCAACCTCACATCCTTTGGCGGGGGCGCCCAGAGAAGGACTGCTGAAGAAGATGATCTTAGTGTCTGGGCAGGTGGGAAGAGACTATCCTTTCAACCCAGCATTGTCCCCAATGAGAAGGCTTTGATTTCCCCCATAGGAATGAATGGCAAACATTCACTCACATGGAGGAAAATAAAGAGGCACAACCAGAGGTACCACTGGGGGTGGGGGCAAACACTACCCTCTTCCCATTGGTGACCACATTCATTAAGAACAGAACCCACTCATTCTGCCTAGCCTGGGTCACATCAGGGCCTGGGTCAAGGGTAGGCATGTTTGGCCACCTGCTGAGGGCTCACACCGCAGCAGGGGTTGTGGTGTAACCCCACAATTCAGTTCCCCGGTGTATGTCTACTTTAGTATATTTAGTGAGTCTAGAATGTTGAACCGAGTGGGTGTGGTTTGTGATGTCATGGAAAGGGTGGGGGGAGGAGTCTATAAGGAGTGTTGGAGTGATGCCAGAGTTAGTTAAGAGTTAGCAGAGTGTTGGTTGTAGTGTGTTGGGAGTGTTAGAGAGTTTGGGAGTTAGGTGGGTTATTTGTGTCTTGTCAGGAGTTTTAAGAGGAATCAGTGCTTGTATGAGGAGTGAGAGTATTTGGAGTTATAGGGACTTAGGTTAATTATGAAGTGTTTGGTGCAGGCAGGTTTATTTTCTGGAACTAAGATTTTGATAATTAAAATAAACTTATTTTTATTTTGTTTGCTACCCAAATCCTACGTGTCAGCTTGGCGTTATTAACCTGCTTTACTTTTAAATCTACACACACACACCTTTGGACCCACAGCATCATAAATCATAAAAAACAGATCCTTCATAACCAGTATTAATCTTTTCCCTCATTAGTGGGGGAAAGGTTTCATTTGACCCTTCCCTCAAGTTTTTAAGTGTTGATGCTTGGCCTGAGAAGGGTTTATGCGCCTGGTCCTAAAGTGAAAAGGGCCGTGTCGTCGCAAGGGGCCACCAACCAGAGCCCCCTGGACTTGATCCTCCTCTTCACCGTTGCAACCAGCTTGTTCCCCTGCCTCTCGCCCTGACCCCAGACGATGGAGGTGGTGAGAAGGAAGAGCAGCAGATGCCACTGCCGAGTTGCCCACTGGCTCTCTGCCTCTCAAAAAGCAAGCAGTAGCAACGAGGAGGAGGATAATGGTGATGATAAGGTAGACTCACCAAGGAAGGCAGCCTGTTGAGGGTGACTTACCAAGGGCCTTCAAAAGCTGGAGCCAGCACTGGGTCACCTCATGCGTTGTCCTTGTGATAAATTCCATACAGCAGGTATATTATTTAAAAGAACATGTGATGTGCATCAGTAAATATTAAAGAGCATTCTAATACTAGATTTATTACTAGAAAGCAAAACAACATCTGAACAGCCCGATCTCATCTGATCTCGAAGGCTAAGCAGGGTCGGGCCTGGTTAGTACTTGGAATGCCAGGTGCTGCAGGGAGGGACCACAGCTCAGTGTGAGAGAGCACACGCTTTGCATGCAGAAGGGCCCGGGTTCGATCCCCGGCCTCCAGGTAGGGCTTGGAAAGAATCCTGCCTGGAACCCTGGACTGACTGCTGCTGCCAGTCAGTGTCGACCGTACTGGGCTAGAGGGACCAAGGGTCTGACTCAGTATGAGAGTATAACAATCCTATTTGAAGACGGGCTTTGACATGGATAAAATATGGCTCTGTGCGTGTTTTAAAAAGCTGTGCAGAACCGTAGCCTGCACTCCAAAGTGGGGATGCAGCACTCTGGGCATCTCTTCCCCACGCTCTGTTGTTCCCACCACAGAAGCTACAGCCAGTCCCCCAGAATCGGCCCGCTGGTATTTCCTACCTCCCGGGGCTGATTATGTTCTACAAGGAGACATTTAGTTAGGCAGTTCTGCTGATGTCTGCACTGCTCCAAGTTCCCAGCCCTTGAAATGGAAACCCAGCCATGCATGGCTCTCCCCCTACAAAAGCACGCATTTATAGCATTAGTAGGACATCCTTGCGTTACAAAAAAGAAAAAGAAAAGCCTTAAGTCACAGTCATTTGCCTCCTTCCAATACTGTGCTTATTTAATCACAACAGTCACACTTCTATTGGGGGTGTGTGTGGTGGGGGAGAGAAACACATTGTTTGTACAGGGGACAAAGTGACCTTCCCTTCCCTACCCCACAACTCAAATCACCAACGTAGAACCAAAACGAGAAACATCTACTGGGAGCCAGAGAGTTACTGTCAGAAAAGTCTGTTTCTATGACAACCCCAAATCCCCAAGCCCTGTTATCCTCTTTCATCAAAACTTGCAGCAAGCCCCCAAAAACCTGCGAGGAATTTTTTTTTTAAAAAAATAAATGGAATGTTTAAGAGAGATGAACGGCAACATCGCGCAGGTTTCCCTCCTGCTCTAATCTCACCGGTTGTTTCTGCTTCCTCCTAATAATCAGTGGAGATTCCCAGTCGGTTCGGGCTCTTACTTTCCAAGTCAAAACTCCCCCAAGACTGTGTGTTCATTTTGGAGATGGCTTAGGAGGAGTGTATATCTGCCAATGGTCTTTGTTTTTTGTTGCTTGTTTGTTTTTAATTTTTATTAGTTTTTTAAATGTGAATTACACCAAAACAAAACAAAAACCATAAAAAAGAAGAAGAAAATGAACAACAAAAAATAGTTTTCTTACAGTATTTTAAATGGATCACTTACAGTAAATATGTATGAAATATATATCCATAAGTATCAAAAAGTATATAGTAATACAGTTATCCATAAAAAATAGTTATGCATAAACTTCAGAAAAAGCAGACCAAATATCCATGTATTTATCCATCCACAGGTGGTGTCTAAATACCACCCACTCAAATGTTGAAAGCATTATTAGGTCCTCAATCCATTGTGTTATAGGAGATGAGCGTTTATCTTTCCAGTGTTGTAATATCAATGTTTTGGCTGTCAAGAGGGCATGGAAAATCCACATGCGTTTGTGATAAATTCCATACAGCAGGTATATAATTTAAAATAACATGTGCATCAGTAAAATATTAAAGAGCATTCTAATACTAGATTTATCCGTATTATGACCTCTACCCAAAAAGAAGCAGCCAATGGTCTTTGTTCACTAGGAACCTGTCCTTGGTAAATCATTATTGTGCCTTTCCAGGGTGCCTTTAAAAATATTATTATCACAAGCTGCTTGACTTGCCATTCCTCCTCGGGGGGCTGTGGGAGATCAAACTCTGTGTGGGTGAGTGTGGATGCATCGTTATCTCTGGTGGGCACGCATATAAATGCACATGGATGAACACTAAGGCAGCATTCAAGATTTCCTGGTGCAGAAATACAAGTCTGAGGAATGTGTAAGGCTCATTTCTACTCTAAAATGAGCATTATGACTCCCAAATTCTTCTCTGGCTTGGATTGTAATCTACTACTGTTCACCCCATGGCACGTATGATATGAGGTCCTGCAGGGTCCCACTTTCTCTCTCATGCTTTTAAATATCTGCATCAGGGATGGGGAACCTGTGGCTGGGAATCATGGGAGCTGTAGTCCAACAAATATGGAGAGCAATAGATTGGTGAAGGCTGCTGGGCTGGGCTATTATAATGAGCGGTACATAGGGCTGCCTTTGAATGCTTCTTGGAAACTTCAGTTGGTCCAAAATGCAGATGCTTGCTTCCTACTAAGTGGGAACAGCCATATGTATCATATCTCGCACATTTTTAAATGAATATTTATTTATTTATTTATTTATTATATTTGTTGGTGTGGTGCTGGGAGATTTTAGAATCCAATCTGTGTGCTATCAACTGCCTGGACTTCCACACACAGATCTTAGCAGAGCTCACCTCCCCTCGCAGCATGCAGCGTGCAGAACCAGCCTTATCAGCCCGCCCCAGCTTCCCTTGTTATGACACTTGCTTCCAGCTTCCCCGTTGCAGATTAATCCATGGAACCAGGAAACACTCTGGAACACCACAGGTTCTAATTCTACCTGTTTATTTACTTATCAAGTAAAGTTCTACTAGCATTTCCTAGTTACAGTCCATGTGCAGAGTATAAATGCATAACAAGCATTAAGTCCAGTGGAGTAAGTTGAGCTTCACTCCACCTCAGCAAAAGCATTACATTGTTGCAAGAACAAAGGAAAAGAACAAGATGGAGAAGAAGAAAACCTTCCCCTTAAAATGGCTTCTGCCTGAACAAGTTAGTACGTCATCAGAACATACAAACCATGTGACTAGCTCGTTCCTTTCCCACAGTTCTGGCTCTCATGCCTCTGAGAATAGATTCTGTGGTCTAGACATAATAAACCTGTTTACAGAGCCACACTGTACCTTCCATGTGTAAACAATGTACTGAAGCTTGTAAAGTGATAGATATCACAACAATATTTACATCCTGCCTTTTTTCCTGCAAGGAAAACCCAAGGCGGCTTACATAATCCTCCTGCACCTCCTCTCCATTTTATCCTCACAACAACCCTGTGAGGTAGATTAGGCTGAGAGTCAGTGACTGGCCCAAAGTCACCCAGGCAGCTTCATGGCTGAGTGGGGGACTAGAACCTGGATGTCCTGAGTACCAGTCCAACACTCTCACCACTACGCCACACTGGCTCTCTATGCCAGCTGACACTCTGTTTCAAGTCACAATTCAAGGTGCTGGTATAAAATCCTAAATGGGTTTGTACCTGGGTACCCAAAAGACCACCTTCTACCAAACAAGCCTGCCCAGGCTCTGTGGTCATCAGCTGAGGCCCCCCTCCTTGAACCCTGCCATCTGAAGTAAGGTGGGTGGTGACCGGGGAGATGACCTTTTTGGTCATGTCTGTGAAATGCCCTCTCCAAAGACGTTTGCCTGGTGCCAGCTTTGATGCCATTTCAGTGCCGGGCAAAGACGGTTTACAGTATTTTTCCATGTATAAGACTATACTTTTTCTTAAAATCGCTAGCCCAAAAATTGAGGGTCGTCTTATACACGGAAGTAAGCCAAGGAGAGAACCGCGCGGTTGCAAAACTGCCCAGTGGGGGGCGTCTTATACATGGGGGCGTCTTATAGACGGAAAAATACGGTAAATTGCCCAGGCATTTCAACATGTAGTATAAATCACTTTGCTTATATGTTTCCCCAGCCCTGCTGAATTTTATGACTTTGTTTTAATTGCTGCTGGTTCTGTTGTATTTTTGTAGTGTTTCATAGATTTACTGTTTTTATTATTTTTATTGCATACTGCTCTGGGAGCTTTTATTGAAGGGGTAGATATGGATAGATGATAGATAGATAGATAGATAGATAGATAACAAATAAATAAATAAATAGGCCCCTCCCACCCAGCCATTCTCTGACACACACCCCATCCACCAAACCTCCAAATCCCTTCCCCTCCCACAACACATACCTAGCTCCCGAGGGTGCTTGGATTATGGCAGCAAGTGGGAGGGAGGAAAGAAGAGAGAGGGAGATCTAGCATGTTGCAACGCAATACACCGGGCACAATGATCTCCTCCTGGGAAATATATAGGTCTCCTGTCACGGTGGCCCTTGGGAAAACTACATTTCCCAGGGGCTTCTTGTGCCTGGGCACCAGCAGTAGTCACGTCAGTCAGGTAAGTCTGGTGAGGAGGAAGAGGGGAGGGGGGTTTGGCAGGTGGCGTGCAGACTGGCTAAGAAGTTGATTCAGACTGGCTTGAGGGGGGGGAGAAAGCCAAGCTATTTTTCCAGTGTTGTGGGAAATAACTTGGTTTATACTGAGTCGATCGACTCAAGAAGCACGGTGGGTGGGTAGGAAGCTCACTTGTTCCTGGGCAGCACAGGGTCCCTAGGCTAGCCAGCAATCGCAAGCACTGCACTGATCGTGAGACTCTTCTTTCAATTGCCGATGATATGTGCTCGGGCAATCCTATTTTTCAAGTGTATCTTTCACCAAAAGAACAAACAATATCATTGCTTTTAAATTGGAACAGCCTGTCCTGTGCTATAGAGTATATGATGAAAGCAGAACACAGCGAGCAAGGAAGAGCCTTCAGAAATGCATAATGGTGGAGTAGGAGCGGAGGCAGTAATCCCTGCCATAGTTCCATAGAAATGTGTGGGGTTGTGTTTTTTTTTACAAGAGTACAAGAGCACCTGTAGTTTCATCCGTGCATTTCTACAGGGTGTGGGATTGATGTGGGGTGTGGAATGAAAGCCAGCATGGCGTAGTGGTTAGAGGGTCAGACTACAATGTGATCAAACAGCTTGCCTTGTACCGTCAGGAACTTCTTCCTAATGCAATCTCTGGGCAGCATCCAACTGTGCCATTCTTTTAGTGCAAAGGACATTGCGCTAGTGGAAACTAGGCTCCAAATGATGCGCAGGAGGAGAATCCAACTAAAGTCACGTCTGCGCAAGCACGGCTGCGCAAGCGGTTGCCCATGCCCATTATGCTTGCGCAGCCTGTCGTGCGACCGGTTATGCAATGGAATGGTTCGGCAGAGCTCTGCTAGCACTATTTGAGTTTGTGGAACTGCTGGATACTGGCCCTCTGTGTAGGAGGGAAGTGCCTATCTGCAGGCACTGACAGTGGACTAGGGTTGGGCGACCTGCCCAGCACTCAACTCATGGTGCGTGAGCCAAGCGCTCCTGCTACGTGAGCCACGCAAGGTGAGCCGAGCTGAGTATGAGCGCCAGCTGAGGTGCTCGCCGGACTTTGAGGTCCCCGGCTCTAGGTTGTTTATGTAAAAAATTGCATAAAATATGTTAAAAACAGCCGCGATTTGCCCAAATTGGGCAAATCGCAGCGTTTTTTTAAACATATCTTACACCATTTTTTATGGAAACAACGTAGCACCGGAAACTAGAAGTTGCTTCCCCTAGCTTGGCTCGCAAGAACGCAAGTCGAGCCGGGGAAAAGGTCGGGCGGGCAAGCGGAGCTTGGGGGGGGGTCGAGCCCAGCGAGTTCACCGGACTCCCCCCCCTCCCAATCAGGCTCCATGATGCACAACACGTCTAACTGACACAGCTGAAGAAGACACGAGCGTTTTGTGACAGATGTACCTTTGGGCGCCATTACATGGAGTGATTTCCAAAGACAGGGGTGATCCAACTGTGAGCCTTGCGAGACCCGATCCCTGCTCTCTGTCTGGCCCATTTCCACTTGGCCTGGGAGGACACAGGGCCAGGACTGACTCCGGCTACAAGGACTGGCTGTTCCTGCCGCTCCAGGTGCCTAAAGCAGTGTTCTCCAACCTTGGGTCCCCAGATGTTTTTGGCCTACAACTCCCAGCATGCCCCAGCCAGTACGCTGGCTGGGGCATGCTGGGAGTTGTAGGCCAAAAACATCCGGGGACCCAAGGTTGGAGAACACTGGCCTAGATTCATAGATTCATAGAATAGAGTTGGAAGGAGCCTACAAGGCTATCGAGTCCAACCCCCTGCTCAATGCAGGAAACTAGAGGAGGGGTCTCCCATCCAAGTAATAACCAGGCCTGACCCTGCTTAGCTTTCCACACTCAGACAAGCTGCCTGGTGCACTCCAGCTGTGTAGGACTACAACCCCCATCACCCCAGGCAACACAATAAATTGGGCTGCTGGCCAGGGATGATGGGAGTTGTAGTCCAGCGTGCCTGAAGGGCGCCGGGTTGGGGAAGGCTGGAAGCGGATGATGTTGCTGGGGGCAACATTTTTTGTCTTGGATAAAGATTTATTACTTGTTTGCCACTATTTGGATGATGTTTTTGCTTTTCTATTGTTGGGCCCTAGTATGAATTATTACTGCCTTCTTCATTAGGGGGTTGCAATGTATATCTATTAAGATTAATATTACATTGATATATCAAGATTAGTGGCTTTTAATGTATACTTATTAATATTTGTATGATTATTTAAATGGTGTTGTCTTGTAAGTGTCAATTAATCACCTTGAAATGTTATCTTTTATTGTCTAACCCCCGGAAATACAGCATACAAATAAACGAGTACTGGTGTGGTAATTGTAGATAAACAATTAAGACCGTGTACATGGTGTTTCCCTCAGAACATGGGAGGCTGGCTGGCTTATACTGAGTTAGATCACCGGTTGATTTAGCCCAGAAGTGGGCAACTTTGTGGGTCTGGAGGGACCGCATTGCCCTCTCCAGAACCCTGTGGAGGCCGCATCCTGCTGCTGCTCCTGGAAGTGGCTGCACAACCTAAAACAGTGTTCTCCAACCTTGGGTCCCCAGATGTTTTTGGCCTACAACTCCCAGCATGCCCCAGCCAGCATAGCTGGCTGGGGCATGCTGGGAGCTGTAGGCCAAAAACATCTGGGGACCCAAGGTTGGAGAACACTGACCTAAAAGCTTAACAATTGCACTGGGAAACAAGGCACACGGGAGCATGATGCACCTGGTGTGGCGGCCCACCCCTGAGTCTAGCCCACTCTTATCAACACTGACTGGCGGCAGGAGCTCTCCAGGGTTTCATGCAAACCCTGCCCAACTGGCTGGGGCATGCTGGGAGTTGTAGGCCAAAAACATCTGGGGACCCAAGGTTGGAGAACACTGCCCTAGACACTGTCTAGGGCAGTGATGGCGAACCTTTTTGAGCCCGAGTGCCCAAACTGCAACACAAAAGCAACTTATTTATTTCAAAGTGCCTTAAATTTGGCAGGAAGGAGGGGGGGCACTAGCTAATCGCGCCCCGCTCTGTCTCAGGGCATGGCTCTTCACTGGGTGCGCAAAGATTCGGGCGCGCGCGCGCTGTGCTTCTGAGCTGTCTGTTCAGTTAGAAGGAGGGCTGGGTGCCTGCGCAGTCCGCTTCTGGGGGTGGAGATGTTGGAGTGTGCCTGCCTGTGGAGGCCAGCGAGGAATGGGTGGAGAGGAGTTACTATGGAAACCCGAAGCTGAATGCAGAAGGGGACGGTCTTTTCGCGATCTGGCGACCAATGGCTCGAGTGCCCACAGAGAAGTCCCTGCATGCCAGCTGTGGCACGCGTGCCATAGGTTCGCCATCACTGGTCTAGGGGCCCTAGGATCACTCTGTAAAACAGACAGTCAGGATAAGGAAGCTCTGCCCACACAGGCTGCTGCTGCTGTCTCTTGCAGATTCTGGCTCTTGGGAGGAGGTACAAGAAGCACCGCAGAAGGGTAAGGCGTAAGCAAAGCTTTTACATGTACAAGATGTGTGCTGTGTGAATGTATTTCCAGCAGCTTCGTGCTGAAATGATGCATGTCTATTAGGGATATTTGAGGATGTCGTTCAGTTCATATTTCAAAGCAAACTGATCTGATCTGTACCCCACTCCTGGACGAATGCGTGGATCAGAATGAAACTATTCTTCATATTCCACACTTCTCCAAATCTTGCAGTGCAGTTCTTGGCTCAAAACAAATTTATTTATTTATTTATTTATTTATTTATTATATTTATACCCCGTCTTTTTTCCTGCAAGGAACCCAAGGCGGCTTACATAATCCTCCTCCTCCTCTCCATTTTATCCTCACAACAACCCTGTGAGGTAGGTTAGGCTGAGAGTCAGTGACTGGCCCAAAGTCACCCAGTGAATTTCATGGTCGAGCGGGGACCAGAACCCGGATCTCCCGAGTCCCAATCCAACACTCTAACCACTGGGGTGGACAAGGTGTTTGCAGCAACCATGTGCCCTCTCGATCCTTGCTCCTCCTGGCTAATAAAAGGTAGCTGAGGGGGTAAGACCAGATGGGTCCAGGGAGTGGTAGTAAACACATCTTTGCATGAAGGGGTGGCTCCTGCTATCCTTAAGGAGGCAGTAGTGTGACCACGCATGAAGAAACCCACTCTGGACCCAATGGTATTTGACAACTACTGCCCAGTCACAAATTCCCTTTCTTAGGGAAGGTACTACGCGAAAGGGTTGTGGGCAGAACAACTGCAGGTACTCTTGGAGGATACTGATTACCTAGACCCATTCCAGTCTGGATTTTGACCTGGTTACAGAACCGAATCAGCCTTGGCTGCCCTGATGGAGGACCTTTATTGGGAGAGGGACAGGAGGAGTTTGACCCTGTTAATTCTGCTTGATCTCTCATCAGCTTATGATACCATCGACCATGGTATTCTCCTGGATTGATTCCATAGGCTGGGCATTGGAGGCACTGTATTACAGGGGTTCTAGTCTTACCTGCGGGGTCGATTTCAGAGAATAAAATTGGGTGACTCTACCTCAGCCCCTTGGCAATTGAGGTATCTCATCCCCAATGTTGTTCAACATCTATATTAAGCCGCTGGGAGCGGTCGCCAGGGGATTTGGAGCCAAGTGCTATCAGTATGCTGATGACACACAGCTGTAGGGCCCTGGCTAGGGATGTAGAAACGAGCCTCGCCGGGCAAAACGAGGCCGAAATTGGCCCCGCTCACGCCCGGCGAGGCCTTACCTTTTTTCTTCGGGGAGGCTTGCCTCTCCACGGTGAGCCGCCTGTGCAGCCCGTTCTGTCCCGTCACTTCCGGGACCAGAAATGACGCGACGGAACCCTGCGCAGGCATGCTGGACCCCTATGGCGCGTTCTGCGCCTGCGCAGGGTCCCGTCGCATCATTTCCGGTCCCGGAAGTGACGTGACAGGACCGGAGAAGTTCGATCGAGCGGCGCTGTCAAGGTTCCACTACTGCAAGGACCCCTTGATCTACCCTTTGGGAGATCTCTGCCTCTTCCCAAAGACCCAGTCCTTTGCCTGCTTCCTCCAGTAACGTGGGTGTAGGCTGTAGGCGTGGTGAATAAGTCACTCCAAACTCCAGGGTACACAACAAACTTTACTTATAGTATTAGGGAAATTACTTAATAGAGTGGTTTTAAATCAAAAGCATGTATGATAAAATAAAACAAACAAACAAACAATGTTCTCTAGTTTCACTTCAATCTACCTAATTCCTATGCAATCAGCCAGCCTGTTTCTCTGCTTCTCTCTCTGCTGTTTCTCTCTGCTGCTCAGCACACACTCCCTGACTGCTAGCTGACCACACCCCACATATATAGTCTTCCCAGGACTGGAAGGTTATAACCATGTGACCTTGCACTGGAGAACTGATTCTAAACTTCTATTGGGTAACTTAAAACTCTCAAACTCCCCCTCCCATCGTGGAGTGTTTGGGCCTTCAGGCTTCAACAAACTGAAGCCTGTGTAGGCCTCAACAAACCCAATCCTGTGTAGGCCTCAAACCCTCACAGGCGCGGAGAACCTCTCCGCGCCGCTCAGAAGATCAGGTCGGGTTGGCCGCCCCCGCAGAGAATCGAGTCGGGGGCGCGACCAGGTATTTGATGCATTGCTACCTGTGACATCTGAATCAGGCGAGGCTGTGCAAGTATTGGATCAGTGCCTCGACTCAGTGATGAGCTGGATGAGGGCCAATAAACTGAGGCTGAATCCTGGCAAGACGAAAGCTCTGTGGGCGAGTGGTTCCCAAGTCTGGAAAATTCCTGTTCCAGACGAGGTTGTACTCCCTTGAAAGATCAGGTTCGTAGTCTGGGGGTACTCCTAGATCCATCATTGTCCTGGAGACCCAAATGGCCATGGCAGCTCGGAATGCCTTTTACCAGCTTCGACTGGTTCGCCAGCTACGGCCTCTCCTGGACAGGGATAGCTTGGCCACAGTGGTACAGGCGTTAGTAACCTCAAGATTGGATTACTGCAATGTGCTCTATGTGGGGCTGCCCTCAAGGCTGGTTCAGAAGCTGGAGATAGTGCAGCTTGGTTGTTGTCAGGAGCGCCCCTTTTTAGCATGCAACTCCTTTACTGAGGGAACTGCACTGGCTGCCTATTCACTACTATTAGACCAGGTTTAAGATTTTGGTACTAGTATACAAAGTCCTAAACAACTTGGGATCAGGATACTTAAGAAAGTGCCTTCTCCCTTATCAACCTGCCCGTTCACTGAGGTCATTGGACAACATTCTCCTGGTGCTCCTGCATGGACCTATGGTCTTACTAGAGTCCACCTGTAGAAGAGCCTTCAGTGTGGTGGCTCCTTTCTGTGGAACTCCCTGCCTCTGGAAGTCAGGCAGGCACCAACATGGTGTTGTTTTCGTCGCCTCTTGAGAACCAGCCATGCTTTTTATTAATATTTTAGTTGGTTTTTTTTTAAAATAAACTTTTAATATGGTGTTTTATTCTTTTTATATTTTATTGTTCACCACTACAGAAACTGTTTGGATGTGGAACAGTATATAAATGCTGTAAATAAATACATACTTAAAAATAAAAGTGTGTATTTTTGCAGAAAATAAATTTAGAAATGTGCATTTTCAGAGAAAATTAGAAGTGTGCATGTTGTGAGGAAATGTGTTCAAAAATACATATCCAAATATACCTATATCTAAATATGAATTTTCAGGTGGATTTAAATAAATAAATAAATTGCAGATTGATGCAGAAACAGGATGGAATGGACTTATGAATGAACACATGCGAAACTGATGGGCCCAAAGGACACTGGTCCACCCCTCGTATGAATAGCTTGAGAGAGTTTTTCTCAAGTCATAGTTTTTCTCAAGTCCAAATCTGTTCAGCAGATGTTATTGCTCTACATTCTTTATGCAGAAATGTTCCCAAAGCTGCCAACATAACTCAACTCCATCTGAAGAACTAAATTCACAGGGCAGAATTTTTAAAGCGAAATTCCCCTCTACGTCCCTTCTGGCTAAGATTTCAGATGAGAAAGGTTCCTCCTGATAGGTATACAATAATTAAAATTAATTAACCAAAGTAATACATTATCAACTATGTTAATTTTAATTCATTTAACTCCATTTACATTTGATTCAGATAAGCCTGTGTGTGTGTGTGTGTTTTATAAAAAAATAAAATTAATTCATATTGTTGAGGTTTTGCTGCAGTTGCAGATTTGAATATTCATTAAGCATAAATGAATATTCAGAGTGGATTTGCACATTTGAAAACTGCTATTCTCGGGGTAGGAGAACTGAAGGATAGTGGTGAGAGCTGCATACCAAAATCCTAATATAGTTCAAAATTACTAGACATCTTTTTCCTGCCATATTCTCTCTCTCTCTCTCTCTCTCTCTCTCTCTGTCTCTCTCTTACACACACACACACACACACACACACACACCCCTGGCTGCTCTTAATGGCTACCAAAATCTGCTCTCAGTCTGAGGTCTGACCTTGACCGGTGGTACAGCACCATTTTGGCACTGCTCTATCAGGAGAGCGTCATGAATGTTCTACAAATACTGAAAAGTTTTGCTGCAGTTTTAGTTTGGGGTCCTGCTGTCTCTTTCAAGATTGAAACCAGGGACAGCCTGATATTAGGGGCAATTTAGGGTTGGCAATCCACTTCCCGCCCACCCTCCACCTCTCCCAATCTTCCCAGATCATATTTCTATAAAAATTTAAAACTTTTTCCAGAATGCATAGGAGCTCAAAGTGCTTTCTTCCCCCACTTCTTCTTCCCCATTGGCATCTTCCATTGCTGTCTAGGGAAATATATTGGGCATACATGATAACTGTGCATGCTGTGAACATTCCTCCAGTGGCAGACATGGCTAGACTGCAGGAGAGCGGGCAGGCAGGCAGGCAGGCAAGAGGAAAGGCTCTCCCTGGCTCATGATATGTATGCCAATGTTTGGGTTTCCTGCATCTGTGCAGAGATCCAAAATTTTGGGGAGATGGACATCCACTGAGGCTCCCTTAGCTAATAAAGAACCCTCAACTGAGGGGGGGAAATCCTCCACCTGTGCAGACCAACCTCATTCTTGTGTGCTGAAGGCAGTATAGTGGAGAGACAAAGAGGAGACAGAATCAGGTTGTGGAATGTCATGGGGGTGGGGTGAGGCCATTTATGGGGTTGTCTTCTGCATGGGGGATGATGGTGGCTAGGGGTGTGTGTGTGTGTGTGTGTGTGTGTGTGTGTGGCCAACTTTACATGCATGCTCTCTGTGTCTCATTCTGCAATGGCGTCTTATTATTACATGCAAAGGGGGAGATTTTGGATGCTCTCAAACTTGCTGCCCTTGCTTACTCCTGAGTAATCTAGTCCTCCTTACTTCTGAGTTGAGTTTGAGTTTCATAAACTGGCTTTTTGTAGTGTGCTGGTTCTGTTACTTTTGAGTGGATATATTATTATTATTATTATTATTATTATTATTATTATTATTATTATTTGCCACCATCATCATTTTCTGTACTGTTATGCACTCAGTCTTTAAGTCATTTGATTCTCTGTGCAATGGGGGTTGTTGCTGAAATAGGATCACTTGGCTTCAAAGGAGTGCTTTTGTCTGGCTGTGTGTGGGGGGTTTCCGTGTGTTTGTCTGTATGAATATGAATGGGTGAGTATGGGAGGGCAGTTCTACAGGCATGCTCTCTGTGTCCCCTTTTGCAATGCATTACTGCTGGATTTTCTGTGTTGTGGTTCCTAGGATATCATTCTCATCTTTATCACTGCTATTATTACAACATGGAAAGCGGTGGATTTTGGATGCTCTCCAAACATGTTCTGAGTGCCAAAGACGGACGACTTTTCTCTATCGCTCTGAGAATTATCATCATCATCATCATCATCATCATCATCATCATCATCATCATCATCATCATCAATAAGATTATTATATTATTGTTTTGCATGGATTCCCCCCAGTGTTTCACACGCATGAGCTTAAAGTCACTGGATTCTCTGGGCAGAAACCGATGCCTCTTGCCAAAGATAGTGCAGAAATGACTACTTCCCTGTTTCCTCTCCTGTCCTCTGTTTTCAGGACTCTGAGGCAGACCAGACACCTTTTAGGAGGGTGTTTTGCATTTATGTTAAAGGGGAAAGGAAAGGAGTGGGGGCGGGGGGGGGAGAAGTAGAGAGAAGTGCAAGCCAAGGAACTTAAACCCCTCAGCTAAAGATGTGCACACACAGTTCCTCCTCCAAATATCAAAAGTTCACGAGAGAGGCTGACCCTGTGGCAGGCAGAGCCGCTGGAGCCGTGCCCTTTCTCATGCTTCTTTTTTTTTTAATGACTCAAATTTTGGCCTGTGGTGCAGAATAAGAAGAAGCAAAAAGCCTTTGCACCTGTCACATACTCAGCAGGAGAAGGGGAGGGAAGCAAGTGAGGAGGAGACAAGATGTTCAGCCCTAGAGGCCGCTTTGGCAGGTAGAATATTTTAAGGTAGGCCTTAAATAGCAGGATGGATGTCTCCTTGGCTCAAGCCAGACTTTTCCCAACCTGCCACAACTCCCATGGGCTACAACTCCCATGATCCCCCAGCCAGCAGGGGCTGCTGGATGGGGCTGCTGGGAGTTGTTGTAGCCCAACACATCTGCAGGGTGCCGAGTTTGGAACGGCTGGCTCAAGCAGTCTGAGATAAGGGAGGAGACAACCCAATATCTACCTACTTTTCTAGATCCTCTTCCACCGATTATTTGAAAATGGAAGCACTAAATAAAATCTGGCAAGGCTCACAACGGCTTGCCCCTTTCGGGGAGATCAGCGGGATGCTCGTGCATCCTGGGTAGTCCAGTGGCTCTTGAGTAGGACTTTGATTCTGGCTATGAGAGCTAAATGTTGCTGTTGTTGTGGCTCCCAGAATTTGGAACAGTCTCCCAAGGGGCTCTTGTCTTCCCCCCCCCTCCCTGCGTGTTTTTCAGCAGGCAGTACAGACTTTTCTCTTCCACCAGGCTTTGGGGGAGCAGGATGCTGCCTTTTAAAGATGGGAGCCGCTGTTTATGATCCTGACTGGGGATTATTGTCCCGTTTTAGATTCATTTTTAATTATTTTTTTCACCTCGAGCATACCGATAGACAGGCGGGCCATACATGTTTGGAATAAGGGGAACTTCCTTGTACAGATGCAGTCTAACCACGGATACCAGGTACTGGGGACAAACAACAGGAAATCACCATTATCTTCATGCCCTACCTGGGAACTTTGAGGGATATAGGTCCGGTACAGCAAAGTAATGTTTACATCCAGACCTCAATGCAGGTGCTTCTCCTGCTATGGGTTCAGTGTGTATCCCCTTTGGGCAGCTACTATCTTTCATATAGACTATCCTAAAATAAACCCGTGTATGAAAGGCCAGTATTATTATCATCATTCCCGTATTACACATGTGCCAGCAGGGGTGGACAGCTTGTGGCCTTCCAGATGTTTTGGCCCACAACTCTTGTGAACCCTCCGCATTGGCTGTGCTGGCGAGGACTGATGGGAGTTAAGATCATAAGAGCATAAGAAGAGCCCTGATGCTGGATCAGACCGAGGGTCCATCTAGTCCAACATTCTGTACACACAGTGGCCAACCAGCTGCCCCAATGGGAATCCCACAAGCAGGACATGAGTGCAACAGCACCCTCCCGCCCCAGCAACTGGAGTTCATAGGCGAGAGGAGAGGACTTTGTCATGGAGAGGAGGAGGACTATGTAACCACCTTGGGTTCCTTGCAGGAAAAAAAGGCGGGGTATAAATATAAATAAATAAATAAATAAATAAGCATACTGCCTCTGAGGCTCATGCTGGCTAAGCTTTGTCTAAGTGTGGAAAGCTAAGCAGGGTCAGGCTTGGTTATTATTTGGATGGGAGACCCCTCCTCTAGTTTCCTGCATTGAGCAGGGGGTTGGACTCGATGGCCTTGTAGGCCCCTTCCAACTCTATGATCTATGAATCTATGATGCTGGAGGAAGCATATAGCCATCAGGACTAGTAGCCCTTGATAGCCTTCTCCTCCATGAATTTGTCCAATCCCCTTTTAAAGCCCTCAAAATTGGTGGCCATCACTACAGCTTGTGGCAGTGAATTCCATAGTTTAACTATGCACTGCGTGCAGAAGGACTTCTTTTTCTCTGTCCTGAATCTCCCCACATTCAGCTTCATGGGATGACCCCTTTGGGTTCCAGTATTATGAGAGAGAGAGAAATGTCTCCCTAGTCCCAGCCCACTTTCTCCATACCATGTATAATTTTGTACACCTCTATTAAATGTCTACCCTCACTGACCTATTCTCTAAGCTAACTAACTAATCCCAGATGTTGTAACCTTTCCTCACAGGGGAGTTGCTCCAGCCCCTTGATGACTTTAGTTGCCTTTTTCTGCACCTTTTTTGACTCTACAGTGTCCTTTCTTAGGTGTGGTGGCCAGAACTGTACACAATACTCCAAGTGTGTCCCCACCATAGATTTGTATAAGGGCAGTCTGATCTAGGCAGTTTTATTTTCAATTCCTTTCCTAATTATGCCTAACATGGGGTTTGCCTTTTTCACAGCAGCCGCACACTGGGTCGACATTTTCATCGAGCTGTCCACCACAACCCCAAGATCTCTTTCTTGGTCAGTCACTGCTAGCTCAGATCCCATCAGCATATACTATGTTAAGTTGGGATTTTTTTTGCCCCAACATGCATCACTTTTTACACTTGTTTACATAGAACTGCATTTAACAGGCCTGTGGCTCACGCTGGCTCAGCTTGTCTGAGCGTGGAAAGCTAAGCAGGGTCAAGTCTGGTTGTTACTTGGATGGGAGACCCCTCCTCTAGTTTCCTGCATTGAGCAGGGGGTTGGACTCGATAGCCTTGTAGGCTCCTTCCAACTCTATGATCTATGAAAAACTTTGCCATTTGGATGCCCATTCACCCAGTTTGGAGAGATCCTTTTGGAGCTCTTTGCAATCTCTTTTTGTTTAAAGCACCCTAAATAATTTGATGCCATCAGCAATTTGGCCACCTCACTGCTCACTCCTAATTCCAGATCACTTATGAATAAATTGAAAAGCATTGGTCCCAATACAGAACCCTGTGGGACCCCACTGTTTACATCCCTCCATTGGGAGAATTTACCATTTATTCCTACTCTCTGCTCTTTAAGTGATTACCGTAGTTAACGATTACTGATGATTACAGTTACTGATCCATAAGAGGTCTTCTCCTTTTATTCCATGACTGCTAAGTTTGCTCAGGAATCTTTCGTGAGGGACTTTGTCAAAGGCCTTTTGGAAGTCCAAATAAACAATGTCTACGAGATCACCCCTGTCCACGTGTTTATTGACACTGTCAAAGGTTAGTGAGGCAGGATTTACCTTGGCAGAAGCCATGTTGATCCTTTTTCAGCAGGGCTTGTCCTTCTATATGCTTACCAATTTATCTTTAATAATGCTTTCTACCAATTTACAACAGATGTTAAGCTAACTGGCCTGTAATTTCCCAGATCCCCCCTGGCTCCCTTTTTAAATATTGATGTTACATTGGCCATTCTCCATTCCTCTGCTACAAGGACATCTTACATATTTTTTGTTAGAAGATCAGCAATTTCACACTTGAGTTCTTTATGAACTCTAGGATGGATACCATCTGGGGGCCTGGTGATTTATTAGCTTTCAGTTTGTTAATAAGTTCCAATCCGTCAATAACAGGCCAAAACATCTCAAAGGCAACAAGTTGCCCCACCTTGAGAGTATGTATGATTGAGCTGAGATTTTAACCAGGCATGGTTCAACTCATCACTCATTCTCTCAACCATTCTGCTATATTAATTTAGAAGCTAGTGGCCAAATTCAGCATCCTAGGACTTTTAGCTTGTATTTTCTATAAATGCAGTTTTCCGGACCTGGTTGTGTAGGAAAGGTTTACAAAAGTTACCATTACTTGCTAATATCTCAGAAGCTGAGGGGGAGGAATGGACGGCAGGAGGGCTATAGCATTTTGTAGAAAAGAAGTTGTATTCGAAAGAAATTCCTCCCTCTCACCCTCATAGTACTAAAATTCTGGGTCATCCAGTGAAGATGAATGGTGGGAGATTCAGGCCAGACAAAAGGAAGTCCTTCTTTACACAGCACATCAACTATGGAATTCACTTCCACAAGAGTGCTTATCAAATTTGCAGATGACACAAAGTTGGGTGGAACAGCTAATACTCTGGAAGACAGAAACAAAATTCAAAGTGACCTCAATAGGCTGGAGCGCTGGGCCGAAAACAACAGAATGAAATTTAATAGGGATAAATGCCAAGTGCTGCACCTAGGGAGAGGAAACCAAATGCAGAGTTACAGAATGGGGGACACTTGGCTCAACAATACTACAAGTGAGAAGGATCTTGGAATTGTGGCAGATCACAAACTGAATATGAGCTAGCAATGCGATGTGGCTGCAAAGAAGGCAAATGCTATTTTGGGCTGCATTAATAGAAGTATAACTTCCAAATGGCAGGAAGTGATAATTCCCCTTTACTCAGCACTGGTTAGGCCTCATCTTGAGTACTGCGTCCAGTTCTGGGCACCACACTTTCAGAAGGACGTAGACAAACTGGAGAGGGTTCAGAGGAGGGCAACAAGGATGATAAAGGGACTGGAAACAAGGCCCTATGAGGAAAGACTGAAAGAACTGGGCATGTTTAGCCTTCAGAAGAGGAGACTGAGGGGAGATATGATCGCACTCTTCCAGTACTTGAAGGGATGTCACACAGAGGAGGGCCAGGATCTCTTCTCGATCATCCCAGTTTGCAGGACACGGAATAATGGGCTCACAGGAACCTAGATTCCACCTAAACATCAGGAAAAAATTCCTGACTGTCAGAGCAATAAGACAATGGAATCAACTACCTAGGGAGGTGGTGGGCTCTCCCAATCTGGAGGCATTCAAGGTGCAGCTGGACAGCCATCTGTCAGGGATGCTTTGACCTGGATTCCTGCATTGAGCAGGGGGTTGGACTCGATGGCCTTGTAGGTCCCTTCCAACTCTACTTTTCTATGATTCTATGATTCTATATGATGAAGTGATGGCCACCAATTTGGATGGCTTTAAAGGGGGATTAGACAAATTCATGGATGTTGCTGTCAGTGGCTACTAGTCATGATGGCTGTGTACTACCTCTAGGATCTTGGCTATTGGCTCCTCAGGTCACCTGATCCCTACTGGGCTGGAAGCTGCAGTACTCTTTCTGGCCTGCTGCAGTGGTGGCACTGTAGAGCTGCAGAATTTAAGCCAGCTGTTCCCTTTGCGAGCAAGCTACCCTGGCGGCACAGAGATGAAGGAGCCTGGACCCTGTTGCCAAGAGTCCCCTGTTCAAGACTCCGCTGTCGCCATGCTCTGTGTCACTGATTTACTTGTTTGTGTGCCGAAGCCAGAGCAAGCAGCCTCGTTGCCTGCAGTCTGGCCACAAAGGTTTGTGCCAAGACCTTAGAGTTTCTTTCATAGCACTGGAAGCTGTTCTGTCTCTCCCAGGGCAGGATCTTCAAGCTGCTTTGTTGGCTTGACTCCGATGTTCTCGGAGCAACCGCAGCCAGAGTAACACTCTTTAATCATTCTATCCGCTTTGAGCAGCAGGGTCAGGTCACCGCTATTAAATGAGGAGTTTTCAAAGAACTGAGCCAAGTAACTGGTTTACTAACAAGATTGTGGGGTCATCATTATCAAGTATACTGGCAAAAAGTCAAGTGTGTGTGTGTGTGTATGTGTATATGTGTGTGTGTGTGTGTGTGTGTGTGTGTGTGTCTATATATATATTCTAATTTGAATCCATTTCAATATTCTAGTTTCAAGGTGGTGGCTTTATCCTTAAAAGACTTTCATATGGCATGGGATTTGCATCTTTTTGGCACAAAATGGGGAGCAGCGTGATCCAGGGCACAATCCTATGTGTGTTTCGACAGAAAAAGAGTCCTACAACTCCCAGCATGCCCCAGCCAGCAAGCTATTTTGTTGCAGTTATTAAGAAAAGGTCACAATTAATGGCTGTTAGCAACACTTTGGAAAACAAACTGTATGGGCACAGGTTTTATGTTGTGTATATTAATTATTTTAACAAGTACCCATATTGTTTTGCTGTTTTAATTTACAATCTTATTTTATTGTTTTAAAAACAAACTTTTAACAAAAAATGTTTTAAAATTGTTTTAATGTATTATTCACTGTTTTAATAATAACTTTTTAACAATGGTTGTTTTAATGCTCGTTTTTTAGTATTGTTGTGTGGAAAAGGTCTATGGACCAAATAAACACTGATTGAAATTGGATTCTTTTTCTGTCAAAACACACATAGGATTGCTCCCTTGGCGATTAGACTGTCAAACTAGGCCCAGAGATACCCAGGTTCAAATCCCACTCAGCCATAAAGATCACGGAGGGTGCAAGCCTATGGCTGCTAGAAAGAGTCTAGACAGCCATAAGAGAAGTTGGAGTGGAGTCCCAACCCCGGCCTTGGAAATGCACTCCAAGGTTGGAGCTGGGACTCCGAATTTGGAGCGCCCTCTCTCCACCCTCACAGCCAGTGCAGAAAGAACCACACATGCCGTGGCTTCGAGGTCGTAAGACCAACCTCAGAGCCGGAGGTTTGTGGGGGTTCTGGGTGGCGGGGAGGGAAGGATCAGGGGAGGCTTGTGACTCCTCCTATTTCAGTGGGGCTCCTAATCCATTGCAGGTTTCTTTTATTGGGAGCTTTATCGGAGCTATCCATGGGGCTGAACTCCACCCCCCCCCCCCAAAATACTGTAGGTTCACCAACATGGAGCACTATCGACAGCTCTCATAAGACCCAGATGGGCGATTAATAAATGTAAATAAATAAAAATAAAATAAAGCTCCAAATAAAAGCTGCAGTGGATTAGGAGCCCCACCAAAATTGGAGTCACTCACCAGCCTCCACTGGGAAGGAGACAGACTCTGCCAGCATACGTAGTACACTGGTGGCACCTTAGCTTGTCCTCCTCGCACTCGGGGGCAAAAGACTTGGCCAAAATCAACCGTCTAAGTCTTTTGCAGGGCGGGGAGAGCACTGTGGCAACCTGCACCTCCGTGCTCCTTCCGCCTGCCACTGGATGCCCCTCATCCTCTGTGATATTTGGAGGGTTATGGGCAGCCACATTGGATTGCGCTGTGATTGGAATTCAGAGGATTAGGAGCATCCAGTGGAGGGTGGAAGGAGGAGTGTGGAGATGAAGGTCTCCCTGCAAAAGACTTAGACGGCTGACTTTGGCCGTCGAGGTCTTTTGCCTGGAGCGTGAGGAGGGGAGGTAGAGGCGCCCCCAGGATACATGGCATGCTGGCGGAGCCCGGCTCCGCCCCACCCCGCCCCGCCCCGCGGAACGCCCACAGAACGCCGTCTCTGAGGTCAGTCTTCCCACCTTGGAGCCACAGCCGTTTTGTGCGGTTTTTCTGCACCAGCTGTGAGAGCAGAGGGAGGGCGCTTCAAAGTTGGATTCCCGGCTCCAACCTCGGAGCACATTCTCCTATGGCCATCTAGACCAGTGTTCTCCAACCTTGGGTCCCCAGATGTTTTTGGCCTACAACTCCCAGCATGCCCCAGCCAGGCTGGGGCATGCTGGGAGTTGTAGGCCAAAAACATCTGGGGACCCAAGGTTGGAGAACACTGGTCTAGACTGTCTCTAACAGCCATAGGATTGCGCCCTAAATCAATTCAGACTGATGGCAATCAGAGGGGCGCTGCTGGGTTTGAGGGGGCCACGGGCAAAGTTGCTTTCCTGGCCCCCTCCTCCTCCTCCTGCCACGCCGCCCTTGGCAGCTCCTCCTCCTCCTGACTCTTGGTAAAAGGAAGCACCGTGGTAGCCTCCCGGCCAGTTGCAGTTGCAGCCCTGCGGAGCACCATTTTAAACGAAAGGGGGTGTTTCCCTCTCGCTTAACTTTGAGAAGCAGAGAGCCGAACCAATCAGATGCTGCCTTTGGTGGGGCAGGGCACATGACCAGCGAAAAGACTATCCCCTCACCACTCCTGTGCCCTCATTGGCCATACCCCCCCCAAAGGCAAACACCAGAGGGCTGCCACCTCAACTGGCCAGCTACCGTGGCACTTCCTTTTTCCACCGAGTCGGCAGGCAGAGGATGAGGAGCGGCGGCAGCTGCCGCAGCCCACCACCTGCCCACCACCACTGCCCACTGGCTGTCACTTATCAGGGGCTCCTTTGGGGGTCCTCCCAGACTTCAGGAACCTGCGCTTGTGCCCTGTGGTCCAGCCTTGGTGGCCCCAGTGACAGCAATGCGTAGCCCTCACTCTGGAAGGGTGTTAGAATGGAAGTACCGAGAAGAACGCTGATAGCACTAGTCTTCTCAGCACTCCAATCACTGAAAGAGTGGGGCTTGCAAGTGGAAAATTGTTCAGGAAAAGTGCGTGCGCGCGCGCACGCACACTCACACACACACACACACACACACACACACACACACACACACACTGGCTCGGCTCAGCTTTAGGTAAAATTGGTGCTGGAACGAACGGGGCCTTCAGTGGTTCCCCTGAGGTTTTGGAACAGCCTCACACAAAAGACCCATCAATACTTTTCCATATATTGGCCTTTTGGAACAATTGTAAGGCTCATCTAATTGTGAAGGCCTTTGACAGCAAGATGAGAGGAATAATAAGTAAGACCAGTCATTCTGTTTTTTGCTGCTATCTAACATTTTGGGTATGCTTAAAGATTTTGTTGGACAGGCCTGGTTCAGACATAGCAAACCATGGTTCGCTGCTCTGAGTAAAAGCCAGCATGAGCCTCAGGCTTCCCCCTTCACTTTGCATGCGAGGGGAGTTTTAATGCTTTTGTTCATGATTTGTTCTAAACCACAGTCTCCTGTATTTGCCCTAACTCAGGAAACTGTGGCTTGTGTACAAATCACAATTGTTTAAAAGCCATAATATACCTGGATCTGATCCATGAATGGATGAAGTGAAGAACTGTTTAGAACAACTTTAGAACAAACCAGGAATAGAGATTTTCACATCTCCCCTCACTTCTGCACAAAAGGGATGGGGGAGCATGCAAACCCATGGCTCATGTCGGCCTGTGCTGGTGAAGGAGACTCGAAAAGTGGGGGGGGGGAGTTAAGATCTCCCCTTTCTGGAGTAGTTGGATACTCGGGGAAGGGTTGAAAAAGTGGAGGGCACTGAGAACTGTCAGTTCAACACGTAAAAGCCAGAGGATTATATTGCTAAGTGGGTGATATTGCCTCCACCCCCTTTTGGTGCACCTCCTTTCTCCACTTTTTTGCTGTTTACTAGTGCTTTTTCCATTGACAGCAAGGCACTTGGTCCCTGTCAACTGTGCACAAATTAGCCTCTATGCAGTCTCGCCTTGTAGTGGATAGCCGTAAGTGCACACTTGCGCACCTATGAAGGACCAACAAAAAATAATTTTAAAACTGCGCAATTTTCAGGGGCTGGAAAAAAAACACAACTGATCCCAACTGTGCTTTTTTGAGGCTCCATTTTTTTAAAAAAATATGCCGAGGAACAAGTGACGGTCCTTACAAAGTGCCATTTTGGCACTGCTGGAAGGGCAGTCACTGGCGAAATCGCAAAAGCAAGGGGCAGGGTTTTTTTGGGCCACTGTTACCGAGCAGCTCCGTAGGTGATCACGACAACCCATGATAAATTATGGGTTGAATAACCCCTAGAACAAGCCATGGGTTCTCAGGGTGGCTTGTTCATGAGAAATAAGCCACCCTGCAGAAACCATGACAGGTTCGGACGACACGACAACCCACCATGGCTGGTTACCCATTTTGTGCGTAACCAGTCATGGTTTGTGTCCTGAGAACCAGGCCAGTGGTAATTAAAATGGCATTTAACTGACCTCTCTATTCTCCGGTTCACAATACAGCGAGGGTGCCGATTCGTTGAGGCTGGAGGCAGCGCAAACTAGAGGAATCCGGCTGCTTCTCTCAATTCAATCAATACCCTGCTTTCTTTTACGCCCAGCTGTATCTCAGTCCTATGCTACGAGTACAATTTTCCCCCTTCCTTGTTTTGTTCTCAGGATGGCGCCTTTTACGCATGCCGTCGTTGCCGAGGGATGAGCATCACAATAAAAGGAGATGAAAATGGATGCTCAGTCGAGCACAGGATAGGAATATCAAAGAGGTGTCGGCCGGGCTGGCTCCGAGAACAGAAGACAAGGCAGTGGAATAGAAAGAGGTGGAGGGGAATGAAAGCGGCTCTTGCAGAGAGAAGGCCTAGGGGAAGTTTGGCTTAATCAAGGAGAAAAAAAAGCTGTATTCCAAGGGCTGAAAGATGTTTGGATCGAGCCTCTCTCTCAAGACCCCTGGGCACCCTGCATTGTTGCCATTCAGGTCAGGAAGGGTTCTTTTTGATGCATGTATGTATACAATACTAGCCAAAGGAGACAGAACAAAGTAAAGGAAATAGGAATGTATTGAAAAGGAGAGTCTGTGGGGATGAAGGAAGGAACTGAAGGAAGGAGTGGTCAGTCAGGCCTGTGGGGGCAGCGATACCAAAATCCAGACCTGGAGGTAGGGTGGCCATCACCAGAAAAGCATATCCATTGCCAGAAAGTTGCACAAAAGAGGAGACAAACCTGCATACTATTTGCATGTGCTGATGTATAAGTATAGATGCAAATTTAGAAATAATGATTCTAATTTAAATAGAAATACAGTACATCACACCATAATGCAGAAGACTGTGACCAGGTGGCCTCCCGTTCAGTCTGCTTGCCCAGGTGCTCACTGTTGATAGGCAACAGATTTTAGGGTTCATTATGTTTAAACTGGAATTGGATGAGACCGTCTTTCAAATAGAGGACATCTTCAAATAGAGCAGTGTTCTCCAACCTTGGGTCCCCAGATGTTTTTGGCCTACAACTCCCAGCATGCCCCAGCCAGCTATGCTGGCTGGGGCATGCTGGGAGTTGTAGGCCAAAAACATCTGGGGACCCAAGGTTGGAGAACACTGAAATAGAGGGCAGTCCTCTGGCAGCCTGTCAAATAGAGGACTGTCCTCTGTAAAAAAAAGGGGGGGGGAAGAACACCTGGCCACCCTACCTGGAAGTCAATAGCTCAGTATCTCGTAAGTCAGAGGCAGGCAGATTTCAGGCTGGCGGAATCTACTTTGCATTCCACTAGAACCCACTGAGATCCACCAGTCGGAGCCAGGCATAAAGGACGCACACGTTGGATTATGGCATTATGAGCCCAGGAATTTGTTTTGAGTACCTGAACTGAGCTCCCACACAAAAATCTACTCCTGGTTAAAAAACACACGCCCGCATTTCTCATTTATTTCCACAGTATGGTTTGGAATAGGAGAATCGTGTTTGTGTTGCCACTGTTGAACAACTGGGAGTCATCAGCAGTCCTTGCCGATCTACTTCGGATCACCCAGCAATCTACCAATAGATCCTGATCTACCGTCTGCCCACTCCTGTCTTAGGTCAGGGGCTTAAAATGGAAGCTGGGGAGACCCTTAGCTTGACACGCTGCAAGTCGAAGATCCTGCTCTGTTAACAAACTAAAGCAGAAGGACGGGCTGTTTATATTTAGTTTGGGCAATGTAGAAGCTTCACACTGTGGAAGGCCAGACTCTAGGAAGGAGGTGCGCATGGTTCAGAGAGCCTGTCCCTACACTCTTCTCTGAGTGAGACTTCAGTTGGTTTTCCCTCTCTCCCTCTGGTGTATTCGCACAGCATGGGAGAGCAGCTAGGTGGATGGGACAACATAAGAAGAGCCCTGCTAGAACAAGGATCCATCCTCTATTTCAGTGTTCTCCAACCTTGGGTTCCCAGACGTTTTTGGTCTACAACTCCCAGCATGCCCCAGCCAGCGTAGCTGGCTGGAGCATGCTGGGAGTTGTAGGCCAAAAACATCTGGGGACCCAAGGTTGGAGAACACTGCGTCTATTTGGAGAGCTGTCCAGTCCAAGTCCAGTATAAAGATTTTTAAAAAACCTCAGAAGGAAAAGCTGGGCCTTGGGGTTGTCCATCAACAGTTTGGGAGGCTGGTTTCTTATGGTGCCAGGAAGGAACGTGAAAGCCAGGGCACCTGCTAAAGCAGCCTTGCTGGTCCAGAGGAAGAGAGAGATTCTTGCAAGAAAACCAGGGCATCTTTCTGGAGTCGTTCACTAGGCTAGGAGGAGGAGAAGGTGTGCCTAAGTCAAAATCTCACACCAGGCCTGGGGACAAGATAGTCTGCACACACTGTTGACAGGAAGGAATAGCACAGGAAAAGAACTCTGGAATTTTTGTGGGCAAAGGGGGAGGCAAGGGGGGTGTAAGGTTACCAGGTTCAAATCTTTGACTTCTTGGCTATTTTAATCCCTATTACATCTTGGTAATTTCCGCTCCTGTTTTTATTTCTTGGCTGGGTTTATCTGGCACCTCATTTTTGTGCTGTATTTTATTGGGTTGGCTTTGTATTGTATTATTTTTTTTTTAAATCATGGTGGCATTTGTACTTTGATTGCACTGGTTTTGCACTGTTGCATTTTATACTGTACATCATCGTATTATTGTGCTTTTAAAAAATGATTGGATGATACCTACAGAACTTGTTTGATGGGTTTCTTATAAATACAAATAATAAATCAATAAACAGTAGATGAATTCAAGGACCTAGACAGCCTTCCCCAACCTGGCACTCTCCAGATGTGTTGGACTACAACTCCCATTGCTCCCAGTTTGCTATCTGGGGATGATGGGATGTGTAGCCCAACACATCTGGAGGGGGCCAGGTTGGGGGAGGCTGTCTTATGATATCCAAGAGTGCCGATGCTATCTCTTAATTCAGGTGTGTCTACACCTGAGTCTCTTCCCCCTGTTCATCATAATCTGGTTTTCACTAATCCCAGAATATAACCCACACAGCATCTCCACCATCTTCCTTTCCCTGTTGCAATCCAGTGGTAGCGACGGTGCTTCCCGCCCTCACTGGAAGGTACATGGTCATCTCCAAGTAAATTACTACAAGCCCCGAATGTGCGTCAGTCCAGGAGAGAAGGGAACGGAAAATCAATCCAGAGTTTCTCTTTCCCTACCCTTGGCACGCTCTCAAATAGATTTCTCATTGTCGGTTTTCTCCACACAGCTTGCCTGTTCCATCCTGCTTCTCCAGGGGCAGCTGCAGCATTTTCCAGCCAAGAATCTGGAGTCCCCTGAACTGCAGCAGCAGCATCACTCAATAAGGGCTGCAGATTTCATTTGCACTATAACTATTTAATATTTATGATGCCTCGGCAAGATGTGCCGTTGGCGGGTAATAAAAAAAAAGGAAAGTAAACTACAGTCAAAGATTTGTCTGGTTAGCTCAAATCAATATATAACATTCCGCTCCTGCCCTTTCAATTCCCGCTCCAAGGTTCCTTTGTCCTTTGATTTTGTCCCATCATCATCCAGCTTTTCTGCCTATTCCCATTTATTTATTATTTATTATTTATTTATTATATTTATACCCCGCCTTTTTTCCTGCAAGGAACCCAAGGCAGCTTACATAATCCTCCTCCTCTCCATTTTATCCTCACAACAACCCTGTGAGGTAGGTTAGGCTGAGAGTCAGTGACTGGCCCAAAGTCACCCAGTGAATTTCATGGCCAAACGGGGACTAGAACCCGGATCTCCCGAGTCCCAGTCCAGCACTCTTACCACTACGCCACACTGGCCACATTGAACCCCTTTACTTCCTTGTCCTCTACTTCTAGAGCTCCATGCCTTTTCCACCAGCCTGCTGCCCTCTTAAGCTCCTGCTTCTTAGCTTGCTACCAACTCTGTCCCCCCCCCCTTCTGATCTTTGTCCCCAGGTTTTCTTTTTCACTCAGCATCCCAGCCCTGAGACTCCCCAAATGCCCAGCACCCTTTCCTCTCCTCGCTCCCCTCATCTGCCAACAATTCCTCCTACCCACCAGGTGGTTTCTGGAGTTTTTCTCAGCCAAACTGACTTCTGCCTCTTGTCACAGAAGGCGCACTGTTTGTTCATAGTCCCTCACTAATAGCTTCACTTGAGGAGTTGGAATGTTTATTGATATCCCATGCGTTCACAGCAGGTTAGCCAACAGTTAAGGGATCTTGCAGGTGATGGACAGGCAATGGCATTCTAGCTTACTAAAATGAAAAGGAGGACTAGAAGAAAGGTGTGCAGATGGTGGGGGGGAGAGTTTGGAGAATGGGGTGAGATCAGGGCAGGGCCAAGATATTTTGCTGCCTGAGGTGAAGAACAAGACAGCACCGCTTCCCATTCCATGAATAAAAGCTGACTGGAATGGTAGATGGATCTTCAGCATTGATGACGGGACAGCACCCTCTTCTGCATGTGAAGGCAGCAGATTAATTTAGGGGATGCAGGGTAGGCCACACGGCACACAGTTCTCTCCAACAACTTGCTGTCACCCTGTACCTGCTGCCTGACGAAACTGCTTTTCCCTGCCCAATGGTAGGGCTGGCCCTGGAGGAGATCATGAGATACCATCAACAGCAAAGAAGGAGCCGTTTGATTCCATGGACCGGAAGACACAAAGTGACACAGGAAGTGAGATAGCAGATGAGAAACACTCACGTAAAGAGTCGTTCATAGCCAATCACTGGCTGCTGAGTCTGGTCACACTGCAGTTCCTGCAGCCTGTTAATCTAGCTTCAATAGCTCCAGGGATAACAATTACTACTGCTGCCACTCTCGCTTAGTGCTAGCAGTGTGCTCAGGTCATGATGACCCAGGAGTGGAGTAGTGACATGGACTCTGAGGTGGAAGAACCAGTGGTGCCAATGGAGGAAGCCCCAGGTCTGAGCACCACTGCGGAGCTGCCAGAGAGACCCTTGAGCAAATGGAGACCTTCGAGCCTAGCTCCAGCACCGGACCAGCACCCCCTTCCCCAAGAGCCCCACATTCCAGGGAGCCGATGTGCCAACACTGACAGCGCGCCACGCGTGGGCTCTTGGAGATGGAGGAGCAGGGATGTTGAAGAGTCCTTGGTCCCGAGTCCCGAGTCGAGTCCCGAGTCTTTGGACCCGAGTCTAGAGTCCGAGGTCCAAAATGGTGACTCGAGTCGAGTCCCGAGTCCCGAGTCACTTCCAAAGCGGCGGCCCATGGAGGGAGCGGGAGGGTCTCCGCGAGAGGAAGAAGAGCTGCCCTTCCTCCCGCAGAGACCCTCCTGCTCCCTCCACGGGCTGCTGCCACCGCCGCCGCCACTCACCGTCCTTCCCTCGTCCCTACTCCTGCCGCCGCCGGGGGCAGGGATGTATTACGAGCCCACCCTGGGCTCGTACAGCGGCGCGGAGCATTCTCTGCGCCGCTCGAGTCGCTGCCGCCTCGACACCTCACCTCGTCACCGCCCCGCTGCCGCCCTCACCTCACTGCCGCCGCCCTCACCTCACCTCCGCCGCCGCCGCCGCCCTCACCTCTGCTACCGCCGCCACCGCCGCCGCCGCCCTCACCTCCTCCTCCTCCTCCTCCACCGCCGCCGCCATCGCCATCGCACACAGCACGCCGCGTCATGCCGCCAGCGCCGTCGCTCTGTTTTTGGCGGGGTTGCTGTGGTTCCTCCCGGCAAAAACAGAGCAACGGCGCTGGCGGCGTGACGCAGCGTGCTGTATGTGATGGCAACGGCGATGGCGACGAGGTCGATGGCGGCGGCGGAGGAGGAGGAGGCGGAGGTGAGGGCGGCGGCAGCGGCGGAGTTGAGGCGAGGGCGGCGGAGTTGAGGTGAGGGCGGCAGCGGCGGCGGCGGAGTCGTTGGGCTCGAGTCCCGAGTCGAGTCTCAAGTCCCACATAAATTATTGGGACTCGAGTGGGACTCGAGTCAGAGGGGGGACTCAGTCGGACTCACGAGTCGAGTCCCCGAGTCCGAGTCCCCATCCCTGTGGAGGAGTGCTGGGCAAACACGCCAGAGGTCTGTCCCTTGAAGGCTTCCGTTTGGCAGGAAAGGGTGGAGTCTGGGACTGTAGCATAAAAAGCTTCAGTTTGGTCTCAGACCTCATGGGAGCAAATTGCTCACTAGGAGGTTTCCTGGGTATGGGTGCTGCCATTTCTGGCCTGCCTTATTCTGAGCCCTTGTCTCTTCTCTGCAGGATGATGATGACGATGACGATGACGATGATGATGATGATGATGATGATGATGATTTCCTCCCCCCCTTTTTTCTTTTTCTTTTTTTCTTTTCTTTTCTTTTTTCTCCCAACATAATTATAGCTGCAGAGCTAGTCATCTACAATGCTTAGAAACCCTATTAGGCCATTAATCCAGACAAGAGCACTCCATGATGTACCAGCCAGTGTGATTAGATTCAAATCTTTATCAATCTTTATCCATCACGTACCCTGCTGTGGATTACGCCACTTGTTTCTAAGTCATAGGAGCAGAGTGTTTGGGCTCCTGTGTGCGTTTTTGCTTGCCGCTTTTGCATGCATTTTTGCTCGCACGTCAGACCTTGAACGCTTGTTTGCACAAAGCAAATCTGGGAGTTGTGATCTCAGGATTTGTATACCAAGACAAAGGCCCTTGTTTACATGAATTCCAGGGTGTTTCAGCCACAACCGTTTGCTAATTATCTTGCAGAACTGATTTTTGCACCTGTGCTGAGTTCAAATATTAAAATCACTCTATCCACACCTGGAGTGTCTTGAGCTTCTCAAGCAGGAGAAGCCTTTGACCTGGGGGCAGAGGGGTGAGGGAGGAACCAAAAGGGTAGGAGATGCAGTGCTGAGTGAAGACTATGTACACACACACCTCTGTTGTCTGGCTCTACTAAGCCCCTACTGTGCTCCATAGAGGCTAGAGCACAGATGCCTTCACCTGTTGCCCTCACCCTGGTTATGGTCCTGCTCTCTAGGATCATTCACAGGTCAATGGGGCTATAGGGTCTGAAGGCTTGTGATGCATAACCTTGCGGAAGCTAAGCAGGCCTGGGTACCATTGCATGCCTACCACCTGCAGGCCCCCTTAATCATTGGCTATGAAAGCATTGGATATTCATCAACATTCCAACCGCTCAGGCTAAGGTATAAACAAGAGAATATTGACTAAAAGGCAGCTTCTGGATAGGACACTTTCTGGACACCCCATATATGCTGCCCTGAATTCTATGAGAGCCGTACAATTAAATTGAAATAAATACAGTTTGCTTGGCTATGGAGCTGGGTTAGCTCCACCCACCAGGAACAAGACCTTGCTTCTAAAATGCAGACAAGGCTTCATTAAGCTTCCCGCTTCATTTTAAACTGAAGAACCCCTGATTCATTTTGGAGCTGAACCAGATCAGCCTGGCTACTTCCACCTCCTGCCCCAAGGCCATCTTTTTGGCCTTGGGGAATGGGGCGTGTATTGGATGGGCTCTACCAGAAGAATGGCGAGGAGGTTATTAAGGTTCAGCAGGTAGTATAGTGAACTTTCCCAGTGTCCAGCCAGGATAGTTTCTGGGAGCCATGCCAGGGCCTTACGTATAACCCTCAGCTTGTTAGGAAGAGCACCAGTGATAATTGCCTTGAAGGTGTTTTACCCAATTATATTCCTTAGATAAGGGCTGCTTTTGCTGTGAGAACCAAAACTGTTTGCTTTACTGAAGCAGCTTTGCCGCCGCCCCCCCCCCCCCGTCTCTCAGGAAGTGGGGGGTTAGCTTGTGGCCTACTGACAGCCTCTGAAACAGGAGGAGAAAGGAACTTTATAACATCTGTGGCAAGAGGCGTTGCCTTTTGTTCTCGGCTTGGGGAGAGGAATTGACGTGTTGCTCACCCAGGCAACTTTGGAGGGCCACAGAGCATCCCCTGGCCTATTCAGGGAACCAATATGGCCACAGGTAAGGGGAGTGTAAGCTTTCTTTTGCTTGTTTATTAATAATCTGCATCCATATTCCATCATAATATGTATTCAATAAACTGTATGTTATCTTTTCACACAAGTGGTCTTGTTTCATCCTGAGTGTCCTTGTGTAGAAAGTATATGATTTCTATATATGATTTCTATATTATATAAACATATATTTTGTTTACTATTATTATTCTGTTTGAATGTAATCCTATGACTTACATATGTTAAGTTCCTGTTCTGACTCTGTATGCGGAAAGTTCTATCTCACATGAAAGAATATAACACTAGGATTGTAACACTAAGGTCTGTAAGGGCCTCTTGACTCCTTATGACCTGTTGGAGTTAAACCTGTTGAGCTAAAAGTTAATTGTGTTGAGATAAGGTAAAGTTACTTCAAATAAATGTTAATCATAGAAATTGGCCGTACAATACAGATTTACAAGGACACTAGGGCAATTAACAAGAGGTGTGAACCATCTTTCCTCAGTCTCTAATTCCACTCCCCATCACTCCCCATTACACATGTGTCAATTAGTTGTTATTTACTGCTAAGAAGAGAAACCAGATATTGTAAAAGCATAAATCTGTCACAATAGAAAGAAACAATTAAGACACATCAGAGAATTTGTTAACACGCATGCGTGAAAGCAAGACGCTTGTCAAAAAAGTATAAGAATAGATGAATTTCTGTTGTTCGGGGTCCCACTCTCCTCTTCCCTTTCGAGTGGTACCATACAGCGCTGTATTCTAAATAAATGAATTCTTTTTTTTACCCACTCTAGCTGGTTTATTGACTACAAGTCAGCTAGAAAACGAACTTGAGAAGTGGCTCGAACTTCCTTACCGCACTTGAATCTGAAGGAAGTGCCTTGGCTGGACCGGGCTCCCGAGTGATACAGGGTGGCCGATGGCAGTGGGTGCTTGCAGGGATGCCAGCCGAATTGGGATGGGCACAGCCTACTTAACAGCAGGCGGTGCTCGCCTCAGTCTGAGCAGGGTGCTTGACTGTAAGAGCACCCCTGCTCGAATTCCTGCAGCATCTCTGCCCGAGACCCTGAAGAGCCAGTGGCAAGAGCTGGTAGATAGATCATAGAATCATAGAATCATAGAATCATAGAAAAGTAGTGCTGGAAGGGGCCTACCAGGCCATCGAGTCCAACCCCCTGCTCAATGCAGGAATCCAAGTCAAAGCATCCCCAACAGATGGCTGTCCAGCTGCACCTTGAATGCCTGCAGAGTGGGAGAGCCCACCTACCTCCCTAGATAGTGGGTTCCATTGTCTTATTGCTCTGACAGTCAGGAAATTTTTCCTGATGTTTAGGTGGAATCTGGGTTCCTGTAACTTGAGCCCATGATTCCGTGTCCTGCAAACTGGGATGATCGAGAAGAGATCCTGGCCCTCCTCTTTGTGACAACCCTTCAAGTACTGGAAGAGTGCGATCATATCTCCCCTCAGTCTCCTCTTCTGAAGGCTAAACATGCCCAGTTCTTTCAGTCTCTCCTCATAGGGCCTTGTTTCCAGTCCCAGATCAGTTGTCCCCTCCCTGTTGTCCAACACATCTGGAGGGTGCCAAGCTGGAGAGGGCTGGGCTAGATTGCCAGTAGCCTGATTCAATTATAGGCAGCATCATAGGTGAGTGATCTTACATATGTGAATTCATATGTGAGCTATGAGTCATGACCCACAAGTTGAAGAGCAGTAGGTAGGTACTTTAACTTGGATTCCTGCATCATACAGGCCTGTGGCTTACGCTGGCTCAGCTTGTCTGAGCGTGGAAAGCTAAGCAGGGTCAAGCCTGGTTATTACTTGGATGGGAGACCCCACCTCTAGTTTCCTGCATTGAGCAGGGGGTTGGAGTCGTTGGACTCGATAGCCTTGTAGGCTCCTTCCAACTCTATGATCTATGAAATCTATGAAATCTATTGAGCAGTGGGTTGGCTCGATGATGGCCTTATAGGCCCCTTCCGAGTCTACCATTCTATGATTCTAGCTAGGTATTAAAAGTGTTACACCCTTCCTTCCTTGCTTCCCATCTGGTCACCCTGCCCCACAATTAAGGACGGACAGATGTAATACAGGCAGTCCCCAGGTTACGAACGAGTTCCATTCTTAAGAATGTCTTTAAGTTGAATGTGTATGTAAGTTGGAACAGCATAGCGTTCTATACGTTAATATCGGCATTTACGCAAATTGCATAAATTACACAGATTGCGTAGTATACTACGCTATGTACTCTACATAAACAATGTAGTGCCGGGGAACCCAGAAGTCCATTCTTAAGTATGGGTTGTCTGTAAGTCGGACGTTCTTAACTCGGGGACTGCCTGTATTTTTTAACATGGTGGTGGTAATTTTGCCACTCTCCAGACCAGGGGTGTCGAACCTCTTCCAGCCCGAGGGCCGAATTCCATTTCGGAGAAGCTCTCGGCGGCCTCATTCCAGTGGTGGGCGGGGCCAAAAGCAAAGGGTGTGTGGCCAAAATACTATAAAAGCCAGCATATTTTAGCTTAAAGCTAAACTAAGCTTTAACTTAGGTCAGTAACTTTACCTCTGGAGGGGCATTTCAACCTTTTAGAAGGCACAAAAGGGTGGGGCACAAAAGCCAGGAAACCACTAAATGATAGGCCAAGGGTGGGGAACTGTTCAAGGCCACACGCATTCTCCCGACCTCCGCTCCTTTGGTGGGTCTCCGGCTTTTGCACATTTCCCCCCTCTTCTAAAAGGTGAAAATGTCTCCCCTAAGGCTTAGTTACTGGCAGGAAGAGCTTGAAGCTAAAATATGCTAGAAGTTTTGGTTGCTTGGCCCCGCCCCTTTTGGTCCCGAAATGGAATTTGGTCCTTGGGCTGGAAGACATTCGACACCCCTTCCCTAATGAAACATCCCCTTATGGTACATAGGCGTTCGTTAAATTCGTGGCCGTATATTGCTGGCGTGTCGTTTTGCAGCTTGTGCCTCCTTTTGCATGGTCTGTTCCATGTCAGCGAGTGTCTATTCCGGGCCAAAGCATCTCCAGAATGTGCCGGGGTTTTGTCTCTCTCTACAGCTGTTTCCCATCTCTCAGGGTTTGGCTGGTTGCGTTGCTTTGCATTATTAAGGCTCTGGCAGGGATCCTCTACAATCGCAGCTTCTCTGGCTCTCTCCCAAGGCTAGCTTTTAGAGCTGGTGTTTTCTGAAAGCCGACTCGAGAGACACCATCGCAACACAAGCAAGCATTTCTGCAGTAGCGGCTGTTCTGTGTAGGGTGGCCAACTTGTGAATCGCCAAAAACAGGGGACAGGCGTCACCAAGAAAGAGGACGAAAGAGGACACTGGTTTGCATAACGTTTGCATACGCTGATGTATATGTGTATATATAGAAATTTAGAAATAATTATTCTAATTTAAATAGAAATACACTACATCTCACCATAGTGTGGATGAATGTGAGCAGGTGACCCATGAGCCTGCCCGCTCAGTCCAGGTGCTGTTTATGGGCAACTTCAGAGCGCCTGGGCTCTCCCTTTGTAGGATTCTTTATTCTCAAACTGGACAGCCCTTCAAAAAGAGGATGCCTTCTAAACAGAGGGCAGTCCTCTGGCAGCCCTTCAAATAGAGGACTGTCCTCTGTTAAAGAGAGCACATGGTGGCCGCCCTGTTTCTATGTGCTTCTGGCCGCTGGGCACTCATAAATGCGAGGAAGGAGGCCAATTTATTTAGAACATCTTGAGGCTGACGTGTCTCCCCCTTTGATCAAGACATGTTGACTGGTGTCTTGGGTTTTTTTAATAGCTGGGGGTCGGGGAGAGAACTGAGAAGCAAGGGGCCTCTCCTACAGCCTCAAGGAGATTTCACTGGATTTGAAGTATGATGTTTCAGAGTTGAAGGTACTTTGGCTGGAGAAGGTACTTTGGCTGGAATGCCTCTCCTACTTTCCCAATATTCCGATGTCCTGCTGAGACTGGTTGGGGCCCAGCTTTCCGTGTCCCCTCTCACCTCCACAGCCGCCGCCGCTGCACTGCCGCTAATTTAATGTCAAGCTACATTTATTTTCTTGTTATTTTAAAACAGTTTTATCCTGCCTTTCACTCCAGCAGGACCCCCAAGGTGGCAAACGATGCTTTTAAAGGCAACAGTAAAATCAGTTCTTTAAAAATCAACTCATAAACAATAACAGCAGTCAGAACTGAGCACAGCAGAAAAGCCAGTATTACTGCTAACCACTAAGTGCCCTCTGGAATAATACATGTTTTAACTAAACATCTAGAACTATGTCAGGAGGGAGCTAAATGAACTTCCCGTGGGAGAGAGCTCCAGAGGCTGGGTGCCACGGGCCCTGTTCTGTGTAACCAGGGCCGGCCCTATCATTAGGAATAGTGATGCACCAGCCTCAGGGGGCAGATTTCGCTGGGGTGGGTGGGTAGTAGTGGCCGTGAGACACTGGAGGACAGAGCTATGTGGGCCATGCCACCTGTCCAGTGCCCTCTAAGCTAGGCTGATGCCTTCAGGAGGGCGCTGTACCATCACCGGTCTCAAAATGGTGGGCTCGCCACTCCAAGCACAAGCAGTGTTGGACGATACTGAGTGTTTAGATGCATTCCAATCAGGTTTTAGACCTGACTGGTTATGGGATGGAAACAGCCTTGGTCGCCCGGGTTGATGACTTATTTATTTATTTATTATATTTATACCCCGCCTTTTTTCCTGCAAGGAACCCAAGGCGGCTTACATAGTCCTCCTCCTCTCCATTTTATCCTCACAACAACCCTGTGAGGTAGTTTAGGCTGAGAGTCAGTGACTGGCCCAAAGTCACCCAGTGAGTTTCATGGCCGAGTAGGAAGACCCTGAAAACCTTCTTGTTTACCCTGGCCTTCCCCTGACTATGTATTTCTGGACTGTTCTGCTCTGTACCTGCAGTTATGCAGTAAGTTTTCAATAAAGTTTTATTGCTGGCTTTTGTTGCTTTATTAATGTTTGTTGCCATATTATTGTATCCTTTCCAAAAATTATTATTACACAAATGTTAATGTTGAAAGGCTGCCTTCGGTGGACTTCATGCCCTGGAAAGTAGCCTAGAAATATTGTTAAGCATCCTCACCCTCATCTGTCAGTCCGATCAGCTTCTACACATGGAATGTGGGAGTGCAGTGGGGGGCAGAGAGGGCGCCACTTTTGCCTCAGGCAGCAAAATACCTTGGGCCGGCCAGTGGTGGTCCATTTTGAAGCGCAGGCACTAATCATGACTCTCCCCATAGCGACACCCCCGACGGAAGTCTAAAAATGCAGTTCTCTGTGTTGATTCATATCAACACACTTGTTCTAGCAGTTCTCAGCTCTGCCAGGTGCAGGTCTTTTGTAAAACGAATGGGTCTTAAATGGCCTTTCAAGGCCAAGCACACACACACACACACACACACACACAAATACTTTGCATTGCAACAGGAAATAATATATTTTTTGCTGGGGGAATTCATTTCCCGCAGCCCCTCAAATACCGTGGTGATTGCAGGTAAGCTCAGAGGGAACAGGGAAGTCTGGAGGGGGGGGAGTGGTGGTGGCAGATGACATCAGCATCCCTTCTAATCCAAACGTGTCGGCGCTGCGCCCCTGCAAACCCTGATTTGGCCACACCCCTGGGGCCACGCCCATGTTCATCACAGAGCAGGGCAGCAGAGGCTTGGCTAAGTGTGCGGGTAGCTTCCTAAGCTGGCCCAGCCGTTAAGCCATCCTGGTTCCTCACCATTTAAGGCAGGGGTGGGGAACCTTTTTCAGTCAAAGGGCCGAATTCCAACCTTGGAAAGGTCTTGAGGCCATATTCCACCTGTAGACAGGGCCGAAGGCAGAGTGGGTGTGGCCAAAATGTGATTCTTACCGATTTTAAGCCTACTCAGAAGTATGCAGGATAAGCCTCTGCATGCCTCCTCACCAGTACACATGAGTAGCATGTCTACCCTGAAGTAAGCAGGACAAACCTCAGAAGTAGGCAGGACTGAATCACTCAGCAGTTTCCTCCCCGGGCTGCACCCCTTCCCCCCCCCCGGCAGGGAAATGCTCTTATCTCCGATGAGCACCTGATCAGAGAGAAGAGCCTTTCCCTTCTGAAAGGAGAAGCTACAGCCAGTTTGTCCCATGTCTGATTTAGAGCTTTTAAGGCCAAAACCATTACTTTGAATTGGGCTCAGAAAGACGACACAGTATTGGAGTTATATGCTGCGTACAATCAGTCCCCACTGACACGATCACTCTCAGCTATAGGGAGAGCCACCTAGGAGCGGGAGGGGTGGATAAATCTGCCCCCTGATTTAGTTTCTGAAGATCAGAGTGTCCACCAAGAATAATGGATTGTCTAGAACATCAGCTTTGTAGAAGATCATGGAAGTTTCTCATTACAGAGCTCCACACTACAACAACCCACCATGGAAGCGGTTATTTGAGAACACCATGGCCCCAGGACACTATATCGCTCCCCAGAAGTTAACACAAAGTCAATCATCATCATCATCATCATCATCATCATCATCATCATCATCATGTCGCAACCCCATAGAACATTATTAGGAATATCCCTTTAAAACAACTTCACAGACTGCAGTAGAAGGATTTTACACTTGAAGAGCATTTTGGATCAGACCACTTATTAAGAGAATGCAATGGGGCTTCTGATGAAGTGGGCAGCGTCCGCGAAAGCTTATGCCAGAATAAATCTGTTCTCCTTTAAGGTTCTGCAAGACACCCTGTTGTTTATAACGGGGCTTGTTCTCCAGAAAAGCCTTCCGCAACCTGGTGCACTCCAGATGTGTTGGACTACAACTCCCATCATCCCCAGCCAGCATAGTCAACCAGGTTGCAGAAGGCTGTTCTAGAACATCACTCTTCCATAAAACGACAGTGTTGTTCCTTTATCCTCGGGTGCAGTCCAGACTCTGACACACAGGGGGTGCTTCCAGACTGAGGTCTCTGAGCGCTACCAATCAAAAGGCACTGTGCGGTAGTTCTACCTCTCCCTCCTTCACGGATTTTTTTTTTTTTTTGCAATAAGAAAAAAGATGGACGGAGCAATGAGAAAGACACAGGAGGGTTACAAATGGAAGATGACCTAAAATTCTGGGAATGAGGCAGGGCGATTGCACAATAAAAGCTTTGCCCTGGAGCACCCTTGGATCGATTGGTGGCACTCGGAACCCTCCATCTTCAAGCACCACTACGGCCACGAGATAAAGGCTTCTCAATAAAGGACATCACAGTACCATATGGAACAACCTTCCCCAACCTGGAGATGCTGGGAGTTGTAGTCCAACACCTCTGGAGGGAATCGGGTCGGGAAGACTGCTATTAGAACAGTGTTCTCCAACCTTGAGTCCCCAGATGTTTTTGGCCTACAACTCCCAGCATGCCCCAGCCAGCAGCTATGCTGTAGCCAAAAACATCTGGGGACCCAAGGTTGGAGAACACTGTACTAGAACGTAATAGAGGGGCCGTATTCGAAGAACATGGTGATTTAAACAGAGCTATAAACCTACAATGGGGAAAAAACGTTTGGGCTGTCATCATCCAGCCCTCATTCACTCTGGAGCAGTCCCCATAGTATGGCCTACCTATGTCGTTTTCAAATGGTGTCTTTCTTTCTTTTTCTCTTTGTATTTAGCCAACTTCGCCTTTCTTCAGCTCAGCAGCGGCGCACCAAACAAAATTTAAACTGAGCAGGTCTCCGAAAATTGACATGCAAATGAGCAGCAGCCAGGCCAGCTCTCTTTTCCTCTCTGCGTGAGGAGGCAGGCCTCAGTCCCGGCAGGAAAAAAAGCAATGCTGGGAATTGTAGGACTTTTTTTCTGTCTAAACATGCATAGGATTGAACTCTCAAAGGTTGAAATGCCAGTTACTAGGAGCCTTAGGAGAGGCATTTCAACCTTTTGGAATGGGGTAGAGGAACTGCGCAAAAGCCGGGAATCGACTAAATGATAGATGGTCGGGAGAAAGGGGCATTGCCAGTGTAAGGGGGTGTGGCCTTCTGGGGTACTCCAGAGGGCCAGATTGATTGATTGATTGATTGATTGATTATATTTACACCCTGCCTTTTTTCCTGCAAGGAACCCAAGGCGGCTTACATAATCCTCCTCCTCCTCCTCCTCTCCATTTTATCCTCACAACAACCCTGATCCCAGGCAGGCTGGATTTGGCCTGCAGGCCTGAGGCTCAGCACTCCTGTCGCACACGGTGTCTGGTCCCCTTCATAGGACACAGGGACAAGAGGTGGATCATTGCAACTCGTGTGTACCCTCATCGTGGGCTTTGTGGGAAATGAGCCCTCTGACTGAGTGTGCAAGAGACCATAAGAACATCAGAAGAGCCCGGCTGGATCAGACCAAGGGTCCATCTCGTCCAGCATTCCGTTCACACAGTGGCCAAACAGCTGCCCACGGGAGACCCACAAGCAGGACACGAGTACAACTGCACCCTCCCACCCATGTTCCCCAGCAACTGGAGTACATAGGCATACTGCCTCTGTTACTGGAGGGAGCATATAGCCAATCAGGACTGGTAGCATTGATAACCTTCTCCTCCATGAATGTGTCCAATCCCCTTTTAAAGATGTCCAAATTGATGGCCGGCACTACATCCCGTGGAAGTGAATTCCATAGTTTAGCTATGCGTTGTGTGCAGAAGGGCTTCCTTTTATCTGTCCTGAATCTCCCACCAAACAGCTTCATGGGATGACCCCGTTGGGTTCTAGTATTATGAGAGAGGGGGATAAATGTCTCCCTGTCCACTTTCTTCAGACCACGCATAATTTTGTACACCTCTATCATGTCTTCCCTTACTGGCCTTTTTTCTAAGCTAAACAATCCCAGCGGCTGTAACCTTTCCTCACAGGGGAGTTGCTCCAGCCCCTTGATCATCTTAGTTGCCCTTTTCTGCCCTTTTTCCAACTCTGCAGCAAACGCCTTCCCCACTGTGTGGGTGGGATGTCAGCCTTCCCCATGACACTAAACAGTGATCAACAGTGATCTGGTTGCCGGCCAGATGGGCAATTAATAAATGTAAATAAATAAAATAAATAAAAATCAAGGAAACAGCTCTAGAAACAACAAGAATCATCCTCCCTCCTTTGGGTACATTGATTTTTATCCATCGCCCTTCCCACTCACGCACACAAAGGTTCACATCCCTTCGGCCACCTCAGTGACCATCTCCTCTTGTTTCCACGCACTCCTTCCTGACAGAGGCAGCCCTGGCCGAGGTACTGCAACCCTGCCAGATTCACACACAAAAGCCACAGGCGACAGAAGAACAACAATCTCTTCTGGCTGAATTATAAACCACAGCAGAGTTATCATCGGTGCCTCACAAAGAAAGAAACCGCATTCTCCCACTCTCTTTGTGCGCTTACCTTGTGCTGTTACATCCTGGCCGCTTGTTTGTGTTTTTGCTCTCAGGCCACTCTCCGCTAGTGGCTTAAAGGATTTTCCCACAATAACCAGCAAATCCCTCTCCCAGAGTGACTAATAAGCTGCAGAACACTTGTTGTTGTCTTCAGCAGGTGTGCTGTGCTCCAGCGGTTATGCGCCTGTCACTGGCTCCGACATCAGGCTGACTTTCCTGAGCTAGGCCTTGTCATCTGTCTCTTCCTCCTCTGGTCCCCCTCTCCATCCAGGTTCAGTCTCATCGAGAACTACTAATTTCTGCCGCGAAAGACTCTTTCTTCTTTCAGTTATTTGCATAAAATAATTTCCACCATCATCCCATGAGAAAAGCCACTTTTCAGCTTCTGTTCGGCTTTTGATACAAGAAAGAAAGTTTGACTGTCTGTAATGAGTACCAGCAGGAAAATTTAATCTAACCATGTCTGAGCCAGGGAGTTAAAGGGCTTTGGGTTCTGTTCACAGCTCCACCACTGACTTAATAGAAAGTCTTGTGCACGTAATTAATTTTTTTTTTCCCTCTAAAGGAAAGCTAATATTGATGATGACCCTGTCATCTGGTATGCTTATTTCAAATGTTTGGGAAAAAGCTGCCAACTCACCTGGGGGGGTGGGGAAACAGCTTGGCCAGCTTGTGTGCCTTTTCATAGATCATAGAGTTGGAAGGAGCCTACTAGGCCATCGAGTCCAACCCCCTGCTCAGTGCAGGAAACTAGAGGAGGGGTCTCCCATTCAAGTAATAACCAGGCCTGACCCTGCTTAGCTTTCCACACTCAGACAAGCTGAGCCAGCTTGAGCCACAGGCCTGTATTTAACAATTGCTTGATCTGCCATAACTACTGCCGCCTGCTTGTGTCTGCAGATCAATGATTTATTTATTTGCTGGATTCATATCCCACCTTCCCACTAAAAATAGTGCTCAAGGCAGCCAACAATAAAATACAGATGAAATAACAAAGTTATGCAGCGGCATAGTGGAGGCGGGGCTCACAGGGATTGCAGCACTGCCACTTTTTTATTAGCGGGAATGCTGACATCATCTGCCACCCCCCTGAAGCTTCCCTCTTCCCTCTGAGCTTAGCCCAAATCCTCACAGTAGCTTAGTGGAAATGAATTTCCCCATAGGCTGTATGCCTATGTACACCAGTTGCTGGGCCGGAGGGTGCTGTTGCACTCATGTCCTGCTTGTGGGTTTCCTGTGGGCAGCTGGATGGCTGCTGTCGTAGGGCTGGGCGATCCGCCCTCCTGCAGCTCGGCGGACGCCACTGCTGCAACCACCAGGCTGGGCCGAAAGCGGGTGCGCCACCCACGCCACTCGCCAAACTTCCAGGCTCCGGGCGGGCCGCTGTTTACGTAGAAAATGCCTTAAGATACGTCAAAAGCGGCCGCAATTTGCGCAAATTACGCAATCTTAAGGCATTTTCTGATGTTGCTTGTGCGTGTCAGCGTAAGCAGCAGAGTGCGTGTGCGTGGGGAGATTTAAGATCCTGTCTCTGTGTGCTAGCCGAACTCAGACATTCCACACACAGATCTTCCAGACCTCCCCACTTTCCGCAGCGTGCTTTGTAATCTGACCTGCTTCCAGCTTCTCCGTTTGCAGATTAATTCATGGAGTCAGGAAACACTCTGTAACACCACAGGTCTAATTCTACCTGTTTATTCACTTAGCAAGTAAAGTTCTACAGAGTATACATTTCCTAGTTACAGTCCATATGCAGAGTGCAAATGCATAGCAAGCATTACATCCAGTGGAGTAAGTTGAGCTTCACTCCACCTCAGCAAAGGCGTTACATTGTTGCAGTAACAAAAGCCCAGCAAGAAGAACAGAGAAGAAGAGAGAAAGCAGTCCTGCCTCTCTCTAAGATGGCTTCAGACAGAAAAACAAGTTAGCACGTCATCAGAACATACAAACCATGTGACTAGCGCATACAGTTCTCACAGTCCAGAAACCACAGTTTCTAGTAAGAGATAATAAACCTGTTTACCTCGCCATTCTGTCCCTACCATGTGTAAACAATGTGCATGCAACTGGTAATGTGATACATATCACAACATTTTCTACATAAACAGCAGCCCGCCGGGAACCCAGAAGTCACTTCCGCGGCTCAACTCAGGAGAACGCGAGTCAAGCCAGGGAAGAGGTAAGTGGGGATGGAGTTTGGGGGGTCAAACCTGGCTAGTCCGCTGGATTCCCACCACCCAAACAAAATCCCCATACATCCCGTACCGCTGTGTGAACAGAATGCTGGACTAGATGGACCCTTGGTCTGATCCAGCAGGGCTCTTCTTATGGTCTTATGAATTTCCCCAGCAATAATATACGTACTCTTTCCCGTTGTAATGCAAAGTATTTATGGGTGGCTTGGTCTTAAATGGGCAATTAAAACCCCATTAGCTTTACAGAAAATCTGCTCCTGGTGGAGATGAAAACCCGCTAGAATGTGCTCGTTGACATGGCCTGCCTGAATTTTTGGACTCTCCTTGGGGGTGTGGCTACGGGGTCAGTCATGATGAGCGCCTGCACTTCAAAATGTAGCAACTACACCATGCTATGCTGGCTGGGGCATGCTGGGAGTTGTAGGCCAAAAACATCTGGGGACCCAAGGTTGGAGAACACTGAACTACACCGTTGAAATTATGATTAAAGCATCAAAACTCCTCCAATAAAAACACATATAAAAAAGAAATAACAGCACCCACCAGATTGAAACCTACCTCAGCAACAAATTAAATGCCCAAAGCTTGTCTGCATAGAAATATGTTTTCTTGCCAGTGGAAGGACAACAGAGCAGGAGCTAGCCTGGCCTCCCTTGGCAGGGGGTTCCAGAGCCTGGGAGCAGCTACCGAGAAGGCCCTTTTATCTTGTATTGTGCCAAATGTGCCTCTGATAGTGAAGGGTGGAGAGAAAGGCCTCTCCTGAGAATCTAAACACCCAGGCAGGCTCCTGTGTGAGAATGTGGTCTTACAAACAGCCTGGTCCTTAGCCTTGTAGGGCTTTGTAGGTATAACAAATAAGGTGAATTGTTCCCAGAAACAGATCTGTAGCCAGTGAAGCTGTTGTAACGAGCGAGCCACATGCTGCTCCCCATAAGCAGCCCAAGTCAATAGTCTGGCTGCAATCTTCTGGACCAGCTGAAGTTTCTCACTACTTTTCAAAGGCAACCCCATGTAGAGTGCGTTACAGTGGTCCAAACAGGATGTAACTAAGGCATGTGTCACCATGGCCAGATCCACCACCACCAGGAATGGGCACAGTTGCTGCATGAGCCTTAGATATGCCACCGCCGGAACTTGGGCATTCAGGTTTGGGGCTGAATCTAGGAGTACACCCAAACTGCGAATCTGAGCCTTCAATGGGGGTGTGAACTCATCCAGCACACCTTGAGTCTGTATTCCCTGATCTGTCTTTCAACCAACCAGGAGCACCTCTGTCTTGTCTGGATTAAGCTTCACTTTGTTGTGTTCACATCCAGTCCATTACTATCATCTGACATTGATTTAGAACAGCTTCCTTGGATTTAAGATGGAAAGGAGAGATAGAGTCGGATGTCATCAGCTTACTGGTGGCACCAAACCCCCAAACTCCAGAAACCTCTCCCGGCAGTTCCATGTACATGTTAAATAGCATGGGGGATGCGATGAAAGCCTGACAGTCACCATAGGCCATAAAAATAGAAGAAGAGCAGTGCTGGATCAGACCAAAGGCCTCTCTAGTCCAGCATCCTGTTCTCACAGTGGCCAACCAGATGCCTTAATGGGAAGCCCACAAGCAGGACAAGAGTGCAACAGCACCCTCTCACTGCCACACTGCCTTGCTCACACATTGTAAGAGTTAAGCCCAGCGCCTCTGCAGAGGCGCCTCAAGAAGATGTGAGATTTGATTCTGACTCGGACGAGGAGTGGGAAGAGGTGGCTGAGGTGGCTGAGCTTGAGGCCTCAAAGCCACAGCAGCCGGAGATAGGTGGGAATAGCATTGATAGTCCAACAGGATCTCCTGAAACCCTGGGAACGCTGAGCCAGAGCGAGGAGGAGGAGGAGTGGGGGGGAGGCGTGAGAGATCCCAGAGTTAGACGTCAAATGAGGAGGGAGGAACAGTGTAGAGTAATATGGTAGACCAGGCAAATCGCTGCCCAAGAGAATCCTCCAGGAAAGGATCTGCCTTGAAGGCAGGGCTTCATCGGCACGTCTGGCTTGAATGGGAGGGCTCTAACAATTTCCCAATAGTTTGATCTCAGCTTTCTAATCTGCCACATTAGCTTCAGAACAAAAGCTTTCTAAGAAGAGGGCCTTTTCTGTGGTGGCCCCCAAATTATGGAACTCCCTCCCCAGTGACCTTTGCCATGCCCTCTCTTTGATGAGCTTCCGCCGTGCATTAAAAACCTGGTTGTTCAGGTGGGAATATGGGGTGGGTTACGATTTTTTTAAAAAAATTTATACTGTTTTAACTATTTTAATTCTGTTTTATTATTGTATTTTATTGATTGTACATCACCCAGGGTGGCTGGATTAAAAAATGTAAATAAATAAATAAATAAATAAATAAAAAGATGCTAAAACAGCTTGACTCTTTGATAGCCATTGTTTGTAACAAGACCTGCTGTATAGCCTGAAACAAGACTGGCTCCCTTGTAACTTTTACATAATAAAAGCTAATTGATTAGCATTACAAATCAGTGACTTGCCTCCAGAGGGAAGCATGGTAGCCTCGGATGCACATGCACAATAGGAACATGCACAATGACGAGCATGTTTCACATGCACTCAGAACATGGGACCTAAAAAGGAGCTTTGCCTGAGGTGTGGTGCACACAGAGCAGATTTCTGCACGATGCTCTTATATGAATGGGGAATAGCCACTTCTAAATTGGGGAACTTAGCTCAAACACATCACACACTGAATCTGGGGAAATTAGCTCGCACACTCTCGCTAGATCCAAAACAGAACAGTATTTATTTTTTTACAAAGATTGTTCTCAGACAAACACATGAGCGAACATTACAGTGGTAAAAAATGGCTTGACTCACACGCCCGCCCACCCCCAGTGGCTAGCATATGAAGCAGTAGACGTATTCCGAATAGACCAAATACATGGAAAATACTGTACATAGATTACATGGAAAATAGAATACATAAAATACATGGAAAATACATAGATTCGTATTGTTTACTGAGTAGGGAGGGGAGGTGGATCTTGGGAAATGGCAGAGAGGGGGATTGGGGGTCTGTACGCCCAGGGCAAGCATGGCTGCTGTCGAGATGGTGGACCACAGGGGTGGAAATGGCGACATGATCTAGAAGAAAAGGAAAGGAAATAAAGCAAGGGACTGTTATAGTTACCTGACTCAGGGCTAAATTGCATGCTGCTTAGTGTGGTCATGTGTCCTCTTTTACAGAGGGCTGCTCTCTATTTTGAATGTGTCCTCTGTTTGAAGGCCTGTCCACTCCAAGTCCAGCTGAAAGATGATGAAGATCCCCCAGAAGAGAGAGAGCAAAGGGGCCTTGAAGTTGCCTGGTCAGCATCAACAGCGCCTGGTCAGCAGACTGAGCAAGGCACCTGGTCACAGTGTTTCCTGCTAGGGTGAGATGTAGTATATATTTCTATTTAAAGTATAATAATATTTTTTAAAATTTGCAGGTATACTTATAAATTAGCACATTTTATGCAAATCAGTGTCCTTTTTAGTCCTTTTGGGTGATGCGTGCCCTCTTTTCTGGCCATTCACAAATGGCCACCCTATATTACATGCATAGCATGTTGGTCATCCCACCTTGTTTATTGTAAATCTCCTCAAACGCTCATGGAGTGATTCAGAAATATTTTAAATACATAAATAAGTTCTACATGGGGGGGGGGGGAGAGAAGAGTCAAATTCTGCCATACAGATGAATTAGGCAAATCAAGCAAGTTTCATATACTCACTTTACGAATGTTCCATTTGTCACGCGCCTGCTAGTCAAAAGGAGAAAGGATCGGATGAGAAGTCTACGAGGCACTGAAGTGAAGGCCTACCCTGAAGGACTCACCGCTGGCTTCCTGGGAGTTTATTAGGCATTAAACCCATCTTCAGTGCCTGAGGGAGCCATCCTATGGCCCCTAGGCAGTGTCTGAGGGCCCACTGGATATTTTGGGTTCCCTGATCTGGGGGTCTGTGACGGCGGTCTGTCCTTGGAGCTCTGCCCCCCTCCCCCTTGCAGCCGGCATGGAAAGAACTGTGCCAGCTGCTCTTGGAGGTTGGGATTGGGAACTCGATCTCGGAGAAGGGGGCATTTCGGTGGGTGGGGACGAGACTGGAGAGGCCAGGATATGCGCTGTCCTGAGGCCGCTGCAGCCTCCTTCCCTCCCTCCCCAAAGTGGCAAAAAAGCCCCATCTAGCGAATAACGCAGGCTGGGAGGATAGGGAGGCCAAGATCACCTCTGCTGCTCTTCCCGCCCTGCGTAGGATGCCCTTAAGCCAACGGGTTTGAGAGCCTATGATCATCGAGGGCGCAACCCATAGGATTGTGCCCTTAAGGACTTGGAAGTTACTTTTTAAAAGCCGAACAGTTGTATTTTCAGGACACCTTGTATTGTGTGCCCGGCATAAGTTCCTTTGTTTGCACGGAGATGTAGCAAAACACGCAGATTATCCCGGAGTTTGTAACTAACTGAACCGTGACCAATCCACGTGAACTAAAAAGATAAGCATTTGCAAATGACCTTGCTTTGCTTTCGTACAAAGCTTAAAAACTCACGCCTGCCTGATGTTCTGTGCTGTGCAAAAGTTTGGCGATTCTCTCACTGGCATAAGCTGACCCTGCAGAAGAGCTCACTGTTGCGGTCCTGCGCATCGCTTAAGAAAGGTTGCACAGGTGAGGTCTGATTGAATGTATCTCCCTTCGGAAAACGGGCTTTGTCGGCCCTATGGCAGAACACTGAACGCTCGGAGCTTGCCTCTTTCGGGAAGATGCAAACATGTCAGTGTGCTAAATCCGGCCCCCTCCCTCTTCTTCCTTGATGCCTCTTGCTCCCTCCTGGTCTCACCTGTTTGCTTTTCTGTTTCCCAGAGATTGACATGCCGCTCAGAGTGGCAGTGAGAGTCTACCAGCTCCCCCTGCAGCCTGCCTGCCTTGATCTTAAGACCCCTCCAAAGCGCAGAGGTGATGTTTTGCTGCTGCTGTTGAATATGGAACTTGTCAGGACTGCTCAGCATAAGAAAGAGCCAGCTGCTACTGTGTGCCTTCCGAGTAGCGAGATGACCTCTCCCACCTACTCCTCTGCCAGATCTTGGAATCCCCCTCCCTTTCTTGTCTCTGGCTCTCTGTTGCTCCCCCTCCTTTCCCCTTCCCTCTCTTTCCATTCCAGGAATCATGGTTATGCCTCCATTTATCATGCAGCACGACGGGCCAGCCACAGTGATTAGGCTCCCCGTGTCTTTATTAATCCGTGCGCTGCTGTGAATTACGCCTCTCGACTTCAAGTGATAGAACCGGGGGTTGGCCTCTCTTGCATGCATTTTTAAAAACTCATCTCTCGGGCACCCGTTTATCCTCACACAGTAAAATCCCTGGAACGCTGCTTGACGCAATCAGATGGCTGCACATTATGCCACTTGTCCACAGATGACGTGGGAGATCTGTGATCAGAGATCTCTTGGAGATATATAAACACTTTAAAGCAGCCAAGAAGGGCTCCGCAGGATGGCCCTGGGACTCTGCCTGACACCGCCCCCCTGTCAGAAACCATCTCCCGCTTTCTCACGCTGCCTCCTGTTTGTTTCTGAGCTCTCCCCGCTTTCTTCCCTTCCCTCCTGGTCATGAGAATTATGATTAAGCCTCCATTGATACATTTCCTACGCTGCTGCCTCATTTCAGTTCTTGTTGTTGTTGTTGTTCTTGTTGTTGCTCTTATAGAAGAGCAAAATGAGCCGGGCACTGTGAAAATGGCAAATAAGGCTTCCTTTTTGTTCACGCTGGTCTCCTCCGACTCCTCCCCACCTCGAAGGGTGTGTGTTGCGTAATGTTTTGCTTCATTCGAACAGATGAACGCTTCCGCGCCGATGTGGCTGGCGCTAATTTCACCGTTCTTGTTCTTCATCCTTACAGACAGATCGCAGCCTGGCTCTTGCTCAGAGTCCTCCACCGGGCTTTGCCGGCTCACGCTGGCTGGAACCAGGCCCGTGTGGCTGATGCGCGTGTGCGGGGGCCCTTCCATTCTTCAAATTAAGGCTGTGCTGAAAAGTGCCCACAATGCACCAAACGTAGCATCATTCTCCGGGGGAAATTGTAGCTGCCATTCCCCTATCCCCTATCCCAGGGCATTGGATGAGTGGGTGGGGAGGATAGAAAATGGCTCTCACCAGCTGGCAGCCCCTGGGGAAAGCTCCGCTACCGCCTGTGGAGGGAGACCTAAAACACCACTTTAAAAAATGAAGAAAAGGGGACCGCTGCTACAACAGTGAGCCTCCCCCCAACAAAGCTTTTCGTATTATTTCACCCACCCTAAAAAAAAAAAAAATTGTCAAAATATCCCCTGAATTCATCACCTGCAAAGGGGTGGTGGTGTTGGATTTAGAGGGATTTTCACTCAGCCCCAGAACTTCAAATGAACAGGTGCAAACCTGTTGCCAGGATCCAGCTCCACCCTGTGTGTCTCCATTGCACATATTTTGAAGGTCTGAAAGGCGGCTTAGATTGCCTCTTTTCGGGACCAGGTACCCTCTATACCAGGTCTCTCCACCCTTGGGTCCCCAGATGTTGCTGGACTACAGCTCCCAGAATCCCTTGCCATTAGCCATGCTGCCTGGGTATGCTGGGAGCTGTAGGCCAGCAACATCTGGGGACCCAAGGTTGGAGAGCCCTGCTCTATACCTGCCCCAGCACCAACCTGGTGCCCCCCTCCCGAAGTAAGCGTAACAGGCAGTAGCAGGTGGGGGGCACACAGCCTAGTGCTGAGATGCGACATGCTGGGCCGAGTGGCTGCCGCCGCCACTGCCAACTTTGTTTTTCCCAGAATGCCTCTGGGCTCTGATAAGAATGGTTAGCAGGGCCCAGAAGCATTCTGGGGGAAATGGAAGCGGCTGCACCCTTGCCCAATGCTTCCCTTCACAGCACTGCCTTAAAAATAGTTAGCAAAAATGAAAAAGAAAAACGGGGGGGGGGGATATCGACAAGCGGCGTCAGCCAAAGTGGACCCTCTGGGACCGGTAGGCCTTGGTGTTAGCCCCAACATGCCAGGTTCTAGAAGGGACAGCCTACTTCCTGTTTTCTCAGCTTTTCACACCAAAGACTTAAAAGCACTGGATGTAATAAAACAAGAAATGATTATAGGAAGGAGAGGTCTAATAATTGCATATGTCACTGTGGTTTAATTAGTCACTGTGAAGCGCTTTGTACTCTGCTTGGTCCTGGTCCGATCTCTGCATCCATTGGAGGTGCTCCTGTTGGGACTCCTTCCCCAGCTCCATTGTCAAGTCAATTCTGGAGCTTGTGTCTCCCCATTCACTCCTCTTCTGGGAAGTGTCTTCTCTTGCAACTAAAAATATGACCATCTGGTGTTTTCAGTTCATGTGACTGTAGAATTACCTCTCTGGTGACTTGTCCTTTCCATGCACAACAAGCAACCCTCATCCATGCGCATCATGATCACAAGGCTGCGGTTCTTGTGCCCCTCTGTTCAAAACACAACTTGTGCTTATTTTGTATTGCTTCTTTTAGATGTAACTACTAAGCTTAGAACTTCGTTCTCACTCTCAGTTGCCTGCAGAAAAAACATTTCAGCTGGAGATTGCCCATGTATGCATCATGTGTGAGAACGTGGACCAAGAGAACTTCATCCTCCCTCTCTCACAATACTAACACTTGGGGGCCATGCAATGAAATTGATTGGCAGTAGGCTCAGGAGGACAGAAAGCACCTCTTCACGTAACACACACTCCATTTGTGGAATTGGCTGCTACAAGGTGTGGTGATGGTGACTGCTTAGATGACTTTGAAGGGGGATTAAACAAATTCAGGAGCTCCGTTCGGGCACTCATTACCAAACATATGAAGGGCCAATACAGGAATGCATGGGGTGAGCCCCAACAGCTCAACAGCAACATGCACACCAGCAACCTCCCCCATCCAATGTGTGATCAGTTCAGTCTGGAGGAAGCTGTTTCAGCACATGTAGGCTTTCTGGTATCTTCGGGGGGGGGGCGCTTTACATGTGCATACATGTGCATGCATACACCCATCACCGCTAGCAGCATGTGTAGTTTTTCTGCTGCCCCTAGCAGGGTGGGTTACCTTTTTCTACTCAGAAGTAAGCAGGACTGAATCACTCAGCAGCACTTTCAAATAGCATTCCAAGTACCAAGCCTCTGCATGGTTACCATAAGAAATGTAAAAAAGCATTTTCAGGAGCCAATCGCTAACAACATCAAGGCCAACAATAAAGAATTCTTTAAATATATCAGAAGCAGAAAACCTGCTAGAGAGGCTGTTGGACCATTGGATGATAATGGAATTAAAGGAGTACTAAAGGAGGATAAAGAGATTGTGGAGAAGCTGAATGAATTCTTTTCATCTGACTTCACTGCTGAAGATGTAGGACAGATACCTGCGCCTGAACTGATGTTTTCAGGAAGGGGGTCTGAGGAACTGAGGCAAATAGTGGAGACAAAACATGAAGTTCTCAACCTTATTGATAAACTGAACATTAATAAATCACCGGGCCCTGGTGGTATCCATCCAAGAGTTCTTAAAGAACTGCTGCCGTGCGAGCCAAGCTGGGCCGAAAGCAAGCGCCAGCTGAGGTGCTCACTGGACTTCCGGGTTCCCAGCGCTATGTTGTTTACGTAGAAAATGGCGTAAGATACGTTAAAAACGGCCGCGATTTGCGCAAGTTACGTATCTTAACGGAGCTTACGCCATTTTCTACGTAAACAACATAGCACCGGGAACCCAGAAGTTGCTTCCCTGGTTTGGCTCGTGAGAACGCGAGTCGAGCCGGGGAAGTAGGTAAGGCAAGTGGAGCTCTGGGAGGGGGGGGTCAAGCCCGGTGAGTTTGCCGCCGACTTCCACTCCCCAATTGAGCTCCGCATGTATCCCTACTCTAAATACCACCCGTTCAAAGGTTGAAAGAGTCAATAGGTCCTCGATTCACTGCGTTATCATGGGTGGCCGTTTACTTTGCACCTTTATGCAATGCAAACTGTTCTCTCCCCCTCCCACTTTATGTTTACTTTATCATTTTTGGTTTTGTGAACTTTCTGAAATTCACAATAAAAAATTCATTAATAACACACACACGTCACCATTGAGGGGGCAGGGCCAGCCCCACATGTTTCCACTGACCCCTTCATGCATCTGGTACCCATGGGTACCAAAAGCCTGATTACGGCTATGAAAGATGGGGTGCTGATAGCTAAATGGAACCTCTAGATCAGTGTTCTCCAACCTTGGCTCCCCAGATGTTTTTGGCCTACAACTCCCAGCATGCCCCAGCCAGCTACGCTCGGAGAACACTGATCTAGATTTTGAGGCAGTGTAAGAACCTGTGGAATTCCATGCTGGGGAAAGGAAAACACGCCCAGATTTCAAGGATATGATGATGACAAGCTTTTCTGCCGTCTGTTTTCCTAACATAGGTGCTGAGGTCGATAACGTGCATAATTGCCTGATACCAGAAAACATTCTTGGGTGGAATACACGCGCATTCCAGTGCCCCCTTTGTAGAACTACAGCTCCAGTTTGTCACTGTACCCGGGGTATGATGACACTTGTAAGCATCTGCTCTACACATGCATATTTATCTGAGGCCAATAAGGCACATCTTTGGCTCTCCTGTTACGTTCCACCCTGCACCCCCATATCTAAATATCCCTCGTGTCATCTGTAGTCAGAGAGTTTCTGTCGTAATAATTTCAAGCGCATTAAGTCTTTCAGCAGCCTTAACCCAACCTGCCCGGTGGCCAAGCTGGCTGGGGATGATGGGAATCACAATCCAACACGTCTGGAGGGCACCAGGCGTACGGCCTTGGGACAGAGCCCCATCAATTACAGATAGTTCCGCTGAGCATCAACTGTGATATGGGCCGGGTACAAGGTGACCAGAGCCACCTGGTGGCGCCGATACCTTTGATTAAATGGTTAAAACCTCCTTGGTTTACCAATAAATCATACTGATGAGGACAGCGATAATGTTGTTTACTTGCTGTGCATCTGATGTGGCTTCCTCAAATTCCTGCCACTTTTTGTCTGATGTTGGAACATTTTTTTTATTAGGTTTACATTGATAATACCTTGCTCTACTTCATCATTTTCTCTAAAAGGGCCATCAAATGATCTGGATAATGCATCTTCTACTGCCAGGTCTTTTCCAGGCGAATATTCAATTGCATTTAAGTCATACAACCGAGAATGAAAAAATAAAATAACCTCCGATGTTTCACAGATGGAAATAGGAATGCGCTGGTAACACTCCAATTAACTGCCCGAAGTTCCAGCCCCACTGCTACCCGTTCCCAAAGACTCTGCTCCATGTGCTATATGCCAGACTACAACTCTCATCATCCCCAATCTTTGCCTGAATTCATGGCCATGCTGGCTGGAGGACCATGGGAGCTGTAGTCCCACACATCTGGAGGACAGCAGCTTGGGGAAAGTTGATAAATACCCTATTGCAGGGGTGGGGAACCCTTTTTCCACAGGAGGCCACATTCCCTTGGGGAAAATGTTTCAGGAGGGGCCCACAGAGGACAGGATCAGAGCTGGAAATGGGCACCTTCATTGGCTCTACAGTAGCCTATCCTCCACTGATTTTAAAACCAAGAATGACTTTCCCCAACCTGGTGCCCTCAAAATGTTTGGGACTACAACTCCCATCAGCCCCAGCCAGCATGACTCATGGTCAGGAATGCAGGGAGTTGTGATCCAAAACATTTTGAGGGCTCCAGGTTAGGGAAGGGGTGCCAACAAGATGAGTTTGGTAGAGATATGCTGGAAAATTAGGACCGGATGCAAATCGCTTCCCCTCTCAAATCGCCGCCACGTGCTCAGGTGTCAAACTGATTTCCCTGATTTTCAGGGAGGGTGAGGGAAATGATTCAAAGTCTTTTGGCAGCCGGAGAGGGGAGCGCACTTACCATGGTGGTGACGGCCATCGGCAAGCAGTGGTGGCTTCTTTCCTTTTATCTGTGGGGGGGGAAAATCAGTTTTGCTGTTCTTTGTGGTAGCAATAGCAAAATTCTGAGGTGCGGCGGAAATATTAGTTGCCGACTGGTGGCAGCCCAGAACAACGCGACTCCGACTGCTGCCACCAGCCCCCTCCCCCAGGGGTGGCCCAAGACACATTGCTGCCTGAGGCAAAGGACAAGATGGTGCCTGCTCCCATTCCACATACAAAAGCCAGCTGGACTGGCCGTTGAACCTTCCTTCAACGCTGGTGATGGGGCAGCATCCTCCACTCCACCTGAAGGCAGCAGGGTCACTTAGGGGGTGCAGAGCAGGCCTGATAGCACACAGGTCTTCCCTCCGACACCTTGCTGCTGCCTCCCAGCATCCTCCGCCTGAGGCAACTGCTTCACTCTGCCTAATGGTAGGGCTGGCCCTACTCCCCCCCCCCGCTGCCAAATTAAAAGGGCTGCTGCTACTATTCACGTTCACTGCCATGCCAAGCAACCCCAACACTTCCGTCCGTCTGTGCCCCTAGGGATGGGAGAACTTGCCTAAATTCTCTGAAAATCCATTAGAAGCTCGTTTCAGCTCACTCAGCATTTCTGTTTTTGATCTGGGTTTTGGCTTGTTCGAACAGGAAAAGTGCATATTTCGAACAGGAAGGGTGTACTTTTCTGTACGTATTTTTCAAAAGTGCACACTTTTCTCCCCGCTGACTAAAGTGTGAAAATGTGCATTTCAAAAAAAATAATAATACACTTTTTTAATGCAACCATAACTTCGGGAATTTGCAAACGTTTCTCTGGAAAAAAGTGCTCCTGCTTGCTTTCACATTCGGGATTGTGAACGGGGCATGTCTGCATGATTTGCAAAACAAAATTCTCATACATCCCTAGGATTCTGCCACGGTCTCCAAGCGCCTGTGTTTCCTGATAGTGTTGTTCCCGTTCCTTCCACAGAGGCACAGTGGACAATTCGGCTTGTCTTTTTAAATATCAGGATATTTCAAGACAGGAGCTATCTTAATTCATTGCTTCAACTTTTCAAAACCTTTGACCAGATTTCCACCCCCATCGTCGCTGTGTATGATCTTTCAGTAAGGCTTGACGACTGGGTAAGCGAGCTGTCAAGTGTGGCATGAGTTTTCCCACAAAAGATACCATCCAGAACCACCCTTTGTCATTCCTCTTTCTCATATCTGAGGGCTAAACGACACGGAACATTAAATATCTAGAGGGAAGCTGATCTTCACCATTTCGTTTACCTAAATGTCAGCGTGTGGCCCTAATGGAGGTTTTTCTTCTTCTTTTGCAGGTGTGTGTGGGTGGGTGGGTGAATTTTGGAATATAAATTGGCGAGGTGGGAAGGTTTAAACCTCTCCTGCCCATGCGCAGTGGCTCTGATCTGGATTGTGGATGCGCACGCTTACACTAAGGTAAACGAAATGGAGAGGATCAGGTTCAGACTGTGTATTTAATGTACTTTATAGTTTAGCCCTGGGAGTACCAGTATTCTGCTGGCATTTTCCCTTTGTTTTTTTCCGCCTAACTATGTCATGTTCCTTGAAATCTAAATCCAACCGTCTGCTTATTCAGTTTTAGACCTGCTGCGTTGGTGTTCCACAGAGCTCTTTGCGGCCTTTGGTTACGTTTGGGTCTGAGCCACAGGCAGCTGTCAATGGAATCAGATCCAGGAGTCGTGCCAGGAGTCAGAGCGAAGGGGGTCCAGCCAGCAGTGGAAACAAAGCCGAAAAATGATCACTGCCTAAACAAAGTCCTGGCTTAAACAGGAAGTTTGAGAGCCCTTTCTATTAAGGTGAGTCAACTGTTAACATGCGCCCTCATATACACGTGTGCAAAAGTTACAAGTAGATATGTGTTCCACCTGACATGTGCCTACAGCAGGGCTCTCCAACCTTGGGTCCCCAGATGTTGCTGGCCTACAGCTCCCAACATACCCAGCCAGCATGGCTATTGGCAAGGGATTCTGGGAGCTGTAGTCCAGCAACATCTGGGGACCCAAAGTTGGAGAGCCCTGACCTAGAGACTTTACTAGCCTAGTGTCATGGTGCACCTTGGCAGTGATTGGGGTGCCCATGTGGGGGAAATAACAAGAAGACACACAGGCTAGAGCTTTAGGCTCCTAGCTCCAACGTCAGTGGGGCGGTGTAACCACTCCGGGCTTCAGACTGGACTTTTAAGGAGCTGCCCATGGTGCTGAACCTATTTGGGGAGGGGTTCGGCACCAAGGATAGCTCCTTCAAAGTTCACACTGAAACCCAGATACACCGCCCTACCGAGACTGGAGCCACCTGCCTGAACTGGCTTTAGACTAAGTGAGCATGTAGTTTTATTACAAAAGCAAACAATGAATGCCTACGTGAGTAATATTCAAATGAGGTCAGCGCACAGCCAGTACTTGCACAGGAGCGGGAGCAGTCGCTTTGGGACTAAAGAGACCGGGGATGACGAAAAGAGAGTGAGAAGCTGCGTGGGATAGAGTCGCGCAGGAGCAAAGGGGGGGGGAGGAAGGAGAGAGCGCCTTACTTTAAATAAGGGGAGGGTGCTAGGATAGACACCCAAGAGGCCTAATCACAGTGGGGCAGACTCAGGAGAAGTGACACGGGGCGTGGCTTGGCACGGGTGGAAAGGATTGAGATTTGGAGAGGCAGGACAGAGAAGAAGTTGGAAACCAAAGAAGACCGGTGCAGAGATTACCTGATCCTGAGCAAGATAGTAGGGCTGAATACTGCAGGACAGGAGGTTCTTCATTCTGGGCCATAGTATTTGTCCTTCTGTGAGTCTGTGAAGGGGAATTGGGGGCCAGCAAAGCCCTCGCAGGTCCCTCTAACCCAGGGGTGTTGAACCTTTCGGCCCAAGGGCCGAATTCCATTTTGGAGATGCTCTCAGGGGCCTCATTCCAGTGGTGGGCAGGACCAAATACAAAACGGGTGGGTCCAAACATCTCTGGATCTCCCCCCACCAATAATATTCTGTGAACAAGGTGAGGTGATGGTGCAACAAAAGCCTCGTCTGACTGGAGCATGCTGGGAGTTATAGGACTTTTTCTGTCTAAACATGCATAGGATTGCCCCTTAACCTATTGCCCGTTCTCGAAGCCATCTTGCAAAATTACATCTTCCAAATGTTTTCATTGCTATATAAAACTCTCCAAAGTTCTGTAAATATGTCAAAGTCTGTCCTCTCAGCCTGGCATAGTTGCATGCTATTAAAAATGTCAGCTGCTTCAGGTCTTGCAAAATTCAGAAGAACAGACACTGCTTATCTACTTGTTCTAATGCTGAATCTCTTCACAGGTTCTGCAGCATTACCCGAGAGCTTCAATTCCTGAGGGGCCTTCAGGTGCTCCATCTTTGCAGTTCCCTCTCTTATTCATGGCAGCTTTCTTTCTGATCAAAGTTGGCTTATGAATCCCACTTCTGGTACCATGCTATGATCTGCTTCATTTAAACAGATGAAACTGAAGGCTGACTTAACTGAACTGGTGTTATTATAAGAAACAAATCCACAGCCTTCCCTTAGCTAGCCTGGTTCTTGCTAAGATGCCTTCTCCTAGCTGTGTTGGTTCACACTGTTATCACCACGGTCCTGGTCTGCACATGCCCCAGAATGGGGTGGTGAAATTCTGAACTCTTCAGACTGCTGGTGGGGGAGTCACATTCTTGAATGGTCCCCTTCATTAAAAAAATTTTTTTTTAAATCCCAGCAAGTAGAAAACTAGCCCATCAGGGAGAACAATGCTATCCCTGCTCACTCCTTGCTGTGCTAATTTTCTACTTGCAGGGATCTTTTTCCCCCATAGGAGAGTTTTAAAATATGTGATCTCCGACCTGCATCTTGGAGTGGTACAGTCCATTCTGCCACCTCAGGCCTCTGCCACATCATTACCACTTCATTCTGCTGCAGGTGTAGACCAGTTTGTAGACTGCGTCCCTTAAAAAGTGGTCGCTTAATTCCAAACAGGCAGCCAACCAGCTAACCTTTTACAGATCCAACCAGTTAAACGCTATTATGTCAGCTAAGCACAACTGGAGTCTGAAAACCCAGTTACCCAAACTTTAACCAGGCAGTACCGATGACCTGCCAGATTTTGCCTTGGTTCTACCCAATTCTGCACCTTGCTCCACTTAGTTCTGCCTTGGATCTCCCCCTCCCCACCTGCATTTCTCCCCTTGCTCCAGCCCAATTTTCCATTAGTCACATTCCTAGCCAGCCATTCTGTCCTGGCTTCAGCCCAATTTTCCATTATTTCCTTCTAGGCTTCGCCCGAGATTCACCATCTCTAACCCAGACGCCAGTATTTTAGAACTCAAACTTGGACAGTCCCAGCTGATTGCTTAAGTTGTCTGTTTCCTGTTATGGATGCAGAGAATGTGCGGCCAAACGTTGCATACCTGTTAGACTCTCCTGCCCCAATTCATAATTCAACAGAACACTGGAGAGCCCGAAAACCGGCACTGGAGATGTGACTGACCCCATTTCATGGCGCGGCGATCGAAGCCAGTGTGGCGTAGTGGTGAGAGTGTTGGAGTGGGACTCGGGAGATCCGGGTTCTAGTCCCCGCTCGGCCATGAAACTCACTGGGTGACTTTCGGCCAGTCACTGACTCTCAGCCTAACCTACCTCACAGGGTTGGTGTTGTGAGGATAAAATGGAGAGGAGGAGGAGGATTATGTAAGCCGCCTTGGGTTCCTTGCGGGGTATAAATACAATAAATAAATAAATAACCAATCAATCACATTAGAACACAATGCTTAATTTCTAGGGCAGGCTCTCCAACCTTGGGTCCCCAGATGTTGCTGGCCTACAGCTCCCAGCATGCCCAGTCAGCATGGCTAATGGCAAGGGATTCTGGGAGCTGTAGTCCAGCAACATCTGGGGACCCAAGGTTGGAGAGCCCTGCTCTAGGGAAAGGGATGTCGAGATTTAAGTCCATCCGCAGGAAACTTTACCCTTGCTCTGGCTGACCCAAGTCATTTTTAAACCGGGTTGTGCTGAAGACCTGCTATGCAGTTTCCTCGTCCCGTGCTCATTTGCTTTCTTTATAGACATCACATGGGAGGAGGCTTGAAAGGCTTGCTGTCCGACTGTTCATTGGAACCCCGTTGTTTCCGCTTGAAAGAGTTGGGGGCGTGAGGGGCCCACAGGATTGCTCTTTGTGTACTTCTGTAATCTGAAATTTTCCATCTTGTACAGTATGTTCAATTGCCTCGGTGTGCCACAGATACAGTTCAGAATTCAATTGTTCAGGTTGTGAGTGTAGCTCATGCATGTTGCATTAGCTTTGGGGGTCTGGGGCACTGTGTGTGTGCGCGTGTTGCGTTATGTGTCACACTACTCCCTCCTACACAGTCTAATTGTGCAGAAATGTCCTCTCTCCTTTTCGCTTGCAATCTAAGTCATGGCCTCTCTCTGATCCTCATGTGACTGTCCCCTGGGTTTCATCTTGACTGATGCTGCATCCATCTGGTGCACCCCAGCAGATAGAAATGGGCATGGCATTCAGAACTGCACTGGCTAAGAGCACTGAAAGGGGCAAAAAGAGGAAGGGGAGGCGGGCTCAGGAATGACTGAGTCCTCCCACATAATTTCAGTCATGAAGACACTAAATCAGTGTTCTCCAACCTTGGGTCCCCAGATGTTTTTGGCCTACAACTCCCAGCATGCCCCAGCCAGCGTAAGGTTGGAGAACACTGCACTAAATGCTCCACCAAGGGGCAATGTAAAGCTAAATTTGAGGTTTGTACAAAATATTCAAGTTGTTGGGCAAGGCTCTCCAGCCCCAAATCAGTGTGGGACTTTTTTCACCTTTGCGACCTCATCTTTATTTCTGCTCTCACTGGGCAATATACTCAAGAAAGTGGTTTAAATGTCATAGTTGGCTTACATGTAATCCCCATGCCATGGAACACTGCGACGGGTTGTCCATAGTTTTTGGGGTTCCGTGCCACCAGTATGCTGATGACATCCAACTCTATGGCCCCCTCCCTGTTTTGCATTTTTAATAGGGTAGAGAAAACACATTAAAAATAGATTTTTCAGAATATAATTTAATCTAACCTAATATTTAATGGGATGGTTGTTCTTGCATCTGGGCAACTAGCTTCAGAATTCATGGCTGAGTATTCGCTAAAGCCAACCTCATGTCATCCTCAACCTTCAGTCTGTTTCTCACCTTTCTTTTGATATGAAGAAGCACACAGCAGAGGCAACTCGGGCAGCAAGTCTCAGGGTGCCAAGCATGGTGGGGCGGGCAGGAGGAGGAAGAGAGGGGAGTCCTCCAGGTGGTTAAAACAAACAGGGATTGTGAGGAGCTCCAAAAGAGTCTCTACTAGGGATGTCGTGAAAATCGAAGGGGGGTGGTGGAAACAGGGGCAACCCTAACCCCACCCCTAGCACACCCCTTTTCCTCCTCTCCGAGGCCTGATTCCCAACCTCGGGGAGGCAGCTGCCACGGTTCTTCCCGCACCAGCTGCGAGGGGGGCAAGGCGGGGGCTCGGCATTCAGAGTCCCAGCTCCAAGCTCACAGGACCTTGGAACTAGGGCTCCGAATAATCCTATGCCCCCCCCAGGCAAGGTCGGAGGGCCATAGGATTGCACCCTAATTTGCATCAGCACAAGTGTGCAATAGCACTAATGCACACTTGCACAAGTGCACTAATGGACACACGAGCACTAATATGAATTAGCAGAACCACCACCACCACCCCAAAAGTGAAAAACCATTCCATGAATCCGCGTGACTCGGAAAAAAGTCCACCAGGAGATTGGAGCCCACCAGGAGAAGAGCCTTGAGTGTGGTGGCTCCATTTCTGTGGAACTCCCTGCCTCTGGAGGTCAGGCCTGCTCTGACATTGTGTGCTGCTTTCAGCGCCTGCTGAAAACCTCCTTGTTCCGGGAAGCCTTCTCTGCTCCCCAACCACCAATGTAATTTTATTGGTTTTCAATGTATTGCTTTTGTTTCTTTTATATCTTTTTTTTGTCTTTTTACTGTTCACCGCTCCGGAATCTACTTAGATATGGAGCGGTATACAAATACTGTAGATGATGATGATGATGATGATGATGATGATGATGATGATGGATTGGGCCCACGCTTCCTGCAGAGCAGGATCCGGCTGGGAACAGATTCTGAGGAAGAGGGGGAGGGGTTGGAAGGGGGGGAGAGGCACCTGAAACTCCAAGCCCAGGAGCCTTGGAGATAAACTACAGACAGAGAGGATCAGTTATGGTCAAATTCCATGGGAAAGCAGTGTGAGCTCTCTGATCAGGAGGAGGGCGAATCAAGCATCACTAAACCACCACCCCCGGGTCAGAGGTCAGCTAAGGAGGATGGACCAACTGAGGAGTGTCAGGCGCTCCAAGAGATTGGCCCTTAAGAATAAGGAACCGCCTTAGGGGTGTAGGTGTGGGTAATTTGAGTCTGGAAGGGAGGAGAGGTTCCCGGTTGGGAATCAACTTCTCAAGAATAGGACAATCTTCCTTAACCCTTAATGGCTAGCATTCTAACTAAGCTTGTCTCCTTTGTGATTGACTCTGCAAATCACTTCTTTGTAATTCTAAGCCAGTTTGCCAGGCTGGCCGAAAAAAGCTTTTCGGTTAGAAGCCGGTGTGTGTGGATCTTCTTGGAAGGAGGAACGGAAGTACAGCCTTGACAAATAATAATATTAGGGGGACAGTGCACCAGAAATGTGTATATTGGGGGGGGGAGCATTAAAAGTGCATTATGTTAGGAGAATTGCTTGCAAAAATGTATATATTAGGCAAAATTGTATACAAGACTGTATTTAGGAGAAATGCGCAGAAAAATGCACGTGGGTGGATTTCCATGCGAACTTTTAAAAAAAAAGAAAGAAAAGCTCAGACACATTGGGACGAACCAAACCAAAGGTTGGAAGAGTGAAAAACTGACAGAAACTGAAACTGACAAATGCTTCCATCCCTACTGGGGTGTGGGTTTGTATTTACAATGTAGGTGTTGGGAATGAACAGTCAAAACCTCAAGCCGTGCATAGGTGCATGATGTAATTGGGACCACAGAGTCTCTGCATCCTAGAGCAGAGACCCTGTGGACATTACCCAGACCTCCTGGTGCAGGATGTGGGCGTAACCAGTCGCCTTCTCTTCCTGCCCCGGGAAAACAGTCGGAGCCATGAAATTGTAGGAACAACATGTCTGAAGGTGTAGCCGAGTTGCAGTTCTGAACTTTTCCCAAGTTCAGAACAGGTCGACTACCATATGATTCCTGCACAACTGTAAATACATTCTTAAGCCTGCCTGTATCCAATCTGCAAGATCTGAGTGAGTAAACTCTGTTTTTAACCTCCAAAAGACTGTTTGTCTTATTGGTAGTGTAAGGGGGAAACCAGGTGAAGATCCAGCCTGTCCAAAAGGGACAGTCTGTATCAACTAAATGCACAGCCCTGCTTTAACCAGCAGCTCCGCATGCACACGTTTTTCGCCTGTAGTTGGGTATACTCTGCTGTGTTTGCAAAAGCAAGAGCGGAGAGATAATATATCACAATATACTCTCCTAGGTCTTTTGGCAATCCCCAACAGTAGGAACATAGGAAACTGGCTTATACTGCGTCAAGACCTGTGGTCCATTCAGCCCAGTACTTTCAACACTGACTGGGAGCAATGGCTCTCCAGGGTTTTCGGGCAGGATCCTTTCCTAGCCCTGCCTGGAGTTTTCCGGGATCGAACCTGGGACCTTCCGCTTGCAAAGCAGGGGCTCTGCCACACTGAGCCACGGTCTCTCCCTTGTATAGCTCATGGAGTGAAGTAGGTAATTGACTCTACTGCCGCTACTGCTATATTAAGTTTCTTAGGGCAGCAATCCTATGCATGTTTCAACAGGGGGGGAAAGTCCTACAACTCCCAACATCCCCCAGCCAGCATAGCTGGCTGGCGGATGCTGGGAGTTGTAGGACTTTTTCCCCCTGTCGAAACATGCATAGGATTGCGCCCTTAATCTGCTGTAAGCCACTTTGATTCCTTTGATTGAAAGTCAGGGTATAGATCTTAAAAGGAAACCGAGCGCAAGCCCCCATGTGCAATGCGCCTGCTCCGTTCTTGGTGTAGATCCCACCATGCTTGGACGGCGCACTTGACACGTGTGTGAGGTGGGGAGCGGTCAGCGCGTGATTCTGCCTTGTTGGCGGGGGTGAGGGTGTGGAGGAGACGGCCCTCTGGGCCCCTTTTTGCCAATTAAAAGCGCGGCCTGCACGAGGAGTAGCGTTCTCCTATCTGCTGCGCCGATCACGCAGCGGTTCCCCAAACAGATCTCCCCACTCCAGCCAGCTTTGAGTGTGATTTAAAAGCTCCTGGCCAGAAAGGCAGCTTGTGAGGCCGTGTTACATGAGGACAGTTTTAATGCAATTAAGACGCCAAAGAGCCATCGCCCCCGAGAAGAAGCGGAGGAGGAGGAGGCCGGAGGAACCAAAGTCGGTTCCTCTCTGAACGTTAGAGGGCGTCGTAAGGCTAAGAATGCTTTCCCTGCTGTGGCTGGCTACTGCCCAAAATTGCGGCGGCGTTTTTTGCGCATGGAACAAATTTGATCATGCCAATTCATGAAAGGCAATTGCAGAGCAACAGCGCCTCCGGCTCAATCAGAAAACCCTGGGGGAGGGTACATCCTTTGCTCCCACCCTGCCAGCTTGTTAGCAAAAACAGCCGTGGAGGCTGTGCGGTTGATTCGATCGAAAGAGATTCTATCTGGGGAAACGTATGAAACATTTACAAATATATTAGAGGGAGGCAGAGGTGTGGGGAGAGGAGGGGGAAGTTACAGAATTGCCGCTGGCGCTCTCCCTTTGCACGGTGAGGGCTCGCTTCGTTGCAAACCAGGAGTCCAGAGTGTATTTGCTTATTCACGTGCTCCCGGAGCTGTCTCGGCAAGGATGCGTCATCCTGTTCTCATCAGTGGCTTCTGAAGATACGTTGCCTCGTCAGCATCTGAGGAACAACCGCCCCGCCCTCCCCCGTGCCAATCTGGTGGCTTTGCTTGCCTAGCAATCAGATTAATTAGCTACGGATGGCTTGGCCTGGCCTGCCTGGCGCATTTAGTTTAATACGTATACCCCACTTTTCTATTAAAAAATAATCAAAGTGGCGCGTCTCCTGTGTAAGTGTGCAAGCGGCCATGTAATGACCAGAGCGATAGTGCTTGGCCTCTGGGCAGAAAGAACAGAGTGAGTGATCTCCCAACGCTTCCACGCCCCGTTGCCTCTTCCACTCAAGCTGCTTGGGAAAACGTCCAAAAAAAATCGGACGGCGAGTGTAGGCCACGCCTGCAGTCAGAATTAACGAAGAGCGCGTGACGTTCTTACATTTGCATCGTAGCATTCAGGCCACAGCTTGCAGAGTTTCCTCTCTGTTAGCAAAAAGAGTCATTTGGTGCAAGAGATGGGATCTGGAGTCTTTTTTGTTGCTTCCCGCCCGCAGTGATCTCAGGCACCTCTGCTTTGTGCCTGACTTCACACACACTTCCATAGTTTCACTCTAGGTGGTTTTTGAGTCAGGGCAAGGCAGCCTCCATGCTCTCTTTACCCAGGAACAGACTGTGCTACCCAGATGGTGGCATATTCGGAACGCTCGTCTGGATTGCTTTGCTTGGGCCTTTGCGTACCACTGGGGTCCTTCAGGTCGGCATAGACGATCTCTTTATCACCCGAGGTCTGAAAGAAAAAGAACTATGAGCTTTCTAGGGACATTAAAGCCAGGGCGGTATATGCTGCACAAGCATGCAGAAAACCTGTAGCATGTGATATTGGAGGCAGAGTACAACTTTCTGAGAGCCCCAGCTTCTTTTTTAAAAAAATCAAGTTTCTAGGCCTTATGATTGCAGATATATGCTGGAAAGTGATGAGCCTGCACCTAAAATTTTAGAAGCCAGAGTGGGGATGAAACTCAGATGCTTTAACCGCCTTTCCTACCCACTGAAGGGGTTCTTCAGGCCTGGTGGGGAAGAAGTACAGAGAATACACCCACCCACCCCGCTCGAAGACTAGCAGAACAAGAATTGTGCAAAATATAAAAATGGAAGAATAAATGACGCAGCGCCAGAGAAGATGTGGATACAGATAGCCAAGCTGAGCTTTCGTTGCTGCGGAATTTCATTATTTTTCGCAAGGAGCCCTCAGCCCTAGTTAGACTGAGGCCTCATTCACATGATGCTGTAGTGTTATGAGAGCCAGAACCTTATGTTGCGATCCCACAGCACTCTGGAATGTGTAAATGAAGTTTGCATGGATCTTTGTCACCTGATCGCTGTCCAGCTGGGAGGAAACATTCGGACAGCAAGACAGGTAATCTAAGTCTTTAAGGCGGCATCGGTCCCCTCCAAAGCAAACAGCATGTTGCTGGAGCCTCCCAAGGCTTGGTCAAAAATAGACTGAGAGTTGAAGGTGCTGCTTGCTTAGTGGCCTGTGATGGCTTGTGGCTGCCCAAAGCTGCTGGAATGTGTGTCATACCTTTCCTGCTCAACACTTTGGAAGTTGAACTCAGCCAAAGGGTGGGCTGGGGGACAATTTTTTGGGGGGGGGGGTTGCAACTGACTAGCGAGATGCCCTGGGAGGCCGCAAGTGCATTCTGTTTGCTTTGGAGCCATTGATGTTTCTTTAAAAGTTAGCACTGTCTGTTCTCTCCTGCTCAACTTGTAGGTTTGCAAATACACTTCTTAGGAAATCACCCTAATGTCTGCCGTTACTCTTTCCTCACATGACACCGATCCTGTCAAAGGCTGCTCCTGTCACTCCCTGCTCATGAGGGAAGTGGAGAGCGTCTACCCGTATTATTACCCGTACCTCTTTAGGAGTTTTTATGTCCTGTGGAAGGGTGTCTTCAAGTTCAGATCTGGCGGGGAGGAAGCACAGAGAATGCAAATTGGAAGGCCCGCAGTGGCTTACCTGTGGCTTACCCTCTCTCCAAGCGTTAATCAATGTGAAGAAAAAGCCAGGTCAGGTACACGCACACGCACACCCCACTTGCAGCAGCAGCTCAGGTATCCACCTTTAACCTTGTTTACCGCACTTGTTTCCTGCAAGGAGGCTCACAATGGGACACATCTGCATACCCCCCCCCCCTGGGCAGCTTCCCCTCCCCTGGCAGCCAAATGAGCTGTGAAGCATCCCCAAACAGGTTATTCCCGACTCAGTTCAAGCAATCACGAAGGGAGGGGACTCACGCAGGAGGGAGGGGGAGCCAAGTGTGAGAGTAAACTAGAGTAAAAGCTTTGCCCGCTTAACTCTTAGTATTACGCACGGAAGGAAGAAAGCGAAAGCAATGTATTGATAGTAAAGTGTTTATTCAGTTGTAAGACTCTTACGAGATTAAGGCGTGTCAGACGCAGAAGAGAAGTTCTTGAAGATGGTAGCACAACACCGTGCTCACCCCTACTTTATAGTATTTAACTATAAACAATAGGAGGGTTATACAACGGTTACGCAACAATTACATAACATGTTGACTTGCAAACTTGTTGACTTGCATGTGTCACCAGACCGTGACGTATAGTCACCTTGAATCTAAGTCAGGAGATATTTTGCACTCCATTCACTTCTGCACCCCCACTAAACCTAACACCAAGAAGAGGGTATAAAGAAAGGGGCCTGTGGCGGGAAACGTTGTTGGTCGTGGGCAGCAAGCTGCACGGAGGTCCAGGGCTTCGGTCTGACCTCAGGATCCAGCCCTGGGCAGCTCCCGGTGAAACTAGCTGAATTCGCCTAGCTACTAAGCTACATGGCTACCGAGGAATCAGGGTCATTCCAGGTAAACCTTGTGTGTACTGTTGCTGCGACTCGCTCTATACCCATGTCAGTTGCAGGCGCGTGCTTTGCGTACTGCCTTTGTGTATGTATGTTTTGATACACTCAATTAAACTCTGTTTACCTATAAACAGTGTAGTGGCTCCCATTCATAAGACTGCTTCTTTCACTGTCCTAGCGTTAAAATTGGCCGCGGCTTTTGCCTAGGTGCCGCGGACCGCGCGTAAAGGGCTAACCCCGCTCCGGTTAACCCCTTGGGACCCGAACCCGCGCAAAGGACCGGCTCTGGTCCTTTTCACAGTTAACAATATTCAGGGTTGTTTATAGCTGAGCCACCTTCTCCCCACCTCCCCACACCCACCCATACCAAATTGTGTGCCGAAGGAGCCCAGATTCTCTGCCTGGAAGAGAATAACAGCCTTGAGAGAAGGAAGCATTTAGAGGGGGGGAAATGGTGTGTGGGAAAGGTTACACCACCACCCCTCCGCTCCTAGCTCAATCAAATTCAGAAGCCTTTAAGAGTCGGCACTTTAAAAGTAGAAATGGAAATATCAAGAGATCATCTGATCATGGGCCTTTTGCACCACACATAGTTTGGCTCTAGGAGAATGAAAATAAATTATGCAAGGGAGCGAAGTTTATGTCAATTGCAGGATCCAGCATTTCTTGGCAGGGGCCCGCTATGGCGTAATCCCACAATTCAGTTCCCTGGTGTATGTCTGCTTTAGTATATTTAGTGTGTCTAGAATGTTGAACTGTGTGGGTGTGGTCTGTGATGTCTTGGAAAGGGTGGGGGAGGAGTCTATAAGGAGTGTTTGAGTGATGTCAGAGTTAGTTGAGTGTTGAAGTTAGTCGAGTTGAGTTAGCTTAAGTGGTCAGAGTGTGTCGGGAGTGTTAGAGAGTTTGGGAGTTAGGTTAGTTGGATTATTCATGACTTGTCAGGAGTTTTAAGAGGAATCAGTGATTGTATGAGGAGTGAAAGTATTTTGAAATATAGGGACTTAGGTTAATTACAAAGTGTTTGCTGTAGGCAGGTTTATTTCCTGGAACTAAGATTTTGATAATTAAAATAAACTTATTTTTATTTTGTTTGCTACCCAAATCCTACGTGTCAGCTTGGCGTTATTAACCTGCTTTTCTTTTGAATCTACACACACACCCCTTTGTACCCACAGCATCATAAATTTAAAAATATTAAAAAAAAATTTTTAAATATTTTTTTAAATTTTTTAATATTTTTAATATTTTTAAAAAAATTTATTAAAAATTTTTTTAATAACCTGTATTAATCTTTTCCCTCATTAGTAGGGGAAAGGTTTCATTTGACCCTCCCCTCAGGTTTTTAAGTGTTGATGCTTGGCCTGAGAAGGGTTTATGCGCCTGGTCCTAAAGTGTAAGGGACTGTGTCGTCATACCCGCATCAAGGGCGGGCACGGTCAGGCACCTGCCAAGGGCCCACAGCCCAGCAGGACCCCACTGAAAGGAGTTGCACCTCCTCTTCACTGTTGCAATGTGCCTGTTCACTTGCCTCTCGCTCTGGCTCGGTCAGCGGCGGCAGTGAGGAGGAGGAGCAGCAGATGGTGCCGCCTACTCGCTCCTCGCTCTCTGCATGGCAAGCAAGCAAGTGGTAGTGAGGAAGAGGAAGAGGAGGAGCAGGTGATAATTCCAGTGAGAAGGTAAGCTCAATGAGGGGGAGGGGCCCATGGGGGGGGTGTCTTGCCCAAGGGCTCCCCAATACCTGGAGTCGGCACTGTTTCTTGGCACAGTGGGCACTTTCCGTCGAGAACTTTGATTTTTATTTTGCACATAGAGACTGGAGTCCACAGAGATATTTCAGGCTTGGCATGCCCAATGGGATGTTTGGCTTCCCCGCCCCGCCCCGCCCAAAACCACAGCCGGCTCCAATGCCGTATCACAAGAAATGGCCTTGTAAACTCCCCTCAGATTCAGACGTAATTTGGCACATGGCATTGGCGGCAGCTGTTGGAAAAAAACCAAGTCCCAAAGTGTGTGTGTGTGTGTGTGTGTGTGGAACCTGCCTTGTGTGGTGTAATTCATTCAATCCGGGCTGTTGTGCGTACACGCGCTGCTGTGGGCCAAATTGCTGTGACTCCCCAGACACCAAACACATCATCCCCAAGCACGAGGAAAACTTAATGAAATGATAGTTGATAGCTAATGCATACCGACCTTGGGTTGCAGCAGTTTCTGCCTAGATACACACACACACACACACGAGAAGAAAGGGCAGGATTAATAAAACAGCTTTCAAAATTTAATGTTTATTTATTTATTTATTATATTTATACCCCGCCTTTTTTCCTGAAAGGAACCCAAGGCGGCTTACATAATCCTCCTGCTCCTCCTCTCCATTTTATCCTCACAACAACCCTGTGAGGTAGGTGAGGCTGAGATTCAGTGACTGGCCCAAAGTCACCCAGTGAGTTTCATGGCCGAGCGGGGATTAGAACCCGGATCTCCCGAGTCCCAGTACAACACTCTCACCACTACGCCACGCTGGCGTAATCAATGTTAACTTATTGATTAAATTTGTACCCCTCCCTTCCGCCAAGCAGATCAGGGCAGCATACATGTCCCTTCCCCCCCCCCCGGTGTCTTTTTATCTTTGCAAACAACCCTGTGAGCTAGATCAGCGGCCCCCAACCTTTTTGGCACCAGGGACCGGTTCCGTGGAAGACCATTTTTTCCACGGACCGGGGGGGTGGGGTGTCGCCCACCGCTCACCTCCTGCTGTGCGGCCGCGGGGATGTATCCGAGAGTCTCGAGGGGGCTGAAGCGAGTCGAACTTGCCCCACTAGACCCCCCCCCCAAGACTTTTGGCGACTTACCTGCTGCCGCTCGACCCAAACGCGCTGGGGAAAGGACCAACGAGGTCCCCGGCGCGTCACTTCCTGGTTCTCCGGCGCTGCTCTTTTTACGTAAATACCGTGGTAAAGTACCTTAAAACGGCTGCGATTTGCTATTCGCAGCCGTTTTACGGTACTTTACCATGGTATTTACGTAAAAAGAGCAGCGCTGGAGAACCAGGAAGTGACGTGCCGGGGACCTCGTTGTGTCACTTCCGGTTTTCCGAAAATGCTCACTGGGAGGCGAGCAGAGGGATGAGCGGCGGAGGGGGGGTGCTCGCCGGAGCTTGCGAGCACCCTGAGAGCCAGGTGGGGTGCTCGCGGCAAGTCCCGGCTAGCATGTTGGCCAGGCATCCCGGCCCGGTTCCTAACAGGCCACGGACCGGGACCAGTCCGCGGCCTGGGGGTTGGGGACCCCTGAGCTAGAGGGTTATTTGCCTTCAGCCAGAGACCTGCATGACCAAATGGGGCTTCAAACCTGGTTCTCCTGAGGCCTAAACTGACCCTGTGAGATAGACCAAGCTGAGAGAAAGAGGGACTCCCCCTGTGAGCATCATAGGGCTGAGTGAGGATTTGAACCTGGGGTCTCCTCTGTCCTAGTCCAGCTTTCTAACTCAGCTTTCCCCCAACCTGGCTCCCTCCAGATGTCTTTGACTGCAATTCCCATCATTCCCAGCCAACCAGGCTGTTCTAGCTATTCACCCCAAGACTTGTGGCAGTGGAGGGGTTCAAACGTAGGCCCCAAAACTCCACGGTCACTCACCTCTTTTCTTCTTTGCGTAGAAGTAAACTGCGACGATGAGCAAGGCAACAAGGAGGACAGAGGCAGCCCCGGCGACCGCTGGGACGATGTCCTGGGCAGCCCCGATGACCGCTGGGCAGTGAAAGAGGAAGTTGACAGCGTAAGGCTGAAAATTAGGGTTGGCGAGTCTTGAAATCAAACATTCTGGGGACCTTCATTGGACCCGGGGAGCAGAGCCCAGAGCAGGTCTAGTGGTAGGAATGGGGGTTGGCACCCATAGGGTTTTGTTGATCTGGGGGCAGAGGCCAGCAAAAAAGCAATCTATCCGGGAAGGGATCTCAGAGACCTCTGCAACAGATTCAAATGAGTTCAGATTTCTATGAAACCGACCCATGGATTCTGTAGCAGATTTGGATTTGAGCAAGTGTGCACTTTCCAATGCAAACCGCCTAGGGGTTTTATTAACCACCTTTATCCTTTATTTACGTTCGGGAAATTGAGAACAATCCGACCTCGTCAATGAGCGGACAATGGAATGAGAGATGCCTGAAAATCTGCAAAGCATGGATGAGAGGTACTTAACGGGTACGGATGATTAATAAATATAAGAAATAAAATGAGAGGGATGTAACAAAACCCGTGCCTCCCTATATCTAAGCACCCTTAAGCCTTCTGCCCCCCAAAAAACAAGTGCTGGAGGTAGCGGGGGGTGGGGTGGGAAGCCTTGCTCCTTGGACTATAGGAATCAGCCTTAGACCAGGTGAGACTATTTAGCCACCTGGCCCATATTGTCTCCTCTGACTGGTAAAGGCTCTCCGGGGTCTCCGGTACAGAAGGATCATCTGGTACCTGATTCTCTTTTAATTGGAGATGCTGAGGATTGAACCTGGGACTTACGGCATACAAAGCAGATGCTTGACCACTGAGCTATACTCTCTCGCTCAGGCCCACAATACCCGATGGAGCGCCTCTCCCAGCATGAACCTACCCATACACTATGCTCATCATCTAAGGCCCTCCCCTCCGGTTGCCTCCTCCAAGGGAGGCTCAGAAGGTGGCAACAAGGGAGAGGGCCTTCTCAGTGGTGGCTCCCCAATTGTGGAATGTGTGGAGAAAGCCTGCACACACACCCAGTGACACACAAACCCTGACACCATTTTCCCCCTTGGCAATCACCCATAGTCTTCCCTTGGCAACCCCTGTCTGCATAATCCCCACCCGGGCGGGGGGGGGGGGCGGAGATGCAGACCTGGCCAGACAGGTAATACGTGACTCCATATGCATCGTTTCAGTGGGACATCAGTCGGATCCACAAAAAGAAGCCTGGATCATCAGGAAGTGAAGGGCTGTCTCAAAGAGCTGTAAAGTATTCCCTACACCCAAAGGTGCCACCTTTTCCCGGGCAGGAATAAGCCCACCTGATCGCAAGGGGGCAGGGATAAGCCCACCTGATCACCAAGGGGTGGGAAGGGGGAGGATGGGGGTAGAAAACCCCTCCACCAACCCGACGCAGGTTGGTGGGAACATGGGTGCGCTGACAACGTCCAAGTTCAGCTCCGGCTGAGTCAAGCAATTCTCTTCCCCGAGCCAGGTGGGCTCGGAGTCAGGCGGGAAGCAAGACAGAGTAAAGTCTTTGGTCTAAAGGTAACGCTTTGCTGTAGTGCGCTAGCCTGGGAACCATTTCATTCATAAATCTGAGGTCATGCTCAGGTCTTGTTTATGCATAGTACTTGAACTTGAACTAGAAGTCTATTAGTTCTGCTCCATTTAACCTATAGTAAATAAACGTCTATTCTTTGATGCGAATAGGCTCCTGTGCTTCCTTTCAGCCGCGTACGAGTTTCAATTGCTTATACTTGCTTTAACGGGCTGTATCTCAGTGTCGGTTAACCCGTTAAGTACCGAACTCACGCAGAAGACCCAGTTGCTGGTCTTCCACAGAATGAACTCCCCAATGAGGCACCCCTGGCACCAACATTGTTATCTTTTAAGCCCCAGGTTAAGATCTCCCTCTGCTGCCAGGTATTTGGCAGCATATGATAAGGTTTTAATCAGATCATGGGATATTGTTTGGATGTGCGTGCGTGTGTGTGTGCACATGCTCTGTTTATATGTTTGTAGCTAATCTTTTTTCATATTATGCATATTACTGTATTTTTAAGGTTTTAATCTTTGTAAACCACCCAGAAAGCTTTGGATACTGGGTGGTACAGCAATGCAATAAACGACATGAAACCCATGGTGCACTGGCCATGTTTCTTTAGAATGCAAAAGGGGAGAACTTGGATAGGATGGGTTCTGCCTGTTGATGGAGACTATCAAATTGGAATCAATTAGCTGTTCCAAAAATGAAAGCAAAAACATTAAGACATCTGGGGTTAAGAAAAGCATTGACTTGTGGGACCCTGTCTGGGGAGCTGGGATGATCTCCCGTATAGATTCATAGATCATAGAGTCGGAAGGGGCCTGCAAGGCCATCGAGTCCAACCCCCTGCTCAATGCAGGAAACTAGAGGAGGGGTCTCCCATCCAAGTAATAACCAGGCCTGACCCTGCTTAGCTTTCCACGCTCAGACAAGCTGAGCCAGCGTAAGCCAAAGCAATGCTTGATAAAGCAGCACCTTGCCTGGCGCCAGGGGAGGATGGTGACCCCTGTGTCAGTGGGGGTCCTTATCCATTGCAGCTTTCACTTTGAGATTTGCTAGGGATGTGGTAAGGAACCACTGAGGGCAACCTGCCCATGCCCCCCCCAAAAAAATCTGGAGTCGGGCCTTGTTATAGCATTAAACCAAGGCATGTCTGAGCCAATGGAACCAACAAACGACAACAGAAATAAAATTTCCACCAGTTTCCACCACTCACTTTTCACAGTCACCTGAGTTCCACGCCCAGTTTTCACGTCTTTGTCTTGTCCATGTTCTTTCTTCTGTTTCACACAGTAATAAGTCCCGTTATCCTCAAGAGAAACATTATGGATGGAGATGGAGAAATCTGTGTCGGAGCCTTTGTTGTTCCTCGTTACCCTCTCAAATGATCCAACATCTGCATAGATGAGCTTCCGACTGGGACCTTCTCCCAAGAACCACTTCACTGGTCCCGCCCAAGCTGCACCAGTCACCGTACATTCCAGTCTAAGAGTCTCTCCTGCTATTACTGAGACAGAGCCCTGTGGCTGGACCACCTCTACCGCCTGGTCTTCAGCAACTGAAAATAAGGACACCGACATGCTGTTAGAGCTCCTCCAAGCAGTCCTTTGTTGTTTTCAATTTCAGTGGTGGTCAACAAACCACTGGTAGCACACAGCGCACTTTCCCCTGAAGGAGTCCATGTTGAAAACAGCCACGGAAAAGGCTGATGGCTGTTTCCAGAGTGGTGACAAAATGTGAAACTAGAGCACCGCTTTCTGCACCTTGATGCAGCTGTACCTAAGGCCCAGAATAATAATGTCTTGATTCTCAAATGTCTTGGGGACATGGAACTTGCCCAAACCTAGCTTGTGAAGTTGCTTGTGCGTGTCAGCGTAAGCAGCAGAGTGCGTGTGCGTGTGGAGATTTAAGATCCTGTCTCTGTGTGCTAGCCGAACTCAGATAGTCCACACACAGATCTTCCAGACCTCCCCCCTTTCCGCAGCGTGCTTTGTAATCTGACCTGCTTCCAACTTCTCCGTTTGCAGATTAATTCATGGAGTCAGGAAACACTCTGTAACACCACAGGTCTAATTCTACCTGTTTATTCACTTAGCAAGTAAAGTTCTACAGAGTATACATTTCCTAGTTACAGTCCATATGCAGAGTGCAAATGCATAGCAAGCATTACATCCAGTGGAGTAAGTTGAGCTTCACTCCACCTCAGCAAAGGCGTTACATTGTTGCAGTAACAAAAGCCCAGCAAGAAGAACAAAGAAGAAGAGAGAAAGCAGTCCTGCCTCTCTCTAAGATGGCTTCAGACAGAAAAACAAGTTAGCACGTCATCAGAACATACAAACCATGTGACTAGCGCATACAGTTCTCACAGTCCAGAAACCACAGTTTCTAGTAAGACATAATAAACCTGTTTACCTCGCCATTCTGTCCCTACCATGTGTAAACAGTGTGCTACAGCTGGTGAAGTGATACATATCACAACACCCTTTCCCTTCACCCCATTGTGCCTGCTGCAGCTACACCAGACTGTAGAAGGAGTTGTGCTCTCTAGCCCAGAAGCCCTTTTAAGTAGTTTCCCAAGTTGGAGGGTGTGAGGTTTGGGATGTAAGGAAACATTTAAGAATCGCTGTGCCCGGGTATGTCTGAACACTTGTCTCTCTTGCCACGGTTCGTAACATTCCCGTTTGTCCCGGTTTGTCTCTCTTGGTGCTATTCTGTACATATGCACACCTGCCCATATATTATGGGCCCACTCTCACTCAGAAACAGCTGTGCCCTCTTCCATGCTACGGCCTGCGAGCAAGCAGGTTGTCTCCCATTGCCCTGCTGCTGCGGCTAAACAACCCACAGACATTCTGTCCCTGGGTTGATTAGTGTTGTGTGCGAACCAGGAACTCTGGGCTGTTGGGGGAAAGACACCTAGAGTTGGAACCTGGGCTTTAACCATGGGTTCCAGCTCTGGGTTGTCTCTCCCCCAACAGCCCAGTTTCAGTGGGTTAAAAGAGCAAAGTTGGCAGACTTCTCCATTTTGTACAAACATAGACCCAGTTTGCACATCACGACAACCCAGGGTTTTTAAAAACCAGGTCTATGTTTCTACAAAATGGAGAAGTCAAGATTCTGGAAGAGCACAAATAACCTCCCTATTTCTGGAAAGAAAGAATACAAAGGAGATTTCTGTTATTTATTATTCATTTGTTTGTTAAATTTATATCCCAGCTTTCCACCAAATGGTGCTCAAAGTGGCTAATGGTAGTAATACAGTAAGATAAAATAATAATAATAATAAGATATAATAAAATACAATGTATATACTGGGGGCTTCTGCATGGGTGAACAGGTGAGTACACAATGCACTCCCTCTCACTGAATTGGCTCAGTTCAAAGGACTGGTCTTGACATTTAAAGCATTTCACAGCTTGGGATGAGGGAGGGAACCAATGCTGTGAGTTGCAGTCCAACACATCTGGAGGAACCAGGTCACTGAAGGCTGAACTAGTTGGTCCCCAAGATGGTGCTCATAATACTTTCTAGGACTTTCTCCTGTACGGATCAGTACCATAAAAGTGCGGAGCAACAGCGGGAGATGGCTCTGGCCCTCATGTCCTGATAATGGACTTTCCATGGAGGCATCTGGTTGGCTGCTCTGGGAAACCAGATGCTGGACTAGGTGGACCTTTGGTCCGATCCTGCAGGGCTCTTCTGACATTCTAGTGCTTTTTTCAAATGGCAATGTGTGTATCTCCCTGGACACCCTAAGAACTCATTAGATGTGGGTGAAATCCTATAGTGGAGACTCTCCCCACAAGCAGCCCTAGGGCAGAGGCTGGAATGCTGCAAAACTTCATTTTGGATCTCTTGAGACTTCTGCACTGTGCAAGATGAAATCTGTTCATTTCCTCGAGCTATTCTTTGGCTATTCTGACAGATCATCATAACGGATTTATTGGTGAGATCCAGTTCTCAAACAAGGCAGTTTTTCCCCTCGACAGAGTGACTGATGGGTAAGGAAGACACTTTATACGGGGAAGGAGGTCAATCTGGCTGTCGGTGGCGACTGGGAATTGTGGTCTGGTGATTAGAAGAATGCTGTTTGTAGTGTATTGCTCAAATCAGCTACAAGGAAAGAACTGGGACAAAATATGGGAGGCAGATCAGGAGAGGCGGAACTGAAATGGAAGGGGCTACATGAAAATCACAAACATGTAAATAATGATATATATTTTTAAAACATTCTCTTTGTGGTATGGCTGCCATCAAGAATTAATTACATATGGTTGGAGCTCTTTGTGGCTGTGAGTACATTAAAATTCCCTTCTGACAGATTTACCTCCCTTTGTCTCACATAGACACACCAGGTAGGTGCTAATCTTTCTCAAATATGTCAAAATGCACACTAAGGATGCAATGCTGGCTGGGGCATGCTGGGAGTTGTAGGACTTTTTTCTGTCTAAACATGCATAGGATTGCACCCTAAGTGAGATATCTGTTTCATAGATCATAGAGTTGGAAGGGGCCTACAAGGCCATCGAGTCCAACCCCCTGCTCAATGCAGGAAACTAGAGGAGGGGTCTCCTTCCTTGCATCTAGCATTTCCACTTGGCAAAGCAGCTTCTTATTCAAACTTCTGCAACTCATGTCTCGCTTCTTCCTCTTTTGGGGTTACATATGTCTGACCTTGTGATGCATGCATAAAACAAGGAACTTTGTGCTCTCTTTAAAAAAAACAATACAAAAATGGAAATGACTTGCAAAATGGATGCATATATCAATGCCTGCTGTAACAAGCGGTCAGTGAGTCGTGTGAGTGGAATATTAGTGGGAGAGAAAACCCAGCTCAGATAATGAAGGACTATTTCAGAATCTCAACCTTGGTGCCTGTTCATATGCGGTGATCAGCTGAGGATTGCGGCGTCATGTGGTCCTTCACATGACACATCTTCAGATGAACCATCCGAGATGAACCACCACACAGATAGATCTTCACTACTACCAATCATCATCCCAGTGTTTGTCAGTAGAGTCTATCACACCTTCAGCTGCCAGTCATCATCAGATGTCAAGGTATCAAGTGTGATGCACGTGTTGAACTGGTTCTCCATTTTCAAGATTGAAACTCCGTTATGATGATGCATGTGTGAACTGGTTCTCCATTTTCAAGATTGCTTAGAAGAAATCTGAGTCCCACTTTAGGTAGGGCTGACCTCTCTCTCTCTCTCTCTCTCTCTCTCTCTCTCTCTCTCTCTCTCGTTGTTGTGTGTGGTTGTTGTTTTTTACTGGTCCTTTGCCTTTAACAACTGGGTGAAGCTTTCCCCATCACTTATCTCCATACCTGAAAATGCTTCACCAGCTTGATTTCTGCCTGTTGGGTTGTTATTCAATGATCAGGAGCAGAGCCAGCAAGTATTTGGCAGCTATTCAGTTATGGCCAGCGGAAGCTGTGGTGACGCCAATGTCAGTGGAGCAGTGTATCCACTCTGGGTTTTAGCCTGAACTTTAAAGGAGCTGTCCGTGGCCCCGAAACCTGACCCATACCCCCCCCAATAGGTTCAGCACCACAGGATAGCTCCTTAAAAGTTCAGACTACGAGTGGAGCGGACTCACTGCCTCACCAACAGTGGAGCCACCAGCCGCCACAGGTTGTCATTACCCAAAGAGTGAGAAGTGCTCAGCATGCTTAAGTTAACATACTCAGTTAAACAAGCTGGGAAGACTAAGGCGCAATCCTATGCATGTTTAGACAGGAAAAAAAGTCCTACAACTCCCAGCATTTGGGAGTTGTAGGCCAAAAACATCTGGGGACCCAAGGTTGGAGAACACTGGTCTAGGGTGAGAGAGACAGAGGCAGAAACCCCAGGACACCCAGTCAGATGCACAGGGATTTGAACCCGGTGTTCTGCCTCAACTGGTCATTGTATTATTCCTCATATTGCCCCTTAGTCTTCACATTTAGAATAAGAATTATTGTTGTTGTTGTTGAGAAACGAGCCTTTGGGGGTACACACACACATCTCATGTGTGAACCGGCTGGGGTGGGGTGTGCATAGTTAGCGTGTAGAGAAAAGAGTTTATAGGGTTCCTGCATGCATGCATGCAGGAACAAACACACACACACACACACACACACACCTCCTCATGTGTAACCAAGTGAGGCCAGTCAAGGGGGCTGGGAAGAAGCAAAAGGTACATAAAACATAGGATGGGGCCTGGCGCCCAGAGGTCTGGAGGAGCCAGGCTGAAAGCATTCATATGCAGATAGTTCAAGCCATGACTCACAGTTCCCTTTCCCCTGCCTGGCCAGTTTCCCTCCCCCTGCCTGGCCAGGTGAAGTTTAAATTGATTGGCTGAAGCAAGAAGGCTATAGAAAAGGGGAGGGGGAAGAGCTATTTCCCCACGTGTAGCCTTTGTTCTTGGTCAGTCTTTTGGGTGCCTGCCTGGCGGTTGGAGCCATGGCAGGCCAGCAAGGGGCCCGAGCCTTTGGGGCCCCCCCCTCAGGAACCGACCCCAGGCAGCTCCTGGTAAAATTAGCTGGTTTGAGGGCTCTGGAAAAAGCCTTGTGGAGGACTAGCTATTTATCTTGGACCTGCGGGTAGATAAAATAGTTCCCCCCGGGCGGCAAGGCTGTGCTGGATCTAACCCTTGAAGCGAACACCCTCAGGTAACAGGTGTGTGTTAAAGAGATTTTAAGGAATCAGGTCTTTATTGTTTTGCAGCTTTACTGTGTACCAAAGTGTCTCTCTATATTGTGTGCTTCTCTTATTTCCCTAATCTTGTTGTAAATTGCTACCAGAAATAAACCTTGTTTGGTTTTACCCCACATGGGTTTTGTAGTGCTCTGTGAGTTCAGTATCTAAATCCAGGTTACAGAAATATGAAGGCGAGTCCCTAAACAGAGATCCAAGTAGGATTGCAGACAGCTGAGGCTGGCAGTCTGGTATCTTGAGATCTCAGAGGGTCTTGGTTCCTTTGCCAGTAGGCAAGGGTGGGGTGGTAGCGGGTCAGCCAGCCCCCCCTTCCAGGCCACGTGGTGGCAAGTGCTGGGTTTCCTTTGGAGTAGGAAAGGGTGGAGGTCTGGCGGGCCAGCCAGCCCCCCCTCTTCCTCCACAATTATTATTATTATTATTTATTATTATTATTATTATTATTCATTTCTATACCGCCCAATAGCTGAAACTCTCTGGGCAGTTCACCACCAATTCATAAAACACAACACAATAAAAATAGCATTAAAAAACAACGTAAACGTTTTTTCAATATACAAAATAAAAAAAAAAAACAATTTAACAGCTAAAACAATGTTGGTACAAACCAGACCTGTTCAAAACAGCAGACATACGGCAAATGCCCCCCCTCATGCCCTTAAATGCCATTAAATGCCTGGGAGAAGAGGGCAGTCTTAACCTGGTGCTGAAATAATGACAGAGTTGTTGCCAGGTGGGCCTCAGTGGGGAGAGCATTCCACAGTCAGGGGGCCACTACTGAGAAGGCCCTCTCCCTTGTTGCCACCCTCCGAGCCTCCCTCAGAGGTGGCACTCGGAGGAGGAAGGCCTCAGATGTTGACTGTAGTGTCTGGGCAGACTCAGGTTGGGAGAGGCGCTCCGTCAGCTATTGCAGTCCCAAGCTGTGTATGGTTTTATAGGTTAAAACCAGCTTGAATTGGGCTCGGAAGCATACAGGCAGCCAGTGCAAGCTGGCCAGAATTGGTGTTATGTTCAGACCTTCTGGTCCCAGTTATTACTCTGGCTGCTGCATTTTGCACAAGCTGCAGCTTCTGAGCAGTCTTCAAGGGCAGCCCCATGTAGAGTGCATTGCAGTAATCTAACTTGGAGGTTACCAGGGCATAGATTACTGAATCCGTTTATCCCTCTCCAATCATGCATTATCATGCATTGTTTGGTTCAGGGCCAGCCCATCCATGAAGCAGGTTGAGATGCCTGCATCAGGCGGAGAAGTGGCAAATTGTGCTGCTCCCCTGCCCCCGCCAGGAGGGCCACTGCCGCTGCCCCACCTCTGGAGAGCCCCACCAGCTGTTCTCCCACTGTGGCATTTGCTGCAGCGAGAGAGTGGCTGGCAGGGTTCTCTGGAGCAGTCACCCGCCCTCTCTTTCCCTCGTCACGCACAGCCAGAAGAAGCGGCTGTGGGGCTCGCACAAGAGTGGGGCAAGCTTTCGCGAGAGCCCTGCAGCCACTTCTTCTGGCCGTACAGTTCTCCATAGAACTGTGGCAGCAAAGGCAAAGGGGTGCTGGTGGAGCTCCACTGAACCTTCCCATTGCACAAGCGCATGCCCATTATGGTTGCACAACAGGTTGCACAGTGGCTTCCACAAGAGCCATACACAATGGGTTGCACAAGCATAATGCACAACCGCTGGCGCAACCATGCTTGCGCAAATGTAACTTTAGTTGGATGCTTCTCTTGTGCATAGTTCAGAACCGAGTTTCCGCTGGCGCACGTCATTCGCGCTAATGGAATGACACAGCTGGATACTGCCCATTGGAAACAATACCCTTGAAACAATACTTCAGGCAGAAAATAACAAGAGTTCCCTACACCTGTCTATGCCTACCTAAGCATGGGTCGTCACATAGAACAGGGCCCAAAAGTGAGATTCAAAATCACAAACCACACGCTGGACAGAGGCGAAGACAAAGACAACTCCCAGAAACACACCACCACCACCCGGTGTGGCTGGGGGGGGGGGGATGCTGAGAGTTGTAGGGCTTTTTTTCCAGCTGAACATGCATAGGATTCCACCTTAAGAGAAAATATACACCCGACGGGGGTGGGGACATGGTTGGGAGGGAACCAGGATTCAGATGTCATCCCCACCTTCTCCACAAAGTTTTAGTTTAACCACAAAAAGTCAACGGAAAGGTCTTACTGAGTTCGGTTACCGTTTTCTGATATGCAGACAGACTCCCCGTAGGAAAATGAGTGCATGGCATTCTTTTCAAAGCCAGCCAAGACAGAGGGATGGGGGAGGAAGGCCAGTGTTTCTCTCCCCATCAGACACTTCCATTATCATTTACATTCTATCCCCCAAGGACCAAAAGTACACATTATATGCAGTGGTATGTCACTTTCCCCAAGTCATCCCTCACCACGCACAAGAAGGATCTGCACGATACTACAGGCAGGAGATCAAGGGGTAAGAAGTGCCCGACGTGCTCTGCAATCTGGTTTTTCCTGCTCAAAATCTCCCCCAAACTATTTTTCAGCCCGCCAGGGGAAAGGTTTTGCTGCGCTTTTGCTGCCAATCACAACCCAACTGCTTTTTTTGGGGGGGGGGGTACTGTTTTAAAAGGTTGGGATTCGGATCTATGTAACTGAGGGTAACGCCACTCCCTCTAACAGCAAACTCAGCCGATGAGTGCCAATTGTTAGATTGTTACATAGCCAAAATGTGGCTACTGAGGAACCAGAGGGAGGCACAGGGGGGAACCCAAAGTTTGCAAAAGCAGAAAAAAGATGTAGAGGGGGAAAAACCCGAAGGGGGCAAAAATACCCCCAAAACAGCCAAGGAAGATTGAGTATATTCAGTGGCACAGAATATTGAGTGCCTTGAGGCAGGGAAGGAACACCTTGGGGGTTGGAATGCAGTATCCTAGAGGATACTGGTTAGCTGGAATCCTGAATCTTTTATTGCGGGCCCCACATATTTTATTTTATTTTACTGAAAAAGTTCCTGCTGTAGTCTTGTGGCTTGTACTTACCCATAGGACTCAACAGCACACTGAAATACAGACCCCAAAGGTAGCTGTGGAAAGCCATTGGAGATCCTGATGTCGCTGCAACAACAAGAAGCGCTGTGGCACCTTAAGGTCCGTCTACCTGATTGTGGCATAAGCCGGGATGGGCCAGAGCCCACAATATCAGATGATTCCATTTAGGGCATTTCCGCAAGCTTGTAGAGTCTGGGATCAGCCCACAAAGGACAAAGAGGAAGTTACAACAGGAACTTGAGATACGCTGGGTTTGTGCATGATTCAATCACAGTCGGCCGTGCTACTTTTACGTGGTAGGGGGAAAGCCTGTTCGTGGAGGGTGCAAGCTGGTTAATATAGGCAGGTCCAGCATCAAAGGTAGGCATGGTCAGATGGATGGACACATTTTTGGATGGACTCTCTGTCAGCCCCTGTTCATGGACACTCACTCATGTGCATACAGAAGCAGCACCCTCCGATGGGCGACATCTAGGCCTCCCTGCTCTCCCATCTTATATGGCTCTGTATCTTTAAACCAGACATGGACAGGACAGCCGTTCAAATAGAGCAGTGTTCTCCAACCTTGGGTCCCCAGATGTTTTTGGCCTACAACTCCCAGCATGCCCCAGCCAGCTATGCTGGCTGGGGCATGCTGGGAGTTGTAGGCCAAAAACATCTGGGGACCCAAGGTTGGAGAACACTGAAATAGAGGATTGTCCTCTCATGATGCTAATGAAGATGACAATGATATATATTTTTACTTCGCCCAATAACCCATGTTCTCTGGGAGGATGAGGAACAGTTATAACTCTCTCACTGATCTGTAACTCACTGAGGCTACAATGCTGTACGCACTAACCTGGGAATAACCTCCACTGAGCTCAACGGGACTTACTTCTAGGGCTTCTCTACACAAGGCACTTATTGTGCGCTCGTGATCCTTCAGTCACGGTAGTTTCCGGGTCCTTTCCATGACATTGTCATCCTCCAGGGCCTCTCCCATGTTTTGCAGCTATTTTCACAGCTTTTTTAAAGAGTGAGGATAATGAGCTATTGTTCCTTTATCTCGCAATAAAACACCTGTGTAAATTCGCAATTCCACCAGATCGCAGCGCCACATTGTGCTTGTGGGATGGAATATATGGAAAGGCAGGGAAAGAAAAACCCCTGGAAAAAACCCGCGCGTAACTGAGGCAGTCTTACTCCCGCAAAGAAAACTGGGGAAGCAGCCTCGGAAAAGCAGCGGGGCAAACTCCTCGTGTAGAGAAGACTATTTCAATAGCTGCTTGTGTTTTTTAATCTGTCCATTTCAATCAATGTTTGAGTGTACTGTTCCTGCTCTTACTGTTTTGTTCTTGAGTTAGAATTATTTTTTTCCAATGTATATTCATTAGCCACTTGAGCTCAGTTGAAGAATGGCGGGGTACAAATGTTTTAAATAAATAGGAACTAACCCATAAATAGAGCCGTGCTCTGAAGAAAGGTTTGCAAGCATAGAGAGCGATGGTACTACCACATCACTGTTCTGTGAGGAAGTTCCTGCCATGAAGGGCAGCAAGGGAAATGGGCAGTCTTTTAAGAGAGAAGCAGATTCTATGGTAGGGATATGTGAAAATGTCTTTCCTGTTTGCAAATCATGCAAATGTGTCCCATTTGCAAGCCTGAACATAAACTCAAGCAAGAATGCAATTCTCGGGAAATGTTCACAATTTGCCAAACTTCCGTTTGCATTCAAGAGTGCACACTTGTGCAAATGTGCACTTCCAAAAACGCACACATTTACACACTCACACATTTGCGCACTTGCAAAGATGTGCATTTGCACAAATCCCTCCCCCATTCACATTTTCATGCTTTAGCCTATATGGGGAAATGCACATTTTTCCCAATTGGAAAAAAAGGAAAGAAAAGATGCTTCCATTTGGGAATGCTTCCAAGGCGAAATGAGCTTTGAGGAATTCGGAGAACCTCAACAATCTCAAACATTGCATGTTCACCCATTCCTACCGGTAGCTGAGGGAATGTGGGACATATAGAGATTGAAGTGATAGTGAAACAATCTATGGGCATGTTTAGCCTTCAGAAGAGGAGACTGAGGGGAGATATGATAGCACTCTTCCGGTACTTGAAGGGTTGTCACACAGAGGAGGGCCAGGATCTCTTCTTGATCATCCCAGTTTGCAGGACACGGAATAATGGGCTCAAGTTACAGGAACCCAGATTCCAGCTAAACATCAGGAAAAATTTACTGACTGTTAGAGGAATAAGACAATGGAACCAACTACCTAGGGAGGTGGTGGGCTCTCCCACTCTGGAGGCATTCAAGGTGCAGCTGGAACAGCCATTTGTCAGGGATGCTTTGACCTGGATTCCTGCATTGAGCAGGGGGTTGGACTCGATGGCCTTGTAGGCCCCTTCCAACTCTACTTTTCTATGATTCTAAGAGGCACTTGAGGCTGCAGGACAGGATTTCTCTATCAATTATGTCATTTGAGTTATTTATACCACGCTTTTAAAACTAATTTTCAAAAGTCTGTTACATTAAGAGAAGTGTGGCTTGTTTAAGAAAATGTGTTCTTCACCTTTCCACTGTGATCACAATACCCAGGGCAGCTTGCAACAGGTTAAACCAAATTACAATAAAAACAAAGATGGGCACAGAAGATAGAAAGACACTTAAAAAACAAGAGATCTGGCTGCTACTCTGCCAACTATGAGAACAACAGGAAAATAAACTAAAATCTAATAAAGTGTGAAACATACACAGCACTGGAATGCAGTAAAAACAGTAGAGTCAAGGCACCTAAAACCTCTATAAAGGATGTACCGGTATGTTTTCAGGCAGGGAAGGAATAACCTCCGAGATGGTTATCCACAATGTTTAACAGGCACCACAAGAGGGCCCCCCAAATACCTTTTTTTTCCCTTCAGAGGAGAAGAAGAAAAAAGACGACTCAGGGCATAATCCTATGCATGTTTAGACAGAAAAACATCCTACAACTCCCAGCATTCCCATGCTAGCATACTAGCTGGGGAATGCTGGGAGTTGTAGGACTTTTTTCTGTCTAAACATGCATAGGATTGCACCCTCAGCCTATTTTTTTTTTCTTCCAAATTTGCTCCATTCCTGCTGCGCATCCATGGCAGGGTTTCCACACAGTGCCCCAGCTTGTTCCCCAAGAATCTCTAGGGAATGTTGCAGGAGGAGATGATGGTGGAGAAACACCGTTAGCTGCTAAGTCCTGATGACACGTTGCTTGTTAAAAGAACTTATTCCCCAGCTTTCCATCTGGAAAACAACCCCCGCCCCCAGACAGCCACCAATCCATCTAAAACAACAACCTACATTAAGAATATAGCTCATAAAATAACATACAGCACAGCAGGACACTCAAAAGCCAGCAGAGAAAACATGCTAAACAAAACTAAGCTTTTGGCAGCAACCCAGCTCCTGTTTGCTGCAGCGTGGCAGGAGTAATTTTGGTGGCATGGTGATAGGAGGCCAAGAAGAGGACAGGGGCCACACATGGCCCACAGGCTGAGTGTTGCCCACCCCAGATCTACATGAAAAAGATAGTTAAAATATCCTAGTTCCAGACTGTTTTAGGTCTTTAAAGGCCCAAGCCACCAGCACTTTGAATTGGGCCCAGAAGCAAAATGGTAGCCAACTAATATCCTCTGATACACTTCTTCTGGTGAGAACTTGGTCAACATGCCCCAGGATCTCCTAAGGCAGTGTTCTCCAAACTCCGCTGGCTGGGGCATGCTGGGAGTTGTAGGCCAAAAACATCTGGAGACCCAAGGTTGGAGAAGACTGTCGTAAGGGATGTACAAGCCTAGCAGTTACCCTCTACCCATTCGGGAAAGGAGACTGACCTTCATCTGGGCCTCATCGGGGTTTTGTTTTGATCTCCCAGTCCCTCCCAAGCTGCAAATAGTCCCACCCCAGCATCACTAGTGCAAGTGAATGAATCTGTGACTATCCTTGAAGTGTGGAAGGGTTTTATCCCGACAACATAAGCCTGGACTTGTTGCAGAACTGTTAGGTGACCCATTAAGAAGCTGCTGTTCCCATGATCCAGAATCAGGATGGGACATACATTCTCCCTGAGGCATTCCATGAAAAAAACGACAGCCACTGAGCAGATGAACCTGTCTGTGTCCACCTGACAAGTTTTGCATAATTCCCAGCCCTTGGTTAGCATATCTACAATCTTGATGGTCGCTGAGTCATCTGAGAGCAGTGGAGTTACCAGTTCATCTGAAACTGGGAAGCACCTGCCTTATCTTCACATGTAAATGAATGGAAAGGGCTACCTAATCCAGCATGGCTGGTGTCTGTGCCAATGTCAGCAGATCCCCCAGCAGGGCCGGCCCTATCATAAGGCATAGTGAGGCAGCTGCCTCAGGCAGCAGATGTGGGAGAGCAGGGAGCAATGCTGGCAAGCATAAGAAGAGTCCTGCTGGATCACACCAAAGGCCGATCTAGTCCAGTATTTGTGCACACCATGGCCACAAACAGCGGATTGGAGGAGAAAACTGTGCATGCCATGTGGCCTGCCCTGCAATCCCCCGCCTAAGCTAAACTGTTGCCCTCTGATGTGGTGGAGGACATGATCCCTGGGACGGCAGACTCTGGCCTCATCCATCGGCCAGAGAACCAAGGGCCACTGGGAGGCTGCACCCCCTGCCTCCCAGGAGTAACATCACAGCAAAGGGGAGACCAACCTGGCCCCATACATCAGCCAGAGAGGGAGCAGCTGCAGGGAGCTTGTTTTGCCCTTCCCTGTGTCCCCCCCCCAAAAAAAAAGAAGAAAAAAGAAAGAAAAACCTATAAGAACCTTTTTAATTAAGAACTGGTGCCAGAGTTTTGCATTCTTCCTTTTCCCTCCCAATCCCTTTTCCTTTTGTGTCATGTCTTTTAGATTGTGAGCCTGGGGGCAGGGACTATCTTATTATTAATCTTTGTAAGCCACTCTGAGAGCCTACACTGGTCATTGACTGTAATAAACAGAATCCACTCTGAGAGCCTTTTCTGGCTGAAGAGCGGGGTAAAAATGCAATAAATAAATAAATAAATAAATATCCCATAGCCAGTGTTGATGTGAAATTCAACTGCCAGTTCAGCTGGCTTCTGTACATGGGATAGAGGGAGCATCTTCTCCCTCACCTCAGGCAACAAAATGCCATGGGCCAGCCCGGTTCTTCAGACCCATGGGTGTATGAATATATGACCAACCCACTGACCCAGCCCCTGGAATTTGCATAGCTCATAATCCACCTTACAAGCTGCTCTCTTGGTGGTTGGAGTCCAGCAGGAATAGTAGATTAGGGTCGCACCAGCGCTCGTTCGTACCTGCGCAGAGACGAGGAAGCAATTTCTTTTTTAAAAGCCCTGTTCAAAGCAACGCCCAGTTCTACCGCTACGGAGTTAGGTGTGAGGTGGCAAACCGGGATGAGGGCGGTACACTGAACAAGAGTGCACCCCGTGAGGAGTGACTGTGGAATGTGAATATAGCAGTAGCGTCCTGCTAACCTGACGATATACAGGTAGGGATGTGTGTGAGGATTTCATTCGGGGGGCTGGAAGCCTGGCAAACTCACCGGGCTTGACCCCCCCATAACTCCGCCCCACCTGCCTGCTTCCCCGGCTCAACTCACGTTCTCCCAAGTTGAGCTGGGGAATTGACTTCCGGATTCCCGGCAGAGGAGCACTTTTTACATAGAAAATGGCATAAGATACAGTAAAGCAGCTGCAATTTGCGTAACATGTGCAAATTGCGGCCGCTTTTAACATATCTTATGCCATTTTCTATGTTAAAAGCGCTCCTCTGCTGGGAACCTGGAAGTCCACCGGGCGGCTCAGCTGGCGTCCACTTTTGGCCCAGCTCGGTGGGCACAGCGGCAGCACTCACTGAGTGTCCAGCGAGTCGGGTGGTGGGCGGATCGCCCACCATTAAACCGTGTAATGTGGATCCCCCAGAGAGAAAGTCAGCTGATCCTGGCCCTCACCGTGGTAGCATCGAGAGAGCTGGGCCAGGTGGGATGATGATGATGATGATGATGATGATGATGATGATGATGATGATGATGGTGAAGACAATGCTAATTCCTATACCGCTTCTCACAGAGGTATCAAAGTGATGATCATAAAAAAACAACAACAATGGCATCAAAGCAATAATAAACGTAACAATACAAACAACACAATACAAATGAAGGAGCAGTAAAACTGCCCACCCTATTGTGTGCTACAATCTACAAACCATAACTGGCTGGGTCACACTTCAGGGAAAGCCTGAGTGAGTGAAGAAATGGACTCTCTTCAGCTCTCTTGATGACCCTACCATCATCATCATCATCAGGCGATCACTCGTGACCGAATCAGATTGTCTTCCAGGATAAAAGGAGGAAATTCTAAAGAAGATTGTGTAGACTCTAGCGATGGGTCCGTAAGTGACTGTGGAGGCCAATTCTAGATCCACACAGCTTCCCACAGTGAGGACACAGGTTACCAGATGGAAGATGGTCCTGTAAAGGATTCGTTTGACGTGCTTTTCGCTTAGCACGTTTCTCCCTTTCACCTTGCACTTGGGCTTCTTCAAAGTCCATGGAACCTTTGTGAAAGGCCAACCTCCATTTAGATCGTTCATGGGCCAGAGCTTCCCAGTTTTCGATGTTTATATTGCATTTTTTTAGATTAGCCTTATGAACATCTTTAAACGTCTTATATTGACCACCGATATTCCGCTTTCCATCCTTGAGTTGGGAATAAAGTAACTGCTTTGGGAGACGGCAGTCAGGCATTCGAACAACATGACCGGTCCACTGAAGTTGGCATTGAAGGATCATTTTTTCAACGCTAGTAGTCTTTGCTTCTTCCAGTACACTGACATTTGTTCGCCTATCTCCCCAAGTAATTCGCAGGATTTTCCGGAGGCAACGTTGGTGAAATCTTTCAAGGAGGTGGAAGTGACGTTTATAGATAGTCCATGTTTCGCAGGCATACAATAACGTTGGTAATACAATGGCTTCATAAACCAGTGTTTTGGTCTTCTTACAAATATCCCGAACCTCGAACACTCTATGTTTCATTCGAGAAAACGCGGCACTTGCGGAGCTTAAACGATGCTGGATTTCACTGTCGATGTTAGCTGTTACAGAAAGATAGCTGCCAAGATAGAGAAAATGATTGACATTTTCCAGTATTGTCCCGCCAAGCTGGATAGATGGCATCACCGAAGGGTTAGCTTGCACTTGCTGATGAAGCACCTTGGGGTTTTTGATGTTAAGTGAGAGATCAAGTTTTTTGTATGCTTCTGCAAAAGCATTTAGGATACGGTAGTTTGGAGATCATCCTCTGAATGTGCGGAGACCACATTACCACCATTTTGGTCTGCTGCTGCTCTCTGAGGCCTCTGTCAGCCCTGGGGGGAAATAGCCCATCCACCCCATCAGATACCTCCAGGGCCCGATGTTACAAATGTTTGTCCCAGCAGGGCAGGCTGTCTTCACCCAGACCAAGATGGCAAAGTGCAGGTGCTCCCTCTTCCAGCTCTTGCTGGGTTGTGGCCAACTTGGGTCCTTCATCTTCCTTTCTTGTACGAGAGCAACAGTTTTGTGGAGATTAACAAAAACATTCCATCAGGTCCCTCCACAGTAAAGGACAGAACGCTGTCAGCTTGGGAGGATTGGACGAGATGATTAACAGAACATAGTCTGAGGGCACAGGATGCAACCACCTTTGCTGAAGCTAACCATGGCCCGGTCTTGCCAGGCACATTCGTTAGGCAAATACAGGCAATATGCTGCCATGGGAACTCAGTAGTTAGCCAAAGCCAAATGCTTCTCAATACAGGATCATTTTGGGAATCTTCTGCACGGATCTATCTATTCAATAGAAGAAGCATCGCAGAACACGGCAGATGATCTTCCCTTTTCCCCAACCCTTTAGTTAAGGATGATGTAATCTAGCTCTGTGTGTGAAAGGAATCAGAAGAAGACTGCAATTTGGGGTCAGACTGGGAAAGACACAGGCACAAAAGAGTCAGAGGGCTGAGTGAGCCTAGGCATCTCAGAAAGCATCTGAGGATGTGGGCTGTCTCGCTAGACACCTAAGGGTCCTATGCATGTTTAGACAGAAAAAAGTCCTACAACTCCCAGCATGCCCCAGCCAGCACCCTAAATTAATAAAGTTTAAGGCTACAGTCATACATTACATGTATTTATTTATTTATTTATTTATTTGAAACATATATATGGGCAACAGTCTCATTGTAATCAATGGGGCTCAATTCTGAGTAGAAATATAAAGGATTACACTGTAAAAAGAGAGACACCCGCATCTTAGAAAGAAAACCAGCTCCTTACTTTGGATGTAAAGCTACTGAGGCATGTAAATATGGCTGGAGTCCTATACTCACTTACCTGGAACTGAGTCTTCTTGAACACTCTTCTGAATAGGCATGTCTAGGATTCAACAGTGTTGACAGATTCCACCTAAACATTTCCTGACTGTCAGAGCAATAAGACAATGGAACCAACTACCTAGGGAGGTGGTGGGCTCTCCCACTCTGGAGGCATTCAAGGTGCAGCTGGACGGCCATCTGTCAGGGATGCTTTGACTTGGATTCCTGCACTGAGCAGGGGGTTGGACTCGATGGCCTTGTAGGCCCCTTCCAACTCTACTTTTCTATGATTCTATGACTCCAACAACCCTCTTAAGCACCTTAGGGTGGCCAGATACAGAAGAGGACAGGGCTCTTGTCCTGAACCTTAAATCACTGGGTAGAAGAGGGAATTTCAGCAGGTGTAGCCGCCACTATGAGGCAGAGAGCCCTTCTTCCAAATATTCATTCTCAGTTCTCCACTGGTAGTGAAAAAGGCTCCCTCACATCAAACCCTAAGGCCCACTCCTTTTCCAAAAGTGACAGGTGGCCCCACCCCACTCCTCCCCTGCTGGAAGTCCCACCTCAGCCCAGAAGTCCCCCTGCTGGATGCCCCCCCCAAGCCCAGATGTCCCACCACCAGAAGTCCTGCCCCAGATGGAGGGATCACCTGACGGGGTCAAGTGGCCCCTCATGTGACCCATCTATGAGATCATCATGCCACCACAGACCAATAGGAAAAGGCTTTAGACCCCTGCCATACATAGGGGCAGAAATGACCCCACAAGGTTCATTTCCAACCCTAGATTGGCCCAGTGGGGTTACGAACTCGCCCCATCACAATGGACCAATAGGAAGAGGTTTTAGAGCATACAATCATTACAACGACACCATACCGCCAGATTGGTCCAGCACGGACCCAGGACCCTATATGGTCACACACCCCATCTCACAGACCAATAGGAAGAGCTTTACCCCCATAAAAACACCTTTCCCCACCAGCCAATCAGAATCAGGAACAGTCAGATATGACAGAGACAGCATTTTTCCTTGCGCAGACACGTTTTCTACGACCCATGGGTTTCCTCCCTCCACCCCTTGGATATTCAATCCCAGAAGAGCTGCAAAAGATCACAGCCCAGTAATGCCTACATACTTTGAAGAAGCCCGAGTGCAAGGCGAAAGGGAGAAACGTGCTAAGCGGAAAGCATGCCAAACGAATCCTCTACAGGACCACCTTCCATCTGGTAACCTGTGTCCTCACTGTGGGAAGCTGGGTGGATCTAGAATTGGCCTCCACAGTCACTTACGGACCCATCGCTAGAGTCTACACAATCTTCCTTTAGAATTTCCTCCTTTTAAAATCTCCTTTTTGTAAATGTTTATCCTGGAAGACAATCTTACTCGGTCACGAGTGATCACCTGATGATGATGACATACTTTTAAAAAGACGTGGAAAGGGAGACCCCGTGACAGCTCCTGAGAAGGTAAGAAGAAAAACTTCTGCTGCAACACAGAACTTACCTGTAGTCATTTTTACAGAATTTCTGGAAAATTTGAGGAAGCAATCACAGTGCAGGTTGTAAGCAGCCTGTTAAAACAATGTAGAGTGTCCCCAATAAGCAGGTTAATAGAACTTTAAAAAGAAAGAGGTGTGGGAATTTGATATCTATATAGCTGTGCTGCCACAATTCCTAAAAAGTTATAATTGCAGTTTTCACAGAGCTACTAGGAGTCAAACCTTATGGAGACAGAAAAAGAGGAGGTTTCCCACTGCCAATAAAGCATTTTATATTAAGTTGCCTCGCAGCAGCCTTTTTGTTTCTACTTGTTTTTATGTTTAAAACATACTACTACAAGCTTACCTGTAATCTCACCCTTTCACCCTAGTCACACTTAAAATCCTATTAGGGTTTCCCCAAAAGTATGAATCCACAATGCAAGATCAAAATTAAATTTAACCGAGCAAGCTTTCCATTATTTTAATGGTCCACAACAGTGTTCTCCAGGTTGGAGAACACTGGTCTGCACAGATCGAGCAACGGAGCATGCCAAACTATCAGGACTCAATCCTGGGAAGCCGGAAAGGGGAGGTTTCACTTCGTTGATAGAGAGTTTTATGTTAGCCTCAATTAGCAGCACCTTTTTCTGCAGAAAACTTGCTTTTCTACTAAAAACGTATTTTAAAACACAATACAAGCTTGCCTTTAAATCCAGCCCTTCTCCTTAGTCACATTTAAGATACTGCTTGCTAGAGTTTCTAAAAATAATTTTAAAAAGCCACAGAGGACCACAAGTTAAACATACGGTACTTCTCTTTTCTCTCCTCTTTAGAAGAATTCTTATAGAAAGACCTGGTCATGGCCTTGCTTTCAGCAACAAGCTGACAGACCAAACAGCACCAAGGATTCTGTGGGAATATATTGTAAAGTTTCAAACACCTAGTACTTTGTTTTTAAATGATCTGTTCTGTTTTTCTGCAGGGAAAAATATATCCCAAAATGTGTTCCTGAAGTTCCTGCAATTCTGCTAGAAGGCAGTCCCCCCCCCCCCCCGCTTATCTTTTGAGGGGATTTGTAATTTGCTAAAAGTTTGAGAGAATTTCTTAGTTTTAAGGGGTTTTTTTAGCTGGAGGATTTGAGGAAGGGTGGTGGTGGTGGTGGTTGGGTCTTTGTAAAAACCTATGTATTTGCTGAAGCCTTATTTAGGGTGCAGTCCTATTGATTGTGCCCTTGGTGATTGGAAACCCCCCAAACTCAGAGGATTCCAAGTTTCCTATGCCCTGCCAGGCTGAAGCCAGCAGGGTGGGAGGAATGGCGGAGGCAATCTTTGCCATCCTGTCCTCTGATTTTTGCATTTTTCGCTGGACTGGTGCTGTTGTTTTTTTGCATGTCTAGCCTGGGCGCTTCGGAGGGGACAGGAAGAAGGCTGGGGGAGGCTCAGGATAACTCGTATCCTGGCCTCTCCTGTCTCCTCCTCTCCCCACCAGGGCTTTTTTTCTGGTGGAACTCACCGGAACTGAGTTCCAGCACCTTTTCTTCTATTAATTGCATTACAATTTAATCGCCATCTACTCCCGAGGAAATGTAATCCAAGAGTTCCGGTACCCTTTTCTCCAGAAAAAAAGCACTGCTCCCCACCGACCGAAATGCCCCCTTTCCTCGCTCTCCGGGGTCGGATTTCTGACCACGGAGGGGCAGCTGGCGTGGCTCTCTCCACACCGGCCGCAAGGGGTCGGAGTCGGGTCTCCAACTACCCCTTCCAACGTCAGAGCGTTGTCTCTGCTACCCCATGACCGCTCAGACAATGCCTAGGATAACACTCTTCATTTGTTTTTTCCCCCCTCCCTGATTCAACCTCCAGTCATGCATCCTTTTGACTGGTCTACCTGCAAATCTCAGCATTTTAAAATGCATTTACAATTGTCAACGACTGACGGTCTAGGTAACAATTTTTAAAAAATAATCTACAGACCCAGATATCACTCCAGCCTTGCAGTGTAGCACAAGGTAGAAACTAGTGGGACCTTTGACCTGAACAATGTTTAATCTACAGGCCATCAATTCAGCCCCAGCCTAGCACTGTAGAACAGTATAGACCAATGTTCTGTTCTCCAACCTTGGGTCCCCAGATGTTTTTGGCCTACAACTCCCAGTGTGCCCCAGCCAGCTATGCTGGCTGGGGCACGCTGGGAGTTGTAGGCCACAAACATCTGGGGACCCAAGGTTGGAGAACACTGCTATAGACCCTTTGGTCAGATGTGTAAGTACTTCCACAGGGGTCTGTTTTAAAGGATGATGTTTTACATGTGTTATTTTGTTATCATTCTCTGGAAATGAGGCTTTGCCAATCTTAAGCATTTGCACAGGCTTGTGGCTAAGAAGTTAGCACCTAAATGCTTCCGACCTTACAGTTTCAAATTTATTCATTTATTTTTAACCCTGGGGGAGAGGAATTTTACCTTCTTTTGACAAAGATGCTGTGAAACTTGTAAGCTTTAACACTGGCCCCCGATTATCTGTGGGATTTGTTTTTAATAGCTTGGTTTATAACTTCCGGGGTAGGGGTGGGGGGTTAGACTAAACCCCTGGAAAGGGGCGGGGGGCTGTCCCTTTTGGAAAATGGGGGGGCGCTTAGAGTTTGATATGAGGCAGCCTTTTCCACTACTTCTATTGTAATATCTGCATAGGCTTTGCCACATCATTTATGGATGTTGTCACACAAAAGCCACGTTTGGGGGGACAATTCTGTGATTGGTAAGTGTAGAAAAAGCCCATGTGTGAAGGGAATGCCCAACTTGGCTCAGTTGCTAATGAGACAAAGTGCTGGGGCGTGAGGTGCTGAAGAACCTTGCAATGTGTTTTAGGATGTTTCTGCAGAAGTTTCCTTTGCTTTCTGGGCTGCTCTGTATCAATGCTTCTCCATGCAGTCAGGCCATTGATCACTGCCCCCCCCCGAAGAGTGGAACCAGGAGCCTCCGTATCTTTCCATTGCCACTCAAAAGGTTACTTATCCACGAACATCACAGTTGCCTGGTTTAAGGATGGGAGCAGAATCTCAGCCCCACCGCCTGTGTTTCTTGAAGAAGAAGGAAGTGTCTCCTACCAGGTCCTCAGCTCTCTGGTAGTGCCACTGTCGAAGAAAGATTTCAGCTCCCAGCTCACATGCCAGATAAAACATACCTCTTTACGGGATGATTGGCTTCAGACAATTGACCTTGGCAGCACCTTGCAAGGTAACGGGCCTGGTGGAGGTAGTTTACCAGACAGAGAAGGTGTAAGAAGGAACCATATCTAAGGAGCGTTTAATCTAGCTTCATTGTGAATGCCATGCTAGGGTTGCTTCACAAAACTCCTACATGGAAAGCAGTTCTGCATAGGAATTCACATTAGATCCATTGGTAGGTTGTCTTGTGTCATGATCAAATGTATGTTATGGATATATTGCAAGAGGAAGTTGATATACCAGTTTACTCTTCCCCTCACCCCCAATTTGTTTTCTGCCAGGACTGTCTGCCTTTAGGTCAGGGCATTACTTCTTTCAACGTGTGGTGGGTGGGTGTCATTCACACCCCTCAAGGGTGATGGAACAAAAAAAGAAGAGGATTGTGCTCTGAGAAGCTAAAGCCTATGCAACTTTAGATAGAAAAAAATCACAGCTGGCTGGGACATGCTGGGAATCGTAGGCCTTTTTTCTGTCCAAATTTGCATAGGATTGTGCCCTTAACAGTCTAAATTTTGATAGGGATGGAGACAAATAGAGAGAGTGAGGCACAGGAATGGCAAGGATGAGACGTTTATCTTGCCCCCCTTTAATGGCCTTTTGCTGTGTATAATTAAAACCTTTCTTTTCAGGAAGGTTATTGTGTTGTCTGAACCCAGCCGAGATAACAAACCATGGTGAACAACCCACAGTTCACAACCCAACAACAAACCATGGATTCTCTTCATGGGTTGTTCATGGTTAAGAAGCCATGGCTTGTTAGCGCAGCTGGGATCAGACAACACAATAACCCACATTTCAACAACAACCTACAGTTCAGTAAGAACCCATACTCAACCCATACTCAACCCTTGAGTGTGGGTTATTGTGTTGTCTTGGGATGTGGCATGTGTTGGGCACACCGTGGAATATTCAAGCCGCAGCAGGTTGTTGCCATAGCTTATCATGTTGTGCGAACCTGGCGAGGGTGTGTTGTTGTTGTCGGTAACAAACCACCCACAATCTATGGGCTGTTTCTGGGTTGTGGGTGGTTTGTTCACGACGGCAACAAACCACCCTTGCTGGGTTCGGACATCATGATAAGCGACAGTGACCGCCCACCGTGGCTTGAATATTCAAAATGGCTACCAGCACATGCTGCATCCCACTGTGGCTTTAAATAAGTCACGGTTGGCTGCCGTGATCATGTGAACCAGGCCACTGAGGCTGCAATGCTGTACACTTACCTGGAAGTAAGCCCCCACTGAGTTCAAAATAGACATGCACAATTACTAGTACTAGCAAGACTTTTAACTTGCTAGTAGTTGTCTGGTTAGATTATTTCAATAGCTGTTTGTGTTTTGTATCTTTTTATTCTGCAGCTTAGCTGTTCTGTTGCTGCTCTTACTGTTCTGTTGTTACCATTGTTTCAATTTATAATTTATTTTTGTTAGTAGGCTTGAGCTCAGTTGAGGAAAGCAGGGATATGAACATTTTAAATGAATCGAACCTAACTCATAAGTAAAGCCATGCTTTGAAGAAAAGTTTGCAAGGATAGAATGAGGAGGTTCCAGGCATAAAGGTCAGCAAACGAAAATGGGCAGAATCTTTTAGGATGGAAGGAGACTCCAGAGAAGTTGAGGGAGTGTGGGAGAGTTTGAGGGGACAGTGAAACACCCCAGAGCCAACAAAGAGCTACTCGTATGCCAGTCCCCCACAGAAGGGGGAATATTAGGGGTGGGTAATTAAGGGTGTGATCCTGCAAGTTTAGACAAAAAAAAGGCCTACAACTCCAGCATGCCCCAAGCCAGGTGTCTGGGGCATGCTGGAGTTGTAGGCCTTTTTCCCATCTAAACTTGTATAGGATTGCGCCCTAAATCTATTTCAGGTTCATGACACTTTCACATCTGTTCCCACATGAGTCCCTTCTGGAGTCTTTAATCTCCGATTTTAAAAAGATCTGCATGAAAAGTCACAATTAAATTCATGTTTAAATGTTTTCTCTCAAAATACAAATTTTTGAGCGTATGTTTATGCATTTAATCTACTGAGAGCTGTGTTGGACACGTAGAGAAGTGTGAAATCCAGTGGATAGTTAAATTCCAGATAGCATATTAATCTGAGAGGTGGAGATCTAGTCAGTTTGTATTGGAATTCAGAATTTCACACACACCTCCAGGAAATATTGTGAGGGGTGGAGAAATACTGTCAGCAGCTGCTGTTTTCTCTTCTGCAGAGGACAGAGCGAAGTCAAGATGCTGCTTTGCTTGTTAAAATTATTTATTCCCCAGCTCTCCCGCTTAAAAACGGAACTCATAAAATAACATACAGCACAGCAGAACTCTCAAAAAGCCTCAGGGATGCAAGTAACTACAGAAAACCTTTAACAGCCTTACAAGCCATGGTGGGTTGTCATGTCGTGCGAACCCAGTCTATAAAAGAGCCATGTCTTTGCAGCACAACAGAAGGACAGCAATGATGAAGCCCGGTAGGCATCCCGTGGGGGCTGGGAGGGGGGTGTTCCACAGTTGTGGCGCTGTGCAACCCAATTCAGCATGACCACCACCTAAGTCTCGAAGTCACAGAGGTCTTCCAGTGTTGATTGTTGGGGTAGGCTGGTTTAACCAACCATGCCTGCTGCTGGGTCATCTTTGCGATTGTTAAGATATCCAAATTCCAGACTGTTTTAGGTCTTTAAAGGCCAAAGCCATCTACACTTTGAATTGGGCCCAGAAGCAAATTAGTAACCAGCTAATATCCTCTGATGAACTTCGACTGGTGAGAACTTAAATCAATGTGCCCTTGGATCTCCTAAGTGAGGTAGAAGCCTAGCAGTTACCCTCCCTCAATTCATTAGGGGAAGGAGCCTGACCTTTGTCTGGGCCTCATCCGGATTTTGTTTTGTTTGCCCAGTCCCACCCAAGCTGCGAATAGAAATGGCTCCAGCTCCACCATCACCAGTTCAAGTGAATGAATCTGTGACTATCACCTGCAGTGTGGAAGGGTTTTATCCCAACAACATCAGCCTGAACCTGTTGCAGAACTGTGAGGAGACTAATCAAGAAGCTCCTGTTCCCGTGATCTGGAATCAGGATGGGACATTCTCCCTGAGGCATTCCTGGAGAACGACAGCCACCAAGCAGATGGACTTGTCTGTGTTCACCTGCCGAGTTTTGCATATTTCCCAGCCTTCGGTTAGCGTATCTACAATCTTGACAGTCACTGAGCTTTCTGAGAGCAGTGGAGTTACAGGTAAGCACCTGAAACAGGTAAACACCTGTCTTATCTTCACACATAGAGTGAGAACAACATGAAAGGGTTACCTCATCCAGCCTGGCTCCACGCACCCACACTTTTCCTTCGTCTTTCAGGCCCAAATCCAGATGGGGAGCATGGAGTGCCTGGGACCGGCAAAGATGGCCCAGTAGCTGGCAGGATTGGTTAAACCAGCCGACCCCAATATGGTGTCCTCAAGATGTGTTGGACTACATCTCCCATCAGCCCTGGTTGAACTCTTCGTGCCAGCTACTGACGTAAGCAACAAACAGGTCTGGGCCAACTCACAGGAGGATTCCTCTAGCAATTCAGTGAGGTTCAGAAGCTTCATAAGGCAATACAGGACCAGGGCAACATGGGGCATCTTTGCTAGTTCTGGGCATTCCTTCCTCCCCATCCAGATTTGGGTCTGAAAGGCCAAGGAAAAAGTGTGCGTGCATGGAGGCTAAGTTGTGAGCAAGCACAATGTATGACATTGCACAACATCATCATGAGTGATCATGAGTCACGTCTGTTAAGGCATCAGCCTAAGCCTCTGATTTCCTGCCTTTTTGGAGCTTGAGCCAACATGAGATGGCCTAATTCTGGTCTTAAAGTGGCAGGCTTGTTGTTGTTGTTTTTTAATTGAATTTTATTCTACAGTCATGCCTTGGATTGAGAGCATAATTCGTTCCGGAAACGTGCTTGTAATCCAAAACACTCTTATATCAAAACGAAATCCCCCCAAAAAAATGTGTACAGAGATTTTTAATTTAAGCCGTACTACAGTACTTAATTAAATTAAATTAATTTAAGCTGTACTACAGTACTTGTATTGCAAGACGTCGCTTGTAAATAAATAAATAAATAAATATTTAAAAATTTGCTTGTCTTGCAAAACGCTCTCAAACCAAGTTACTTGCAATCCAAGGTATTACTGTATTTCTAAGATTGTTATGGCAGCTTGCAAAGAAGTAAAAAGTATTCCAACATTTACAAAATTCCATAAACAAGAGAAACGACAGGTAAATATTGCTCAGCATTGAAATGAATGAAGCATCCATGAAGCTCCACATGCACGTCCATGTACCTTGAATATGTGCCAGGTACATATTCATTGATTCCCATTCTCTTTATTGATTCCCATTCATCAGGTGGTCTACTGTCTTTTCCTTGCAGGTCAGTGGCTGTTTTCTAACCCTGGTCTCTGGATTGGACTTGTCCTGGGCAAGATTGTAGCTGCTCTTTTTCTCTTACATCTTTTCCTTAAAAAAGAACATGGCAAGATGAATCTGGGACACACAACTGTGAGCCCCCAGGAACAGGGACCAGGAGAGAGTGCTAAAAGTGCTATTAAAAGATCAGCCCAAAGAAACTGAACAAAGTGAACGCTGGCTATAATCCTATCTGCTGGAACTGCAGGAAAGACGTTGGATATGTCCAGCTGGAACCATTTCCTGAAATAAATATAATGAGACCTACTAATGCCTTTAGTGTGGGGAGGTTGGAAGATAAAATGTTTTAATACAAGTTATGCATATGTAAAAGAAGGGTAACAAATATTTACATGTTTTTGCTGCTGAAGATTACTGAATAGGAATAAACCCTAATGTGACCCAGAGATACTTGATGGCTTAGATCCAAAGGTCATGCTGTTCCAATGGAAACACAGGGCAGGGGGCTGGTTATCATGTTTAGCCCCTGGCCTGTGCCCTACAAAAAGGGTCTCAAGGACCAGAAAACCATCCACAATGGCTTTTCAGGGGATACAGTAGACTACAGAGTGGGGGGCGGGATTGGAGACACCCTGTGCATATGTGTGAAACAGCAGATGGTGCCTTCTAGCTGTGTTGGACTGCAACTTCCATCATTCCCAGCCAGCGTTGCCAAGGTAAGAAGAGCCCTGCTGGATCAGACCAAGAGTCCACCTAGTCCTGCATTCTGTTCACACAGCAGCCAACCAGCTGCCCACGGGAAATCCACAAGCAGGACGTGAGTGCAACAGCACCCTCCCACCCATGTTCCCCAGTAACTGGTGTGCATAGGCATACTGCCTCTGCTACTGGAGGTGGCACAGAGCCATCAGGACTAGTAGCCACCGATATCCTTCTCCATGAATTTGTCTATTCCCCTTTTAAAGCCATCCAAACTGGTGGCCATCACTCCATCTTGTGGAAGGGCATTCCAAAGTTTAACTCTGCGCTGTGTGAAGAAGTCCTTCCTTTTGTCTGTCCTGAATCTCCCACCACTCAGCTTCATTGAAAGACCCCAGGCTGAATGGTTATGAGAAATGATGCATTTCCCCATCCACTTTCTCCACGCCGCGCATCATTTTGTACACCTTTATCATGTCTCTCCTGCTTCTGGAGGGCACCAGGTTGGGGAAGGCTGATGAAGAACAACAGATCTGAAGCAAGAATCATTTTTATATTCTTAGATGAGGCAGGCGTGTGTCGTATCACATTTTCATGTGAACTATGCTCTTAGTAGAAATGTTCCCTCCTGTGTTACAGAAAACAAGGAATGCCTTTCAGGATAGTGCTCGCCATCTGCAGTTCTTACTATTATTAATAAAAAATTACTATTATTAGGGGCACCTTTAAATCAATTAAAATGTTTAACAGATTAGTCTGGTTAATTCATTAAACATTGGAGCTTGGTTAAATTACATATGTATATACACTGGGCATATTTTAATTTTGTCAAATACTTTATTCCTGACTTTTTCCATCCTCCTTCTTCAGAAGGCTTTGGCAACCAAATCCACATCATTAACTATTCACATTTTTTCTATTTCTAAAGGAATGGGAGAGTGGCATCATTTTTTAAAAAACATATACTGTAAATATATATACCATTTTAATATATCTAAAAATCATATAGGGAGCTGGTTTAATTTCCTCTGTAGAATTGGAGAAAGAGGAAGTGGCAACTTCAAAAATGCACTCCCTCCTCCTCTCATTGGGACAAAATGCCGCTCCAAGTACAGAAGGCTTTTCTTCCTGCCACCCCAGTGGCTATATTAAGGTCTTCATCGGGGTTGCCCTGATGCTGCTCCACCTTCTGGGAATCCCTGCTGCATAGAAATATGGAAATTCCCTCTCATTGGATTGCTGAGGGCCAGATGTCCAGCAATGGGGAATTCAAATCTGGGCTACTTACCGTAGCTATGAAACTCACTGGGTGGCACCAGGCTCGTCTACGGGTAGGCAACCTAGTGTTCTTCAGATGTTTTGGACTACAGGTCTCATAATCCCTAACTATTGGCAAACTAGATGAACTGCTCTGTTTCCCCTTCCCCCCCCCCATGTTTTTGCCCCACCCAGAACTTTTAGTCTGGCTATGGGCCTGGGCACTAGGTTGCCTATCTTGGGGTGGTTACTGTCTCTCTGCCAGTTAGGAACTGCTGGATCTGTATAGAGCAGGGGTTCTCAACCAGGGGGGAATTTTAAGGTTGGGGGGGGATTGGGACCACAGACTCAAACTGTTGGAATACTGATCTTTCTACAAATTACAATGCTACAGATTGCACATACTCTACAGGACATCACACTTTATTGTATGGCAGATTAAATTAAAAATAAAGATAAATATTTCATGTGTTATCTGTGGAAATATTCCATTTATAGTTATTATATATTATATGTATATTATTTGGAATGCAACTTTTGTGAGTCAGACAATCTTGGAAGGGGGGGAATGACATTCTGACATATGGTGAAAAGGGTGCATGGGGCAAAAAAGGTTGAGAACCACTGGTATAGAGCCCCCCTTTATGGTGAACCACTAAACTGCAGGTGGCAGCCTACTTCAGGCCCTGGACTGACTCCGCCCACCCGGCTGGCCATTGGACCCTCCTGGAAAGGAAGGGGTATAAAAGCTGGGCCTCGGTTGGGCAACAAGGTCTTCCTAGCTCTGGTATTTTCCTGTATCATTGGTTGCTCTTTGATCCTACTGGCTGTCCCTGGCTGCTGTTTCCTGGTTCATCCCAGATTGCCGCCCATAGCTCAGTCCTGACACTGCCTAACCCAGCCTTCCCTGACCTGGTGCCCTCCAGATGTCTTGGACTACAACTCCCAGTATCCCCCAGCCAGCATGGGGCTGACCTAATTCCCTTCACGGGGTTCTTATTAGGATAAAATGAGAGACTGGGGAGATCTGAGTTTCAACCCTTGCTGCACTGTGTTGCACACAGTGTGGGTTTGGGCCAGTCACTATCAGAACCTAACCTACCTCAGAGGGTTATTGTGAAGCTAAAATGGGTGGGTGGGTGGGGGACCATGTAAGCTGTGCTGAGCTCCACGGAGGAAGGGTGGGCCATAGGAGTGATAAATCAAATAATATGGAACTCTTAACCTTGTCCCGTAGACCTCCTCTAAGTTGAGGTAGCCCCAACTAAAAAACTTGGAGCTGCCCCAAATGCAACAAAGGGTTGTCCACACACCAAGTCACCTTGCCTCTCCCACCCACTACCACCACCCTAGAGTGGTTGGCTGCTGTTTTATGAGTTCATATGACGTATTGTCAACTAGCCAGGATTTTGCTGCTCTGGCCAGTAAAACCATAGACTAGTCCAGTGTTCTCCAACCTTGGTTCCCCAGATGTTTTTGGCCTACAACTCCCAGCATGCCCCAGCCACCTCCATCAGTTCAAGTAGGGAGACGACTGGGCAGTGGGGTGGGCAATACACCAGCAGAATCCCCAATCTGTCCTGCAGGCCCAATGCAAGATACAAACACTCCAGACTAGTAATCAAACGGATAGTGAGCCTGGAGAGAAAGATAAAATTCCTGTAGAGCATGGCAAAAAAATAAACCCACCCACTGCCCAACCCTTAAGTCTACCTGGATGCTGAACCAAGTACCCCAGTGGGTACAACTCGGAGATACTAACTCCTCCCTGCTGGCTTACCCAGCAGGGGTATCTGGTTATAATGCCAGATCGGCTGCCTCATTCACCAATAGATCATGGATGAGAAAGATCTTATTATGCAATAATCTGGCATTTAAGAGCAGTATCCGGAGACCCAAGAGCAGGCTGAAAGCAGAAAATTTGGGGAAGGGAACCAGAATATTCAGATAGGAGGACGGCTGGAGCACTTCACAGCCGTTAAGTGTCTGGGCTGCATTCCCCTTAGCTAACTAGTCTCCTCCCAATGCCGTATCTCTCTCTGCCTATCACTACACTGATTGCCCCAATGGGTCTTGGGCCCATATCCTCTCTCCCAGGGACATAAATCAGGCCCTAAAAAGGCAACCAATCCCCAAGCAAAGACTCTAAATAACCAAATTGGCCAAGGTGTTAGAGAGCTGGCCGTCGCCCTTGCATGGCCCCACCCCGAGGTGGCAGCCCCCCTTTGGTGTCACCCCCTTCAGGGTCGCTGCCGCCATGGCACCACCACCCTGCTTCTGACCCACTAAACTAAATCCTAGACTATGCCAGGCCCTGTTGTTCTGAAGCCTGCCAGGTATTGTTCTGGTTCCACCCAAACCTGTTTAGGTGGACCCCTGCTTCTCCATGCCCACATAGCCAAAACTGATGAGATCTCGTGAAAAAGAAAAAAATGGCTCCCCAACTCACCCGCTCCTTCTTCTCTTCTTGAATCGGATCTATGGTGATCACATGTGCAGGTTTTTTTTTTTTTTTAATTAAATAAATAAATATGCTGGAGATTCATTCATTACTTGAGCAGGCCGTCAACATCTCCATCTCTTGATGATGCCTAAAGCATGCAAAAGGCCTTGGACTTGACCATGCTGTGCCAATAGCCCCACTGTGACTTCCTGTGAATGCAGAAGGCATCAACAGATCTGTGGTTAGAGGCAATTTTTGAGATTTTTTTTTAACTGATTCCACCCCTCCCCCCACTCCCATACAATGATTACAAAAGATGCAGGATTTATATAAGTAAGTTAATAATAGCCCAGTCACTCATGGGCACCCACCCAACCTCCGCCGGGACTTCTGTTGCTACATAGTTCTCCAACTGGAGCATATGATGACTGTGATCACCACCGCATGTGATAGCGAGACCAACAGGAGGGAAAACCCAAAAACTGGGCCAAACTAAATGTGAAGTTAAATGCATCTCTGCATCTAATCTGATTAAGGGCGCAATCCTATGCATGTTTAGACAGAAAAAAGTCATACAATTGTAGGACTTTTTTTTTTTGTCTAAGCAGACATAGGATTGTGTCCTTAAGTCAGCCTTCCCCAACCTGGAGCCTTCCAGATGTTTTGGACTTCAACTCCCATCAGCCCCAGCTAGTATGGCCAGTGCTCAGGAATGCTGGGAGTTGTTGTCCAAAACATCTGGAGGGTGCCAGGTTGAGGAAGGCTGATCCAAGTGATAGTTTTGTACAGGGGAGCATGAAAGTAAAGGACACTTTCCAAGTCATCTACATAGACAAAAAATGGGAAGCATAATTCGCCTCTACTAATGCCAGAGGAGGATGTGGCAAATCCAAACACACACACACCCAAACCCTCCATTCTTCTGCACCTAGAAGAATTAGAGTTTGCAAGGAGCTGCACAGAAGGGCGGTATTTCTCTGCCCCTCCGAGGGCTGCTAGGTCGGTTCATTTGCTACTGCTGCTGCTCCTTCTACTGCGAACCCCTGGTGAGTATCTGGAATGTTGAAACGGGCTTCCAATGGATTGTTCAGGCTCCAGTTTTGAGGAGCGATGAAATATGTATCTTGGGAGGGAAACAGTTTGTGACGTCATGCTGCTTGCAAGAAATACATAGGTTATTCAAGCAGAGAGGGGGCAGCAGCAGGGCTCCCTATTATGGTCCTTTCTTCAAGGGTTCTATTCGGTTATCTCCAGCTAGGGTAGCCACCAGGTCTCCTGAGGTATCAGTGGCCACCAGTCCTGATGGCTCTATGCTGCCTCCAGGACCAGAGGCAGTATGCCTATGTACACCAGTGGCTGGGGAACATGGGTGGGAGGGTGCTGTTGCACTCATGTGCTGCTTGTGGGCAGGGGAGGCTGGAGACTCCTCTGTCAGTGGGGCTCCTTATCCATTCCGTCTTTTTGTTTGAGCTTTATAGGAGCTATCCATGGTGATTCATAGATCCATAGATCATAGAGCTGGAAGAGTCCTACAGGCCATCGAGTCCAACACCCTGCTCAATGCAGGAAACTAGAGGAGGGGTCTCCCATCCAAGTAATAACCAGGCCTGACCCTGCTTAAATAAATAAGTGTGCAGGGGACACTGTGCCATGTGTGCTGCCCCCATAAGTGGCACGTGTGCTGGCCCCAGGGGGTTTATAATGCACATTAAAGGGACAGGGATTAACAGTGAGGAGTGCTTCTTGAGAAGGAAGTATCCAAATAAATTTACTTGTAGTATTAAATGTAAAAAGGGACAGCTAAAGAAAAATAACTTTAAGGATGTATGGGGTCAGTTTCTAGATTATGTGTTAATAAAGGGGAAAGGGAGTATGCCTTGTCAGGATATGTTATATTTTTTGGAATACTGCTTAATGGGATGGAAGTATATTAATTGGTATATTAATTGGTATGTTAATTGGTATATTAAGTATATTAATTGGGATGGAAGTATATTAATTGGTCCCTGGGGGTGCACTTTATGGTTTATGGTATGTAGTTTTAGTTAAATTTCTGTGTTATTGTTGTATTTGGTCATAATTTGTTTTGGAAAAATTAAATTAAAAAAAAAAAGAAGGAAGTATCCAACAGCAATTGAGTCTTGAGTAAAATGAGGCTAGGATGATTCACAGAAAGGCTAAAAAGTTAGTCTTTAAAGGGACATAAAGAAGGATATGCCCACATACAGCTTATCCTTACAATTAACAAAACGTTACAGGGAGTGACAATGCTCTCTGCCAGTTAGCTGGACAGACCCCACCCAAACACTCATCGGAGCTGGGTACAATCATGCTTGCTGCACGGATGTAAAAACAGCTCGGTGCAGCACCACAATTCACCATGCTCAGGAGGAAAAAAAGAGGTGTGGAATCAAGACAGAATCTGAAGAAACACTTCAGAGCCACTACGGATTTCTAAGAGGTTCATTCTGTAGACATGCCTTGATTCTATATGTCAGAAGGGAAATGAACTTTCTCTTGCATTCAAAACCAGACTTTCCTGAATGTATAATATCAACTACAAATACGATGTTCTTATCAATGGAAACTTGTTGTTTAGGAACCAGAAAAATAATTCCCATTGCTGGCAAAGGGAGGAAAGTATTAAGATGCGCTCTTGAGAACACTTCTAAATGTTTATTTGGGTGGGGAGGCGGGCTGAGAGACCACTGGATCCAGTAGATCCACAGCCTCTCCCTCCCTGGCCACTGGTATGCCCATCACACCCATTTTTCCCATTCCTGAGGGAGTCACTTGGAAGGAGTGTGGGTGAGGATCCACATTCGGATCTCCTCCAAGGTCAGAGCTCCGTGTCTAGCCCCAGAGGGGGAGATCCACTGCATTCTGTGGCCCTGGGATGCTATCTAGGAAACATAGGATTGTAGGCTTAATGGTTTTTTAGATCATATTTTGGTAAGCCACTCTGGGAACTTGTTTGAAGGTCGGAGGAGAAATCGCTTAAATAAGTAAAGAAGCAACTAATGTTGACTTAAGTTATGATTTAAATCAATATACATTATGGAAGCTGTGCATGGAACTAGGGAGACCATGTGTTTTACTTTACACAGGGCAGTCCTCTATTTGAAGGGCTGTCAGAGGACATGACGGTGTCCTCTATTTGAAAGGCTGCCTAGTCCAAGTCAGGTTTAAAGATGAAGAACAATTGCAAGGCAGAGCCACGGGGGCCCTGAAGTCGCCCATCAGTAGCACCTGATCAGCAGACTAACCAGGCACACAGCTCACCTAACTTGTGTTTCTATTTAAATTATAACAAGTATTTCCAAATTTGCATCTATATATATATGCATCAGTATATGCAGATTTTGTGTCCTCCTTTCTCTTTTCCGTTGGTAATGCATTTCCTCTTTTTTTTCAGTGATCAGCCTCCATGGAACATTTGTCTTTTCTTTCCCGTGTTGCTGCTCTCTGTTTCACTTCTACTCCTTCTCCTTTACTGAACAACTCTCCTCTGTTACCGGAGCATAAATAACTGTGGCCTGGCTGTCTCAGAATCTCTTCAGAGGTACGGTACGTATGTTTCTTCTCCAACTTTTCACATGTTTCTTCACCTACTCTAAAACTGAGCCCAGGTCGAAGTTAAGACCTGAACTTTTCTTGACGGGTGAGAATTTTCATTGGGGTATTGTGTGTGTGTGTGTGTGTGTGTGTGTGTGTGTGTGTGTGTGTTTTGGCTTGACTCAGAGAGCCCTTGTCTCTGCTCATTTGCTGCACCTCTGTCCATGAATCCAGGGTGCATTTTCTTCTTCTGTAATGTTCACATGCCTGATTATGCTGGAGATTAATCATCTGGGAAGAACATCTATGTCTCCATCTCTTGATGCCCGAAGAAGCCCAATTGGCCCTTGATTTTGATTTTCACATGTGTCACTTGTGAGTCATCTGGCAATGAGTCGAGCCGCCAAGTAAAAAGGCAGGTCTGCACGGAGTGAGAAATTCACTATCATGTGATGCTGCTTCTGTTAGCCCAAAGGCAGAAGGAGGCTGTGGTACTTTAAAAAAATCCATTTCCTTCTGCAGCTGGAAAGAGAAATTGCAAGCTCAGAAGGGTCTCCTCTCTGCCACTCCAATGGCTACATCATCACGCCCCATCTCAGGGTTTCCTTGCCTGTTCTTGCTCCCCGTCCTTCTCTTGGGAATCTCTGGTGAGTGCTGAATAAGTTGCGATTAGCCCTCTTGGATGGCTCAGGCTCAGTTTTTGCACAGTGATAAACTCCAGTGCAAGATGAAGGGAAAATAAACGAGGTACTGGCAGTCTGAGGCCAGGGATTGGTTCAGGACTTGACTTGCTGATGAAGCCCATTTGTAAATCCTCATTACTCTCCCAAACAATCCAGGATCTGCATAGATGAGCTTCCGACTGGGACCTTCTCCCAAGAACCACTTCACTGGTCCCAGCTGAGCTGAAGCAGTCACCGTGACCTGCATAGGCAGCAGATTTGGGGACAACTTTCAAGGCAGAAGACTGGTTGGAGTCCCATGTGCCCCAATCTTTGGCTCGCCAGCCACCCTAATCTCTGGCCTCCCTGCCACCTCCCCAACATCCTCTATTTATTCATTGTTTATTTTATTTTATATATTTATTTGTTACATTTATATCCAGGCTTTTTCCTCCAAGGAGCGCAAGGTGGCATACACAATCTTCCTCATTTCCATTTTATCCTCACAACAACCTTGTGAAGTGGGTTGTTAGGCTGTGGTTCAGTGGCTGGCCCAAAGTTTTCTAGTGAGTTTCATGGCTGAGTGGAGATTCGAAGCTGGGGCTCCCCAGCCTCAGTCCAACACCATATGCCACCAGTGGTCTGGTTGAAGAATCACTGTCCAAACAAATCAAAAGCAAGAAGGATTGCTTGGAGGAACTGTCCCAGCAGATTGGCACTAACAAAACAAGGCCACAGGCCTACTTATTTACAATGTAACTTCACAGAGGCCACACAAAGTAAACATTACATAATAACCACAGTTATATACAGGGCATTAATTCACAAAAACCATGGAAGAATCACTAACCAATCAAAAGCAACAAATGATTGTTTGAAGGAGCTCTAACAGCAGATCGGTGTCCTTATTTTCAGGTGCTGAGGGCCAGGCGGTAGAGGTGGTCCAGCCACAGGACTTTGTCTCAATACTAGCAGGAGAGACTCTTAGACTGGAATGTACGGTGACTGCTTCAGCTCAGCTGGGACCAGTGAAGTGGTTCTTGGGAGAAGGTCCCAGTCGGAAGCTCATCTATGCAGATCCTGGATTGTTTGGGAGAGTAATGAGGATTTACAAATTCTCCAATACAGATTTCACCATCTTAATCCAAAGTGTTTCTCTTCAGGATACCGGGACTTATTACTGTGTGAAGCAGAGGAGAATATTTCTAAACTTGAAAGACTGGAAAAGTGGGCCTGGAACCCAGGTGGTTGTGAAAGGTGAGTGGTGAAAGCTAGTGGAGAAAACAGCTAATTAACTGTGGGTGAAAGGCAGAGAAATCGTCCTTGTCAATTCGGTACAGCCCTAGACTATGGATATTTCTGGAGAACTCTGTGCAGCTCTGGTTGCCTCATCTAAAAATGATTTCAGAGAGCTGAATAAAGCACACCAAAAGGGATTTGAAATGGTCAAGTGGTACCTGGGGTGCTTTTAAAAGTTCTTCTGGGGCACGTGATGGAGTGGCAAGCGAAGGGCTTGTGTGTGTAAGTAAGTTCTCAGCACTGCTGGAAAAAAAACTCAACATGGCTTCCGCAAAGGTAAGTCCTGTCTCACTAATCTTTTGGAGTTCTTTGAGACTTGAGAGTGTCAGTAAACATGTGGACAGGGGTGATCCGGTAGACATTGTTTACTTGGACTTCCAAAAGGCTTTTGACAAAGTCACTCACCAAAGACCCCTGAGCAAATTTAGCAGTCATGGAATAAGAGGGGAAGTCCTCTTATGGAAGTAACTGGTTAAAGAACAGAAAGCAGAGAGTAGGAATGAATGGTAAATTCTCCCAATGGAGGGATGTAAACAGCGGGGTCCCACAGGGATCTGTACTGGGACCAATGCTTTTCAACTTATTCATAAATGATCTGGAATTAGGAGTGAGTAGCAAAGTGGCCAAGTTTGCGGATGACACCAAATTATTTAGGGTGCTTAAAACAAAAAGGGACTGTGAGGAGCTCCAAAAGGATCTCTCCAACCTGGGAGAATGGGCATCAAAATGGCAGATGCAGTTCAATGTAAGCAAGTGTAAAGTGATGCATGTTGGGGTGAAAAATCCCAACTTCAAGTATAATCCGATGGGATCTGAGCTAGCGGTGACTGACTGACCAAGACAGAGATCTTGGGGTTGTGGTGCACAGCTCGAGGAAAATGTCGACCCAGTGTGCAGCTGCTGTGAAAAAGGCAAACTCCATGTGATGTTAGGCATAATTAGGAAAGGAATTGAAAATAAAACTGCCAAGATCATACTGCCCTTATACACAAATCTATGGTGTGACCACACTTAGAATCCTGTGTACAGTTCCGGTCACTGCACCTAAAAAAGGACACTGTAGAGTTGGAAAAAGTGCAGAAAAAGGCAACTAAATTGATCAAAGGGCTGGAGCAACTCCCCTATGAAGAAAGGTTACAGCAGCTGGGATTGTTTAGCTTAGAAAAAAGATGTGTAAGGGGAGACATGATAGAGGTGTACAAAATTATGCCTGGAGTGGAGAAAGTGGACAGGGAGACATTTTTCTCCCTCTCTATTAATACTGGAACCCAAAGGGGTCATCCCATGAAGCTGATTGGTGGGAGATTCAGCACAGATAAAAGGAAGTCCTTCTTCACACTGCGCAGAGTTAAACTATGGAATTCACTTCCACAAGATGGAGTGAAGGCCACCAATTTGGAGGGCTTTAAGTGGGGATTGGACAAATTCATGGAGAAGGCTATCCATGGCTACTAGTCCTGATGGCTATATACTACCTCCAGTACCAGAGGCAGTATGCCTATGTACATCAGGTGCTGGGGAACATGGGTGGGAGGGTGCTGTTGCACTCACGTCCTGCTTGTGGGTTTCACTGGGGCAGCTGGTTGGCCACTGTGTGTGAACAGAATGCTGGACAAGATGGACCCTTGGTCTGATCCAGCAGGGCTCTTCTTATGTTCTTACTAGCTATTGCCCGCAGCTTCGCTCGCGTGGATTTTAGGATTTGGTACAAAATGGCCACTGGAAAGATTTTGCGTAAACCGTAACCGTTCTACAGGGTTACCTTCGTCACCGAATTTTGCATGAAGTTCACCATTACGATAAACTTCGAAAACTAATTTGAAAAGCTGTCCACCCACTGTCAGCTCGCACAAACCACCATAAGTATGGGGTCAGGACATGTTGTCAAAGTATGCATAGGCACTCGCATAGTTCTTACCATCACTGTCGTGGGACATTATAGAGAATTCTTCATCCCAGTTTTCAACGACATGATCAACTATTTGTTCACGTACCTCCCTACCTAGATTTTGACCGCCATACATAACGAAAGATAGCGCCCGGAATAGGCACGCTCTATCGCCTACAATTGGTACGACCGTGTGTGGTATTATCACACAATTTACATTTAAATTTTCAATTTGCATTTTCAATTTTTTTTAACGATGAAGAAAAAGAAATAAAGCAGGTTTTAAAAGAGAAAGGGGATTGGGGTTTTTTTGTATGTTTTTTTCTCCTTGAAGGCCTGCGAGAGCTGTATGGAAAAGATACAGTGTCTCTGACTGAAAGTGTAATGTTTAGGCAGGGTGCTGGCAGCAGAAATATCTGAACTGAAAGTGAAATCAGGGTAATCCTTAGAGTCTTCAAGCTATTCAGAAATATGAAGTGAGGAAAAAAGTTAACAATAACCGAAAATAATAAAGCACGGCTCCTAAGAAAGCAAAGCATGTGTCTGAAGCCCAAGAGTAGGAAGAGGCAGTATTCCCTGGGGGAGGGGGGAAATAATGGAGCTACACCTATTGCCTCAGAAACTGGGAACCCAAATAGTTTATAAGTTTGGGGAAACAAATTAGAATTTAGGAAAATGGAGCTTGAGGCAGAAAAGGAGGAGAGAGAGAGAGAGAGATGAAAATGAGAATGCTTGAAGCAGAGAGAGAAAGAGATAGGGAGTTAATACATTCTATTCGGGGGCAGTGAGAAAGGTACACAATGTCTACCCAGCGTAAACACCACAATAAACAATAATAGTATTTTAAAAGAGTGTATCCCCCCACAGACAAATTATCCCAGTCAGTCAGGACGTCTTCCTTTATATATATATAAATAATTACAGTTTAATATTAAAGTAATTGTAAACAGACTAATAATAACATATTTTTAATGTGCCGGACGGACACCCCACACACAACAGTCAGTCAGTCATTAAAAAATTCTCCCCCCTTAGGGATGGAATTTCCAAAAATCCTTCCTTAGTGGCTGCCTACGTCATAAAAACAATGCTCCTTCCAAATTTCATGTTCCTACGTTAAACGGTTTGAGCTGGGCGTTGATGAGTCAGTCAGGACTTCTTCTTTTATATACATAGATGCCTAGAAAAGATATGGGGGGGGGAGCAATGAATGTGGGCAAAATTGTAACAGGAGCATTTGCAGGTGTCTCCCACTCGGAAATGATAGCTGATTAACACATCCAAAATTTGCCAAAATCAGTTCGGGGGTGTGTGTGTCTGCATATTTCGTAGACCTTTATAAATAATTACTAGTCACTGGGACTCCTGACTCTTGAACAACAACCCAGCAGACAGAAAGTAAGCAGGTGAAGCTTTTTCAGGAAAGAAGATAAGTGTTGGGGAAAACCTTCACCTCTTTAAATTTCTTTATTTTGGAAAGTTGTTAAAAGAGCAAGGATTTTAAGAACTGTGGCAAGAAAGGAGACATGCCCCGACGCAGCAGGGCTTACATTTCCCGCCCCCGCCCCCCTGTATTCTGCTTTGCTTGTTCTGTGCAAACTCCATCTTCTTATATGACGGCCCAACCTCATGGAGAGCAGTTTGAAAGGCTACCGAATTGTAATTTGTAATTCCTAAACGCTGCGGCACATTAATGGGGTGAAGGGAAAAGGGAAACATTGTTAAGTTTGAGCATGCTCATGACACTGAGATATTTGTAAACCTAGAGTCAAGACATCGGCTGGGTTCGCCCGTCACTTGAAGCCCACAGAGGCTCTGAAGCCTCTGTGGGCTTAAAGTTGCACACAGGCCCCCGCTGAGCCCGACTAGTGGCCCCCCCCGGCTCGCCCCCCTCCTCTCGCTAGCTAATCTTGGAGGGTGGGGGGACTGATTCCGGCAGTGGAGGCTAAGAGGGGGCTAGGCAGGCACTGTGACAGCATGCGGCCCGACCCTCTTGCAGCCGCTGCCGGAATCAGTCCCTCCCCCAACCGCCTTCCAGGAGTAGCTGGTCTCGGAGGGCGGGGCGCCACATCCAGCAAGAGGAGGGGCGGGAGGGGGGCAGATTCTCTTTGCTAGCGCCGTGCACAGTCAGAGAGAATGAACCCCTGCACGGTGCTGGAGTCGAGACTCCTGGAGCGGGCAGGGGCTCATTCTCCCCCCCCCTCCTTTCTACTTCTCCCGGGCGCTGCTGTCAAGCAGCGCCTGGGGAGAAGGGGAAAGGGGGGGACCGTTCCCTGTACAGTCATGCCTTGGATTGAGAGCATAATCCGTTCCGGAAACGTGCTTGTAATCCAAAACACTCTTATATCAAAACGAAATCCCCCCCAAAAAAATTTGTACAGAGATTTTAAATTTAAGCCGTACTACAGTACTTGTATTGCAAGATGTCGCTTGTATATCAAGTTAAAAAAAAATTAAATAAATATTTAAAATATTTGCTTGTCTTGCAAAACGCTCTCAAACCAAGTCACTTGCAATCCAAGGTATTACTGTACTGGGTTTACATAGAAGTAAGCCCAGAAGAAAGGAGCATTTTAAATCACAGCCACGATTTAAAAGGCTCCCTTCTGCTGGGCTTACTTCTATGTAAGCCCAGCACAGGGAATGGTTCTCCTCCCCCCCCCTCCTTTCCTCTTCTCCCAGGCGCAGCTTGACAGCAGCGCCTGGGAGGAAGGGAAAGGAGGGCGAGGGGAAGGAGAACCCGCCGCCACCGGCTTGCGTCTCCTCTTCCTCGAGCCCCAAGTGGGACATGGGGGGGGGGGAGAGGAGATGCACAGAGGTGGTGGCAGCTGTGATGGGGATATGCCATGTGTGGCAAAACCCTGTCACAACTGCTGTGGCCTGCCACACCGCACATCTCCTCCTGCAGGACATCAGCAGGAGCATGCTGGGAAGCCAGTGACAGTCGGCCAGGTGCTGCTTGGGCACTTGTCTGGCTGTCATGGGGCAGGGCCTCATGGCCAGAGCAGCAGCCATTGTTTGTCACTATGACCAAGGGGCTCTGTGCCCTTTTGGCTTGTCAGAGGGTTAGCTTGATGTCTGGGTTCGCACGACAGTTTTCTATACCCTAGTGCAAGCCATGGCTATATGGGGTGGTTTAGAAGCCACCCTTAGCTCACTTCTAAATCATTCCCCCATGCTCACACAACACGTTAAGCCACAGTAGGTTTATTCCTAGAGTGACCTAACATGTTGTGAGAACCCATTCACTGTTATTCAACATCTGCACCAAGGAGCAAAAAGCGGTGTTTTAGTTTTACATTTGTCTCTGGGAAAGACTGTTTTCAACATGGCTTCAGTTGTTTGTTGGCCAATCAAAAGCAGCAAATGATTGCTTGAAGGAGCTGTAACAGTAGAATAAGCCATGGCTTTGAAGCCATGGCTAAGAAACAGTGACTGGGTTCAGATAACACACTAAGCCACAGTGGCTTAGCGTGTTGTCTGAACAAGGCATTGTCTCTCTCTCCCACTTCAGAATGTCACTAAGCTACTACTACACAGCCCTTTGACACTAACAAAACAAGGCTGCAGGCCTACTCAGATACATTGTAACTTCACAGAGGCCACACAAAGTAAACATTACCTAACAACCAGTTATATGCGGGGCATTAATTCAGAAACACCATGGAAGAATCTCCAATCAAAAGCAACAAACGGTTGTTTGAAGGAGCTCTAACAGCAGATTGGTGTCCTTATTTTCAGGTGCTGAAGACCAGGCGGTAGAGGTGGTCCAGTCACAGGACTCTGTCTCAATACTAGCAGGAGAGACTCTTAGACTGGAATGTACGGTGACTGGTGCAGCTCGGGCGGGACCAGTGAAGTGGTTCTTGGGAGAAGGTCCCAGTCGGAAGCTCATCTATGCAGATCCTGGATTGTTTGGGAGAGTAACGAGGAACGACAAAGGCTCCGACACAGATTTCACCATCTTCATCCATAATGTTTCTCTTGAGGATAACGGGACTTATTATTGTGTGAAGCAGAAGAAAGAACGTGGACATGACAAAGACTTGAAAACTGGGCATGGAACTCAGGTGGTGACTGTGAAAGGTGAGTGGTGGAAACTAGTGGAGAATTTGGTTTCTTTGTTAGTTCTATTGGCTCGGACACCCCTTGGGTTAGTGCTGTACCTAGGCCCAACTCCAGATTTTCAGAGGCCCCCTGGGCAGGTTTCCCCTGGTGGGACATCCAACCTGTGCTTTCCACACCCCCAGCACCTACTGCCACTTGGGCCACCCAGTGGCAGTGCTGCTGCAGCCACCAGTCTCTTCATCCCCTTCATGCCATCAGCCTTTTCCTAACTATTTTCAACATGGTCACATTCCAGGGGAAATGCACCATATGCCAGTAGTGGTTTGTTGAACACTATGGGGGATTTCCTCTGCCCAGCACTGCCACCAACTATAGGGCAACTGCTCCTTCACTGGCCAATCTCACCTATCAGATTTCTTATTTATAGCAAATGCTTATTTTTCTGGGCCTAAAGAATTCTTTGTCACTATAACTTAGTGTTCCACAAGCTGACCCTTTTCCACTGCTACCAATTTTGTTAGAGTACTTTAAAACCTCCTGGTAACTGGTATTAGAAGATGAGGTGTGAGATGGGCACCACCACTAGAGACAAGATGAACTATTAAACAAGATAATGTATTAAAGTAATATTTTACACATAAGGGAATACTAATGTTTCCTTTGGGGTTTTCAAAAGACTGTTGAGTGATCATTCTTAAGGACTCGAGAGATACTGTTGCCGCCACAAGCCTCTTATGACTTCTTTTAGCTCAGGCCAAACAGAGAAAGAATAGCTTAATATTCAAGCCTTAGCCATTCACTTTCTCCTCAGCTTTCTCCTAGTCCAGTGTCCTCCAACCTTGGGTCCCCAGATGTGTTTGGCCTACAACTCCCAGCATGCCCCAGCCAGCGTAGCTGGCTGGGGCATGCTGGGAGTTGTAGGCCAAACACATCTGGGGACCCAAGGTTGGAGAACACTGCATTAAGGGAATTAGGACTGCAGCAGTGGAGGACAGAGTTCGGGCTGGGGCATGCTGGGAGTTGTAGGCCAAAAACATCTGGGGACCCAAGGTTGGAGAACACTGATTTAGGGTGTTCTGCACTGTCTTCTGAAGCAGGGTGTGTGACACAGAGCAGAGTCCCGTGTTATCCAGCCGCCCTTGTGCTTCCCACTGAAAAGCATCATCAGCTCTCCAGGTTGGAGAACACTGGGCTAGTCCTTTTAAAACACCACACATCAAGCAGTAGGCCTTCTCTCTTCCAGGCTACCTCAGCCTTTTTGACTCTTAACTATCCATGGTCAACTCCTAATTTTTCCTTTCCCAACTTCTCCTTTCCACCTAGCTAGAATCCCCAGCCAATTAGAACGGAATTTGCCTGATCTAGGTCCCCATCTAACAATATTAAAAAATGAATGACTGGTTCAGACAACATGATAACCCACACTCAAGGGTTGAGTATGGGTTGAGTGTGGGTTGTTGTTGAACCGTGGGTGGGTTATTATTCAAAATGTGGGTTTTCATGTTGTCCAAACCCAGCTGCGCTAACAAGCCATGGCTTATTGACCATGAACAGCACATGGAGATACAGGCCTGTGGCTCACGCTGGCTCATCTTGTCTGAGTGTGGAAAGCAAAGCAGGGTCAAGCCTGGTTGTTACTCGGATGGGAGACCCCTCCTCTAGTTTCCTGCATTGAACAGGGGGTTGGACTCGATAGCCTTGTAGGCTCCTTTCAACTCTATGATCTATGAAATCTAGAATCCATGGTTTCTTATTGGGTTGTGAACGGTGGGTTCTTCACCGTGGTTTCTTATCTCGGCTGGGTTCAGACAACACTATAACCCACATTTCAATAACAGCTGACAGTTCAACAACAATCCACACTCAACTCATACTCAGTTATTTAGAAATGGCACTATAAAAATCTCATATATTGTCGCAATTCCGCTATATCACAGTGCCACCTTGTGGCTGTGTAATGGAACATATAGAAAGGCAGAGAAAGAAAGAGAGAAAAAAACACCCAGGGAAAAAAGACACGTGTAAAGTGGCCAATCTTAATCTAGCAAAGAAACCGGAAGCAGAAGTCTTGGTAAAGTGGTGGGTTAAAACCCTCATGTAAAGAAGATGTCTTCTTTTTTGGAGACACATACATTTCTTCTTTTTTGGCCACCCTATACTGGATCTGACTTTCATGTTTGTATGTCACTTTCCCAGGCACACCATTGCATGCTCTCTCTCTCTCTCTCTCTGGCATCGAATTCACTCGCTTTTCTCTTTCCTAACCTATGCAACCCTGCTTTCTTCTCCTGGTCGGTCTGGTCTCCTTCCATCCTCCCAGGTCACTCCGATTTCCACCCGCCCAGTCTCTCCTACACCCCGTCACTCTGTTTTCCTTCCTTCCCTCCACCCATCACTTTCATTCCTCCACCCCGCTTCCCCCCCTTCCCTCATGGTTCCTCCATTCCTCCTCCATGGGCATCTCTTTGGGGAACACCCGCTCTAAGATATCACGTGAGCTGGTTCAAAGATCAGCCTCCCACCACCACCGTCCCAGAAAAATTGGAGGGGTGTTTAAAAATTTCCGGGGGGGAGGACTTTAATTGTGAATAGCGAACACCAGCTGATTAGCTGTCTTTTCCTAACAGGTCACTGGCAATTTCCCAACCCTGCTCTCTGGATTATTGGACTTTTCCTGAGTAAGATTGTAGTCATCTTCTTCATCATGTGCCTTCTCCTGAGAAAAAAAGCATAGCAAAATTACTCCTGGATATACTGTTGGGAGTGCACAGCGAAGGAGGCTGATAAAGAGACCTGCCTAGGATTTCACTACATCTCCTGCTAGCTTTTCCATAATGGGAAATGGGAGAAGGACCTGCCAAGGGGTTGATACTTTGCAGTCGTTGGCTTGTGGTTCAAGAGTTGAACTAAACATCCATCTGTCTCTCTGATTTCAGTGCTAGACTAGAAAAGCTCTTGCAATGCCATGGTGAAGGTTTTGCCCCTGTGCTTTCCCTGAAGCTGGGTTTCTTCCGAACGTGGCTGTTTGCGACTAAGATGAAGAAATGCCTTGCATAGCTTCTAGATTAAGGGGACTTGGAAATGCTGGGAAACCATCAACAATTTAAGTTTCAGCAGATATATGACTGCCTGGATGTTTTGGTGCAGGCCAGTTCATGAACCCTCATCTTAACCCCAGTGTTGGTATCCTTCACCAACGTGCCCTGCCTCTCCAAGAATACATATAAACAAAAAGGTAGGTGGGCAGGGAATATATACCAAAAACAATATATCCACACACACACAGCTCTGCCACAGGCTGTGGCTATGTGCTGAGTCAGGATCTCTCTTCCACAGTATAGTGGAACAGGAAGGCGCCTCTCCAACATAAAACTCAAGAAACAGTTTTTAATTGGGGCGACACCCTCCTTAGCTGATGCAACATTTGATTTTTTTAAAAACAGCCTAAGTTCATATCACAGGGAGGAAGTGAAACACATAAGGCAAAAACAAGATAGCTGTTAACTCTTCACTTGCATTTTGATGTCACCACCAATCTTAGTGCTTTGTCTCTTATGTGCTGAAGGGATTGTAGTACAAAAACTGGGTTCTGGAAACCACCAACTGGGCACATTTCAAGATGTATTTATTATATTTATACCCTGCCTTTTTTCCTGAAAGGAACCCAAGGCAGTTTACATAATTCTCCTCTCCATTTTATCCTCACAACAACCCTGTGAGGTAGGTTAGGCTGAGTCAGTGACTGGCCCAAAGTCACCCAGTGAGTTTCATGGCCGAGGGGGGACTAGAACCCAGATCTCCCAAGTCCCAGTCCAACACTCTTAACTACTATGCCACACTGGCACTCAAAACCATTATTGGCTTCTGCAAACGAGTAGCACCAACTGGCATACTACTGGGTGGTGGGGAACATTCAGAGTATATGTATTCCCTCCTTACAGAGGGAATTAATTTCTCTTCTGCTCATAGCAATTAAGTTGCTAATTCCAACTTAGTGCCCTAAATGGATGGATGTGCCCTGAAGCCCTTTTTGCCCAAAGTGGGTTTGATTATAAACTCTGGAATAAAATCCAGAGAGGATTTTTCATCACGGAGCAAGGGAACTGTGAACCTAGTTATCCTTTCGTAACTTCATTGATTACAAAGCCTGATCTTTTCACTTTGCATGCTATCATGCTTATGTTACTGCTGTTAGCCACTTTGAGCACCATTTGCTGGGAAGGACACACATCTTAACACATAATAGCACTCATTGGAACGTAGCTCCCCACAGTTCCACTTTTGTGCTAAAACCTTTCCTGTAGGTATTGCTACTCCAGTTAAGAGCTAGTAAAATGCATTTATATCATTAAAGGTGTGCCAGGCAATACACAGAACACAGATATAGCATGTTCCCTGCCCCAGAATGATTACAATCCCCATTACATGAAGAGACAGGGTATAATGGTGAAAAGTGCTCCTGGAGAGGAAAGCATCGAACAGCAACAGAAATAGAACATAAGTAATATGGTTCTGGGATGATTCAAGTAAAGGTTTGTTAGAAGTCCCGAGATGGGATATGAAGAAAAGCAAGACCTGAATTAGCTTACGTACAAATCCATTGGTTTCCAGTGGAGGCCTGAAATGCTGAAACAATGCTACAGCACCCTCCACCGATCAGCTGAGCCAGGTACAATCATATCCTGCCTGCATCTCAAAAGCTTCAACAGTTTTTAAATGATCTTTTGGTTGGCCTAATAAAGGTATTACATCAATATGGATTTTGGAATTTTTATTATGGCCAACACCTTTGTTATTTCTCGTTCTGTTCATGGAATCTTGGTGCAGCTCCAAAATAAGACCATGGTTAGGGGAGAAATGATAGGAAGGACACATTGACCTCCAGAATGCAAAACCCACCTTTGAGGATCTTGGAAGCAACCATCAATTTTAGATGGGAGAGGTAAGGGCACTCAGACCCATCCTTCCTGCTTTACAAAGCAACATCCCAACTGCAGAATTAGACAGGGGCTAGTATGAGGCACATAATTAGACAGGGGCACAGTATAGCCCAGAGCATACCCCCCCTTTCCCCCTTGCAGGAGGGCTCCAAGCCACAAAGGCAGGCAAAGAGTCCCTTGTGTACTCACAACTCAGCAGTACAGATTTAGCATACTTTACATACACCTTGCCCAACGCCACACCCCATTTCTCCAACCCTGTCCGGTTTTCTCCGATGTGCAGTTTTGCCAGCAAAAGGGTATCATTACATGGCTACAATCCAATCCCCCCCCCCCCCAGCTTAGGATTGTACTGGGCTGGGCTGGGCTGGGCTAAAGGTGCACAGAAGCAGTCTCATCTCACCCAGTGGGAATAACCCAAGGAGCACATTGTACTGCTATTGCTCAAGGAAAGGTAACGCTTCTCTTATTAGAGTGGAAAATACCCTTGATAAAGGGCAGTGGCTCAGAATGCATTGGGTGAACTTCAAAGGCCTCTTTGGATGTCTTTCTCCCATGCGTCTTGTGGACTGCTGCAGCACTCTTTCTGTGTTCAGGAAAGCCTGGTCTGTCCTCAAATGATTGTTCTAATAATACACATAGATCTCCTCCGATCAACTCTCTTTAATACAACACAACATAATAATAGATCAACATAAAAGTTCAAGACAATTTTTATTTAAAAAATTTAACAGCCTTTTAAATACAGCCTTGGATTGAGAGCATAATTCGTTCCGGAAACTTGCTTGTAATCCAAAACACTCTTATATCAAAATGAATTCCCCTCAAAAAAATGTGTAAGAGATTTTTAATTTAAGCCGTACCACAGTACTTGTATTGCAAGACGACGCTTGTATATCAAGTAAATAAATAAATAAATATTTAAAAATTTGCTTGTCTTGCAAAACGCTCTCAAACCAAGTTACTTGTAATCCAAGGTATTTCTGTAATATTAGCAAATCTGTTTCAAATGGGGTTGTTCTTTTTTTAAAAAATCAACTTCATCCAATGAGACCTGCAGAAGCAGTAACAAACCACAGTTCCAAGACATTCCATCCAATTAAAGTTGCTTGACATGTTCCTCTTTTGTCTTTCTCAGTCGCGGTTTCACAAGGCCAGTTCCTTGTCTGCAGTATATATTCACAAGGTGTCATTAATTCAAATGTTTCTGCTTTCATGAAGCTCTGAGATACTGGAGCTTTCAAATGAAAATATGAAGTCTTCTAAACCTGTTACAAAGAGAAAAAGGTTTATCCTATATATTCCGTATTAGTTTCAAAAGAATGGCCCATACACAGTAAAATACTCCCATGGGGAATGCCTAATCAGAACTTCAGTATTTGAAAGACATGTTCTCAAGTAAGTTGTGAAACTGGCGACTAATCCGCCAGCATATAACCAGACAGGCATGTGGTGCCTACCAGATCTCAATTACACACCCTGACAGCGCAATCCTATGCCTGTTTACTCATAAGGGAAGTTACGCTGTGTTCAATGGGCTTATACCTTAGAAAGTGTATTTAGGACGGCAGTGTCAGTCAACTTTTGTAAACCGCCCAGAGAGCTTCGGCTATTGGGTGGTATAGAAATGTAATAAATGAAATGAAACTTTTGTCAAACTCTTTCCTTCCGTTTCTTGGATACACAGAACTTCCCAACAATTCAGTCCTAAGGGCACTATCCAATACTGCCTCTGTGCTAGTGGGACCTACTGCTACTGCGACAGGGAAGCTAGCGGTTCCCAAAGCACCTGGAAGCGAGTGCAAGTGCTTTCTGGAATGGCACAGGTCAGTGGAAGGGAGCTCCGCTGACCTGTTCTTCTCTAGAAATGAGCATTTCCGCTTGTTTTGGGGGTTCCTTTAGCGCAACTGAACCAGTGGAGGTGTAACATCAATACTGAATACAGCCCCAAGTCTCCACCAATTTCTAACCTTGCCTAATATATAATTTCATCTAAAATAGCACCACAATGGTTATTTACCCATTTAAAGACATTTATATGCTACCTACTAAGGATTAAAAAAAAGATAGTAACTCACAACAGCAAAAATTTCACAGGTCTTAAACTCTAAATGTGTCACAAGATCTAGAGATTACTAAACAAACTTAAAAATTAAAAGTTAAAAAGGACTGGCAAAATAAAAAGGCTACTTAGCTGGCATTGAAAAGACCAGAGCGTAGGCACCAAGCAAGCCTCGCTAGGGAGGGTGTTCAATATTTGGGGCACCACTACTGAAAAGGACCTCTCCCTAGTAGCCACCCACTTTATCTTGTTTGGCAGGGGCACTGGAAGGAGGGCCTCTGAAGATCTTAGGGCCAGATACATATAGGTAAAGCACAGTACTTCCAGATATAACAATGGCATTTTCTATTATGTTTAATCTGTTTCAGTGCTGTGTACACTAATTGTGCTACTAGAACAACTCCCTATCAGTACACTCAATTCACAGTTGCACAGAGATGTTTTTGGTGATTGCCCTAGAATTACACAGCTCCCTTAGAACAAACCCTACATCAATTTCCCACAAGAATTACACAACCTTGTATTGTGGGTAGCCAGGAAGAGGGAGAAAGCCATGCAAGGCCTAAAGACTCTACCACTTCCAGCATCGTCTTCATGCTATCAGATCTTCTCCAAAATTATGGAGGGTTAGACACTTGGGTTTTTGGAATTGGAAGAGAAAGAAAAGCCGAGATTCTCAGGGATCCATATTCTTAACCTTGTCAAACTCTGCGTGCACAGAATCATACAAGGCAAATAACACCGCACAAGTTCACCTATGAGGAATGATTAGCTAGGCATGACCCCTGCTTCAGCACTAGGGACTGGACTTACAGCACAAGCGAGTCTACTGAGATGGAAGTCCCACTGAGTTCAGTGGGGTTTACCTCCCAGGAAAGTGGGTACAGGATTGCAGTCTTCAGTTTCCTTAAGGGTCATTCCAGTCCTACAGCTCTACACTAACAGAATCATAGCAGCACCTTCTTAGACAGCTGCCACTTGTGTCAGGTCACAACCAACCCTGACTCACTAAAAGGCCTCCAACAATGCTCAACACAAGCCCACTTTGGTGATGCACTGGGGGACTGATGCAGCTGTGGAATGGACAGAACAGGGCTGTCTCTTTAGCCCTAGTTATCTAGGCATTATCTGTAGCATGCTTTTATCCCCGGGTCTGACGGCACAGGCCTGGGGCCCATGAACTACAAGTTTTTTGTGGCAGCCATGGGGCCGGTCCCCACCACGGAGCAGGTGAGCACCCAATTTGACAAGGCTGCATTAGGGCAGGGGTAGGCAACCCGGCGCCCGCCAGATGTTTCGAGTGACAATTCCCATTATCCCTGTCCAGTGGCCATGTTGGCTGGGGCTGATGTGCGTTGTAGTCCAAAACATGAGGGGGGGACCAAACGTTAGGGAGCCCCTATTCCAGGTGAACAAGGGCAGCTGAGCAATGCTGCATTAAGCAGCTCCTGCTGTACAGAGGTGAGACTTGCAGCCAGGACTGTCCACCCAGCCCCATGAAACAAACTGGCTCTTGCTGGTAGCATGAGCGTTGTGTGTGCTATTTATAACTTGGTCTAAAACACTCACCCTTCCTTACGTAGCAGTCATTGTTTGGATCTTGCACGTTATGCCAAACAAGTTATCTCCCTTGTATTAATGGGTCATAAACAGCATCCTGAGAGGGGCCCAGAACACTGCTGAATCACAAACTGATGTCCCCAACGCCCCCTAACTTGTTGTGCCACTTTGCCACCAAGCTCAGAAAACTCGCACGCCATCACTCAAGAGCACCAAGCCCTTCTTTGTCACTCACCTGTACAGAGACCATGAAGGGGTGAGGGGGAGCCACTTAAGGCAGGCAAAAGTCTTGACGCAGTGCACCAGATCCCTACGTGCCGTCATGGGCCAACGCCATCTTCTGGTGCTGGTGGAAATTCAGCTTCTGAATGAGAAGAAATGAGCACTTGCTTAGGAAGAGGCAAAATGTGGCCCCAGAATAGGAAATGGTGGTTAAGGGTAAATACCTGTTCTCATCCTCAATTTCCCGTTCAACATTCTAGGCCTTCTAAGTCTTCATCCCAGGCTGTACCTCCTTTCTCTCTCCCCTTTTCACACACTCTGCTCAGCCTAAGGTCATCTCTTTTGGGACCACACTCCCACGCTGGGTTTCTACCAAGCAGCCACTTTGCCTTGAGCAGACTCCCAAAATTTATCTTATGTCATTTCTTATCTATCCCTTCCAAAACAAAACACGTTCACAACATCATACTGTCACCTCAACTGCACTATCTGCAACCCATTCAACTATCCCCCGACTCAGCCTTCCCCAACCTTGGTAGTCAAAACATCTGGAAGGCACAACGCCCAGCATGCCTGACCACGGGCCATGCTGGCTGGGGCTGATGGGAGTTGAAGTCCAAAACATCGGGAAGGCACCAGGTTGGGGAAGGCTGCCCTAACTCATCATTTATTGTTCCTTCATCAAACCTTAGTCTTAGATGGCAAGAGGCTTGGGAAGGAAATAGGCCACTTTTACAGCCTGTACAGCACCTAGCACACCTCCAGTGCTAAATAAAGGTAGCAAGTGCAGCAGCAGAGCCTGATCTGGAACAGAATTATTTTAAAGCAGCTGGCCGTTATGGATCCCTGTGAGAACCCAAGTTCAGGACAAAGGGCTATGGATGGGCTGACAATGCCACTTACCACAGGCAAAACCCAGGTCTGGTAGGACTAGGATGCTAAAACGAAGTGCTTCTAGATGGAACTGTGGCCTGGATCAGACGGATGGAGCATCGATTCTTACATGTTAACACCACAGTCATTTTCAAGTATCCTTAGCAAAATCAGGCCTAGTATGAAAGGGAATGTTTTTAAGGTGTATTTTAATTGTATTGTTTAAACACCATGTATGTTTTCTTTATCATTATATTTTTCTTATTTCTCCTGTTGGATGTTGTTTTGCTTGCACTTGCAATGGCCTATGGCTAAAGCAATAAACATATGATGGATGGATATGTTTGGTGGCATTTTCAAGTGGGGCTGAACTGCTTAGCCAACTCCAGACCCTGCTGGGGAATAAGTTTAATATGAAAAGGCATGCCACTATCATGGCGTAACAAATGAAATTACCAACATGTTTAATCTCAAAGGAGCCTGATGTGTCTTACCTTTCTAGGTTTGAGGAGTACAGTTAAACTAAAATGGTATAAAGGTTAAAGTGCCAGATTAAGAACCCAGGAGAACTGGGATAAATTACACACTCAACCATGAAGATCGCTATCTAACCTACCTCACAGGGCTGTTGTGAGGATAACATGGGTAGGAAGAACAGTGTACGGTGCCCTAAGCATCTTGGAGGAAGGAGGGATGGGCAAAAGAGGTACTCCATCTTCATCTGTTCTTTTCAAATGGGTTTAATTTTTGTGCTAGGCTTCAGCTCTTATGGAAGTATTTAATTTTACTGATTATAAATTACCTCTACTGCTATCTCATAGAAAGATTTGTAAGCAAATAAACAGCACCTTTTCCCCTGGTTCACTAGATCCAGTCATCTGCTTAGTTTCTATTTAACATGGCAGAGAAGCCATGCTCATAAGGCCGGATTAACTCTTCTGGTAAGTATACTTTGGAATAAGGGTTTTGGCCAATTAGGGTATCAGCTGGATTATAAGTCTCTATGCAGATTTTGTATAAAAAGTAGTTTTACATGGTAGCTTCTAGAACCCTTATCCCCAAAGAACTGAGGGAAATATTCAAAACACTGGTAGCCACATAAACAGCAGAGCACTAAAAGCTCAGAACTTTGTAGCTGGAATAAAAAAGGACAATAAATAGGCCAGAGATGTATAGGTCTTTGGTGGCTTCTCAGAAAGATAGCAAGTGTGCTTATGCAGTAGCCACAAACTTTCATAGCTCAGTGGTAAAGCACATACCTTGCACCCTACTTGTGGGCTTTCCGTGGGCAGCTGGTTGGCCACTGTGTGAACAGAATGCTGGACTAGATGGACCCTTGGTCTGATCCAGCATGGCTCTTATGTTCTTATGATCCCAAGACTGAATGCCTGGCATCTCCAGGCAACAGATGAGCACAACCTCTACATGAAGCCTTGGAGAGCCTCCACCAAACAACACTGGCCTAAATAGACCAAGAATCAGACTCAGTATATGGCAGCTTCATGTACAGTCATGCTTTGGATTGAGAGCATAATTCGTTCCGGAAACGTGCTTGTAATCCAAAACACTCTTATATCAAAACGAAATCCCCCCAAAAAAATTTGTACAGATTTTTAATTTAAGCCGTACTACAGTACTTGTATTGCAAGATGTTGCTTGTATATCAAGTAAAAAAAAAATTAAATAAATATTTAAAAATTTGCTTGCCTTGCAAAACGCTCTCAAACCAAGTTACTTGCAATCCAAGGTATTACTGTATTCATATGTGTCTAGCTACAGAGGCAGATACAGGCTCCAATATCCTCTCTCCAAGAATTAAGAGCTGAACTGGGGTGGTGAAGTTCCATTCACATCCCACTGAGCAGGTGTGTGGTTAATGCAGAGTTGAGCTGTGGAGGCTGCAAGCATGGCTGGTTCTGATTTTTCTAACACTAGAGATCCTATATCCTCATATTAAAAGGAAAGCTGGTGCTAGCGCAGCAAAGGCAGGCAAAACAAGAAGCAGCCAGGCACACTGAATGGGTATAAGCAACTGCCCCATATCATTTACATGACTGACCTAACATAGCAGTAAGGAGAGACCCAGACTATGCCCACACCCTGTAGCATAGGGCTGGGGAACGTGTGGCCCTCCAGTTGTGGCTGGACTGCAACTCCCACCAGACCTAGCCAGGACAGTCAATGTTGAGGGCTGATGGGGATTGCAGTCCAAGAACATCTGGAGGGCCACACAATCCCCAACCCTGCTCTAGTAACACACAGTTTCACTTTGGAGACGTCGCTTTCCATCAGCTGCCTTGCCACTGATGTTGATACACAGATTTGGAGGGGCAGGAGGGCTTGGTACTAGTGTCTGCAGAAAAACTATCCCCAGAGCCCACAAGGAGTCCTGAGGCCCATGAACTACAGATGTTTCTGTGGCAGCTGGTTGGACCAATCCCCACCACAGAAAAGGTGGGCAATGAATTTGACACAGCTGCAGGGGCTTTTGTGGGTAGAAGATTATCCCCAACCAGACTCTCTAATGCCTCAAAAGGAGTACTTGCATGCTTAGCTCTAGTTACCTCAGTGAGCAGGGGGGAAACAAGACAGACTAGCAGAGCTTGTGCATTATGGGGGTGTGTTCTATATTAGGGTCCCCCTTGCAATTCTTTTAAAATCCATTTGTGTTGGACTATATCAGTTCTCACCTCTTACCTTATTCTCCAGTTGGACCAAGGGTGAAAACTGGGCCCCCACTTTAGACATGAGCATCATCATGCTCTTGCTTTGCTCAGTCCAACGCATCTCCAGGTGCTCCATCTGGTAGCTTAGGAGCTGACTCTGGTCTCTTCTTGTGATGCTGGCAGCTGCATACTCAGCCAGAGACAAGATCCTTCTACTCTCCCCTTCTTGCCCTGCTCATCACAGAAAATGCATGGCATGATCTTCAGGAGGTTCATCAAGGCAGCATTGCAGACCTAAGAACACTGGACAGAAGAAGACAGGCAAGTTCTTACTGGCAGACTGAGGATTATCATAGTGCTCAGACAGAGAGTGAAGGATAGGCTAAATCTAAGTTAAAGAAATTTTTAAAAAGTTAAAAAAATATTCTATGCTAAACACCCATACCCTTGCCCAGTTCTGTTGCAAGAAAAGTCAGGTTGAGTGTCCTGAAATTTTACAAATGATTCAAGCAAAGATTATATCTCCTTACTGAAAATGCAGATTTGATTTGTAAAATAAAATGAGATAAAACCCATGCAATCCAGGCCTTGAGTGGAAATAAAGAACTATCTGGACCCCACTGTTTGTCCATATTGTGAATAACATACCAGCACTACCTTCTATTTCAGGTAAGTGTTTGGGGAAAAATAAAAATATCAACTCTTTTTTCTAGACATACACAAAACAGCTTTTTAAAAAAATAAAATAAAGTTATGCTATTTTGTATAGTGTATGTTACATACATATGATCACTTCGTCGACAAAAGCTTATGCTGGAATAAGGGTGCAATCTTATGCATGTTTAGACGGGGGGGGGGGATCCTACAACTCCCAGCATGCCCCAGCTAGCTACAGGAGTTGTAATACTTTTTGGAATTGTAGGACTTTTTTCTGCCTAAACATGCACAGGATTGCAGCCTAAGACTTGTTCACCTGGGGTCCCAGACTGGCCTTCTGGGGTTCCTCCAACTCCTGATCACATGCAAATTTAGAAATAATTACTAGGATTAATTTATATTTCACAGGAGATAGTCATCCAATGAATTTCTCAACCAAATCATCTCATTTAAAAATAAATAAATCCTCAATTAATTTGCGCTGTATAAGCTAGATCATCCTTAGGCAGCAAAGAAGTCTTACAATTCCCAACGTGCCCCAGCCAGCACACTGGGAGTTGTGGGGCTTTTTTTCTGTCTAAAGATGCATAGGATTGCACCCTAAATTTATTAATCGTTACGGCGCCAAAAGGCTCTGTTGTCAATATTGCATCGCTAGTCATATCTATTCTATCAATAAATATCCTCCATACTGAACCTGCTCCAAGAGCGGGGCACGGGGCGACCCCAATACCAGCCTCCTCCCCGCCTCAAACCCCAAGCACGTTTTCACCCCCACAACTAGTTTAAATAAAGAAATAAGCTCCTTCACCCACCCCAGCTCCCGCCTGCTCCCCTCGCCGGCCTGTCGAGCCCCTAGTCCTGGCATCTGAGGGCCGCCCGCGTGCGCTCCTATCCAAAAAAACGGCCAGAAAAGGGACGTCGCGGGATGAACACGTCACTTCCTCCGCGATACGAAAGGGCTTTTCCCTCGCCAGACGGAAGAGGTACGACCGGAAGCGTCTTTCTTGAAGAAGGCGGGGGGGGGGAAGATAGTCCTCAGAAATCAAAGAGGAGAGGGAGGGGGAATCCAAAATCCTGGAAGGCCCTTTTTTGTGCGTCTGCCCCCCCCCCCCCAGATATAGAAAAATAGAGTCGACATACAGGCTTGGAATTGGCTGCCTCTTGAAAGCCTTCGTTTGTGGAGCAGGAGCACAATGGGAACAGTAATCGCCGAATTATTCCCCACCCCCTTTCCTACTCTCTGTGCTGCTTCGCTCTATTTGCCTGACTTCGGTTACCTCAGAAATGGCGGTGTTCAAGTCGCCGAAGGCTTAACGAATTTGGACCGCCATTAATGCTTGTGCAGCTCTTCCTTTTCCTATCTCTATGACCTTTCCCCGCCGTCGGCAAAGAACTGACCAATCCACGATTGGGAGGGGGGAGGCTGGTTGCTGGGTTACACAGGGGGCGGCGCGCGCGGCGCGCGCGCGTGGCAGGATGTGTATATATAGCCAGGGGCCGCCATTTTCTCGGTCAATTGCGAAATGCGTTCGTGTGGGCGGGTTGGGAGTATATATATTTTTAGGTTACTTATTTCAATAGGGTGTTAATAAGTGAAGTTGTGGACTTTGGGAAAAGCAATGGAGCAGTGGCCTACCTCACAAGGGTGGTTTGGGATGATAAATTGGAAGAAGAGGTGTCTATATATCAGTGATGGCGAACCTTTTTGAGCCCGAGTGCCCAAACTGCAACACAAAACCAACTTATTTATTTCAAAGTGCCAACACTGCAATTAAACCTTAATACCGAGGTTTTAGTTTTAGAAAAACAACGCATACAGTTGTCCAAACTAACATCTTTTGTCTTTAAAGAAAAACACAATAACAGAGCTTTCAATGATACAAACAGTTTTTTGTTGGAAAAAAAATCAACTCAAAAAATTATTATAGTACTACATTGTACACATAGCCTGAAGGGAATTTATACAAACCTTTTAAATAATTATGCACATGTATTTTTTGGATAAGGGATTCTCAACTTGTAATATGATTATATGCCAGACTGAAATTGTATGGGGCAAGCTTTACTCCGGGTTCTTTCCCTGCTTCTACAGGTGTCGGATTAGTAAAAGTAAAAGTCAACCTGTACTAGGATGAGCAAGATAAACAAGAAAACTAAACGTGCTTAACACATTTTAAACACTTTATGTCTTGGACTCCAAACACTGCATTAGGTAAAAGTTTGCATTGGGCATGCTTTTGCACAATTAATGTGATTTTTGCTGTTGCATGCATGCTGATAATTTGTCAAACCTTGGCTCATACTCCGTTAGTTTGAGATCAACACATGCAGCACTCAGGTCAACTGTTAGGGCTTTACATCCAAGCCATGCTCTGTGCATCATTCTTCAAAATCTTTTAAATGTGAAAACAATGTAGAAAAGAATTCTGTAACAGGAATTCTAGAATAAAATCATTCTGTTCCACACTGTGAGAAAGAACAAGATCATTAGTGTTTTGCAGAAGGGGACGGTCTTTTTGCGATCTGGTGACCAATGGCTCGAGTGTCCACAGAGAGGTCCCTGCGTGCCAGCTGTGGCACCCGTGCCATAGGTTCGCCATCACTGCTATATATGATGCAGTAGAACTTATGTAATGATGGATGAGGTAAAAAGTGTAGGAGCCAGCATGGTGTAGTGGTTAAAAGTGTTGAGCTGGAACTCAGGAGGCCAGGGCTCACTTGCTGATTTTAGGCCAGTCATTGACTCAACCTATCTCACAGGGTTGTTCTGAGGGTAAAATGGAGGGGAGGATTATGCAAGTGGCCTTGGGTTCCTTGCTGGAAAAAAGGTGGGATATAAATACATATTTTATTAAACGGCTATTGTGGAGAAAGCCGAACTCATGCAGAGGACCCAGTTGCTGGTCCTCCTCAGCTTTAAAGATAATCTTTTTCTGAGGGTAGTAGGTTCAGTTTATTGCAGCAAAAACTAGATTTGCACCATTTTAGGGACAAATATATTCAGTATAGGCTTCTATGTGTGATAGCATGCCAGTTTTCTTTAGTTTTAATGTAACCTTTTAATATCCTTTGGTAAAGCCAGTCACTAAAGTAGACCTCTCCATCCCCAGAGGCATCTAAATAGGTTTGAATGGAAAGGCACCCTAACTGTATATGTGGAGGAAGGGGGGGGTGGCTGGCCGGCCCGCCACACCCCCACCCTTTCCTACTCCAAAGGAACCAAGACCCCCAGAGATCTCAATGTACCAGATTGCCAGCCTCAGCTGTCTGCAATCCTACTTGGATCTCCGTTGAGGGACTCGCCTTTAATTCTGTAACCTGGATTTAGTTACTGAAGCCACAGAGCAACCCACAAACACCATGTGGGGTAAAACCAGGACAAGGTTTATTCTGGTAGCATTTTATAACAAGATTAGGGAAATGAGAGAAGCACACAAAATAAAGAGAGAGACACGTTAGTACACAGTAAAGCTGCAAAACAATAAAACCTGATTCCTTAATATCTCTCAGGCACACACCTGTTACCTGAGGGTGTTCTCTTCAAGGGTTAAATCCAGCACAGCCTCGCTGCCCGAGGGAGATTACCACACCTACCCGAAGGTCCGAGATGGGTAAAACTCCCACAAGGCTTGCCTTTACTAGAGCCCTCAATCCAGCTAATTTCACCAGGAGCTGCCTGAGGTCCTTGGCTTACTGCCATTACCACAGCTGGGTAGAACAAAGACCAAAACCCACGCTTTGGGAAATATACCTTTTTTCCCCCTCCCCTCCTCTGCTGCCTCTTAGCCAATCACCATGCACCTCACCTGGCCAGGCAGGGGGAAGGGAACTCATGACTCATGGCTTGAACTATTTACATATGAAAGCCCTAGGCCAGCTTCTCCAGGCATCTAGGTGCCACCCATTCAAGAGGAACTATGCGCACGCACACATACCCAGCCTTCACACATGAGGGGGTGTTGTGTGTGTGTGCATGCATGCAGGAACCCCCAAAGGCCCCTTTCTCCACACGCTAACTATGCACACCCCACCCACCCCAGCCAGTTCACACATGAGGTGTGTGTGTGTGTGTGTGTGTGTGTGTGTGAACCCCCCAAAGGCTCTTTTCTTCACAGTATATAATAACAAAGGGCTTTAGAAGCATGCAAAGGGTTTTCTGTCATCATCATCAGGCGATCACTCGTGACCGAGTAAGATTGTCTTCCGGGATAGAAGGAGGAAATTCTAAAGAAGACTGTGTAGACTCCAGCGATGGGTCCGTAAGTGACTGTGGAGGCCAATTCTAGATCCACACAGCTTCCCACAGTGAGGACACAGGTTACCAGATAGAAGATGGTCCTGTAAAGGATTCATTTGACGTGCTTTTCGCTTAGCACGTTTCTCCCTTTCACCTTGCACTCGGGCTTCTTCAAAGTCCATGGAACCTTTGTGAAAGGCCAACGTTCAGTTAGATCGTTCATGGGCCAGAGCTTCCCAGTTTTCGATGCTTATATTGCATTTTTTTAGATTAGCCTTATGAACATCTTTAAACCTCTTATATTGACCACCGATATTCCGCTTTCCATCCTTGAGTTGGGAGTAAAGTAACTGCTTTGGGAGACGGCAGTCAGGCATTCGAACAACATGACCGGTCCACTGAAGTTGGCGTTGAAGGATCATTTTTTCAATGCTAGTAGTCTTTGCTTCTTCCAGTACACTGACATTTGTTCGCCTATCTTCCCAAGTAATTTGCAGGATTTTCCGGAGGCAACGTTGATGAAACCTTTCAAGGAGGTGGAAGTGACGTTTATAGATAGTCCATGTTTCGCAGGCATACAATAAAGTTGGTAATACAATGGCTTCATAAACCAGTGTTTTGGTCTTCTTACAAATATCCCGATCCTCGAACACTCTATGTTTCATTCGAGAAAATGCGGCACTTGCGGAGCTCAGACGATGCTGGATTTCACTGTCGATGTTAGCTGTAACAGAAAGATAGCTGCCAAGATAGAGAAAATGATCAACATTTTCCAGTATTGTCCCGCCAAGCTGGATAGATGGCATCACCAAAGGATTGGCTTGCACTTGCTGATGAAGCACTTTGGTTTTTTTGATGTTAAGTGAGAGAACAAGTTTTTCGTATGCTTCTGCAAAAGCATTTAGGATAGTTTGGAGATCATCCTCTGAATGTGCGGAGACCACATTATCATCAGCATACTGAAGTTCCACAACGGAGGTTGTAATTACCTTACTTTTTGCTTTCAGCCTGCTGAGATTAAAAAGCTTTCCATCTGTTCGATATATAATTCCCACACCGGAGGGAAGTTTCCCCTTGACAAGATGTAAAACCATGGCGATGAAAATGGCAAATAATGTTGGGGCGATAACACATCCCTGTTTAACACCTGATCCCACTTTAAATGGAGCACCATGAGAGCCGTTGTTGTCCAAAACCGTTGCCGTCATGTTGTCATGGAGAAGTCGCAAGATATTCACAAATTTATTGGGGCATCCAATTTTCATAAGGATAGTCCAGAGAGCTGTACGGTCTACAGTATCAAAGGCCTTAGCCAGATCGATAAATGCCATATAAAGGGGTTGATTTTGCTCCCGGCATTTTTCTTGGAGCTGACGTGCAGTAAAAATCATGTCTACTGTCCCTCTAGAGGGGCGGAAACCATATTGAGTTTCAGGGAGGATCTCTTCTGAAATAGATAGAAGACGGTTTGCGAGAATCCTAGCAAATATTTTACCTGCGGTTGCCAAGAGAGAAATGCCCCGATAGTTTCCACAGTCTGTTCTATCACCCTTCTTAAAGGGGGTGATAATTATGGCATCCCTGAAGTCTTCTGGGATCTCTTCTCTTATCCAGATTTTTTCGATGAGTTTATGAAGATGTTGTACAAGTTCGGGGCCCCCTTCTTTAAAGATTTCAGCAGGAATCCCATCTGGTCCACTAGCTTTGTTGTTCTTCATTTGATTAATGGCTTTTTTTACTTCATCCAAAGTGGGGAGTATTGCAAGTTCCTCTTTAATTTGTTTTTGCGGGATTTGTGAAAAAATCTCATTATCCACCTTAGATTTACGATTTAAAAGGTCATAATAATGCTCTTTCCAACGCAGTGCAATAGACTCTTTGTCTTTTAAGAGTTTGGTGCCATCTTTTGATTGTAAAGGGTTTGTACCATAGGTTTTTGGTCCATAAATGGCCCTTGTGGCCTTAAAAAAGCCCCGTGCATCATGAGATTCTGCAAGTTGTTGAATTTCTTCAGCTTTCTTTTTCCACCAGGCGTTCTTAAGTTCTCTTGTTCTTCTTTGGACCTCAGCCTTTGCGCTAGCGTAGGTTTTTTTCTTGGCAGCGCAGTTAATATCATTTTGCCATATTTGGAAGGCTTTCCTTTTTTGGTCAATTATATATTTAATCTCATTGTCATTTTCATCAAACCAATCCTGATGTTTCTTAGTTTCATATCCAATCGTTTGTTCACAAGCTGCAGTAATGGAGGTTTTCAGCTTAGACCAATGGTCCTCAATGTTGTCAGGAGGTTCCGTAGGTAGATGTTCCTTAAGAAGTGATTGAAGACGAGTTTGCTTAATAGGATCTTGAAGGACTTGGATGTTCATTTTACGCCTTGGTTTCCTTCCTTGAAGCCTACGTTGGGGAGCAATGTTGATAACCATTGTGGACCGGATTAGTCGGTGGTCTGTCCAGCAGTCGTCGGCACTCACCATGGCCCTAGTAAGAAGTACATCGCGGCGATCTCTAACACGGACAATTACATAATCCAGAAGATGCCAGTGCTTTGACCGTGGGTGCTGCCATGATGTTTTAAACTTATTCTTTTGTCGAAAGAGCGTGTTTGTGATAGTGAGATTATGCTCTGCACATATAGACAAAAGTAAGAGTCCGTTCGGGTTGCTATTACCAACTCCGTCTTTTCCAATAGTTTCTGGCCATAAATCAAAGTCACGCCCGACTCTTGCGTTAAAATCGCCCAGGAGGATAATTTTATCCTCCTTAGGTATCTCTGACAGGAGAGTGTCCAACTGGCTGTAAAAACTTTCCTTGATGTCATCATCAGCATCTAATGTTGGTGCATAAGCGCTCAAAATAGTTACCTGTTGGTTATTGGCGAGCTTTAATCGAAGAGTTATCAGGCGTTCGTTAATGCCAGTAGGAACTTCTGACAAAGAGTTCACTAGTTCATTTTTGATGGCAAAGCCTACACCATGTATTCGTCGGTCCTGCTCAGGTAGTCCTTTCCAGAAGAAGGTATAACCTCCTTTTTCTTCTTTCAGCTGTCCCTCTCCTGCCCTTCGAGTTTCTTGAGGGTTTTCTGTACATTATTGTATACAAGTGTGACCTGCAGCAAAATCTTGCTGTGTTTAGGTTTCTAGTAAAATATGTCCCTATCTCCCACCCACCCCCTTCTTTCTACCTGTCTGAATTCTGGTTTGGCTCAATTCTGTCTTCAAATCACTACCTGAATTTGCTATTTGAGAGGGCAGTGAAACTGAGTTGGCAGAAGATTCAGTACAAGCGAGTATTTATTTCACTCCTATACCATCCAATAGCTGGAGCTCTGGGCAGTTTACAGCTAGTTCCTGAAACAGGAACTGTAATACAATAAAAACAACCATATCCCCCCCCCCCCCGTCATACAGAATTTAAAAACAATTTTGCAGCCGGAACACTTTTAAATACAGAGCAGACCTGTTTAAAATGCTAGACATGGGTGACTCCCATCAAGCCATGCTATTACCGTTGATGTCCTTAAATGCTTCAGCATAGAGGCCTGTCTTAACACCGAAAGCAGTACTTGCTTTTGTTATGTGCATTACAGTGGTAAAGTGAAGGGATCCCTCAGTCCTTACACTCTGCTGCCAGCTCATTACAAATATAGCAGTAGCGCTGGCCACATGTCTGGGTTTCTCCTAAGGGGACACACAATATCTTGTATTCCACATGCTTAAAAGGGGTGGGTCTAGTAGTCATTTTGTTTGTGGCTGCAAGATACAATGGTCGGCTTGGATGGGGTTAGAGAAATTCAGTAGCTTTTTAGCCCTCATGGCTATATAGAGTATCCATATTCAGTCACAATATGCTAGGGAGGGTCAAAGAGAAGGTTAGCACTTTCAAGCCCTGCTTTTTGATTCTCAGAGGTGTAAATGAAAGGGCCCTTGTGGGAAGTAGGCTGTTGGGCTAGATGGCCCTTTTGACTTGATCCGGTATGGTGGTTGATCTTGTAACTCTTACAGCAAGCCTATAAAGTTGTGGAGAAACTAGCCTTTGGGGGTCCACACACACACCTCAGGTGTGAACCGGCTGGGGTGGGGTGTGCACAGTTAGCGTGTAGAGAAAAGAGTTTTTAGGGTTCCTGCATGCATGCATGCATGCAGGAACAAACAAACAAGCATACACACACACACACACGCCTCCTCATGAGTAAACCAGGTGGGGGCTGGGAGGAAGCAAAAGGTGATGGAACATAAGATGGGGCCTGGCGCCCAGAGGTCTGGAGGAGCCAGGCTGAAAGCGTTCATATGCAGATGTAATTCAAATAGTTCAAGCCATGACTCAGGAGTTCTCTTCCCCCTGCCTGGCCAGTTCCCTCCCCCCTGCCTGGCCAGGTGAAGTTCAAATTGATTGGCTGAAGCAAGAAAGTTACAGAAAAGGGGAGGGGGATGAGCTATTTCCCCACGTGTAAGCCTTTGTTCTTAGTCAGTCCTTTTTGGTAGCGTGCCCGGCATGGCAGCGCGCCAGCGAGGGGCCCGAGCCTTTAGGGCCCCCCCCCCTCAAGAATCGACCCCAGGCAGCCTCTGGTAAAATTGGCTGGTTTGAAGGCACTGGTGAAAGCCAGCCTTGTGGGAGTTTGCCCATCTTGGACCTTCGGGTAGGTGTGGTAATTCTCCATCGGGCGGCAAGGCTGTGCTGGATCTAACCCTTTGAAGAAGACACCCTCAGGTAACAGGTGTGTGCTTGAGAGATTTTAAGGAATCAGGTTTTCTTATTTTGCAGCTTTACTGTGTACTAAAGTGTCTCTCTATTTTGTGTGCTTCTCTTATTTCCCTAATCTTGTTGTAAGATGCTACCAGAAATAAACCGTGTCATGGTTTACCCCACATGGGTTTTGTAGTACTCTGTTGGTTCAGTATCTAAATCCAGGTTACAGAAATTAAAGGCGAGTCCCTGAACAGAGATTCAAGTAGGGTTGCAGACAGCTGAGGCTGGCAATCTGGTACCTTGAGATCTCTGGGGATCTTGGTTCCTTTGCCAGCAGGCAAGGGTGGGGTAGTGGCGGGTCAGCCAGCCCCCCTTCTGGGCCACATGGTGGCAAGTGCTGGGTTTCCTTTTGCAGGGAGGAAAGGGTGGGAGTCTGGCGGGCCAGCCAGCCCTCCCTCTTCCTCCATAAAAGTAGATCAGGATTATCCCCAAATTGCAGTTTTGAGGTGAGAATGGTTTAATCTTTGAGTTCATGGCTACGAACAGATTAAAACTGGATTTTATGATGCCTAGTTTGATCTCTTAAAAATAACAGGAACACCATAATTAAAGCAATATCTAGTGGGCACCTTTGCATGGATCCTTCTCTTCTGATAAGGCAGAATCTGCTTTAGGGATTGGGGTTGTATTGGTAGAACACTTATCAAGCTGAACCCCGACAAGACCGAGGTACTTCTGGTGGGGGACAAGGGGAGGTTAGGAGATGTTGACCTGGTGCTGAATGGGGTACATCTCCCCCTGAAGGACCAGGTCCACAGCTTGGGGGTCATTCTAGACTCCCAGCTGTCCATGGAGGCTCAGGTGGCAGCTGTGAGCTGGGCGGCGCTGTATCAACTCCATCTGATACGGCAGCTGCGCCCCTACCTTCCTAATCATCTGCTCCCTTCAGTGGTTCATGCCTTGGTCTCCTCTCGCCTAGACTACTGTAATGCGCTCTACGTGGGGTTACCCTTGAAGACGGTTCGGAAGCTACAGCTGGTACAGAACGCGGCGGCTCGCCTGGTTAAAGGCAGCCGCCGGCGGGATCACATCACGCCAGTGCTCAAGGAGCTACACTGGCTACCAGTTGCTTGCCGAGCTGAATTCAACGTGTTGGCTTTGACCTTTAAAACCCTATACGGCTCCGGTCCAGTCTATCTCAAGGAGTGTCTCCAGCAACACCAAGTGGGCCGCTCAACAAGATCTGCCACAGAAGGCCTTCTCCTTGTCCCTTCAGCCAGAGCAGCTAGACTGGTCGGGACGAGGAAGAGGGTCTTCTCTGTGGCAGCCCCCGTACTATGGAACTCTCTCCCAAGTGACCTCCGCCATGCCCCCTCTCTGCTGAGCTTCCGCCGCTCATTAAAAACTTGGTTATTCAGGCGGGAATATGGGGTGGGCTAAGATTTTAAAATTTTATACTGTTTTAATGTATTTTAATGGAGAAAAATGTTTTAATGTATTTTGTTCTGTTTTATTTTCTGTACATCGCCCAGGGTGGCCGGTTGGCCGGCCAGATGGGCGATAGATAAATGCAAATAATAAATAAATCAACTGGTAGCAAAAACAATGCAAATTATATTTGGCTAGGTGCATACAATCAACAGGTCTTTGTTCAAGCCAGGTTTGGGGAAGGGGGATAGAATGTGTTACCCTTTGAAAGGACATGCCTGACTTGCTGGAAATAGTGCACATTTCAAAAATCTCTTGTAATACAGGGCCCACATCTCAAATTAAAACGGTGGGGGAAAAGACCTGAGCAGGACCCCATTTTACATAGAGGCACACTGAAGCCAATGGGCAAGTTACTAGACAGAGTTTGTCATTGTAAAGGAGTGCTTGGGTCTGATCCCCACCGATGTGGGCTCAAAGCTCTACAAAAACACATCTCTCACTAGGGTGGCCAAGTGTAAAAGAGGACATGGGGCTCCTGCATGTTTAATGTGTGGAAGAGGGGATTCCAGTAGGTGTACCTTAAATGACAAACTACATCGGTTAATATCGCATCTGCAAAATTTCAGGAACCTGTCCTTTTTTGCATCTGAAACCAAAAAGAGAGAAAAAGAATCTCGGGTGCTTATGAGATTTTGCCCAGTGCATTAAAGAAAATGTTTTTTTTCCCTTGAGGGGCTGCAATTAAAATGGAAAATTAAAACCTACAACATTGTTACTCCAAATATTCTCAAGCAAATATGTTACTACATAAGATCCAGTAATTTCATAGCTTGTGCCTTTCATTAAAAAGTCAGTTAATAGGTTCCTTGTATTAAGATCATAGTAAATGAGTTTTTAAAAACTAGGTTTGAAATTCTTATGTGGGTTAATGTGGTCAAGGCTAAAAGCAAAAATACGGGATTAAAACATTCATGAAACTGATATGTTACAAATTACATTAACAGTATTGAAACACAACTGTTTAACAGCATTAGCCAGTCATCAGGCAATCACTCGTGACCGAGTAAGATTGTCTTCCCCGATTAGCCAGTGTAGCGTAGTGGTAAGAGTGTTGGACTGGGGACTCAGGAGATCTGGGTTCTAGTCCCCACTCAGCCATGAAACTCACTGGGTGACTTTGGGCCAGTCATTGACTCTCAGCCTAACCTACCTCGGAGAGGAGGAGGATTATGTAAGCCACCTTGGGTTCCTTGCAGGAAAAAAGGTGGGGTATAAATATAATAAATAAATAAATATTACACTCTGTTTTCTTGTATTTTATTGGGCTACATAGCTCAGAGTGGCCGGATGACTGGCCAGATGGGCAATTCAAAAATAAAAAAAGTACCGGTAACTGCTGTTTCAACTTCTTAATAAACCAATGTGGTCAAGGATAAAAGCAAATCCAAGATTAAAACATGCATAAAATCTATTATATGCTACAGATTACACTAACAGTATTAAAATGCACTCACTAATTGCATCATTATGTAGAATCCAAAACATCTCCCTGCTGAGAAACAATTTGGGTATTGGGCATATGTAGTTTTTCAATAACCCAAAAAGTCAGTTCTATGCAATGATGTTGTAGAAAACGTTTCACTAGGGGAGTCCCAGATATCTTGTATATATTACTAAAATGTTCACTCAAAAATATATCTTGTGGCATGTGATTGTGTAAACCACATTTGCACTGCTGCAAGTAGGAAATAGGTGGATATCCTACATTTTCTTGTTTACTGTATTCATAAAAATCTGGCATTTTTTAGTGTATTTGCAGTATATGCAATGTCCACATGCGTTATGCCCTCAGTGCTGTTGCTCTTTGAAGGACAGGCTGGACTGTCCTTGATCTCTGTTGGGTGTTGCTATGTACCGACCAATCCTTTTATTTATTTTTTTCTTTTGAAAAATGATATATGGTCTGTTTTGGGAGTCCAAAGAATCCTCTACTAAATACCAATGTTTGAAAATACTTATCTGAAGGCTTTTCATAGCGCTATTGTATGTGAGACTGCAGTACAGTTTTTCATTATGCCTTGGCCCTTGACCTCTCATTAAATCTTTCCTGTTCTTATGGTAAGCTTGTTTTTTTGCCAACTCTGTCAAAGCATGAGGATATCCTCACATTTAATTGTTCTTGTCATAGTTCAGCCTCCTGTTTAAAAGCCTGAGTTGAGGATTCTTAGAAATCATCCATATGGCAGATTATTTTTTACATGTTTGGGGTGAAAATTGTCATATGCCAAATACGAATTTCTATTGGTTTTCTAAACTGATATAACAAACTGGTCCTTCTCCACCATGATACCTTGAAAATGTATGGTCCTTTCATCTATATGCATATCAAATTCTGTATTTGTATATCAGATGTTGAGCCAAGTAAAAAAAGCTTAGATTGAATCATATGAGCCACTCCAAATAATAAAAATGTCATCAATGTACCTCCACCATTTTATATTTGATGTCCAGAAATTTCCCTCAACTGAATGATTTTTTCTAAGTCATTCTTACATAGGTTGGCCACCTCTGAGGCATGGCACATCCCATTGCCACCCCCTTCATTTGCCAGTAAAAATGTTCATGAAACATGAAATAATTTTTAAACAGGTACAGGCTAGGTGCTAATAGTCAACTTTGGCAGCTAGGGGCTTGATATTACCCCCTCCCACTCTTTGGTCCCAGATAGGTTACCGGTACTTCACCCAGGTGAAATTTGCTGAAACATGTTTTGTAAGTAGTCCACATGGGAGTCCCAGATTTGACTAAATACAGTCACATCATCCAAATACAAGTAAAGTTTCCTAGTCCATTTAACAAGCCATTAATAAGCCCTTGGAAGGTTCCAGAAGCATTGCCTAGCCCGAATGGGAGGACTGTAAATTGGAAGAACCCCAAGTGGATAACAAAAACAGACTTAAGGGCAGCATCTTCATCCAAAAGTACTTGCCAATATCCCTTAGTCAGATCTTTAGTGGTAATGTACTTGGCACTGCCCAGTTGTCCGATCAGATGGTCCCATCTGGGGCATAGGATAAGGTGATTTGGTTCAAATGGTGGTAATTACACAATCTAATATCACCATCTTTCTTGGCCACTAACGCCACTGGTAAGGACCAAGGACCATGGGAGGACTGGATGACCCCCAAGTCTAAGATTGCTTGAATGTCCTTGGCATGTTTCCTCATAGCATGGTTTCGTAAAGGCTGAACTGGCCAGTGCTCACCCATAAAAATAGAATGCTGAGCCAAGGAGGTTCACATCAGGACACTTGAAAACATAGGCTGATATTCCAGTAGCAGCTCCCACAGCTGGGCTTGTTGCTCAGCAGCCAAGCTGGGGGGAAGGAAAACCTTCACCACGCCTCCTGCTGGCACTCCTCCAGCAAATTTATTTATTCTAATTTTGAATCTCTCATCTGGCCAGTCATCTGGCCACTCAGCGATGTACAGTCTAATTAAATACAACCCTCCCCCCCCAAACAGTGTCAGTTAGCCCTGGGGGAGGGCAGTCCAACTGGAGCAGGCCCTGATGTTCCCTCTGCCTGCTCCTGCCGCCTTCACTCCTTCCTCTTCCCCACAGGGCCCTTGATGTCAGTTAGCCCTGGGGGGGACAGTCCAACTGGAGCAGGCCCTGATGTTCCCTCTGCCTGCTGCCTTCACTCCTTCCTCTTCCCCATAGGGCCCTTGATGTAAACCACTTGGCCTACACCCTCCATATGGGGCGGGGTGTTATCAGTATGCTGATGACACCCAAATATATTTCTCTATGCCTTTGGTAACAGTGTCAGCTAGGGACAGTGAGTCTCCTCTGAATGAATGCTTGGAGGCGGTAATGAGCTGGATGAGGAAAAACAAACTGAAGCTGAATCCAGACAAAACGGAGGTGCTTGCTGTCAAAGGCCACAACCTGGGTTTGGAGGTGTGTCAACCAGTTCTGGATGGGTTACACTCCCCCTGAAAGACTGTGTTCGCAGCCTGGGGGTGCTTCTGGACCCGTCGCTTCAAATGACAGCTCAGATAGTAGGCACTCCTAGCCGTTGCATCTATCAGCTCTGGCTGATATGCCAGCTGCGCCCCTTCCTAGAGTTGGAAGACCTAAAGACGGTAGTGCACACGCTGGTAACTTCGAGGCTTGACTTCTGCAATGCGCTGTACATAGGACTACCTTTGTACCTAGTTCGGAAACTTCAATTGGTGCAAAATATGGCAGCCAGATTGGTCACTGGTACATCTAGAGGTGCCCATACTACACCAGCTTTAAAAGCATTACACTGGCTGCCAATCAGTTTCTGGGTGACGTATAAAGTGTTGGTTATTACCTTTAAAGCCCTACATGGTTTGGGTCCTCTGGGTGGAATTTACTCCTGTCAGCCAAGACTAGGCTGGCGGGTACTACCCAGACGACCCTCTCTTCTGCTGCTCCCGGACTGTGGAATGGCCTGTCGGAGGAGAATCATCAACTAGATAGTCTCTTGGCTTTTAAAAAGGCCATAAAGACTGACCTCTTCCAACAGGCCTACCCAGTGGAATTTTAAGAGTTTTTATGATACTTTTAAAGGTTTTTAAGAATATTTTAATAATATTTACTATGTTTTTAACTAGTTACGTATTTTATATTTATGGTTGTTCCCCGCCTCGATCTGAGTGGAGAGGCGGGTAAGAAATTAATAATAATAACACAATAATAATAATATAGTTGTTGTTGTTGTTATTATTATTATTTGTGAAGAGGGGAGCCTCTGGGGTTTCCTACACACACACTCGCGCACACACACTGACAAAAACCTCATCACAGGCTGATGTCTACTTGCCAAGCCCAGCCTTTGATATGCAAATGTTCTAAAGCCCACTAGTCATGAGTCACCCCTCCCCTCTGCCTGGGCCAGGTGAAGTTCATCCTGATTGGCTCAAGACAGCTGAGCTACTGAAAAGAGGAGGGGAGGGAAGAATCTATATTGCCAGCTGTGGCATCTGGTTTTAGTTGTTGATCATGGGCAGCAAGCAAGCTGTACGGAGGTTCAGGTCTTCAGACTGGCCTCAGGATCTAGCCCCAGGTGGCCCCTGGTAAAATCAGCTGGATGAGGGCTGTGAAGTCCAGAAGAGGGCCACCCATCCCTGGACCTTAAGGTGGGTATGGTGGTCTGCGCGTGTGGTAGGGCTTTGCTGAGGAAGCCCTGAAGAGAACCAGGCCCCCAGGTAAAAGTGAGTGCCTGGTAGCGATTCTAATCAAAGTTAATTTCCCTCTTTCTGAAAAAAACTCCTGGCTTGAGCAATCCCCCCTCTCAGTCTCAGTCCTTCGGAATGTAAATCCACTAATTGAAATGGTAACGGAATGTAAATCCACTGATTTAAATGTTAAACAGCAATCTGAGTTCGAAAAAAACATGTTCGTTTTTTTAAATCTGTAATTACAGTCTTTATGTCGTGTCTGTCATTTCAGATTCTGAAATAATGACAGACGGCACCCGGTGGATTCAGAATTTATTTCACCTCACTCACTGTCATGCTTCAGCTGGTTTTTTCCCTTTATTTTCATTTTCAAAAAATAAAGTTTTATCACCTGGTGGATTCAGAATGATTTTCACCTCACTGTGTGGGTTCAGCTTTTTTTTCCTCAAAGGGTTGTCGTAAAAATGAAATAGGATATACCTCTACATATGTTGCATTCAGTGCCTTGAGAAAAGGATGGTATATTAATATTATATACAGTTGTGAAAAATAAGATAGAAATGTTTAATCTTGCCATGATTAGGCAGATATGTGTATTCCTTACACAGAGGGCTAGTGTGTTAGCCAAGAGGGGCAAAGAAAGGCAGTTTGAATATTTATCTTGCGTTAAGAAAAGGTGTAAGACTAGAGTCTCATGTCATGACTGAAATCAAACCGTGGTTCTGTATGAGGAATTTGGACATTGGGTTGGACTTGAAGCAGTGTAAAACTTAGCTGGAAAGAGTGGGAGGCAAATGGGCTGCATTGTTTTTAAACCATAGTCATACTTCTTGTTGGAAGTGTACAAATTACAACTTCCAAGTCATCTAGCCTAGAGCCAGTGTGGTGTAGTGGTTAGAGCAGTGTTCTCCAACCTTGGGTCCCCATATGTTTTTGGACTACAACTCCCATGCCCCAGCCAGGCTGCAGATATTTGATAAAGTATTTTATTTTACTTGATTTTTTGAGATTGTTTAAATCAAAGATGCTCATGCTGTCATAATTTGATTCTGAAAGTTTCTTTTTTATATTGTAATAAGCTGTCTTAGAAGGAGGAGGATGACCACTGTAGAGGAAGGGGGGGGCTGGCTGCCCCGCCACACCCCCACCCTTTCCTACTCCAAAGGAACCAAGACCCCCAGAGATCTCAATGTACCAGATTGCCAGCCTCAGCTGTCTGCAATCCTACTTGGATCTCTGTTGAGGGACTCGCCTTTAATTCTGTAACCTGGATTTAGATACTGAACTCACAGAGTACTACAAAACCCATGTGGGGTAAAACCAAGACAAGGTTTATTCTGGTAGCATTTAAACAACAAGATTAGGGAAATGAGAGAAGCACACAAAATAGAGAGACACTTTAGTACACAGTAAAGCTGCAAAACAATAATACCTGATTCCTTAATATCTCTCAGGCATACACCAATGTTACCTGAGGGTATTCTCTTCAAGGGTTAAATCCAGCACAGCCTTGCTGCCCGAGGGGAACTACTCCATCTACCCGCAGGTCTGAGATGGGTAAAACTCCCACAAGGCTTGCCTTCACTAGAGCCCTCATCCAGCTCATTTCACCAGGAGCTAACTGGGGTCGGATCCTGATGGTCCCCCCCAAAGGCTTGGGGCCTCTCTTTGGCTTGCCGCCATCCCCAATAGCCAGGGTAGCCGGTAGCCACGCGATCCAGGACAAAGACAAAGACAGACCACAAACCACGCTTTGGGGAATATACCTCCCCTCCCCTCCCCTCCCCTGCTGCCTCTTAGCCAATTAGATTGAACTTCACCTGGCCAGTCAGGATGAGGGAGGCTCATGAGTCATACCTCATGATTTGAACTATTTACATATGAAAGCCCTATCCGAGGCTTTCGTTTCCTCCCAGCCCCCTCAACTGGCCCCACTTGGCTTACACATGAGGAGGCGTTGTGTGTGTGTGTGTATGAACCTGCAAAGGCTCTTTTTCTCCACAACCACAGTCTTGAAAGGCAGCTAGGTAATATATCAAAGTTTATCATCTTCTTATTTATTTATTATATTAATACCCCACCTTTTTTCCTGTAAGGAAGCAGAAGTTACACAGTCCTCCTCATTTTTTCCTCAGAACAACCCTGTGAGGTAGGTTAGGCTGAGAGTCAGTGACTGGCCCAAAGTCACCCAGTGAGTTGCATGACCAAGCAGGGACTAGAACCCAGATCTCCCGAGTCCCAGTCCAACACTCTCACCACTACGCCACACTGGCTCTCATATCTCATTAGCTATGCAGTAATACCTTGGATTGCAAGTGACTTGGTTTGAGAACGTTTTGCAAGACAAGCAAATGTTTAAATATTTAATTTTTTTTACTTGATATACAAGCGACGTCTTGCAATACAAGTACTGTAGCACAGCTTAAATTAAAAATCTCTGTACAAATTTTTTTGGGGGGATTTCATTTTGATATAAGAGTGTTTTGGATTACAAGCATGTTTCCGGAACGAATTATGCTCTCAATCCAAGACATGACTGTATTAAATTGAGAGACACTGTGTGCGGTGCTAAGAGTATTGGCCTTGTACTTGGGAGATCTGGGTTCTAGACTAGTCCCCGCTCTGCTATGATGAAACTCACTGGGTGACGTGACTTTGGGCCAGTCACTGACTCTCGTGTCAGTGTCACCTCCTCACGTCAGAGGGTGGGGCTTAGGGAGGACCATGATGTTGGATTTATTTATTAATTTTTCAAAAGTATTTCTTATCCCGCTCCTCAGACTCCCGGAGTGGCGAATCAATCAGTAAATAAGACAGACTGTGCCCACCGGTTTACATTCTAAAAAAAGACACAACACATAAGGAAATGGGCCATGATGGGGAGGGAAGAGGAGGCAAATCTTCCCAGCTTTTAAAGGTGGTGGTGATGATGATGAGGGCCTGGATTCCCAAATGCTGTTTTTGAGCTTTGTGAGGGAAATGGCAAATAGAGGCAAAGGTTGCCCAACTCCCCCCCCCCCACCACCACCTTTACTGCCTCTGCTTCTGTTCCTTTAAGGGTAGCCTGCCTGCCTGACACAGGAAAAGTTTATCAAGTGGGGCTTGTCCTGGCAAGGAAAGGTGATAGGAAAACAAACAATGGCACTGACCTTCTACATAACCTTTTTATAGTATTATTCATGATTCCACACACACAACAACATTCCTATTTTTGTTCTGCCTTGTCAAATAATTCTGGGAATTGTAGTCTGGCCTTCCTTGATATAATTCCCTGGAGAGCAGGTATGCCTGAGAGTGAGACACATCAATTTAAATCTATAGTGCAGCCAGCAGTGCAGATACAGCAGGGCTCTCCAACCTTGGCTCCCCCCCCAGATGTTGCTGGACTACAGCTCCCAGAATCACTTGCCTGCCATTAGCCATGCTGGCTGGGTATGCTGGGAGCTGTAGGCCAGCAACATCTGGGGACCCAAGGGAGCCCTGATAAACAGGGTCGTGTGAAGACCTTAGAGAAGTCAAATTCCAAGTTGCCTTTCCTGTGGTCCTTCTAAGACAGCTTACAATATACTTGTAGTTGGAAGTATATAAAATTTATTTCATATTATTTGTTTATTTATCATTCATACCCTGCCCTGCCTTTTTTCCTGCAAGGAACCCAAGGCGGCTACATCAGTCCTCCTCCCCCCTCCCAATTTCATCCTCACACACACATATACACACACACACACACACCAACCCTGTGAGGTAGGTTAGGCTGAGAGTCAGTGACTGGCCCAAAGTCACCCAGAGAGTCATGGCCAAGCAGGGTCTAGAACCCCGTTCTCCTGAGTCTCAGTCCACCACTATAACCACCACGCCACACTGGCTCGTCTCATCAACTATGTTACCGGTAAATTGAGAGAGACTGCTGTGCAGTGGAGTATTGGCCTTGTACTCGGGAGATCCGGGGTCTAGTCCCTGCTCGGCCATGAAACTCACTGGGTGACTTTGGGCCACTTCCTGACTCTCAGCCCCAGCCCCACTTTATTAACCTTTATCCTTAGATTCCCTCTCTGGCAGAGGATGGGCCTCCTCTGGTACAGCCTAGGTGGGTGATCTTCGAAGTGGGCATAGGGCAGCATCATTTTTACCAATTAAAGCATTACGGTCACCAGCCACATTCACCGAGGCCTCTGGGTACAAATCTAACATCTCATTAATATATTTTAGCAGCTTTTGCCAGTCATCTTTAACCAGGTGCTTTACATTGATTATTAAAAAATGACTCACACAACCTACACTATATAAGCAATGCCGTGGCCAAATGGGCAAGGGGCTCAGGGCTAACAAAGGAAGCCATACTAGTTGCCACCAGGATCCCCAGACCACCTCTGGGCCCTCCCACCTTTAGTTCTGGGACTGGGAGTCACTTCCAAGGAGTATGAGACAAAACCATAACGATAAATCCACTCTTACCCAAGTCTCTTGAAAAAGTAAAGATTTCTGTTAGCGTTTTTTCAAAGCGGTTCTGGAGCCCTGGGATTCATCTGGACAATATGTGATGTCTAAGCTTAATGCATGGCCAGAGGCTCTATAGCAAGGAAGCAATTAAAAAATTGACTACTGGCTACCCTAGCCGGGAAGTACACAGAAACAATTTAACAGTTGGCTCTTAGGCTTTCCCGGCCATAAAATTTATTTTATGAAACCCCCTGATTTCATCTGTCAGAAGGGGGGGATGAGAATTGAATATAAATAATTATTTCAATGGAGAGACAATCTCCAGAAGTGGTCATCCAGCCATGTCATCCAGCCATGTCATGTGCGCTAGGTTTTCCTAGGTTGTGTCAGGATTGTTTTAGTAATAAATGGGAAATGAAGTCTGACTGCAGGAAACGGTATGGAATAACTTTAAAAATTCTTCTACAAGGACAGGTCTACATTGGAACGCTTGTTCTGAAGTCACGGAGCTGATTTGTTGGATGAAGAGTAGCAATGAAAAAGCGGGCACTCCGGCATTTGCTGATCAATAAAATTACTATGGAAAACAATGTTGCTCAAAATTCTTCATTGCAGGGCATGCCTTTGGAATAATGACTACTGCGGTACAATACCTCATGATCCGTGTGCAAGAGGCAGTGACCCAGGGCATCCTCCTCCCCCCCTCCCCCCCTCCGAAGGCCTATAGTGGGGGACAGCATGTACTATCTATTTTATTTATTTTATTATATTTATACCCCGCCTTTTTTCCTGCAAGGAACCCAAGGTGGCTTACATAATCCTCTCTGTTTTATTCTCACAGTCACAACAACCCTGTGAGGTAGGTTAGGCTGAGAGTCAGTGACTGGCCCAAAGTCACCCAGTGAGTCTCATGGGTGAGTGGGGACTAGAACCCGGATCTCCAGAGTCCCAGTCCAACACTCTCAGCACTACGCCACACTGGCTAATTCTACAGCATTAAAGAGGAGTGTGGTGGATGCAAGCATGACATAAGCTTTCTTTCCGAGAGCATAATGGGACAGAGAGATAACACCACAGAGATAATCTGAAGGATTTACACTTCTTCACTCCAGCAGCAACACAGTTGCACATAGGATCTTGCCAAAGCGGAAAGAGAACATAGGTAAGGGCTTCTTCCAGGAATGGGAGCAACATTCCAAAAAATATGGAAAACACAACCACTCCATACACACCGAGGAGGAGTGTAGTTATTTCAGGGAGCATTGCACAGGGTGTGTGTCCCTGTGAGGGGGGGAAGAAACCTCTGCAGAAGGTCAGTGCAGGTGCAGTCTCTCACCACTGCAGCTGATTGCCCCTCTTCTATACACACCTGAGTAAAGTTGCCTGGCCTCTGAGGAAGACTAACTTTTCTCCTGCACTTCATTTGACATTGTGGACACCAGGGCGAAGAAGCTATCTGGGAGGTTTAGTGGTGGGCGATCACTAAGTTGTGACCGAGTAAGATTGTCTTCCAGGATAAAATTACAGAAAGAAAATTATAAAAGGAAGCAATCCTAAAAAAAAATGTGTCCGCTCTAGCTCTGGGGCCGTAAATGAGTGTGGAGTGGAGGGCAATTAAAGATCCACAGCTCAGAGGCTTATAGCAATACTAAAGCAAAGTACTTTGGGTCACCACCATTGCTTTGAAGATGAGTCAAGCAGTTACAAGGGGGTTGGGGTAAGACTAGATGTCCGCCAAGGTACCTACCAATTCTATTACATGGTTTCAGGAATCCAGATATACAACATGAATTGCTATAGCTTGAACTCACCATTTCAAAAGTAAAAAGAAAATAGGGAGGGAAGGCAAAAGGGTCCCAGGCCAATAAACTATCCAAATGCAGCCTGGGAGATGATCATCATCTGGTATCATCTGGTGATGGGGGGGGGGGGGGAGGATGAAAGGTGCTTGAGTCAAGTGCACACAGGGATTTCATCTAGGTAGTATTTGGGCTGAACAAGGGCTCTAGTCTAATATGCCTTTAAGGATTCCTCACATAAGGCAATTAAACAGTATTCATGATGACATCACATAATTTCAAGCAGGAGGAGCTGCTGAGTTTTAAAACTATCCAGGAAACCATAATTGTTTCACTTTTAATCAAAGGTCCGGTGACCGGGTTAAAAAAATTACAATAACAGATAAAAAGCAGAAGAGGCACAGGAGAACAAAATTATAACCTGCCAATGAGAAGGTGGGATGCCATGCGAATAACTAATAAAGGAGTGAATATAAATTGGTTTCTTTATTAATTGCTTTCCACCCAGGCTTCTAAGCGCCTTGCCTTCCACCTTCCAGCCAGCCTTCCTTTCCTGTGTCACTCCATGGGGACCAGAAAAATGCTGTGGTTTCTAGAATGCTGGTGGAGGATGCTTTGAAAGATTCTAATGTCCCTTCATACTGCTAACTAGGAAGGAGATATCGTCCATAAATAATACAAGACTGGTGGGCACCATCCAGCCAAGGCTAAGAGAGCCTCTCTGCTTTAGGTCTCATTGAAGTCAGCAGAAGAGAATTAAGTTAATGCCTGACACTGTTGAAATTGAAATCAAGGGATGTGAAAATGCTCTTCACTGTGGAATACTCATGCAGCACGCTCAATCCTGGTTGTATGATCTGTATGAAATGTAAATATAGAAAAGATACAAACACTTTGGTCCACACAGGAGAAACCATCAGGTCTGGTCATTGAAGAAGTTAACACGCAACGCAGCCCAAGTTAATCCTTCAAACTAAAATAATATTTTCACAATTGGCACGAGGGAAGGATAAGTTCTCTCTGCAAAGCTGCTGAGCAGAGTGATGAGTTATTACTTGGATGGGAGACCACTCCTCTAGTTTGCTGCATTGAGCAGGGGGTTGGACTCGATAGCCTAGTTTAGGACTATTTTACAAAAAGAAATAAAGAACCATTGCAAAACTTAGCTAGAGATAGTCTTTGCCAAAATAACAATCTGAGAAGGGTGTCTCCTCTCCTACTGTGGAGTGGAGTGATAGGAATAACCAACAGAAAGTGATTATGTATGGAAGGAAAATATGCTTATAGATTTCATAGATTATAGTGTTGGAAGATATTATAGATTAGGATCTCAATTATAGTTATTGTAGTCTACTTTGAAGATCAGACAATGTGTTGAGGCTCCGGTGTGTGTGTGTGTGTGTGTGTGTGTGTGTGTGTTAACCCTTTCCTCCCATTCCCTTTACCCTGTTGTAAATTCAGCCCAAACCTCAAAGCTGTATTAGCTCCGTGGGGGTGGAATAGGTACAGACAGATACACAACACAACACAAGTGCATGTTGTTGAGTATAATACTAACACAAATAACAATCTAGTAATCTCACCTTTTTTAAGGCCAAGGACGAGGTCAGATAAGATTTATGCACAAAGAAGCAAATGCTTGAAACCAAAATGTGATCTTGAACATTGTTTCTGTTTAAAACACAACTCCCACCCCCACATCAATCAAGTAATGTATGTGTATGCTGCTGTAACAACAAGCACCACCACCAACTCTCTCTCTCTCTCACACACACACGTACACATACTGACACACATGACATGCACGGAAAAATAGATGGGGGTGGGAGTTGACAAAACGTCGGGTCTGCGCTGGGGAGTGTGTGTGGGAAAGAGAATGCATACTCTCCATGCTCATGGTGATTGGTGACACAATAATGAGTTCTCTGACTCTGCTCTCCAGAAGAATCTGTTCTGTGGGGGGGGGCATGCAAAACGCCACTCCTCCCAATCCCACCCATCTCCTGTTCCCCCCCCCCCCAAGCCACCACACCTCTTTAAAATTTTGAATATTTGTTTTCCGTGTTTACAGGGATCACTTACTTGCTTCTTTGGAGCACTGCAATAATGAAACTGCAGCGCCACCTACTGGAGAAAGCAAGCAAGTGAAACCTGGGCCCCCTGCTGGGAGATATAAGGAATCAGCTTTATTGTTTTGTAGCTTTACTGTATGTACCAAAGTGTCTCCCTACCTTTCTCCTTCCCTCATTTCCCACCCTTTGTGGTAATCGGTTTACCTGAATAAACCTTCTTGGTTTTACCCCACACGGCGTTTGTGGTTGCTCTGCGGTTCAGCGCTAAATCCAGGGTATAGACAAGGGCAAGTCCCTGAGAGATGAGGACTGCAGAGCTAAGGCTGGCAGTCTGGCACCTTGGGATCTCTGAGTCTTGCGAAGAAAGGGTGGGTTGGCAGAGTCAGCCAGTCCCCCTTCCTTCACATTATTATTATTCAGTAGAATACGTAAAGATCATGTTGCTATGGTCTACATAAGGTGTTAACATATTTACATTGAAAGCCTTGGAGGTTTGGGCAGAATTGGTAAAATCCAGCAAATATATAGGTAACTTCACTCAACCTTTGCTTCACCACAAGGGGTCCCTCCCACATTGAAAATCACTTGTCAGGTTTGGTTGGCTTCAGAGCAAGCACTTTGTCAACCAGCTGGAAAATTCTCATTTTGGCTTTAGCATCGCATCAGGCTCAGGCCTGACTGCTGTGGGCTTGCAACAAACGATCTCCAGCCACCTCCCAAACATCCTTTAAGGTATTGTATAGCTTTTGCATGCGACCCACAAATGAATTTGGGGTAGAGTCCAACTTTCCCTCCCATTCCACCTTTAGTAAGGCCAAGGGGCTGCATACATCTTTCCCAAAAATCATTTCGTTTGGACACACAAGCCAGTGCCCCTGTCCAACAACTATGTCTTCGGAAATCAGAACTTCATTTGACTCCACTTGATATGTCCCAGCTGCAGCAGTCTTGTGGTGGCGGGTGCACCAGGCAGGCTCCTCCCCCTTTGTCCTGTTTATGGCTGGCTTCAATTGTCAAAGGCAAACAAAAGGAGCTGGCTCCAAAATGATAAGATACAAAAGTGCAAACAGCACCAGAGCCAGAAAAAGTAATACATGAAATGTCAACAAGCAAATAGAATGTGAGACTATTAATAATATAATTCACTAATTTGCAAAAAGAATGCTGGTATTATACTTTGAGACTAATAATAAACTCATAACCATTCAAGTGCAAATTAAAAAGAATACTGATACTGTGTTTTGAAAATAATACACTGATAACAGTACAAGTTCACATAGTACAAGTTCAAGTTACAAGAGTGCTGGCTAGCAGCTTGTTTCGGAGTCTTCATCAGAATGTACACAAGATTCTTCACAGTGTAATACAGTTGAATTGATTCTTCTCATATATTCCTCAGAAATTCTGTAATACAAATTATCTTACAATCAAAACATTGAAAGTATTGTACTTAAAACAATTGTATAAATACAATACTTATACAAAATATAATTCTCACCCTTCAGAAGAGGAACACTAAGGCAACAGAGGTGAAGTCTCCAAGAGTAATATTGTGCTGTTTTCGAAATCCTATCCAAAAATATTGTCAAAATCTTATTAACATAGTATAAAAATGTTATTAACATAGTATAAAAGTATGAAATGCCCAAAAGATAAAAACGGGGAATAAAGCATACTTATTATTACCTCTGTAAGACTCTCTTCACTGCAACCCTGACTGATCTGGAACATATCCCTGGGTGTGTTGGGCTAGCTCCCGTGATTAGACGCTCTCCCACGTATGGTTTATAAAGGCAGCTGTACAACGTTCACTGTTGAAAATTCCTCCCTCCTTAAAGTGCTAGTTTCCATCATAATAAAGAAGGTGTTACATGTTGTAAAAGATCTTAAAGGGTCCTTCATCAGGTGTAATCATCATTTACAAAAAAACATCTAATTTATCATTAAGTCCATGGGGTGTCATGGTAGAGAAAGTATGAATCCAAAATGCTTCCCTCTGGGATTAAGAGTGTCTGAGATATAGTGTGTATATGCTCTATTGCAAAAAATCTCAGATCTGTTGCTTTATGATGTGAATCTATAAAATGAGTAGTTAATGGGGCATCATCTAATATACCTCTTCGAATCTTGCTCTTCTAAGGGGTCTTGTCATTTGTCCAATATACAATTTTGGACATGGGCACAAAATCCCATATATTTATTTATTATATATCATATATCACAAAAGAGGTGTTGCATGTTGTGAAGGATCTTAAAGAAAACACTTTTTGATCAAATGGATTATGAAATTCATTGATTTCTAAAGATTGGGGACAGCAGGAGCAATGTCTGCATCTGTGATGCCCCTTATGTTGAGATTCCATTATACAGTTACTAATATCTGAATGCACCAATTTGTCGGATAAATTTGATGTTCTTCTAAATCCTATAACTGGGGGAGTTGAGCATCCCGCTATGTCTTGAATGTGCCAGTGTTTATGTATAATTCTCCTGATGTTATAGGATAAATGATTAAACTCGATAGACCAAAACAATCTATGTTTCTCACTCCTATGTTTGATTTTGAATAAGGAGGATCTAGAGATCTGATTAGCTCTATATTTAGATTTGTCGATAACACGTTCAGGGAAACCCCTGAATCGGAGCTCCCTCGAAAACCTAGATGTTTCTTCCCTATATATATTTAGAACAGTTTTTCCTGAGTCGTAAAAACTGTCCAAATGGTACATCATCCTTCAATTGCTTGGGATGATGACTGGTATAATGAAGAATAGAATTTCTATCAGTTGATTTCAAAAAAACATTTAACATTAATACTGGTAGAATCAATAGAGACTATTACATCCAAAAATGAAATATTGGTGGAATCACTGTGACAAGTAAATTGAACATAGTCACTAATAGAATTTATCCACTCAAAGAAATCTTGCAGATGTGATCTTTGAGAGAAAATAATGAAAATATCATCTATAAATCTCCCATAATACCTTAACTTTTTAAAGGGATTACATTGTTCATTCAAAATGAATTGATTCTCCAGGTCAGTCATATATAGATTTTGCCACACTGGGTACCACCGGGCTACCCATGGCTACCCCCTGAATCTGATAATAGAAATCTTTATCAAAACGAAAATATTTTTTCTCTAAAATAATATTCAACAAATCCAGTAGAAAATGTGTTGGTGGATCCCATGATCTACGTGTATTCAAAACTGATTCAATAACTCTTCTAGCCCCCTCATGGGGGTTGAAGTGTAAAGAGAATTTACATCCATAGTCAATGAAGTGTATTTGTCTATTTTCAGTCCTTCTGCTTGCTGTATGAAGTGGGCAGCAGTATCTCTAATAATCGGGATTGTATAACAAAGGGTTTTTAAAAAGAGTCTAAATACTGAGAAATGGGTTCTAAGATGGACCCCGAACCTGGGAACCTGAAACAATGGGTCTTTCTGGTGGTGGAAAGCCTTCCTTTTGTATCTTGGGTAAAGCATAAAAAACCGGAATTCTTGGAGATTCCTTGATTAGAAATCTCCCGGTTTCAGGGTCTATATACCCCAAAGACATGGCCTCTCGTATAACTGTTTGAATTATAAATTGTATATGTTTTGTGGGGTCCCTACCAATATGGGCATAACTACTAGTATCATTTAATTGGCGTAGAACTTCTTTACAATAATCTGCTCTATTTAATATGACTATAGCACCTACTGGTTGCTATAATGTTGTCCACTGAATAAACCTTGTCCACTGGTTTAATAATGATGTTTCTATTCAAAGATAGCGAATTTATTGCTTGACTGTCAACACGAGATAGATTATGACAGTCATAAAAAAAAAAATCGCGAGTTTTTTCTTCGAGTAAGCTCTGCTCGCTGATCACACAGCATAATTAACGAGCATTGTGAACTTAAAAAGAAGTTCTCCCCCATTAACAGAGATATCTTCTTAGCTCTGCGAGCCAGAGCTGTAATACAGGTTTTTCTTTTGAGATTCAAAAAACAGAGCTGTAATACAGGTTTTTCCAAGAGATTCAAAGACTATTGCCACTGCCAGCCACAGCTTGCTGTGTTCAAATCAGCATAATCCCTTACGAAAGGAATTTAGCAATTTAGCATATCAGTGGGTTTGCTTCCTTCCCTCTCAGAGTTAGAAAAAAAAAGGTTACCTTAAAATCAATTGGCACATGACATGTCTATAAAACTAAATCTATAAAACATAATACTGAGCAGGCTTCCCTCTCAGACAGTCAGAGTTAGAACTAGAAAAAAAGTTACCTTAAAATCAATTAGCACATGCCTATAAAATCTATAACACAAAATCTATAACACAAAATACTTTTTCATTCTAAGTTGCCAGCCACAGCTTGCTGTTCAAATTAGCATAATCCCTTAGCAAGAAATTTAGCATATCAGTGGGTTTTCTTAAGTCAATTAAGAAACACAAACAGAGGCACACAAAAGATCTTGCTGTTCATGATGACTCAGTTGGATTCGAATTTGCAGGATGATCGGTCAGTCTGACGTTGGGGTTCAGTCCAAGGTCATTCACAGAAGTCCAGGTATAGCAACAAAGGCAAGGGGTCAAGAGCAAGGTCCAAGGTGAAGAAGCTGGGTCAGACATTTTCAGTAGCCTTAACAATGCTGCAGCTAATTACACAGGCCTGGTGTGCGATATGGCATTCTGCCTGAGAGAAGACCTGTGCTTTTCTTTTCAAACGGTGGCATTCTTGGGGCTTGGGTGGTCTTCCATCTCTGACTCACAGTCCGAGTCTCTATGGGGAGAGGGAAGACTGCCCTTGTTCACTCTTGAGGGCCCTGGTTCTTCATCCACTGCCAATGTGTCTTCCTCCTATGGACTTTGAAGAAGCTCGAGTGCAAGGTGAAAGGGAGAAACGTGCTTATTTATTTATTTATTTATTATTTGCATTTATCCATCGCCCATCTGGCCGGCCAACCGGCCACCCTGGGCGATGTACAGAAAGCGAAAAGCATGTCAAATAAATCCTTTACAGGACCATCTTCCATCTGGTAACCTGTGTCCTCACTGTGGGAAGCTGTGTGGATCTAGAATTGGCCTCCACAGTCACTTACGGACCCATCGCTAGAGTCTACACAATTTTCTTTAGAATTTTCCTCCTTTTAAAATCTCCTTTTTGTAAATTTTCTTTTTTTCATCCTGGAAGACAATCTTACTCGGTCACGAGTGATCGCCTGACTGACCTGTTTCTTCCTCTTTCTCAGGAACCAGGGCATCCTTGCAGCTAGGTGAGTCAAGCTCTTCCTCAGATGAGGACTCAAGCAGAGGCATGACATCACTCCCCTTCCCAAGATTCCCCCCAGGCATGTTTGTGGGGCCAGGTTTCTCTAGGTACTGATGATGAAAATGGCAGATGAGGTTTGGAGTATGTACATTTGAGGCATCCTCCCAAGAGCGATCCTCTGGGCCATACTTCTTCCAATCAATAAAGTATTGGAGGTGTCCTCGCCATCTCCGAGAATCTAGAATGTGGGCTGTTTCATATTCGTCTTCATTATCTTCTTGCACAGGTGGTGGAGCCTGTGAGGGTGTTTGAAAAGGGTGTGCTGGCAGGTCAGGAGTTAGCAGGGAGCGATGGAACACTGGGTGGTGTAGAGATGGGGGCAGCTGGAGACAGTATGCCACCAGGTTAATCTGGGCGATGATGGGAAGGGGGCCAATAAAACGGGCATCTAATTTGTGGGTTGGTCTCCGTGTTGGGTGATACAGAAACATTTAAAAAGCATTGGCAACAGCAGCCAGGTGTGTGTGTGTGTGTGTGTGTGTGTTACGAGTGTATTATTGGGCCTGTTTGGATTTCATTTAACCAGCTTGCTGGACCCCACTAAAAGCAGGATCCGGTGGGAATAGATCCAGCAGGGCCGGTGCAAAGCAGTTTGGGTACCCTAGGCAAGATCAGATATTTAGCGCCCCCCCTTCCCACTTGAGCCCTCCTTCCCTCCAGCCCTATGCCCATTATGAAATAAAAGTCAATTTGCAAAACCTAAAAAAATTATCATAAACATTGACAAACATACATAAAATACATGTTGATAAAAAATTCCTGGTGAAGTGTGACAGAAACTACATTTAATGTTTAAAACTTCATTTTCCTTGCCTTTTTCTTGGCAAACTGGCAAACCATTTCTTTAATGTCTAAAGAAGATGCTAGCTGAGATTCAATTGAAATGGTTGCCAAGCCAACCAGTCTCTCCTGGCACATTGCTGAACGCAGATAATTTTTAAATTAATTTTAATTTGGAAAAACTTCTTTCTCCACTGGCCACTGAAACTGGTAATTCTGAGTGCCACTGAAACATTGGGGAAACTTTCAACCAATTTATGCTGCAATAGAAAATGCCGGACCTCCTGGGGATGCATAGTGTTGGGGAGCCTTCTGGCAATGGCTTACAGCTCACCACACAATTCTTCTGCATCTATATCCTTGCTGGCTCCATGAGTAAGAGACTCCTCCAAAGACTTGCACTTACTAAGAATATCCTCTGTGGGTAGTTCGGAAATCTTGACGATGTCATACAGGAACCCAAATGATGAGCCGTGTTGTTCAATCTGATGGAACCTTTCATTTATAGATTCTGTTGCCACATCTAAAATGGCATAATAAAAAAAGTTAACCTTGTAGTTCTCTTTGGGATCCTGGACAGCCTCATCCTGGGCTTCATAATCAAACTGCCTTCTCTTTCTCCTTTGTCTCGATCGATTTGCTTCAAAAGTGGGCTCAATTTCCAACTCTTTAGCTATTTCCGTTGCATCCACCAATATTTTCTGGAAGCTCTCTTCACTTCGGAGAGTACTAATGTACTTTTTGGTGTTTTCTAGCTGTTTAATTCCCACTCTCAAGTCACTTGTTTTCTCTTGTAGAAATTTGCTAGTGACATTCACTTCAAACAAAATGTTGTACCAGGTAATAAGCGATACTATAAACGAAAATTTAGCTGTATTATTGGCCAGTGTTTGCGACTCAGATCGTGTCATAGCTCCAGCTGACCCCTTCTGACTTGTATCTTCAGATATCTCAATCAGAGCATCATAGACTTTGTCCAGGTTGTATCTCAGTGGTTTCAGAGCATCAATTCTACTTTCCCACCTTGTTTCACTGAGTGGTTTTACAGTCAGACCACCGAGATCAGTGATGTGACTTTTGAGGACTCCCCAACGCCGAGTAGACCCTGAGAAAAAATTGGATATTTGCTGCATCAAACCAAAGAAATTCACTGCCTCCAGCCTCCAGGCAACTCTTGGCTGCATCATTGACAACTAGATTCAGTGAGTGAGCATTGCAAGGTACAAAGAAGGCACGTGGATTTAGATTCAGTATCCTCTTCTGCACTCCATTTTCCTTGCCCTTCATGTCACTGCCATTGTCATAGCCTTGTCCTCTCATATTTTCAACTTTCAATCCCATATCTTTGAGCTGCTCAAATAGAACTTCAGCCAAGAATGCCCCTGTAGTCTCTTGTAACGGGATGAATCTAAGAAAATGCTCTGATTTGCGCTTCGGTTTCATTCAAGTGAACAAAACAAAGAATCATGGTCATCTCTTCAGTGTGGCTGACATCTGGGGTGCAGTCAAGGATAACCGAATAGTATTTTGCTGACTTGACTGCTTCTGTAATCTGTTGCTTGATTGTAGTAGCTAAAATTTGTATTAATTCATTCTGGATGTCTTTGCTGAGATAATGTACATAAGTTTCTTTGTCAGTAACCCTCCGCAAGTGTTCCATCATCGGGATCAAAGAGGGCCAAATACTCAACAAATTTGAGAAAGTTCCCATTCCCAGATGTGAAGAGTTTTTCATTTGATCCACGGAATGCTAAATTTTGCATTCCAAGTACCCTTGTTAATCAAATGAGGCGCTCAAGACCTGTTTCCAATATTCCTCTCGTTGTTTAATTTGCTGTTGATTTGTCTTATCTATTGTCTTGCCTTCTGCTAGCCGCACCTCGAATTCTCTCCAAGCTTGATAGCTTTCTAGGTGTGATGGACTTCTCTCATGTGAGGACAAAATTGCAGAAAGATTTTTCCAATCTTTACAGCCACTTTCTTGCATAGATGAGATGCCAGCCTTCTTGATAAATAGCTTACAGCAAAAGCAGAATACTACATCTCTAGATCTGGAATACATCAACCATGGGCGGCACATCTCCTCCCTATTTGCAAGCCTTCTTTTGTAATGGAGCTGAGAAAATCTTCTATTGTGTGAATTCCTTGGGAAGTCATGGGCACAAACCTGCTGTGGCCCCCTTTGCACTAGAAGTGCAGTAATGTTTCCAATATTATCAGAGGGCCATGTGGCAGGGTCACTGTAATCCAACTCTGGTTCAACTTGTTGCACAACTTGAACTGTATTGTCTGTTGGATTCCGCTACTGGGGGGAAAACAAAACAATGTCCCCCAGCAGCAGCAGATGTACCGGTAGCAGTGGTGTTACAGTGGCATTAGTGGCTGAGGCTAGTCCAGTAAGTAAAACAAAACACAAGCCAGTTTACTCACAAAAAGATTTACTAAAAACTAAGGCTTGAAAATAAAACACAGGAACAAAGCATACACAGAGTGCAAGACACAAATTACAGAGAACAGTACATTAGACACAAAAATGAATGACTGTCTAAACATATACAACTTTCTCTTACAAACCAAATGCTTACTCATAAAACTCCCAACTCCCAACAAGAAGAAACTCATTGTTAACCTTATATACATTATGTACAGGCACACCCATTGTATGAGGTAATGCCACCTGCATATAATTTACGGCTCCCAGCTCAAGCGACCTTGGAGCCATCCAGAAAAAAACCTGTAACTGTATAACTGTGGTAAAGGGGAATGAGCTCATAGCTAGATCTTGAACAGAACTGCACCTGTTACCAAGGCCAGCTTTCTTACCCGAAACCAAACCAGAATAGTAGACTCCATATTCTGACATTGTCTTGATTATTATCATTTATCTCTGCCTGGTTTTCCTCTTTAGTTGGAAGTGGAACCATGACTTCTTTATCTTGCTCATCTGGACAATCTTCCACTTCAATAGTTTGGGTCCCAGGTTCTTCTGGCAGTTCTGTAGATGACTTTTGCTTTTTAAGGTATTTTAGGAAAGAGCCCTCTTGTTTTGCTTGCTCTTTGGCCTTTTCAGTCCTCCTCTTACGGTATTGTGCCCCTGAAGGCTTTTTATTATCCATATCTCTGTAAAGGGTGAAATTCACAGTACAATATATCTGAGGTTTCAGATGAAGAGTCAGCGTAAAAAAATGTGTATTTTTAAGTAAAGAGAGAGAGCATAATAAACTGAAAAAATATTTCACTACAGTTGTTGTAATACATTTTATAACATTCTATTATTTGGACTAATAAATCAAGCCCATGAGAAATGCATTTAAGGTTCTGTTACAAACGCAAAACAGAAACACATTACAGATTTCTTTACTAAATTAAATTACAATAAAAATGTCATGTAATATATAACATACATGTTTATTTTAGACTCTGGCAGTTTTATGTTGTTTTATATCTTTGCTGTGCTTTGTAAATTTTATGTTGAAATAAAACACATTTTGTGTAGCTGGTTAAATATATTTAAACTAGCTTAAATAAAATACCCATTACTGAAATTAGGCCATGCTGTTTTATGTAGGTACTGTTAGTGTAACACAATCTATTCTAGGCCATCTAGAATTGTGAAATTCCATTTACTACAAGTCAAGATATGATTGGTAAAACAAACTTGGTAAAACACGCATTTTAGTGCTGTATTTTTTTCCAAGGCATTTCTGGCGCCCCCTTTAGCCGTGCGCCCTAGGCAGCTGCGTAGTTGGCCTAATGGTAGCACTGGCCCTGGGCACGGAGAACTGCTCCGCGCTGCGGAGAGGCAGGGGGGCTGCCGCGGCGGAGAGACAAGGCAGCGGAGAGGCGCCCCCCCCCCCGAAAGGTTCGTGGACACCACTACTTCTAAAGACCACTCCCCTCCCAAGATGGGATTTGTAAGCCTTTTTCCCATACTTGGAGAAACCCTTTCTGTTGAGCCAAAAGACTGGCATTTTGCCTTGTTGCCATTACACCTGGCAATCCTCAGATCGCCCTTCCTGAATTTAGAAGCAGAATAGAGAAGGTAAAGGATGAAGAAATATGTTAGTGCTTGCTGGTTCCTGCATATGGGGTTGGTTTTTCCCCCCCTTCTTCTCCCTTTCCTTCTTCCCACCTTCTTTAATTGGCTTTCTTTCTCTCCCTTTGCTGCTGCTCATCGAATCCAGCGCTGTGCAGAAAAGAGCAACTGGAGAGGGGTGGAAAGAAACTTTTACAAAAAGAGTTAAGTTAGCTGCTTTCTTTCTTTTTTTAAACTGCTGTGTGTTTGCTTCTGCGTGTGTTCTGCAAAGGCTGGTTTCTTCCAGGCAATTCCATCCACTTTCCAAGGAACTTAAATATTACTCATGAGTCAGGACTACAAAGTTTGTTTGATTCCCCCCCCCCTTCTCATCCCCTTGTCATCCGTTTTTACAAAAGGTTTGTGTAGTTACTGTTTTTAATTGTTGGGTGGGGGGGGGGTAATTATTCATAGAAAGGTAAAACAAATCTTAAGAAGGTGGGGCGGGTGAGAAGAAGGGGGGACACGTCTAACTATCTGCCACCTTAAGGAATCTTTTGGTTTTTCTTACCTTCGCTTCAAAGTAAGAAAAACCAAATTTTTTAATTAAAAAAATAAGTGCTGCCTACCTTTGGCGTCTCCTCTCCTCCAGCCCTTCTTTCTTCAGCTGCGCTCTGCCTGGCTCCACGGCTACTGGAGTAACATTTAAATGGTTCCCCTGCACCGAGGTGGTGCAGCATGAAAAAGGAACCTACCCGAGTCGAGTCTAGAGTCCCATTAAAAATATAGGGACTCGAGTGGGAGGGAGGACTCAGTCGGACTTGCGAGTCTAGTCTTGGAGTCCGAGTCCCCATCCCTGGCACGCATGCACGCAGCTGAAGAAAGCTCAGCAGTGGCGGAGCAGCAGCATGGGCTAACAGGAGGACCCGGCTGGCCTGGACACGCACAGGGACCCCGTCACCCTGGTGCCCTCTCACGGAAAGCCGCTGACGTGGCCATTCCCCTGACTGAATGGGCCTTGATGCCCTCCGGGGCCTGGAGGCCACTGGAGAAGTATGCCATCGTGATGCAATCGCGCAGCCATCGTGCCAGGGAGGCCGCTGACACCTTCTTTCCTAAGGAGGAGTCTCTGAAGGAGACAAATAGCGAGCTGTGCTGCCGGAGTGGCTTTGTTCTATCTAGATAGAACTTGACCGCTCGCATTGCATCAAGCGTGTGCCACTCCTTCTCCAGGGGGGAGGGCAAAAGGAAGGGATCACTAAGTCTTCTGACCTGTGGAATGGGGAGTTGACCTTTGGTATGAAGGTTAGGTCCGTGCGCAGGATCAGCTTGTCTCTGTGGAAGATGCAGAGATCTTTGCTGTATGACAGTGCACCTAGTTCTGAGACCCTTCTGGCGGAAGTGATCACTACTAGACAAATAGTCTTCAAGGTCAGTACCTAGTGGCTCAAAGGGGTGTTTTGTTAATGCTTTGAGCACTACGTTGAGGCTCCAGGTGGGGAACCTGTGGACTGGGGGGGGGGGCTTATCAGGGCAGCCGCCCTGAGCAATCTCTTGATGTGTCGGTGTTCTCCGAGGGGTGACCCCCTGGCGTCGCCCAGCACTGAGCCCAGTGCTGCTACTTGGCGCTTGAGTGTGCTCGTCCTAAGGCCCGAGGACAGCCCCTCTTGGAGGGAATCAAGGATGTCTGGTGTGTCTGCTCTTAGTGGGTCCCTCCCCGTGGTTTGTAGGTGCGGTTGTATGTCTTGTGTGTGGGGAGGGCCTCCTGGAGTCCAGGAGTGTACTGGTTACCTTATCGGAGTAACAACGTTTGGTTAGGAGGCCCCGTTCAGTTTCCAGGCGGTCAGCTTCAGGAATCCTGGGTCTTGGTGAAAGATCAGGCCCTGGCTGAGAAGGTCGTGCTTGAAGGGTCTCCCAACTGCCCGGTTTACTAGGTCGGGGAACCACAGCCGTCTTGCCCAATGAGGAGCCACTAAGATGATTTGTGCTTGTAGATTCCTGATTCTTTGAATTATTTTGGGAATTAGGGGAAGTGGCGGGAAGGTGTACAGCAGGCCCTCTGGCCAGTGGCTGGTGAGGGCATCCGTGAACTCTGCCCCTCTTGTTTGGTAGCAACTGGTGAAACGTAGCTTCGTGTTCTGTGGGTTCGTGTAGAGATCCAGACATGGGTGACCCAGGATCTTGACCAGGAGGTTGAAGGCTTCTGGGTGTAGGGACCATTCACCTTGGTCTAGAATGGTGGTGCTGTGGTGCTGGGAGATTTATGATCCAATCTGTGTGCTAACAGATGCCTGGAATTCCACACACAGACCTTAACAGGATCTCACCCCCCCTGTGCAGCGTCAGATCCAGCTTCACCAGCCCAGCCTGCCCTTGTAATGACACTTGCTTCCAGCTTCCCCGTTGCAGATTAATCCATGGAGTCAGGAAACGCTCTGGAACACCACAGGTTCTAATTCTACCTGTTTATTTACTTATCAAGCAAAGTTCTACAGAGTATACATTCCCTAGTTACAGTCCATGTGCAGAGTATAAATGCATAGCAAGCATTAAGTCCAGTGGAGTAAGTTGAGCTTCACTCCACCTCAGCAAAGGCGTTACATTGTTTCAGGAACAAAGGAAAAGAACAAGGAAAAGATGAAGAAAACCTTCCCCTTAAAATGGCTCCTGACTGAACAAGTCAGTACGTCATCAGAACATACAAACCATGTGACTGTTTCATTTCCCATAGTTCTGACTCTCATACCTCTGAGAATAGATTCTGTATAGACACTACAGACCTGTTTACAGAGCCATGCTGTACGTGTAAACAATGTACTGCAGCTGGTAAAGTGATACATATCACAACATATTGTCCTGCTGAGCCAATCGGTCTGTACGTTCATGATGCCGCTCAGGTGCTCGGCCCTGATGGAGCTGAGGTGACGTGCCCAATTGAACAGGGACATGGCTTCCTTCTGTAGTGCCCTGGACCTTGTGCCGCCTTGCTTGTTCACATAGGCCTTTGTCACTACAATGTCCATCATTACCAGGACATGATGCCCTGACAGTGCTGAGGCAAATTGCTTGAGCGCTAGCTTCATTGCTCTCAGCTCTAGGAGGTTGTTGGATAATCGAGTCTCTTGCTCAGACCAGAGCCCTTGTGCATGCCCACCCTGGCAGACTGCCCCCCATCCTGTTAGGCATGTGTCCGTTGTTAGCGTGATGCATGTGGGAGCTTGAATTGGGACTCCCTGGGAGAGGTGTGCTGGGTGGCACCACCATTTCAGTGATTTGGCTATTGGGGGGGGGGGGGGAGAGCTAGAGGCTGGTTGAGATTACGGGCAAGCTCGAGCTGGTAGTCTAGGGAGGAAGGTCTGCAGGGGCCTGGAGTGGAACCTGGCCCACTGCACAGAGTCCTGGCAGTGGCAGGACACCATCATCCCCAGGAGCTTGGCTAGTTCCTTGAGTGGGACCCTGTCTCTGGAGAGGAGGTGTGTTGCGAGCCGGCTCATTGATGTTTGCCTGTCGCGGGACAGGATCATCATGTCCCTGAACTGTGTTCAGGGAAACGCCTAGGTGTGTAAGTACCTGAGAAGGAGAGAAGGAGCTCTTCTTTGCGTTGATCAGGAACCCCAGGCTGCACAGCGTTGACATCGCCAGGTTTGTGTCTTCGATGCTTTGCGTGTGTGAGCAGGAGCGAATCAGGATGTCGTCCAGATAAGGGTGTAGCTGGACTCCCTTCGTATGTAGGAGTGCCACCGGGGCAAGCAGCACCTTCGTGAAGACCCTCGGAGCTGTAGACAGGCTGAAGGGGAGGGCTCTCAACTGGAATTGCTTGCTGCCGTAGCTGAAACGCAGGAACTTGCGGTGGGCTGGGCGTATGGGGATGTGGAGATAGGCCTCTGTCAGGTCTGTTGAGGAGAGGAAGTCTCCCTTCCGCAGGCACTCTTTGATGGAATTGAGTGTCTCCATCTTGAACTTCTGCTTCTTCAGGAAGCGGTTGACTTTAAGTTTAGGATGGGCCGTGCTCCACCATCTCACTTTGGAACAGTGAAGAAGACTGAGAAGATTCTTTGGTTCCTCTGCGTCTTTGGGACTTTCTCGATTGCTCGGATGCGTAGAAGGTGCTGGATGGCTGACACGTTCCTCGGGTGCTTGGGTCCTGAAAAAACTCTTGGCTTTTTCCTGAATTCTAAGGAGTAGCCCTTTTGGATTATTTCCAGAAGCCAGCGGTCGGAGAAGAGCTGTCCCCAGGTCTCTGAGAAGACGTGGAGTTTCCCTCCCACCGGGGGAGGGGAGCAGTCAGGCAGGGTTGGACTTTTTGATCTGGCCGGGGGTGCCCTTACGCGATCCTCCCTTCGCGTTGGTGCGGCCTCCTGATGATAAGTTGTGGTTGGTGGAGGAGGAGGTAGACGAAGAGTTGCTCCTGGTGAAACGAAAGGAGCCATACTTCTGGGAAGGGCACTTGGAGTCCTTCTGGGAATTCGGCAGGGCTTTTTTCTGGTCTTTGTCTCTACTAGGACGTGCTCCAGGGGATCCCTGAAAAGCTGTTTCCCAGCAAAGGGAACGCTAGCTAGGCTAGACTTAGTCTTGCCATCGACCCCCCAGTTGCGCAGCCATAGGTTTCACCTAGCCACTACGCTGGAAGCTGCTGCCCTTCTTCCTAGTTGGAAGGAGTCTAGGGAGGCATCAGCCAGGAAGGATGCTGCAGTGTGGGTGTCCTTTATGAACTCTTTGATATCTCTGGAGCTGGGCTTCCCCTGGAGTAGCCTGTCTGCCCTCAGACGGAGGACGCATGCCACTATGGTTGGCTGTATTGGAGGCCCTGATGGAGGTAGTGGAAGCCTCAAAACACTTAAGGAGCATCGTGTCAGCCCTCCTGTCGTGGTGGTCTGGAAGTTTATATCTTTCAACAGGCATCAGGGATTTGGAAGTCAGGGCGGAGACTGTGTCATCGACCTATTGCTCTATATCTTTTTCTGCCAGGCGATAGAGCTTTATGCAGGCGTGATGTGGAGGCTTAGGGTTGGCTGTCTTGGACCACTCCTGCTGGAGTACTTTCCGTAGGTTCCACGGGATGGGAACAGTGGGATTTCATAGATCATAAGAGTTTGAAGGAACCTACAAGGTTATTGAGTCCAACCCCCTGCTCAATGCAGGAAACTAGAGGAGGGGTCTCCCTATTGGCATGTAGAGGAAACCACTTGAGCTGTAGTCCTCAGTAACAGAATGGTTAAACAGAAGCAGAGAGAAGCAGTAGTAGATTATATATATATATATATATATATATATAGTGCAGTTTATTTAAGACAGTCCATCACAGCAATGCATTCTCCCTGTGCAAAGAGAGCTTATCATTCCATCTTTAACAGCAGTTTCAAAGTATAGTAGTACACACGCGAGGCACACAGTAATACGAGCCGCTGCTACTGCTGCAGAGTCACAGCCACAGCACAGCTGCTTCAAATAGCTGTGATAACAATGCCTCACCCTGCCAGCACTCGCATGACTGTGTGCTGAGTCATAGTGCTCACTCAGGATGTTGATGTGTAAGTGAAATGTCAACATCCCCCTGCTTTTCGTATACACATCAACGGCAAAGTAATTTAGTACAACAGCAACCGTTTTGTTAATTTCTGATTCTGTTCTTTACCAACCAGTTGTGACAGAAGATCTGCAGGAATTTCTTTACCTGCCAAATACAGAACTTCTATCAAGCCACCTTTTATTCATTCTTTTGCATGAGTTTATTATTTATTTATTTATTATATTTATACCCCACCTTTTTTCCTGCAAGGAACCCAAGGCGGCTTACATAATCCCCCTCCTCCTCTCCACTTTATCCTCACAACAACCCTTAGTTTGATTTGTAAATATTTAGTTCTTTGTTTATTGCTTTCTGTTTTCAGAATAGCAATACTGGCTTGATTATCTTGATAAACTGCAATAGGTTTATTCACATCAACCTTGGCATCCTTAAACAATTGTAATAGGCATTCAATATTTACAATAGCATAATTAAGTGCATTAGGTTCAGCTTCGGTTGAACTTACTCACAGTTGTCTGTTTCTAACAAGACCAATCAAATAATGCATGATTGTAAAAATAACAAACTCCAGATGTGCTTCTACTATCCTTGTTATCGCTATCGAAGCTAGCATCTGCATGGATCTGTAAACCTCCTGTACATTGGTTTGTAAACCGTAGCCTGAAATGTAGAGTCCCTTTCAGGTAATGTACAACCCTTTTCAGAGCTTTCCATGATTGCTCTGTGGGGTTTACAGTTTGTCTACTCAGTAGATTTACACTGGCCGCAATATCTGATCTCGTAGCATGTGCAATGAAACTCAACTGTCCTAATATGCTTCTGTATAGTGTGACATCTTCAAACTGTTTGTTGTCATCATGTGTTTGAAAATCTACAACCATTGGTGTGTCTACAGTGTTAGCATCACTCAAATGTAACTTTTCAATTACATCCCTGATTTTCCTTGTTTGGTGCAGTAATATACTGCCTTCCTGGTCTTTCTCTACTTCTAATGAAAGATAGTTGGTTACCTCACCAAGACACTTTAACTCAAAATGTGTTTGGAGGTCTTGTACCAATTTGTCATATTGTTTCTTTTCAGTCCAGAAAATCAAAAGATCATCAACATAAAGTACATACATCCTATGTTTGTGTTCCTCCTTAACAAATAAACATTGATCTGCTACACCTTGTACAAAACCCAAATTTATGTTTTAGTTAAGATTGTGTCCCAACACCTAGCAGATTCCCTCAAACCATATAAAGATTTTTGCAGCTTGCAAACCAAGTCTTTCTTTACAGTGATGATACCATCTGGTGGCAACATGTAAATGTTTTCAGACAATTCGCCATACAGGAAAGCTGTTGTAACATCAAGATGTGACATATGCATACATTGTTCAGCAGCAATTTTAAACATCAATCTAATAGTTTCGAAGCGAATTGTTGGTGCAAACACTTCATGGTAATCCTGCCCTTCAGTCTGAGCAAACCCATGAGCAGCCAACCTAGCCTTGTGACGTACAACTTTCCCTGCCTGATCGGTTTTTACTTTAAAGATCCACCTGCTATCGATTAGTTTCATGGAAGGATGTTTCTTTACTAACTTCCATGTTTTGTTCTTCTCTAAAGAGTTCAGCTCTGCTTGCGTAACATTTAACCATGGTTTAGCATCTTCAGCAGACAGTTTTTCCACCTCTTTGTAATTTTGAGGTTCAAAAAAGACTTTTCCTGCAAATTCATCTTGATATCTTACAGGACGTATTGTAACTCGTTTTGTTCTACGTAACCCCCCTCCGTTCCTCATCAGAGCTATCAGGTTCCTTTTTTAGTGAACCGGCTAAATAAAGGTTTCTGTTCATCCTCATCACCTGAATTTCTTGGGGTTTCAGTATCAGATTCTCCTGACTGGTATGGGGTATTTTTAATGCTTTCATATTCTGAATCTGTCTCTGATTCTGAATCTGACTTTGAAACATTAGAAGCAGCACTATTAACAGAATATGATTGAAAAATTCCAACACCTTCCCAATTAACATTACATTCAACACTTCTAGTTAACCTTACAGTCTGGGTATCAGTCATAACACGATATGATCCATTCTCATATCCAAGAAATGTTCCTTGTAATCCCCTCTTGTCTAATTTTTGACCTTGGGGTGTGTGTACCCACATATCAGAACCAAAAATTTTGAAATGCTTTTCTCATATGGTGTACAATTCAAAACAGAACTAAAACTTCTATTATGCACATAATTGAAACAATTAAGAACTTCTGCCCAAAAATCATCAGTCAGGTTTGCATCATGCAATAAAGTCTTCAAACCTTGCAAAAGAGTTTGATTAGCTCTTTCACACAATCCATTTTGCCATGGAGAACGAGGACTTGCAACCATATGTTCAATTCCATGTTCACTTAGAAAAGCATTGAATTGTGCTGAACAAAATTCTCCTATATCTGAGAAAAAACATGTAACATGGGAACTATACCTGTTTTTTTACCCAGGCACAGAATGCTTTAAATTTGTCCAGAGCCTCTGCTTTCCTCTGTAACATGTACACAAAAGTGTATCTTATATACTGATCAATGAACACCATAAAATAACGTGCAAGATCACCGTGTACAAATTGAAATGCTTTTTCAGCTTTCCTCCTAGTTTGTTTTCCTTTGCGAGCTTGCCTTACTTTGTTTTGAGCACAGGATACACATTTCATGTGATAATCACATTTCTTCAAATGCATCCCAATAACTACTTTTTCCATTTTCTTTATAGCTTGAAAATTTAAATGACCAAATATCCTATGATAATTATGAATGCAAGTATCATGCAATGGTGCATTTGATTTTGAATTCATAGTTGTTGCCTCACAACCTTCATTTTCCTCATCATTATTACAAATACAATATGATAAAAGAAACAAAGCATCTCTTAGTTTACCATATAAGAACACCTTACCATTCTTCAGTATTTCACATTTAGTTGCAGTAAATCTTACAACAAAACCTTGCTCAGTAAGCTGAGAAATACTTAGCAAACTTTCAGACAAATCAGGAGCAAATAAACAAATTCTTATAGATGTGTTTAAACCTTTCAGAAATACAGTCCCATGACCACTTTCAAACACTTGCTTGTTTGCAAGATGAATAATTCCTTTTTGCTTTGTGAAAGACTGAAACAAAAATTTATCTTTACACATGTGAGGTGTTGCCCCACTGTCTATTACAAAATGATCCCACTTCTTAGTTACAGTGGATCTGGTAAACAATGCTTTAGTTCCAGAAGAAGAAGACTTTGGTGCCACCTGCTGTTTCCTCTTGCTTTTGCAATCCTTGTGGAAGTGACCTGTTTTGCCACATGCAAAACACTGACACACTTTTAATGCTGCTGCCTGCTCTTCACCCCTGCTGTTTCCTACAGGCGTCTGAGCAGCCTCAGACTCAACATGAAACTTTGTAGCAGCCCTTCTATCAACTTCAGACATGAGCCTTGCTTGAATTAGTTCAATAGTTAACTGTGCTGCAGGCAAAGTAGCCAACTGAGCAGCTACAGATTCAAAACTGTGATCCAGGCTGGTTAACACCACATAGCAAAACTGTAAATCAGGAATTACTACATCTCGGGACAGCAATTCATCTCGTAGTGAACGTAAGTACCTTAAATGTGCAGATACATCACCACCTGGAGATAGTTCAGCCCAATATAGTGTTTTAAAGAAGACAATGGTTGACCCAGCTTCTCGGCGGAGGTGGATGGTCTGCAAAGCTTGCCACATCAGTTGCTGTTGCCTTCCCACGGATGGTCTGACTGTTGGTCAGACACTGCCAGTGTGATCAAAGCTTTTGCTTTAACGTTGGCTGCAGTCCAAGCCGCTGAAACAGCCGCAGGAGGGCCATCAGTCACAGCCTGCCAAACACCTTCCATCTGGAGATAAGCCTCCATACGATGACTCCACATAGAAAAATTTGAGTCATCCAGTTGAGGGAAAGTGAAACCTTTTTCCCTGCGTTCAGCCATTCTGCCTGTCCAACAGCAATTAAGCCAAAGATTGATAGGCTGCTCTGTTCAGCATTCACTCCAGCAATATAAATCCAAACCGCTTTCTCCCACTGGGCCCATAACCGATATTGGCATGTAGAGGAAACCACTTGAGCTGTAGTCCTCAGTAAGAGTGGTTAAACAGAAGCAGAGAGAAGCAGTAGTAGATTTTTTTAATATATATATATATATAGTGCAGTTTATTTAAGACAGTCCATCACAGCAATGCATTCTCCCTGTGCAAAGAGAGCTTATCATTCCATCTTTAACAGCAGTTTCAAAGTATAGTAGTACACACGCGAGGCACACAGTAATACGAGCCGCTGCTACTGCTGCAGAGTCACAGCCACAGCACAGCTGCTTGAAATAGCTGTGATAACAATGCCTCACCCTGCCAGCACTCGCATGACTGTGTGCTGAGTCATAGTGCTCACTCAAGGATGTTGATGTGTAAGCGAAATGTCAACACTCCCATCCAAGTAATAACCAGGCCTGACCCTGCTTAGCTTTCCACGCTCAGACAAGCTGAGCCAGCATAAGCCACAAGCATGCGATGGCAGTTCTTCTGGTGGGAAAACTCATGGGTGTCCCACGCTTTCTGGTACCTGAGCCATGGAGACGCTGTTATTGCTTCACAGATCCACCTCAGCGAGAACTCTGGATAGCATCTTGGGGAAGGCTTCTGCTGCAAAGAGGCGTCCTTTTGGGGGTGCATCACCCTCTTAATCGCTGTCATCAGATTTCCCTGTCAGAGGTGGATGCTGCGCATGCTTGAGACGAGGAACGGCTGGATCAGGTGCTTATGGAAGCAGGTGGGGACCGAGCCCTCCCTCTGGAGGTGTGTCTTTGCTTCGCTGGCGGCCATGGGACTGCCACTTGCTTATCTCTCGCTGGGGCCAGGCGCGTTCTCTTCAAGGTTGGCCCTTGCCTCGTTTGCTGCAGCTGATGAAGGAGATCGCCGTCTCCGAACTGGCCCCCTGCACGTGTCATGTTCAGTAGCTCTGCCCCTTGATAATTCAGTGCTGATGGTATGCATTGTTTGCACCATCTCAGCTACGCATGAAATCGAACCGGGGGGGGCGCCTCACCCCCGCCTCGACTCTCTGCGGGGGTGGGCCCCCCGCCTCGACTCTCCATGACGTGGAGCAGTTCTCCGCGCTGCTTGACCCACCCTCTCCGGTCCCTTCGCGTCACTTCCGCCACCGGAAGTGAAGCGACGGGACCCTGCACAGGCGCAGTATGTGGCACGGGGGTCCAGTGTGCCTGCGCATGGTCCCATCATGTCATTTCCGGTGGCGGAAGTGACACGACGGGGCGGCGAGCCACCCCGGAGAGAAGGTAAGGCCTGGTGCGGGTGGCCCTGTTTTGTCCGCGCAAGGGTCGCGGTTACAAGCCTAACGTTAGCAGGCACATTGTATCTCTGTTGCACCCATGGGCATTTTGTGCAGCTACTTGTGCCTGTGGGGCTCGCGGCTCGCTTATTACATCCCTGGATGGTGAGGTTGATGGCGGAAGCTGAGTTGAAGAATACTATGGTCGTGGGTAAAATCACGGTCCTGAGGGGCGAGACATGAAGGAGTGAGAATTAGGTCCTCTGCTGGTTGAGCCTAGGTGGGGGGTTGAGTGAGAGAGGTCACGACCGCCCCTGGTGGCTGCATTGGGCCCCTAGGGTGGGTCTCTCTCATGTAGTGGGCGTGTTCTCTCCCCCATAGTGCTCTGCCCTTAATGGCTGTCTTGGGGCCAGGTGGTGGGTGAGCTGCCCCCCCCCTTTGGTTTGTTTGGCATCTAGACCAGCGGGCGGAGGGGCTGCTAAGGCTGCGCCCCTTGGGCAGTTGTGGTGGCCAAGATGGCCACGTGGGCAGTCAAGATGGTGGGTGCCACTCCGGCGGCCCCCAAGATGGGCGCTCCCTGTGCTGTCCACGTGGGTGGGCTGGTCGGGGGGCTTTGGTCATCGGCTGTTGCCGCACCGAGGCCTGAAGCAAGGCCGGCTGTCCTGCAGGGAGCAGCACGTTTACGGCAGAGAGCTCCGGAGGCGTCCGGAGCCCCTGTGGCTGCCGCCACAGAAGGGTGCGCACCGGCCTGGAGAGCATTTGCACGACGCCTGAGGCAGCATGCCCAATGCTGCAGGAGAGTGCACGCCACTGGTGGCGGCTGAGCTGGTTCGCCCAATGCCGCAGTGGGCAGGGGACAGCACGGCGAAGGCGGCAGGCGTGAGGGGACTCGTGCCTGGCGGCCGCAGCTGGGGCTAATGGGTGCCGCTGGGTGGAGGGGGAAGGGGGGGAGCTAGAAGCACCTGGTCTCGAGACTGACAGGGAGGGGGAGGTGTGCTCAGACCCCCTAGGAGCTGGAGATTTACTCCCTCCCCCGCCAAGGACCTCCCAGGACGGATGGGCCCATGTAGAGGGGGTGGTGGCCCCGCGTCAGGCAGTCTGCCTTCCCAGCCCCAGAGGCGTGGCTTACCCCTAAGTTTGCTGGCCTCCGACAGTAGGAGAAACAAAAATGACCAGGGGGCTGGAGCAACTTCCCTATGAAGATTTTCTTCACAAAGGTGAGGATATTTGACACACTGTCCTTTGGTAGATATGCCCGACCATCTAACGTGTTTAGCCTTGCTCCTGTATACTGAATTTCCCTTACGGGTTGAAGGACCGACTTCTCCACATTCAAGCAAAGTCCTAATTTGTCCAGGAGGTAGAGGGTTTCTCCCAGTGCATGTTGGGGCTCGAGCTTCGACGATGCCACCAGCAACCAGTCGTCGAGATACAGGAAGACGGTGATGCCTCTTGCTCAGAGACTTGCGCACACAACAGCCATGCACTTCGTGAATACCCTCGGCGCGGTGGAGAGACCGAATGGAAGAACTATGAATTGGTAAGTATCTGCTCCCACTTGAAATTGAAGGTATTTTTGACTGTCTTCGTGGATGGCGATGTGGAAATACGCGTCCTTGAGGTCCTGCGAAGTAGACGCAAGATCGATTGGAGTGTGACTATGCAGAATCTCTTTGGTGGAATGAAGAGATTTACAGTCCGAAGGTCCAGGATCGGCCTGAGTCCTCCTCCCTTTTTCTTTACGGTGAAATACCTGGAGTAAAGACCGTCTTCCAGGTTTTCCGTGGGAACTGGTTGTATCGCCCCTTTCTTGAGGAGGGTTGACACTTCCTCCAAGAGTACTCGAGTTGGACGGGTGGTCTTGATGCCGAGAAGGGGGGGGGAGGACTCGAAACTCGATCCTGTAGCCATGCTCAATGATGCTTAACACCCACCGATCCGTCGTGATGTTCCTCCAGGATCGATGGTGCTGACAATGACAAAGCCGGGAGCCAAAGGTGATCGTCTGAGGTGGTGGAGCTATGGTGGCCGGGCGAATGAGGAAGTCAAAGACGATGTCAGTCGCCTCCTCTCCTGGAGCCCCTGGACTGCTGCTGATTGAATGAGTGCTGTGGTGCCTGGGGCTGTGGGGCACGAGGTCGACGGTTACCACCTCGATATTGGCTAGTTGGCTGGAACTGTGTATTTGGATATGGGAACCTGGTCCAACGCCGTGGCTTGTACGACTGCTGCTGGACATGAGCCAGCCCCATCTTTTTGGCATTTGCCAATGAATGCCTTCTGCACTGAGTCAAGCGAATCATCGGTTGACATGTTGAATAGACCTTCCCCATCAAAGGGAAGGTCCTCGATCTTCGCTCTAGCATCGGGAGTCAGGTTGGTAGAGTGAAGCCAGGCATGTCTCCTTAGTGCTACGGCCCCGATCATAGATCTTGCATGACTGTCCGCTTGATGGCGAGCAGTATTCATTTGGAGAGCTGCGATGCTGATAGCCTCCTTTTGATAAATTATCACCTGCTCTTTCTTGTCGTCCGGCAGATATTCACAGAGGTCTCCCAACTTCTCAGTGATGAACATCTGATATTGAGCAATCATCGCCTCATAGTTCGATATCTTCAGTCCGAGGGAAGATGAGGAATAGATTCTACGGCTGTAAGAATCCAAAGTCTTGCCCTCCTTATCTGCCTGCGTGGTATGTTGTTTTCCCCCACGAGACTGGGCCGATTTGACTATTAAAGAGTTCGGTGCTGGATGGAAGAACAAAAACTTGACGCCCTCCTCTTGCACTTTATACATGGTTTCGAGCCTCCGAGTTGTTGGCTTCATAGAAGCTGGGGCCTTCCATGTCTCTTGCACCGTCTCCAAAAGTGTAGGCAGGAACGGTATAAGGGTCTGCGTCGACTGAGAAGTCTTCAGTATATCATAGATTGGATCCTGCACCCTTGGTTTAATGGTCTTGGCCTCAACTCCCAGGGCAGTCACCATCCGGTTGATGTGCTCCGCAAAACTCCCCAGGTCCTCGGAGGGGGCGATGGCCGCCTTCGACTCCACTTGTGCATCCGGAGACATGGAGTGAGTGGAGGAGACAACTGAGTCTGTCTCTGAGACGTATAGTGACCCAGACGAGGACCGCACATCAGCTGCAGCCGCAGCAGGCACCAGGCATGGATGCTTGAGTCGGGGCTGTCAAAGCAGAAGTCCCGGGTTGTGCAGAGTCATCCTGGGCTCGGTGGGGAACATCCGTATCCTGGATAGTTGGAGCTGTGGAAGACCTTTGCTCATGGCGTCGAGCTCGAAAGGGCGACTCCAGTCGACGCCGAGGAGAATAGCGGTCTCCTCTCCTACGTCTCGGGGATCCTTGAGATCGTGATCGGTAACTTCGGGATGGAGACCTGGAATAATAAGACCAGCTATGCGATCTTCCATACCGATAATGAGAGTAGTAGGACCGAGACGTGGAGGCCGTGGACAGGGTGGAGCGGGCTCAGTATTGTGGTGATCGAGATCGGCGGTTGTTCCATGCTCCGCTCCCGATGATATGTCGGAGAAGAGGGTAGTCGGAGTGGAGGTTCTCTCAATCTCGAGCGTGACTGGGCCAATGGCACTAGCTGTCCTTCAGGTTGCACGGGTGATGCCACAATCTCTCCCTCTGATAGAGACGTGGCCACTGTCGATGCCAGCACCGTGACTGGGGTCTTCGAACGTGTCTTATGATCCCGATGAGATGACATCGAGGCCTGGGGAGATTGGCGGGCAATCGATCCCGCTGCTCGATCCTGAGTCTCAGTCAGGGCCGCTGCCAATATGGCCATTCACTCCAAGACAACTATAGTTGTCGACGTCAAAGCCTCCTTGCTCTTCTCCCTCTTTGCCGCCTTTTCTTTCCTAATGCATTCCTTCTTGGCCTTGTGGGCCTTTTTTGCCAGTTTCCTGGCTGCTGAGGCCTCCTGCGACTTCGCAGCTCTCTCTGAATCTTGGAATTGAACGACCTTATGAACCAGTTTTGAACCTGGCGCATTCGAAGTCGGCCGACGCCGACGACGGATATCGACAATGCCATGAGTCCGAGAAGCTGCTGAATCGAATGAGCCGTTCACGAAGTCGCTTTCTGTAGTTTTGACGTAAGGGTAAGTAAAGAGGAACTTGCAATACTCCCCACTTTGGATGAAGTAAAAAAAGCCATTAATCAAATGAAGAACAACAAAGCTAGTGGACCAGATGGGATTCCTGCTGAAATCTTTAAAGAAGGGGGCCCCGAACTTGTACAACATCTTCATAAACTCATCGAAAAAATCTGGATAAGAGAAGAGATCCCAGAAGACTTCAGGGATGCCATAATTATCAGCCTCTTTAAGAAGGGTGATAGAACAGACTGTGGAAACTATCGGGGCATTTCTCTCTAGCAACCGCAGGTAAAATATTTGCTAGGATTCTCGCAAACCGTCTTCTATCTATTTCAGAAGAGATCCTCCCTGAGACTCAATATGGTTTCCGCCCCTCTAGAGGGACAGTAGACATGATTTTTACTGCACGCCAGCTCCAAGAAAAATGCCGGGAGCAAAATCAACCCCTTTATATGGCATTTATCGATTTGGCTAAGGCCTTTGATACTGTAGACCGTACAGCTCTCTGGACTATCCTTATGAAAATTGGATGCCCCAATAAATTTGTGAATATCTTGCGACTTCTCCATGACAACATGACGGCAACGGTTTTGGACAACAACGGCTCTCATGGTGCTCCATTTAAAGTGGGATCAGGTGTTAAACAGGGATGTGTTATCGCCCCAACATTATTTGCCATTTTCATCGCCATGGTTTTACATCTTGTCAAGGGGAAACTTCCCACCGGTGTGGGAATTATATATCGAACAGATGGAAAGCTTTTTAATCTCAGCAGGCTGAAAGCAAAAAGTAAGGTAATTACAACCTCCGTTGTGGAACTTCAGTATGCTGATGATAATGTGGTCTCCGCACATTCAGAGGATGATCTCCAAACTATCCTAAATGCTTTTGCAGAAGCATACGAAAAACTTGGTCTCTCACTTAACATCAAAAAAACCAAAGTGCTTCATCAGCAAGTGCAAGCCAATCCTTTGGTGATGCCATCTATCCAGCTTGGCGGGACAATACTGGAAAATGTCGATCATTTCCTCTATCTTGGCAGCTATCTTTCTGTTACAGCTAACATCGACAGTGAAATCCAGCATCGTCTGAGCTCCGCAAGTGCCGCATTTTCTCGAATGAAACATAGAGTGTTCGAGGATCGGGATATTTGTAAGAAGACCAAAACACTGGTTTATGAAGCCATTGTATTACCAACTTTATTGTATGCCTGCGAAACATGGACTATCTATAAACGTCACTTCCACCTCCTTGAAAGGTTTCATCAACGTTGCCTCCGGAAAATCCTGCAAATTACTTGGGAAGATAGGCGAACAAATGTCAGTGTACTGGAAGAAGCAAAGACTACTAGCATTGAAAAAATGATCCTTCAACGCCAACTTCAGTGGACCGGTCATGTTGTTCGAATGCCTGACTGCCGTCTCCCAAAGCAGTTACTTTACTCCCAACTCAAGGATGGAAAGCGGAATATCGGTGGTCAATATAAGAGGTTTAAAGATGTTCATAAGGCTAATCTAAAAAAATGCAATATAAACATCGAAAACTGGGAAGCTCTGGCCCATGAACGATCTAACTGGACGTTGGCCTTTCACAAAGGTTCCATGGACTTTGAAGAAGCCCGAGTGCAAGGTGAAAGGGAGAAACGTGCTAAGCGAAAAGCACGTCAAATGAATCCTTTACAGGACCATCTTCTATCTGGTAACCTGTGTCCTCACTGTGGGAAGCTGTGTGGATCTAGAATTGGCCTCCACAGTCACTTACGGACCCATCGCTAGAGTCTACACAATCTTCTTTAGAATTTCCTCCTTTTATCCCGGAAGAAAATCTTACTCGGTCACGAGTGATCGCCTGATGATGATGATGATGAAGTATTTTGGTAATTCTGTCTTTGGGCAGGAAGGCGCGACCGACAGTAGCGTCTAAAAGTGCTCCGATGAATTGGATCCTCTGAGTCGGATGAAGTGTGAACTTTCTCGTTGAGGCAGAGTCCGAGAGAATTTAAGATGTCGGTAGTTAGGCGGAGGGAGCTCCACAGTTCCTGAGCAGACGGTGCAATGATGAACCAATAGTCCAGGTAAGGATAGAGCATTACTCCCTGAGTCCGGAGAGCTGCACAGACTACTGCCATACATTTGGTAAAAACTCTCGGTGCCGTCGAAAGTCCGAATGGAAGAACTCGAAACTGGTAAGTATCGGATCCGATCCTGAACCTCAGGTACTTTTGGCTGTCTCGTGAAAGTAGGCATCTTGGAGATCGATGGATGCAAACCAGTCGGTCTTGCGGAGGAGAGGCAAAATCGATTGGAGAGTGACCATCCGAAACTTCTTGGGTGGGATGAAGAAGTTTACTGAACGTAGGTCCAGGATCGGTCGAAGCCCTCCATCCTTTGTCACCGTGAAATACCTGGAATACAGGCCGTCCTGTGCAAGGTGAGGAGGGACCTTCTGGATGGCCCCTTTGTGCAGCAAGGAAGCGGCCTCTTCCCACAGCGTGAGGGATGGCTGTGTGGTGCGGATGCCAACAAAAGGTGGGAGGGCGTCGAACTCGATCCTGTATCCATGTTGGATAATGTTCAGAACCCATCGATCGGTGGTAATTTTCCTCCCAGATGGTAGGAAGAGGGATAGTCGAGTGCTGAACTGAGGTCGAGATGGGAATATCATTGGAATGACGGTCGGGCCTTCGCAGAAGTCAAACGCGATGTTTCTGAAAGTCGCCTCCTTTACGGGAGCCCCAGTACCGTTGTTGCTGGTACTGTCGGCCCGGGGCTGCCGTGGAAGAGCACGACGGTCCTGCCACTGTTGTTGCTGCTGATGTGCTGGTTGAGAAGAAGTTATGGTTGCAGGGTATGGAGCCCATCTACGGGGCCTGAATGGTTTGGAGGTGGGTGGTGGAAGCAGGCCCATCTTTCTAGCGTTCACCCTTGCCTTTTGCACAGCGTCGAGGGAATTGTCCATCTTATTAAACAGAGGCCGATTCCGTCAAAAGGCAGATTTTCTATTTTGGCTTTCGTCTCGGTTGTCAGGGTTGAGGATCGAAGCCAGGCATGGCGGCGAAGGGCGACGGCGCTCACCAGGGACCTGCCGTGGCAATCCCCCTGGTGTCTGGCAGTGTTAATTTATTGCCTTGAGGTATTAATTGCTTCGGCCTGGAAGACGCGGGCCAAATCTCTCTTCTCGTCGGGCAGGTAATCGATAAGACTGCCCATCTTCTCCCAAAGGAATAGCTGGTACCTGGCCATGGTGGCCTGGTAGCCAGCAACTCGGATCCCCAGCGCGCTAGAGGTGTACACTCTACGACCGAAATTGTCCAGGCGTTTCACTTCGGGATCGGACGGGGTAGAGTGTTGTTTCCCCGATCTCGATTGGGCTGACTCGACGATCATAGAGTTCAGCGAGGGATGAGAGAAGAGGAATTTGGCCATGTCCGGGCGTACCTTATAGAGCGCGTCAAGGCGCTTGGCTGCAGGTGGGGCTGTAGCTGGCGAGTTCCAGGAACCCTGTACAGTTTCCAACATAGTCAGAGTGATCGGAATTAATGTTGGGCCTGACGAAGATTTAGAGACTGCGTCGAAGAGAGGATTGACAGTCTTCTCTTCCACTGCCGTTTCTAGGCCCAGAGCCTGGGTCATTTGAAGGACCTGGTCCTGAAACGAGCCCATGTCCTCAGACGGAGATACGGCGGCCTGGGAAGACACATTCTGGTCCGGAGAAGTTGAGGAAGGAGACAAGGACACCAACGAGTCGGAGAGAGGAGACCCTGGTGTCGAGGACCTACGGGAACGAGACACTGCAGTCACCGAGATCGTAGTCAGTTGGCCCTTCTCCATTGCTTGAGCCCCCAGCGAAGAAGATGGGGCAACTTGCCGGGTTGAAGGGGAGGCCCGTCTGGGACTCGCATGTGTCAGCTCCCGTCTAGGAGAGGCTTGTCTGGAGCTTCTACGAGGCGATTCTCGCCTGATTGGAGACCGGTCTCGAGATCGGTATCTGCTTGAATGGTACCTATACTCCGACACAGGAGACCGAGACCTGCGATGGTAATAGTCGTATCGATCCCGATATGAACGCCTTGAGTCTTTGTCCCAATTCCCTGTGCCCTGTGCCCATACTCTTCTTAGCATGGCCAATCTCTTCGAATCCATCCCTAATAAGTGCATGTCCCGCTCGCTTTCCCTGTGACTGCATGGGAAACAATTTCTAATACACTTTATGTTTAATGCCTTGAGTAGGGTGTTAAGGGCACCCCACTGCACCAAATATAATTCAGTCATGCCTCCCCCACATCCTCCTCACCCTCCCACGTCTCCACGCCACACCTGTCCTGACTGCACCGTGAATCCATTCTCTCTTGCTAGCAAAATCTGTGCAAACCATGCTCTGATCAGGGCAACAGGGCTTAAACAGCTACATATTTTGCGTAGAAACCAAATAAGCCCTGTTGCCCTGGTTTCTACGCAAAATATGTAGTGCGGGGGGCCAGCGTGCCGGCACAGGGTCCCGTCGCGTCATTTCTGGCCAGCCAGAAATGACGCAACGGGACCAGCACAACCAGTTCGGCGGGCTTGAGCCACGCAGAGAATGCTCCGCGCCGCTCAGAAGAACGAGTTGGGGGGGCGCCGCCACGGAGAGTTGAGGCAGTGGCGAGGCGCCCCCCCAAGGTACGTGGACACCCCTAATTGAAAGTGCCGTGAGGTCAGCATTTTGGACAACCGAAACCTCAGTATGATCACCATTACTTACAGAGACACTAGTGTCCAGGAGGTCCTGAAGTATTTCCAATCCTAGGGTCCAAGTTAGAGAGCTCACTACAGGCTTACCAACAGCATGTATTCGTGCTGCACTTGTAGTGTTGGTCAGATGCTCTGGTCCTGAGCAAGCACTACTTCAGGAGCAAGCTAGTTGGGTGTGCTCCTTCAAACAGCACTTGTTTTTCTCCACGGTGTTTGTGGCAATGATCTGTCTGATGGTGGATGGCTGAGCATTGCTCAACCTACAAGTGCTACAGAAGTGCATCTGTTTCCAAAGGATCCTGCTTTTAGTGGGATCCACCAAGGGGGTTAAAGGAAAGGATGAAATTCAAGTAGGGCCCAATAGAACACTAAAAAAACCAATGCCACTAGTTCACAATTCACACCCCGCTGAACAGTGGTTGCCGTTGCCAATGATATGTTTCTGTATCTTGTAGTACAGTGGCCAAAGCCAAAATTGTTAGATTTCCCCTCAGCTTATTAAGCATGCCTGGCATGGGGAAGGGAAACGAAGGTGGTTGTGTGCCTGGTTTGGTATCCCTGCCGGAGATGTGATTTAGTGATTGGCTCTTTCTTATCAAAATGCAGGTGATGAAGGAAAAACTTGGTCATCTGCAGTCTGCCATCAGACTCGGATGAAGAGTGCCAATGAAAGAGCAGCCGTTCCTCTGCAATTGAACATCAATAAAAGTAACACAACACGTGACTGGTTGGCAAGGATTGCTTTGTGTGCATGCTTTTGGAATGAAGATGACTCCACACTTGTGCCCCTAGTGTGGGCACCAGCTTGGGGTCAGACCCAACATCAGCCATCCCTGAAGCCTCCATTTGTGAATACCACGCTCGGAGAAAGCGAGGCAGGGCTGGCCTGGCCTTTGGCAAGTGTTGACCCTATATCCCAAGCTCTCTTGCAGGAAATGTCATCTCTTCGCGGTGCTCGTTCCTTGTAGGCAGTGGCGGCAAAGGCTACAACACAGCTTCAGAGGTTTTCCAGAAAACAGGTGAGTCCTACAGCTTCAGGAGAAACTATAAAAAGATGTTGGAGGCGGGGGGGGGGGGCGTCAAGGTACCGGCTGCCACCACTGAGAGTAGATCAAACCCAGTCTCCTCAGCCCCCAAGCACTCTTGGTCCCTTGGGGACGACTGGCCAAGGATCCTGATGGAGACTCTTGCGTGGGCTTCTTCGCAGCCCTCCTATGTCCTATGGGGAGCACGGCCTAGATTACAGGCCTCGCCCAGCACGTTGCTTGCAACCTGGGCCTTAAACCAGCTTGAGCATTACCAAGAGAGTGGCGTGCCCTTTGTGAGTCTCCCCACCACTAAAGTACACAGTCTGGGTTGTTATGAAGGCAGGGTAAAAGTACAGAACAGAAAAAGAGTTACTCCGTTTCAAAACAAAAAGTAACAAGCAGTTTTAAGGTTGCAATTCAGTGGCGAATGGCAAAGAAACGGGAAAACACAGACTAGCTATGCCCTGCCCTGCAGGAAGTTGCCTACCTGGTTCCTTGAAGAACCCTGCTCTCTGCGGTGTAGTTTCTTGGTGCTTGGGTCAAGCTCTCCCCAACTTTTGGGAGACCTACACCCCAGCACCTATACCGAAGAAAAAGACCCCCTGTGGTGCAATTCCTTTGATGCTGGTGTCAGGGGGCCCCTCTCTTTCTGGGAGACCTCCGCTCTAGCACCTGTATGAAGAAAAAGACCTGGAACTTCCTTTCCCAGGGGAATATATCTCTTTGGGTCTGTCCCCCGCTTCCTGGATGGAAATTTTCCAAAAGCATCATGTGTTTTTGTCTGCCTGACCCCATACTCTCCAATTGCCCCGAATTTGCCAGGACAGTCCCGCAAACACTTAAGCCATCATGGCTTCTTTCTTTGTTATGCAGAGTCCTGATTTGTTATGCAGAGCCTGGAATTCCCCTGCCTCCTCCTGCAAGCTATTTAGCTTAGCTGCGATTTTGCCCATGGACCCTTTAAGCAGGAAGGGAACAGACCGAGGGTGTGTGTGTGTGTGTGTGTGTGTGTGTGAGAGAGAGAGAGAAAGAGAGAGAGAGAGAGAGAGACCAGGCCCCCTGGTAAGTAAGACCCATTGAAGACATTTGTACTTACTCCCAAGTAACTGCATAGGATTGCACTGTTTGTTTTAACTTACCGTATTTTTCCGTGTATAAGATGCCCCCATGTACAAGACGAACCCCACTTTTCTAACCCAAAATTCAGAAATCAATATTTTAAACATAAAACAGAACACATTTTTATTTAGTAATTGGGCAACATTAACATACCAGTACTATGATATTATGCATCACTATTAGTTTTCGAACATATCAGTTTCTTCTATTGCATCACTGCTGTCTACTGAGTTGCTGTCTATATATATGAGATCATCCTCAGTTCCTTCCATGGCAGTGCTGATTCCACATTTCTTGAAGGACTTCACAATCGGCCTCTTGTTTGACGCCATACCATGAGGTTAGAACCCAATTGCTAACCTCAGTAATGGTTGGTTTTTTCACTCTTCCTGTCAGTGTCAAGTTACCACCTGCTTTTTGAATCCATCTACTCCATTCTTCTCTCATCAGGGCTTTAAATGGCTTGTTGATTGAAACATCTAGTGGCTGTGGCTGACCTGTAAGTCCACCAGGAATAACTGCTAGCTGTGTTCGCAAATCCAATGCAACCCTTTTTGTCTTTTCTGTTAAATGTGCTCGGAACTGATCAAAGACAAGTAGAGCTGGCTTCTTTAAGAGCCCTCCAGGTCTTCTGGACCAAACCTTTGCAAACCAAATGGCCATAATGTCTTCATTCATCCATCCCGTCTCATGAACTTGCACAATAATGCCAGGTGGTATGGTCTCTTTAGGATACCGGTATGTTTTCCTCTTAAAAATAAGCATAGGAGGCAGTTTAGTACCATATACAGGCCTGTGGCTTACGCTGGCTCAGCTTGTCTGAGCGTGGAAAGCTAAGCAGGGTCAGGCCTGGTTGTTACTTGGATGGGAGACCCCTCCTCTAGTTTCCTGCATTGAGCAGGGGGTTGGACTCGATAGCCTTGTAGGCTCCTTCCAACTCTATGATCTATGAATCTATGAATCTGCACAGCATGAAAGCACAGCAGTATAGTGTGTCTTTTCATGGCCACTTGTTTTGATTGCCACTGTTTTGATTCCTTTCACATCAACAGTTCTGTTGGAAGGCACATCAAAATTGAGAGGCACCTCATCCATGTTTGCAATCTGACTTGGTTCAAAAGCATATTTTTTCCGAAGTTGTATGACATAGGAGTGAAACTGTTGGATTTGATCCTCATAAACTGGTGGCATTTTCTGTGCTAACTTTGTTCGTGCTCTCATGGCCAACCCTTCTCTCCTCATGAAATTGAAGCACCATTTTGCCTTTCCTGTAAAATCAACAATCTTCATTTCGCTTGCAAACATTCTTGCCTGACACTGAATAAGCTTGGTTGACACACATAAGCCACTCTGGTGCTGCTCCATAATCCAAGTCTTAAGCCTCGGCTCCAAGTTTGGCCATTTTGCTGGTTTTCCTCTTAAGGCCTTCTTCTTTTTTGGCATCTTAAGGAGTTGTTCTTCCTTTTTTTCTCTACTGTCTGATCATACACTCAGTGGGAGGAGGTCCAAACTGTCTCTCTGCAGCAGTATTTCCATGCTCTTTTGCATAACTGATTACATTCAGTTCGAATTTTGTAGAGTAAGACATTCGCTTATTTTTTAATTTTCCGACATCTTTATGGGCTCAGAACGCTCTGACATTACCGGTCCCTGTCGCATCTGCGCACTGCCTACACGCTCTCCACCTCCAACGGGATGTGTTCCAATTGGTTTGTTCAGCATCGGCTGACGTCAGTTACATAAGGCTCGTGATTGGAAGAAGCCTGTTTGCAGAGACAAGCTATCGCCAGTTTCGCTCGTGATTGGAAGAAGCCTGTTTGCAGAGACAACGTATGGGCAGTTTCGCACCCGCGCGGTTCTCTCCTCGGCTTACTTCCGTGTAAAAGACGACCCTCAATTTTTAGTCTAACGATCTTAGGAAAAAGTATTGTCTTATACATGGAAAAATATGGTAATTCAAGTTAGTTAAATTCCACAATAACAAACAACAACAAAGCTGTTCAGCCCCTCCAAGTTACTCCTTGTGCTTAAAAACCACCAGAGCTGTAGAGGTGTTGGAGCAAAACACTGAAGAGGCTTAAAACCCCAATGTGTCTTTTTGTATTTTCCCCCACCCAAAAGCTCCCCCTTCTCCGCATCTCCTTTTCTTCTCCTTCTCCAACTGCCCTGAAAATGTGGGACCAATCCTGACAATTTTAAAACAAAAAGGAAGAGATTGCTCTGCAAGCACTGACCCCCTCCCTGCATGAAAAACATCAGATATCAACAATTAAGGGTTTAAGTAAGGTAAAAAAAAAAGCCACTAATAAAATATTATAAAATAATATATAATATAATAATGTAATAATTATAATATATAAGATTTTGTGTGTTTCCTCTAATAACTTTTGTACTTAACCATGCTGGCCATACCTTTGGCCACACCCTCTCGATCACACCTTCATGTTGCTTAACCAGACCTCTTCCAAATTCATGTGTGTCCCTATTTTCATCTGTGAAATGTTGGAGGGTATGTGATTCTCTACTCCCTGCTCATCCTCATTCCAGAGATGAGTTCTGGAAGATTCTGTTTTGTTTGAGCACCTAGGCAACTGACCAGTCAGTGGGTTTGAGAAGCTCTCCCATTGTGTTGGAAAGCCCTCTTACTATGTGGGCTAAGTGGAGGCACCTGGCCTTTGGATGACCTCAGCCAGGGCATTCGCATCTCAATGCCAGCGCATAGACATGCAATTGATTGTAAAATGGAGGTTTCTTCCTCCTGGACCTGGGTAAGATGGAGTCACTATGGTCTCGCCGCGTGGGCTGCTCCAGGCTGACCATAACAACTGCCCCAAGTAAGACTGCAAGGCAAGTAGAGGACGTTGCTCCATCTCCTTGCTCTTGTTGCCACTGACATGCTCAGACAGGACAGGTGAACAGGCCACGACAGCAGGAGGGCCAAGAGACTCTGGGACTTGGCAGTGCCTACCTGGTGTTGGGGCCTCAACAGTGCCAGCCAGCCCTGCAGCTCAGTATGGTGCATATATGTAGCTGAGATTTCTCTGTTGACAACACAGGTTTGTACACTGCAATCCTCTTAAGAGAGGGACAGGGAACATACAGCCCTCTAGAGCAGTGTTCTCCAACCTTGGGTCCCCAGATGTTTTTGGCCTACAACTCCCAGCATGCCCCAGCCAGCATAGCTGGCTGGGGCATGCTGGGAGTTGTAGGCCAAAAACATGCTGGCTGGGGGATGCTGGGAGTTGTAGGCCAAAAACATGCTGGCTGGGGCACGCATGCTGGGAGTTGTAGGCCAAAAACATGCTGGCTGGGGCACGCATGCTGGGAGTTGTAGGCCAAAAACATGCTGGCTGGGGCATGCTGGGAGTTGTAGGCCAAAAACATCTGGGGACCCAAGGTTGGAGAACACTGCTCTAGATGGTGGTGGACTGCAACTCCCATCAGCCCCAGCCAGCATAGCTAATTGTGAGGTGTGGAGAAACGAGCCTTTGGGGGTACACACACACACCTCAGGTGTGAACCGGCTGGGGTGGGGTGTGCATAGTTAGCGTGTAGAGAAAAGAGTTTTTAGGGTTCATGCATGCATGCAGGAACAAACAAACAAACACACACACACACACACACACACGCCTCCTCATGAGTAAACCAGGTGGGGGCTGGGAGGAAGCAAAAGGTGATGGAACATAAGATGGGGCCTGGCGCCCAGAGGTCTGGAGGAGCCAGGCTGAAAGCGTTCATATGCAGATGTAATTCAAATAGTTCAAGCCATGACTCAGGAGTTCCCTTCCCCCTGCCTGGCCAGGTGAAGTTCAAATTGATTGGCTGAAGCAAGAAGGTTACAGAAAAGGGGAGGGGGAAGAGCCATTTCCCCACGTGAAGCCTTTGTTCTTGGTCAGTCTTTTGGGTGCCTGCCTGGCGGTTGGAGCCATGCCAGGCCAGCGAGGGGCCCTGAGCCTTTAGGGGGGGCCCCCTCAAGAATCGACCCCAGGCAGCCTCTGGTAAAATTGGCTGGTTTGAAGGACTGGTGAAAGCAAGCCTTGTAAGAGTTTACCCATCTTGGACCTTCGGGTAGGTGTGGTAATTCTCTATCGGGCAGCAAGGCTGTGCTGGATCTAACCCTTTGAAGAAGACACCCTCAGGTAACAGGTGTGTGCTTGAGAGATTTTAAGGAATCAGGTCTTTGTTATTTTGCAGCTTTACTGTGTACTAAAGTGTCTCTCTATATTGTGTGCTTCTCTTATTTGCCTAATCTTTGTAAGATGCTACCAGAAATAAACCTTGTCTTGGTTTCACCCCAAATGGGTTTTGTAGTACTCTGTGAGTTCAGTATCTAAATCCAGGTTACAGAATTAAAGGCGAGTCCCTGAACAGAGATTCAAGTAGGGTTGCAGACAGCCGAGGCTGGCAATCTGGTACCTTGAGATCTCTGGGGGTCTTGGTTCCTTTGCCAGTAGGCAAGGGTGGGGTAGTGGCGGGTCAGCCAGCCCCCCCTTCCGGGCCACATGGTGGCAAGTACTGGGTTTTCCTTTGAAGGAGGAAAGGGTGGAGGTCTGGCGAGCCAGCCAGCCCCCCCTCTTCCTCCATATGAGGGATGATGGGAATTGCTATCTGACAGCACTTGGAAGGCCGCACATTCCCCACCCCTGCCTTAGGATATCGCCCCTGCTGCTGCCACGTTTAAAGGGAGCCCACACATGACAGAACCCCAGCTGAGCAGGCCGCCCATGTCTGCCTCTCAACCTCGCACGCTTGCCTTCCTTTCAGCCTCATCTTGCAAATGATGCAAGAAATGCAAAGCATCTCTTGGTGCTTTTTTCTTTCAGAGCGATGGCTAGTGTCCAACCTTGTTCGCTGGGTTGGACATTTCCTGGGCAAGATCACGAGCAGATTGCTCCGGAGAAGTTGGCCAGGATGCGCCGTTTGCCTCGTGCTGCCGCCGCCAACTCAGTCCAACAGGGAATAAGAGCTTTTAAGAGGACCCAGGAAGAGCTTTTTTTCTTTTCTTTTTTTAATCTTGTAGGGCAGCCTTCCCTAACCTGTTGTACTCCAGATGTGTTGGACTACCACTCCTAGCATCCCCAGTCCAACCCAACTGGAGGACACTGTGTTGGGAGCTGGCAGCTGTAGGGAGTTTTTTAAAAAATAAATGTATCTTTTATATATTTTTTTTAAAGCATAACGTGAGTGGCTGCTGCTGTTTCATCTGCTACTGCTAGTGACTTCTACTGTCATTTTTATATTAATGAGACATTGTGATTTATTGCCTGACTGTGACTGGTATGGATTGTCAGCCACCTTTTGATGTATTTATTTATGTCCCAGGTTTCTGTTATACAATCAAGTTCTGATAAGAATATGTGGTTGGCCTTTGTCCTGTTTTTCATCCGCTCTATAAGGTGCAGAAACACCAGGGCAGCCCCTCCCCAATGTGGTGGTCCAACACATCTGGAGGGTACAACTCCCATCATCCTGTCTGGGGGATGGTGGGAGTTGTACCTGGAGGGCGCTGGGTTGGAGAAGGCTGCACGAGCAGACTCCAGGCCATTTTTCTTATGGAGTGAAACTATACTTAAAACTCCCCATCACCCCAGTAAAGATCATTGCATGCGTGCCCTTGCAGTGGTTCCAGGGTTTGCTGGACAAAGGAAGGACTTTTATTGGGATACTGGAAGAACTCTGTATTTGAATTCTGATTTGAGCTGCTCCAATCTCTCCACACCTGATTTTCAGATTGGGATGCAGTTGCCTGCCACTTTTGATGCTGGCCAGATGTTCTGATGCAGTTCCCTGCTCAAATGCGTATCTGAATATTATGTTAGGTTGCGTGCATGCATCTTACTTCCAAGCAGCGAGATGTTTCAGGGGCTCCAGCACTTCCCTGGGGCTCTTTTTCCTTAGAACACGGGTGTGGAAACATAATGGGCTGGATCACATCAGGCCAGGGCCCTTTCCTCGCAATACCATAGCCCCTGACCTCATCCTGACTCCTTTTTCTGTGCAGAGGGGGACAGAGCAAATGCTCTGTGCCCCTCTCTGCACAGAGAAAGGACCTTTGCCAGGTACCGGCTATGTGCGCAACTGACATTGCTCCTTCCTCACCTTTGGGAAGGAGCCTCAAGGAGCGGCTTCCTCAGGCACCGGCTGAGTGTGCCACCCACTTCACTCCTCCCTCACCTCCCCCTGTGCAAAGGAGCCCTCAAGGCTGTGGTACAGTCACCTTCCTAGGAGGGGGTGGGGGGGTGTTGAGCAGCGTCCATGCCCAAGGCCACCATGGGGCAGGCTGAAGGTTCCCCATCCCTGTCTTAGGAGGTCCCTGGAGACTTGTAGCGTTTCTGTGTTATAAGATGTATTTCCACATATATACAGGCAGGTCATATCATGAGGTCCACATTGGCACTCCCGACAGATTCCTGCCCCCTATCGGGTTTAGGGCAACCCCTAGTCCCATAGGATTTCCTGTAGAGAGAGAAGTCAGCTCTGCCTCCGTTTATTATTTATTTATACCATTTATATACCACTCCACATTGAAACAGATTCCAAAGCGGGGAAGAATAAAAAACAAAACACCATATGTAAAGGGTGCTTTTAAAAGTTTTTAAACAATAAAAAACGTGACTAGTCAATAGTCCAAGGCGGCTTCTTGAAATAAAATTTCCAGTTTTGTTTCAGTTGCAACAGAGACTGACTTCCTACTACACACACTTTCCCCCCCTCCCCTTGTCTAGCGGGAGAAAAGAAAGATGGGTCATCTCTGCTCATCACCTATGCCGGGGCGGGGAGCGTCTAGCCCTCCAGATGTTGATGGACTGCACCTCACCACCAGCTATGCTGGCTGGGTGGGTGGAGGTTTAGTCCAAGACCTCCAGAGGGTGCCAGTTGGCGAAGGTGGCAAACTGCTAGTCTCATTGTACTAGCTCAGTGTTCTCCAACCTTGGGTCCCCAGTAGCTGGCTGGGGCATGCTGGGAGTTGTAGGCCACAAACATCTGGGGACCCAAGGTTGGAGAACACTGCACTAGCTCTTCCAGTAGGCATCCGTGGCACCCAGTGGTGATACGCACACATGCATGGCTAAGGCCCCGGGACTGTTGCAGCAGGGTTCACGGGCCTTCTTGGCTAGGATGTCATTTAACCTTAGGTTTCCTTCAAGGCACAGCGAATGTGCAATATTTAACACAGCGTACTTCTACATCTAAGCATCTGTAGCACGTCCTGCACTGTTTGTCACCCAAACAATGAGTGGAGAGTTAGGCAGACTTCTGGCTTGTGCAGACTCCCTTTGCTTTTTACTAAAAACCCCAAGATCCACCAGCCAGATGGTCCACAGTTGTATTCACACAAAAATCCCTGAGCTTGCTTCATTCCAGCAGCCTAGTTGCGATTGCTAAGTAATTGGGACTCACGTGCAGAATAAAGTTTTTAAAAAACAGGTTGGGTCACACCAGCCACACAGGACACAACAAACCCCATGCACCTGACAGGCCATAACACATGGCGCTTTGCTATCCCTGTCCAATCCAATCTAAGCATTAAAAAAAAAACCAAGACAGAATTTCAGCACCCTCTGCTGGCCAGCCTGGCACAAAGCAAGAAGCACCCGGTACAAAGCAGAGGACAGACTCCTTCCCATATCCTCCAAAATACTATGCTGGCTGGGGGGTTCTGGGAGTTGTAGTCCCAACAAATCTGGCGGGCACCAGGTTGGGGAAGGCTGGCCTAGGGAGAACTCCCTTCCATGAACTTGTGTAATACCCTTTTAAAACCATCTGACTTAGCAGACATCAGTAAACGCAATCAGTTCTGTGTTGTGCAAATGGCAATTGGCAGTTCTTTTAGAATGGACTTCGCTTCTAAAGACAAGGAGTAAAAATCCACTGTAAAAGCAAAGAATAAAAACCTGAAGGTCAAATTTGAATCCTGGTATGCAAAGGGCTGTGTGCACCCATTAGATTATCAGATGTATGACTATGGTCTGGACATGTGGAGCTTGGGTTGCATGCTAGCCAGCATGATTTCCCCAAAGGAGCCCTTTTTCCATGGTCATGATCATAGAATCATAGAAAAGTAGAGTTGGAAGGGGCCTACAAGGCCATCGAGTCCAACCCCCTGCTCAATGCAGGAATCTAGGTCAAAGCATCTCTGACAGATGTCTGTCCAGCTGCACCTTGAATGCCTCCAGAGTGGGAGAGCCCACGACCTCCCTAGGTAGTTGATTCCATTGTCTTATTGCTCTGACAGTCAGGAAATTTTTCCTGATGTTTAGGTGGAATCTAGGTTCCTGTAACTTGAGCCCATTATTCCGTGTCCTGCAAACTGGGATGAACGAGAAGAGATCTTTGCCCTCCTCTGTGTGACATCCCTTCAAATACTGGAAGAGTGCGATCATATCTCCCCTCAGTCTCCTCTTCTGAAGGCTAAACATGCCCAGTTCCTTCAGTATCTCCTCATAGGGCCTTGTTTCCAGTCCCTTTATCATCCTTGTTGCCCTCCTCTGAACTCTCTCGTTTGTCTATGTCCTTCTTAAAGTGAGGTGCCCAGAACTAGACGCAGTACTCAAGATGAGGCCTAACCAGTGCCGAGTAAAGGGGAATTATCACTTCCCGCGATTTGGAAGCTATACTTCTATTAATACAGCCCAAAATTGCATTTGCCTTCTTTGCAGCCACATCGCATTGCTGGCTCATATTCAGTTTGTGACCTACCACAATTCCAAGATCCTTCTCACTTGTAGTATTGTTGAGCCAAGTGTCCCCCATTCTGTAACTCTGCATTTGGTTTCCTCTCCCTAGGTGCAGCACTTGGCATTTATCCCTATTAAATTTCATTCTGTTGTTTTCGGCCCAGCGCTCCAGCCTATCGAGGTCACTTTGAATTTTGTTTCTGTCTTCCAGAGTATTAGCTGTTCCACCCAACTTTGTGTCATCTGCAAATTTGATAAGCATTCCCTGTACCTCCTGATCCAAGTCATTAATAAAAATGTTGAAGAGCACCGGGCCCAGGACCGAGCCCTGTGGTACCCCGCTCGTTACCTCTCCCCAGTTTAACTAGGATCAGGTGGGATTATGACAGGCATGGCGCCATCTGTCTTCTGTGGCCATTATGTTGAGCATGCTTTCATCCTTTGCAAGGGGTGGAAGCCAGAAGTCAAGAGTTCATACGCAGGGCTAGTTTACACATGCATGTCTCTCTCACCTGATCACTGCAGCATCAAGGGAGGACTTGCACGTGTGAATGGAGCCACCACAGATGAAGTTTTTGTTTCATCCTCCCGTGGTTAATGCTTTCCAGTGGATTCAGTAACCACGCTAGCTGCAGGCCATGTAAGTGGTGAGAAGCAATGTACATGCTATGTGTGAAACCTTACTAGGGAAGATACTAGCTGGACTCGAAGGCCTTGTAGGCCCCTTCCAACTCTATGAATCTATGAATCAACTTCTAAAGAATGTCAGCTGCCGTTATGTCTTGGCGATCATGAAAACATGCACAGGGCAGTTGGGAATCCAGAGGCCAGCCAAGTACAATTTCACGTGAACAGGGGAGGCTTAAGTTTTGTCCGCACACTGCTGGGCCCCTCTGCTTGAAGAAGTATGCAAGAGAGGAAATTGTGAAAATTTTCATCTCACATGCATTGCAGAATTTAGCCTCCCCTCATAGAAGCTGGGCCATAGCTTGCTAGAGTCGATTTTTCAAAACTACATCATTCACTGGACCTTGGCCATTCTAGGGCTTGATGACGGCCAATAAACTGAAGCTGAATCCTAACATGACGAAGGCACTGTGGGTAGGTGGTTCCCGGGTCAAGGAAGTTGATGTACAATTTTGTTCTGGATGGGGTTGCACTTTCCCTGCAGACACAAGCATGCAGCTTGGGGGCGGGCGGGCGCCCGACTCCAACATGATCACTTGTTGCGGGCCAAGTGGATTCAGTGGCACGGAGCACCTTTTACCAGCTTCGACTGGCTTGTCAGCTGCAGCCCTTCTAGGAATGGTCTGGCTAGTGATCCATGCTGATAACCTCCACGCTGGGTTTCTATAATGTGTGATATGTGGGGTTGCCCTTGAAAATGGTTCATGAAACTCCAGTTAGTAAACAAAAAGCAAGGTAGCTATGTTGGCCATAAGAAAGATTCCAAAATCCATATTAGTGTAATACCTTTATTAGGCCAACCAAGAGATCACAAAAAAGTGTGCATGCTTTCAAGAGCTCCAGATCTCATTAGACAAGATGTTATAAAAAGCAGGTTGGAGGGGGGAAGGGGGGGGGGGGGAAAGCTGACTTGAAGGTGAAGTCACATTGTTTGCATTTTGAGAATCCCAAGTCAGCCCCCCCACCTACTATTCTCCTGCACCCAGTCTTCTTTTATAACATCTTGCCTGATGAAGAGTTCTGGATATCTCAAAAGCTTGCACATTACACGAATATGGATTTTGGAACCAATTAGTACAGGATTCAGCTGTAGAATTCTGGTTTGCTTAGATCAAGCCAGAATATAGTAGTTCTGAAGGAGCTACATTGGCTGCCTATTGACTATCAAGCCCTATTCAAAGTGCCGGTGCTTACCTTCAAAGTCCTAAACAGCATGAGGCCCTAATAATAATAATTCTATACCGCCCAATAGCCAAACCTCTCTGGGCTGTTTACAACAATTATAAAAAACAGTAAAATACAATACAAAATAAAAACATAACAATTTTACTACTAAATTTTACACATTTAAAAACAACTTAAATAGCTAAGAACAAGGTAAGAAAACTAGATTGGATGAAAATATGACATAACCCTACCACCCCTTCATGTACCAGAGCTGTTAAATGCCTCAGCATTGAGGGCAGTCTTAACCTGCTGCTGAAAGGATAGTAGAGTTGGCGCCAAGCAGGCCTCAGAGAGCTTGTTCCAGTTGGGGGGCTACCACAGAAAAGGCCTTCCCCCTTGTTGCCACCCTCCGATCCTCCCTCAGTGGCAGCAGTCTGAGGAACGCCACAGATTTTGAGCAGTCTGGGTAGACTGTGGTTGGGAGACGCATTGGTCAGGTATTACGGCCCCAAGCTGTGTAGGGCTTTATAGGTTAAGACCAGCACCTTGAATCGGGCTCGGAAGCATACCAGCAGCCAGTGCAAGCGGGCCAGAACTGGTGTTACACACTCGGACCTCCTGGTCCTAGTTATTAATCTGGCTGGGAGTGCCTCCTCTAAGCACATTTTTCATCTATAAGAGAGACTTCATCACTCTGTGGTGGTGCCAACTTCAGAATACCCTCCTGTGGGAGGTACACCTGATGCCAACTTTGTCCTTTCCTACACCTGGTTAAACCCTTATTTGCCCAAACATCTTCAATGTGCATTTTTAAGCTGGTTGAAAGTTTTCATGCCTCTGACTTTTACTGTATTGATATTTAAGTTTTATGTTTTTATTTTATTGGTGTTTCTTTGTACACAGCCTTGAAACCCGTTTGGAGATGCGGTCTACAGATTTTTAAAATAGAGGCCGAGGTTTTTGTTTTTTTAAATTGGATTGGATTTTTATTATGAGGCTGTACCCTTAAAGGCAGCCAAAAAGTATTTTTTAAATAAAGTGGTTAAAAAGCATAAGCTACAGGGGGAAAGCAACGGTCTCAAACGGGATACTCTCTTAACAATTTCTACCCTCGTTTTTTTCTGACAACTTCTGAGGCAGGTTATGCTAACAAATATCAATTTGGCCAAGGACACCCAATGATCCCCACAGCCAAGCAGCAAACTGAACACAAGTCTCCGGCAAGTATTTAAAACAATTGCTGTATTTGAAATTTATTTCCTGATTTTCTAGCATCTGTGCTCAAGGTCGATCGTGTTGTGAACATCTAGTGTGCTCTTCTATACATGGGAGCTGTGTAGTTTGCATACCTAGCAGAGAATTCCAACAACTTCGGAAGATACTGCTTCTTCTTTTTAACACTCTAGTCCTCGTGGTGACATAGAAATGCTCAGAATAAGACCTACCCCGAAAATAAGACCTAGTGTTTTTTTGAGCAAAAAAAATTAAGACTCTTATTTTTGGGGAAACACAGTAACTATGTATGAAATTCCCCTTTTCCGACCATCTTCTTAGTGTCCTCTTACCAGCTTCAGTGAAGGAAGAATTGCTTCAGCTTCCTGTGTGTTTCGTATTCCAAATACACACAAAAGAGCCAGCGTGGCATAGTGGTGAGTGTTGGACTGGGTTCTAGTCCCTGCTCGGGACTAGATCTGGGTTCTAGTCCCCGCTTGGCCATGAAACTCACTGGGTGACTTTGGGCCAGTCACTGACTCTCAGCCTAACCTACCTCACAGGGTTGTTGTGAGGATAAAATGGAGAGAATTATGTAAGCCGCCTTGGGTTCCTTGCAGGAAAAAAGGCAGGGCATAAATACAATAAATAAATAAATGGGCAGGGCTCTGATGCAACTCTCTTTTCTCCCCCGAAGCTGGTCACAGGAAAAAGCCACGGGACTGCTGCCCCTCACATCATTCTCCCCTGGACTCAAGAGCTGGACAAGACATCTTGGGCAATGACAGCCTGGCGCCTTATGCTTAGGTCGTTGCCTACCCGACCACGCATGTAACACCAGGAAATTGATTAACAACGGTAGGGTCGAACGTAAAGGCATTTTACGTTCTTGTACTGCAACGGCTTTATGATCAACGCTTTCCTCCCTTGCCTGTAACACAGGGAAACATTTCTACATCAATGCGATTAGCAATCGAGACATTCCTTTTGTAAAAGAAGCACCAGAGACCATGGGAAGGAGGAGACTCTGATTTGCCCACCTGATTACAAATACTAGGCAAATCCATCACAGTAGCCAGACAGGTAAAGAGCAAAAATACCCCCGCAGCCAAAGCAGTTTCAGGTGAAAGTAGTGTTTGTGGCTTTGGCTCTTTCCTTGCATATGAAGTCAAAACTGCCCCCCCCCCCCCAACTACTACTTTTCAAAGTATTAACTGACTAGTGGCTGGGATGTAGTTTTGTTTCAATGATTTTATTTTAAAAAATTAAAGACCTCCATGGCACAACTTCTTCTCAGCACAGTTAAGGATTAGTTTTAACAGTTACAACAGAATTACAACCAATAAATTCAAAAGGAAAAGAACCAAAAATCTAAATTTCAACAAAAATAAAGAGGATCACTTCAAACAAGATTTTTAAAACCTTTTTTTTAAAAAAAAAACAACCCCACCCCAACTCTTTAAAGTTAAGTTGCCAACAGGACTATTACATTGGCATTTTATTTTCCCGCCATCTAACACAATGCAGAAAAAACAGGAAGTGCTGAGAAATTTTTAAAAAAAGTGTTCTGATACAAGGTATACAGATGAGGTAATTTACAACACAGATGTTGTTACAATCTGCAATTTCCTTGTGTCCCCCCCCCCCCAGCACTGCCTGCTTTGGCAGCAAAACTGGCATCACGCACGGAGAAGAGAGGCGTTTGTATCACTCCCCAAACCGGAAACCTTCCACTCTCACCTTCTCGTTTAAGGTTTGATGGTTACTGGGATTCCACCTGCTGTGGCCCTGGCAGCCGAATCTCTTGCGAGGCAGCTGAAGACTCGGGAGATACAATCCTCTCTTGCCTGCCCCACTTGCCAAATTAAAGTAGAAAATAATGAGACAGGAGGGGGAATTTATTACGTGCTTAAAGAGTCCCGCGAGGGTTCCACCCAGCTACACTTTCACAGCTGCCAAGCATCACTGAGGAGGCCAGTCTCTGTGGTCCAGCTTTCACCTAAGCTCAAGGCCACGAACATGCCCTGACTTACCCTCCACCAGGAATTTCCAACAGCGAACAAGGAATAAAGCTACTGCATGAATCCACAAGTTGTTCCCCATTTGCCATGAGACTTTCCAAAGGGTGGGGAGGGAACAGCTCACGTTTTCATGCTCCTTATTGTGCGACTGGTTCCTACTCAAATCATACCCAGCAAAAGGAAAAGAAAAAAGGAAATTTGAACAAAACAGGAAGGGATACATGGTTACCTAAACCCAATCCAAAAAGTTGCATATATTATTAAAATCAAGTTATTGATGCTCCCAAGACAAGCTGGTGAGGCTTCTCGAAGGCAATATGCCCCTTGTAGTGGTTGTTGAATGAGGAGGTAAATCCTGAAGGGGCTGATGTGCTTCCAGTCTCTCTCCCCGTCAGTGGTTTGAATTCAGCGAACAGCAGCGGCACAGAGGATCAGAGCACCTTCTGTGCCACCCGCCCCCTCCATCCTAAAATCCCAGTGTTGCCACGGTGTGGAAGGAAATAATATGCCAAGGATGCTTTTTTGTTCCAGGCGACGCTTTGGCTTGTAAGATGCTTCTTGTAAGGCTTCTTAGCGCTGATCGCTACTACAACCAAATCTGTGCAAGGTGCAAAACTGTGAAGGAAAAGCCGCCTAAGCCCCAGTTCGTGGTTTAGAGGCTGCAACTGTATAAAAAGGTGAGACACTGGCCCAGGGAGAGCCTCTGCACAGGCAACTTAAACCTAGCCTTCGATAAATAAAAAAAATCAACAGTTTATTTACAGCAAGGAATTCCAACACTGGATATTTCAGCATAGGAAGGACAAGATTTATATATTTATATATATATATATACACACACACACACACGCACACATGTAAGCAATGTCCTCCACAGTTAAGATTTCTTACAGGTCCACCGTTATGTTGTTTCTTTCTCCTTTTTTTAAAGTCACAGGCTGCTTGTTCCTTCCCCCACCTATTTACAAGACTGTGAGCAAAGTAAAAACAAAAAACCAACATACAACAGTATGCCTCACCAACATGGCACACGGAGGAAGGTGGGTGGGTGGACTGAGGGTCCCACTTCAGTTTGCATGATCCAATCTGGGATGAAGCAACCAGCCAAAAGCTCGAGTTACTCTCTTAAAAGACACACCTGGTGACAAAATCATTTCCAGAATCCCAAACCGAGCACCAGTCAGTGGATCTCGGTGGAGGGAGGGAGCAACGTATGGGAATATACGGTTTTGCACAGTGCTAGAACTCCTTTCATTGAGATAACAAGTGGGCTTCCTTCTGATTGATCAGAAACCTGGAGACTTCTAAGGGCACATGCAGGGGAGGAAAGAGTTGGTGAGCCAGGTGGCTCACAGGAGAAGATCCAATTCCTACGGGAAAGCTACCGTTTTGCAGGCCTTCACTGCAACTGAGATAAGTTGTTTTATAAATATAAACTCCGCCCACTCCATCATTCAGGTAAGATGCAGAACATGAAGGTACTTCACGACCGGTACTTAAAGACCCTTGCCCCTCCCTGCTGCCTATTAAGGACCAGAACACTGCAGTCCCCAGAAGAGAAGCGGGGTAACACAAAAGCTCCCCTCGATTCTCATACCAACATGGCATCAGCCAGCAGAAGGGAGGGAAAGAGAAGAGCTCACCAGCAAGAAAACGAGCGCAAGGAGACAAGAGTATTCTCACTTCAGATCTTAAGTGATAACATCGTGGTGGTGGTGGACACGGTGGGGAATTGTCCATGAAATACTCCACATCTGTGGGTTTTGTCTCTGAGTTACGAAAAGTTCAAGTAAAAAAAGGGGGGGGGGAATCGGCCTATTTTTTCTTTATGACTGAACTACTATAAATCCACAAGCAACCGCAGACGTAGCTCCTCCAAAGCATCCATCCCCCTCCCTTCCTACAACGCTGGCCCCGACACGGCTGCTGCTGTCCTGGGGAGGGGGCGAAGGAGGGACCTGGGCCCCAGCTTGGCTCTGGTCAGGCATCTGGGAGATGGCAGGCTGTCCTCTACTGCTGGGCTCCCGCGGCAGCTGGAACTGGCATACCTAAGGTGTTGGCGGCGGCAATCACAGGAGAGCCTGCTAGAGGTCCAAGGGGTGAAGACGTTGGCACTGAAGAAATCCCTGCAGGGGAAAGAGAAGAGGCTCAGAAATCAGGAGGGGCCCGTTCTGCTCAAGGGCACGGGGTGAGTGGCCATCACCGGGACTGCGCATCTTTAAGCCTGCACCGAATAACCTGACTTACAGCTAAATATGTGGGCCAACTGCTCTAAAAAAGGAAATTTGAACAAAACAGGAAGGAATACATGGTTACCTAACCCCAATCCAGTGTGGCGTAGTGGTGAGTGTTGGACTGGGACTCGGGAGATCAGGGTTCTAGTCCCCGCTCGGCCATGAAACTCACTGGGTGACTTTGGGCCAGTCACTGACTCTCAGCCTAACCTACCTCATTGTTGTGAGGATAAAATGGGAGAGGAGGATTATGTAAGCCGCCTTGGGTTCCTTGCAGGAAAAAAGGCGGGGCATAAATATAATAAATAAATAAATAAAAAGTATTGAGGCAACTTAAGTGTCCTCTCCCTCTCATATACCACCCCTTGATGATTCAAGTGGACAGTGTGGTGTACAGGTTAGAGCGCTGGATGGCGACTGTAGGGGTTCCATCTCCTTCGTCGGGCAAGTACCAAGTCGGAGTGATTGTACCTTGTGTTGGGCATTCGGGACATGTTGGGAGTTTATGAGCATCTGCAGGATTTTTTCGGGGGGGGGGGAAGCTGCACAACGGTGTAGAAGTGTAATTTGCACGCATGCTATATACTGCTGCAACACAGCTGTGCGTTTCCCTTGTGTGCCTGCACATGCTTTGTGGATTAAGAGTTATATTCCATGACATTTAGAAGCATACACAGAGTGGGCAGAAGATCCTGGGAATGTGACAGCAGTAATGCAGAAGAGCATTTAATTTTTCTAGTTAAACATCACCCAAGAGTCAGACCTCAATGGGAGAGTTAGGAGTGCCCTGCTTTAAAGGAGAACCTAGATATAGTGGTGTCACGGTCGGCCTGGAGCGGCTCACTCAGCCAGGCCATACTGACTCCATCTTACCCAGGTCCAGGAGGAAGAAACCTCCCCATTTTACAATCAATTGCATGTCTCTGCTAAAAGCCACCTCACCTGGCATTGAGATGCAAATACCCTGGCTGAGGTCATCCAAAGGCCAGGTGCCTCCACTTAGCTCATAGGAGAGGTTCCCAATGCATTGAGAGAGCTTCTCAAACCCACTGACTGGCCAATCGCCCAGGTGCTCAAACAAAGGAGAATCTTCCAGAACCCATCTCTGGGTCACACAGATTATTTGGGGGAATCTCCACCCAGGAAAGGGGGGGGGGGGAGACAGACCCAAAGAGATATATACTCCACTGGGAAAGGAAGGTCCAGATCTTTTTCTTCATACAGGTCCGGAGGTCTCCCCTCTCCCAGGGGAGGGGGAGAGCATCAGAGGAATTGCACCACAGGGGGTCTTTTCTTCGGTACCGGTGCTGGGGTGCAGGTCTCCCAAAAGTTAGGGAAAGCTTGACCCAAGCACCAGGAAACTGCACCATGGAGAACAGAAACTGCACCACGGAGAACAGGGTTCTTCAAGGAACCAGGCAGGCAGCTTCCTGCAGGGCAGTGTGTAGCTAGTCTTTTTCCGTTCTGTACTTTTCGCCATCTTAGAGTAGTTTCCTCTTTTGAAGTCAAATGTGAAGGAGTAACGAGCAACCCACCAAGGCTTATTCTCGGGGTGGCTTAGCATGACGTGCAAACTCATCCCATGATTCACAAAATTATATCCTGGAGCTATGAGGGCTAAGAGCTTGTGGAAATCAAAGTGTTTGGGGACTTTGTTCTCTCTCCCCTCCCACTCACCCCCAGTGGTAAGCATTTTTGTGTAATGGATCCTGCTTGGATTTTCACAAGATTCAGAATTGCACTGGATGGTTGTCTGAGAGTGGGTGGGCACCCTGGTGAAGTGTGCAGGTGTTTCTAACTGGACAGACAAGTTTGCCTCTCATTTTGCCCACTCCAATAACTTCTAATTCTGGAATGGGCAAGCTTCCTTTCACAGGCTTAAGGTCTAGACCAGTGTTCTCCAACCTTGGGTCCCCAGATGTTTTTGGCCTACAACTCCCAGCATGCCCCAGCCAGCAAGAAATTTAGCTTCTTTGTCATGACTGGAACATGCATTTATCTTGATGTCCTGAATGACTGTGCCCTAGAACAGTTGGTCATGGAACCGACCAGAGGGGAGTCAACCCTGGACTTAATCCTAAATGGTGCCGCTCAGGATCTAGTGCAAACTGTGGGTATTGGCAAACCGATTGGAAACAGAGACCACAGTACTATCAACACACTGGTAAAAAGGAAGTTGAAAGGGGAAGTCAAGAGGATTAATCTCTCCAAAATGCTTGGAGGTTACTCAAAACCACAATAATAGAAGCTCAGTTAGAAGGTATACTATTACTGCAGGTCAGGAAGGGTACCACCAAGTCCAAGAGGTCACCAGCATAGTTAACGAGCAATGTCAAGGATGCTATTAGAGAAAAGAAAGCTGTTGTGATGTATTATACAGGCCTATGGCTTACGCTGGCTCAGCTTGTCTGAGTGTGGAAAGCTAAGCAGGGTCAGGCCTGGTTATTACTTGGACGGGAGACCCCTCCTCTAGTTTCCTGCACTGAGCAGGGGGTTGGACTCGATAGCCTTGTAGGCTCCTTCCAACTCTATGATCTATGAAATCTATTATCACTACAAACTGTGAGCAATTGTTTTCTACCGTTAAAGGCAGCCTAAAAATCATTTTAAATAAATAAGATGGTAGAACCCCTCCTGGACTGTACCACTTCAGACTGCAGGTAGAAGATCGTATCACAAAAGCCCGACAGCGGCTGCACACACAAGTGCAACCAGCCACTGACTCACCTGACAACATACTGGCGCTGCTAACCGGAGTGCTACTACCTGGCATGCTGGTCGAGCTCATCCGAGCCTGGTCCTTCACTATGGGATCTGCAAATGCAAACACACAGACCATGCATCTGTTAGAGATGGGGTGGAGGCATTGTGTAAGTAGAAAACACATTCACTTTGCTCTGCATGTATAAATCAATCATTTCAGCTTTCATTTATTTAAAAAGAAGTTTCTAGACCAGTGTTCTCCAACCTTGGGTCCCCAGATGTTTTTGGCCTACAACTCCCAGCATGCCCCAGCCAGCTATGCTATGCTGGCTGGGGCATGCTGGGAGTTGTAGGCCAAAAACATCTGGGGACCCAAGGTTGGAGAACACTGGTCTAGACCTTAAGCCTGTGAAAGGAAGCTTGCCCATTCCAGAATTAGAAGTTATTGGAGTGGGCAAAATGAGAGGCAAACTTGTCTGTCCAGTTAGAAACACCTGCACACTTCACCAGGGTGCCCACCCACTCTCAGACAACCATCCAGTGCAATTCTGAATCTTGTGAAAATCCAAGCAGGATCCATTACACAAAAATGCTTACCACTGGGGGTGAGTGGGAGGGGAGAGAGAACAAAGTCCCCAAACACTTTGATTTCCACAAGCTCTTAGCCCTCATAGCTCCAGGATATAATTTTGTGAATCATGGGATGAGTTTGCACGTCATGCTAAGCCACCCCGAGAATAAGCCTTGGTGGGTTGCTCGTTACTCCTGACAGACGATCGGGCACTCCGCAGCTTGCCATGACTTGTTTCCCCCTCAGTCTTCCCGCCCACTCCCAGCATGTATCCCAGGCGCCCTTGCAGCAGAAATCCTCATTTCCTATGTCATCACCCTTTCTGCAATTGGTCCGCTGAGGTTGCCAGCTACAGGGGAAACTTCCTCCCTTCCCGCATCAGATTGCCAAATGCATGAAATTTACTGAGCTCTTATGAATGTGGTAAAACGTTTGCAAACTTTTATTTATTTATTTTAATTCGGGGTCTTGCGCAAGTGCACAGGAACACAAGACCACCTGTCTGCTATTTAGCCCAGTATACCAATATCCCCTCTTGTCAATTTCATCCTCCATTTCCACACTTGCCTTGCTAGTGAACACCTTTTTTTTTAAAAAAAAAAAAAAAGGCTGCTTCATGCACTACCAAAGTAATTATGCTCTTCTTCAGGGAAGAAGCCCTCCCAAAGCCACATGTACTCTGTGCCGAACATACACATTCCACAGTCCTGGGTTACACAGAACTGCATAAACTTGCTTCTAGTTTGGCATCTGAGCCTTGGGCTTTCAGAGCGTTCGAAACATTTTGACAAGAACTTCTGGAATAAGTTAGGCAGGGCCTGGGAATAGCAGGGACTTGGAGCTTATCTTCCCCTACCTCCTTTATCAATCCACCTCATGCTCAGCCCCTGGTTTACCTTGTGAGGTGTTACCACACAAGGCCCGGAAGTTTTCATGTCACATTGAAAAAGAAAAAGGATAGAAATTGCTTTTAAGGAGGAAAAACAGACCAATACCCTTTTCGGAATATTATGTTTGCGGAGCATTCCAGAGGATGCATCATCAACAAACATCTTCAACACTTCCCTTTCCTGCCAGATCTTTGCCCCTTGAAAGGGCAGACACAGCTGGATCCACGGAGGATCAGACTCACAGAAGTAAGGGTGTTCCATGGCTTCTCTTGCTGTGAGACGGGATTGGTGATCGTATCGCAGCAACTTGTCCAAGAAATCCAGGGCCTCAGGGCTGACCAAGTGCTGATTCTCGCTATGAACAAAGCGTTCCCATCGCTTCCGGGAGTGTCTGTGAGGGAAGAGGAACAGAGAACACTGAGTGAAAGGCCTCTTCTCATCTTACTGGCATACAGATATTTCTGCACGTCACCTGCGTGCTTTCAAATGTTAAGGAGAAATACATGCATCTAGCCCAAAGCAAAGTTGTCCGCTGTTCCTACAGTACTTGTGCAGTGCAAGTAGCGTTGTAACATCGAGCCTCGCCCCGGGCAAAACGGGCCCTGCTCACACCCGGCGAGGCCTTACCTTTGCCTTCGGGGCGGCTCGCCTCTCCGCGGTGAGCCGCCCGCGCGGCCCACTCCGGTCCGGAAATGATGCGATGGGACCCTGCGCAGGCGCGCTGGACCCGTGGCGCGTTCTGCGCCTGCGCAGGGTCCCGTCGCGTCATTTCCGGTCCCAGAAGTGACGCGATGGGACCGGAGGTGGATCGAGCGGCGCGGAGAACTTCTCCATGCCACTCAGAAGATCGAGTCGGGGGGGCGACCCTGCAGAGAATCGGGGGCGCGGAGAGCCCGTCAAGGTTTGGATGCATCGGTAAGTGCAAGGCACCTTATAAAGTACTATCTGCACAGGGTTGTTTCTGAGGCGCAAATAGCTGTAAGAAAGCATGATCCTCCCTCTGACAGACTACCAAAGACAATTCGCGCAGAGGAAGAGCATTTGCCAAAAGCTTCAGGACCCAAATACCTAAAGGATCCCTACACCAGCGTGCCCATGCCTTGAGATCTGCAGGGAAGGTGCTTCTCAAGGTGCCTTTTACTCGTCATGTGACAACTAGGGATAGATTTTATAGAGTTGGAAGGAGCCTACAAGGCTATCGAGTCCAACCCGCTGCTCAATGCAGGAAACTAGAGGAGGGGTCTCCCATCCAAGTAATAACCAGGTCCTGACCCTGCTTAGCTTTCCACACTCAGACAAGCTGAGCCAGCGTGAGCCACAGGCATGTCAGGGCCTTCTCTGTTGAGGCAACCCGTTCACGCAACACCCTCCTGATGCAGGTGCCACGGACGCCAACCTTGCTATAATTTCAACACCAGCTCAAAACTTTGTTTGCCCAGGCACTTGAAGATGCTATTTATTTTTTTTACTGCCTTTTGTTTTATGGTTGCATGTTATTGTTTTCCGAAGCGAATGGACCCAGCTTCGCACAGGCCAGAACAGTGCTTAGTTTAATACAGCGAAACCTTCAAGCAAACGTACACAGCTGTCAGAGCTGGACACACTGGACTGCCACATTGTAGCACAGCCATGCCAGCTTGCACCCCTAGGAAAGGCCCCTGCCAGGGTGAACCCCGACAGCCGCCCACTCCATTCCCATGATGGGGGGATGCTCCACAGCAGAGGAGGAGGGCCCGGGTGTAACTCTGTCCCTCAGCCTACCAATCTCCCCTGGCTTCAAGCTGTATGGACTGCAAAACCATGTGCTGGTTCTACGGAAGTCTGTCCTGAGTAGCCGAAGATATCACTGGAGACTTCAAACACACGGACACATTTAAATTAATAAAAATTAAGATAAAATGCCCCTGAGGTGCACCATCCCTAGGGTTCCCCTTTGTATGCATGCCAAATTTCAGGTGTCTTGGTTTCATGGTCTTGGAGCTATAACACTGACAGACAGATACACATCCTTTTGTATTATAGATTTATACATTTATTGTCCACCACCCTGATATTGCTTGATGGAGGGCAGCTTATAAATAATGCAAAATAATTAATTAATTAGCCAAATCTGCAGCTATGCCTTTTGCCCCTGGGTGTCCCCATCCCACCCGTCCAAGTTTCACCAGCAGGGACGTCTAGCTGCGTAACTTTAAAGCAATCTCATCTTACCTGCCCAAGATGTCGTTGAAACGGGGGTCAAGCTCAATGTTGTATTTGTCAATATAGTCATACAGATCTTCTGTCCCCAACACCTTGGCTATTCTCACCAACTGTGAACAGACAGTGCAAGCCAGCATGTGGATGCGTATCGCCCAAGAGACTGAGCAATGAAATCAGAGTTCAGATCTCGACTCTACCCATGAACTCAGCAGGCTGGCCTTAGGCAAGCCGCTCTCTCCCTCCACCTCAGACACCCCACCTGCAACATCTTCTTTTTAATTAAAGCCAAGCGCAAGGGGGGCAATCTGGATCAGAACCACAGTATTCAGGAAGGGGAGGTTTAACCCTTCACTCCCCCACTGCAATCCTAAAAAACTGCGCCCTCCCACACTACAGAGATACAGAAAGCTCCCATTGACACCAAGAGCAGCTTTTATTCTATTCTTATCTATAGCATAGGACCCTTGATCTTTTCCAGGCACACGATGTGGGGACAGAATAGTTAAACCTCCCCTTCCCTCACACTGTCCTAATCTGGCACACACAGCCCAAGCAGGTTTAGTTTTTATTTTTAAAAAAGAACCTGATTTCGCTGCTAGCACACACTCAACATCACATGTAGTTCAGCCATTACCTCATGAGGTTGTTGTAAGGGCTACAACTACATAATCCACATGAGCAACTTCGAACATTTAAAGAGCTATACAAATGTGAAGGATAATATTAGTATAATAAACCCAGCCACAAGGAGGACTCTCCTATCAGGGAGGCTCCTGGGATACAAAAGGCCAATGCCATGAAGCTGATTGATGGGAGATTCAGGAGTGATAAAAGGAAGTATGGAGCACATAGTTAAACTATGAAATTTGCTACTAAAAGATGTAGTGATGGCCACCAATTTGGACAGCTTGAAAAGGGGATTAGACAAATTCATGGAGAAGGCTGTCAATGGCTACTAGTCCTGATTGGCTATATGCCTCCTCCAGCATCAGAGACAGTATGCCTACGTACACCAGTTGCTGGGGAACATGGGCGGGAGGGTGCTGTGAGTGTTGCACTCATGTCCTGCTTGTGCATTTCCCATCTGGGGCAGCTGGTTAGCCACTGTGTGAACAGAATGCTGGACTAGATGGACCCTTGGTCTGATCCAGTAGGGCTCTTACATTCTTATGCTTTTTTTTAATTTAAGGGTACATCATTGAGAAGAGTTGTGAAATCACAAGCATGCTCTAGTTATAACCTCACCTTGAGCCCCAGGGCTTGGTTTAGGGAAAACAAGAGTTCTACAAACTGTAATGTGATTACAGATATGTCAGCCATTGCAAGGTTGGTTTTCCCCTCACAAAGCTCAGAGCTTCTCTGGGCAGTTTGAAATATCAGAAAACAGGACTGCTGATAAACAGTGCCAATGACTCAATAATCCCCAACAGCTGCTGTATGTTTTTCCGCAGGGATGTTTGCAGAGCAAGTCAGTTATGTCTTTGGTCAAGGGAGTATCTTCCCTAGTAAGGTTTCACACACAGCATGTACATTGCTTCTCACCACTTACATGGCCTGCAGCTAGTGTGGTTACTGAATCCACTGGAAAGCATTAACCACGGGAGGATGAAACAAAAACTTCATCCGTGGTGGCTCCATTCACACGTACAAGTCCTCCCTTGATGCTGCAGTGATCAGGTGAGAGAGACATGCATGTGTAAACTAGCCCTGCGTATGAACTCTTGACTTCTGGCTTCCACCCCTTGCAAAGGATGAAAGCATGCTCAACATAAAGGCCACAGAAGACAGATGGCGCCATGCCTGCCATAATCTCACCTGATCATAGTTATCATGACCATGGAAAAAGGGCTCCTTTCGGAAAATCATGCTGGCTAGCATGCAACCCAAGCTCCACATGTCCAGACTGTAGTCATACATCTGCAAGGAAGCAAAGTAGGCCCATCAGTCTGGGTCACTTCCAAACTTACAAAAGAACCCCCCCACACACACACCCATGATTGGCCACGGCCATACGTTCACTTGCATGTGAAAAAGGTATTCTCGTGGCAAGTAGATAATCAGTTTTCACAAGGGTACCACTGTGTGAATAGCTACCCATAAATCTAGAAATGGGGCTGTAACTGGAGGGAAAAGAGAATCAGAATAATCACTGGATTTTCTGAGGGCGGGGGTGAATGGCCAAGTACTTGAGGCTCCTCGACAGCAGTAACAGTGAAGCAAATGCCAGTCACGTTTTATTGCTCAATACAGGATCTTCCTCCCCTTGTCGCTAAAACCAGATGCTATCAGAGGCACCATCACAAAGGAGCTGCTTCCATGGCCCCGTGGCCAACTGAGATGTGAAGCCAGATTCAATGAGACACTTGGCTTAGAGCAGTGTTCTCCAACCTTGGGTCCCCAGATGTTTTTGGCCTACAATTCCCAGCATGCCCCAGCCAGCGACCCAAGGTTGGAGAACACTGGCTTAGAGGAATATCAGGGGTAGAACGCAACTGTTCTCTTCAGATATTTGAAGGGGAAGACAAAAAACAAAAACAAAAAAACAGGGAAATGCCAAAAAGCAGTGGGAGGCGTGCCTAGTGGGATGTTTTGACCATTTTCCTCCAACAGCAGCTACACAAGGCTGAATCACAATGTTTCATAGGCAATTTGCCATGTGCTGTGTGGGGAGGTGCTGGTGTTTGGGGAAAAATAAGCTCAAAGCCAACCCCCCTCGGGAACTCTAAACTGGTGACGATGTTTTCTGGATGCCAGCCATGGGAGCAGTAGTAAGTTCTCCTCCCGAGATGCCCCAAAAGTGACAAAGGTGCCCTGCAAAAATATCTGGAATTCTTTGAAAGAATGCCAATGAGAACACGTTGACCTTGACATACCAAACAAAAACACCAAGCCCGGCCCTCTTTGTTCTGAAGGCCAGGCAGGGCACAATGTGCCACAGACTCCCAGCATGCTGGAGATAAAACATCCTTCTCTCGCTCAATTCTAAGGTGGCTCCTTAAGGCTCGAGAAAGAAATCCACCAGGACTGCAGCAATTAATGGTTCTCAGCCATCTTTACTTTCCCAAAACGCGGAGGCTTTTGCAGCTGCGCCAGTTACCTGATAATCTACGAGGAGCTCTGGGCCTTTGAAGTATCTGGAAGCCACTCTGACATTGTATTCTTGGCCAGGATGATAGAATTCAGCCAAACCCCAATCTATTAGCCGCAGCTAAAAAAAGGAGGAGAAATTAAGGGGGATGGGAACTTTCCCCTTGGTTTGCAACTTCCAGTGCCTTTGCCGATTGCATGCCACAGCAAAGAACAGTGTCAGAAAAAAATGGAATGATACAAGATTTTAAAAATACTGAACGTAACTGATAGCAGCTGGCATGTAAAATGGTCACTGATGAAAGTGCAACTGAACTATTGAAGCAAGTGAGACAGAGTGAGTGAGTGAGTGAGTGTATATGCGTGAGAGGGAGAAACGGACACATAACTAAGAAAGAGGGAGAGATAATGAATTCTAGCCTAGTGAGTAGCCAAACCACCCAGAGCAGTGTTTCTCAGATAAAAGATCAATAATTAAAAGCTATTAATAGCTTTGACTCAAAGTTCACAAAAGGATAAACTAGCCCAAGCAGGCTATGGCAAGAGCAACACAAAATGCAAGGAACTAAAGACAACCAACCCTGAAGCTAGAATGGCGAGCTGCAAACATTCACCCACCACCACGCACCTTCCCCGCACCCCAACGTGTGCCCAACATGCATTTTATGTTTATGTTTGCGGCATAGCTGAATTGCTGTAAGCTGCTTTGGCAACTAATTGAAGCTGAAAAGCCAGGTATAACAAACTGAGTAATCATGATGAATGCCACTGAAAGACAGCTTAACCCCCACCAATGTTCCCCTGCAATGTGCAGCCACAAGAGATGCGTTCCAGGGTTCACTCTCGATTTACACAGAGTGAATCCCAACCAACAGGCTTGATCATTATCCTGTGTGAACACAGTGAGCACCCTGGAACATGCTCTAGAAGCCTTGCAACGAGCAGGGCTTCTGTGGCAGATGCCCCGAGGCTCTTCGGCAGGTGAACTGATATGGGAAATGGTGAATGACAGCAGGAAGCTTGAAAGCGAGCAAGGTAAACTAAGAAGCTTCTATGGAATATGCCGTTTCGCTCCTTCCCCTCTTACTCATCTATTTTTACTCCTGCCAGAGACAGGCCTGACATACACAGCAAAACCAGCAGCCTATCGAAGGACTTTTGGTAATGCCACAATACAATGCCAGCAGGAAACTCTGTGTGTGTGTGTGTGTGTGTGTGTGTGTGTGTGTGTGTGTAGCTTCCCCAGTCAGCCAGTGCTTACCTTTCTGTGTTCATGGTCAATCATGACATTGTGGGGTTTGACGTCTCGATGCATGATCCCCATACTGTGACAATAATCTAGAGCCTGGAGAAGAGACAATGACCACACACACTGCTATAATGCTGAATGCTAGCGCTAACACTTACGAATCACGGTAATGGGTAGATGCAAAAGGCGACAGTTCCAAGGCAAGCAGGGCCTACCATTGCCCATCACTGATATCCACCCAGACTCCCCAGAAAAACCGCCAGGGAAGGAAATTCTCCAGCTCTTCCAGAATGCTGACTGCCACTTCCCAGCTGCCCTTATACTTACGTACCAAATAACCAATAACCAACAAGGTAAGTGGCAAATGCAAACTCACCTTCAAGATTTCATACATGTAGAACCGAATATCGTAGTCTGTTAACGTTTGATATAATTGCTGTGGGAGATGAAGACATTATCAAGATTAACGTCATTGTAATCAACGTCATTAACATCACGCTCAACAACCCATGAACAAGCAAATCGTAGGTTGAGTAAAAGTGGAAGTGACAAGCAGGGGGAGGCAGCACTCTTGCTCTCTCCCGCTCGTGCATGGGTTGTTTAAACTATGGGCTGTTGTTACGTGAGAACCAGGACAATGGAAGTAACTGGCCAGGGTTAATTTGAACACACAGTGGCTGCGTTCGCACATCATGCCAACCCACCCTGGCAATAAACCACAGTGGGTTGGTGGTTGGCCAAACAACCCACAGTGTGCCTGACAGATGATGGGGCTCACCGTGGGTTGTTGGCCCCCTCCCTTACCCGGAGTCCTCCCGCGGGTATCCCAGGGGACACTGCAGCAGGACCGACTGTCTCCCCCCTTCCCCAGCATGATCACAAGCCATTTTCAGCTCGCTGCGGCTTTTTTGCACTTTACCCTTTGGGGGAGGGGTTGTCCTCAAACAAGCCACCTGCGGGAATCAGTCTGGGTTCGCACAACATGGCAAACCATCGTGGATAGCAACCCATGCTAGGTTGTTGTTTCATGCAGACCCAGTCAGTACCAAAAATAACTTAAATTTCAAATGCCCTGGTCATTCTGTATTTGGCACAATCCATCAATATCTGCTAAAGTGAAAACAGTTTTGTTTCTAGCAGTGTTCAGTATATCTACATCACACCACACTTACTGACCCACTGCACGTGGTTATGGCCTGCTCTTGGGCTATTACTATCGCAACAACGCATCATCAGTAGGGTAAAACCAACCTGTCTTACAACGGTCGAAACCCAGCTCACGTTCCCTTATCGTTACATTTAGGGGGGATTCTGACTTAGAGGCGTTCAGTCATAATCCCACAGATCATAGGATCACAGGATTATAGAGTTGGGAGGGGCCTACAAGGCCATCGAGTCCAACCCCCTGCTCAGTGCAGGAAACTAGAGGAGGGGTCTCCCATCCAAATAACAACCAGGCCTGACCCTGCTTAGCTTTCCACACTCAGACAAGCTGAGGCAGCGTGAGCCACAGGCCTGTATGGTAGCTTTGCCTCATTGGGTCCTCAGCCAAGCACATACACCATATGTGTGAACCTGCGGTTCCTCTCATACTGGGCTATTGGGTTGTTAACCCTTCCAACAAGCCATGCCACCCAGGTTCGGATGACAAGACAAGCTGCTCCCGAGGCAGGTAATTAAGCAAATGGCACCTGGCATGTGCCAAAGCTTAAACATGCCACCGTGGCTTGTTTTAAGCGGCAGTGACTGTGCAAACCGGGCCGCTGCATTGTAATTTCCTGACCTCTTCCTCCCCGCCCAGCCACATGAGTGTGCTTACAAGTACTTAAAAGCTTGGGCGACAAACTGTACCTTAAAATCTGTGTTGTTTACATGTTCAAAAACCAAGGCTGGGGTCCGAGACTAGGAGAAAACAAATATGTCAGTCATGCAGAGTTCTTCACTATATTCCTTATACACTGTTGTTTATATGCTACTTGCAGGCCAATGACCGACTTACATCCACCGTTTTCACCACTCCCAATCTTCCCCTGGATGTTTTCACAGCATTTAACTGTAGCTTTACCAAATGGATTAGCACACATTTCTACAAAATCTAGAAGAAGTTGCAAGGGGGGGGGGGGTTCTTCCAAGAGCAGCTAATCTGATTGAAAAGCCTGATCTGATTAAGCGATACAAAAATAGGATTAAAAAAAAAAGACGGGAAACATGGAGTGAGACTGTGTGGCATTATTGCTACATCCCATGATCAACGGATGCCCAAAATGCCAACGCGTCTTACTTATTTACAGCACTAGAAGTTCTCCTTCTATGTCATTTGAAACAAAGGCAGCTTGTATGCGTAAACTCTGCACTTCCTCCCCCTCCCACAGCTGAGAATTTGCTACTCCTCCATTCAGTCAGATGAAGAGCTCTTTGCAATTCACAAGTCTGCCCACTCCCACAGGTTTTGGCCCACTAAGAGCAGAGTCGCATGTGGCTCAGACACTCCAGAAGCTTCGTTCTGAGCACCTAAGCTGCAGGTTCTTCCTCCAGAGGTGCGCTACCAAAACAAAAACAAACCCATGTTACTGGAAATAGTGTGGTACGCAGTTCAAACCTTTATCAGTATTCTCAGTGCCGAACGCCAGGCACACGCAGAAAACCATCATACCACACACCTTTCCTGGCATCCCGTAAGAATGAACGAGAGGTGGGTTGCTGGGCTAGGCCAAGGTCTAGCCTAGTCTGGCATTCAGCTCCCCACAGCAGCCAGCCAGGTGTCTCTGGGAAGCTGAAGGTGATGGCCCCCACCACTTGTTTGTCTCCAGCATCTGCTATTCAAAGGTAGACTTTCTCTGTACAAGGAGGTTCCATTTAGCTATCAAAACTCAAACACTAACAGTTCTCTACTCCATGAATTTGTCCAAACCAAATTACAAGCCAGATATGACAGGTTTCTGCCCCCCCCCCTCCAATCGTGAGGCTGTACCAGAACCCTGGAACTACTCACCACAGGGTCTTTCACTATGTCTGCAAGGGTGATTATGTTGGGGCCACCTCGCAAGTTCTCCAAGATTTTGATTTCACGTTTGATTTTCTTCTTTTTCACAGGCTGATAAAAGGGAAATGCCAGTTTATCAAAGGCAACATTTCAAGTCCAAGCAAAGCCAACAGAAAAAACCACTGCAACCGGTTCTTATTACTGGCTCTTTTTATTGGTTGAATTTTATAAAAAAAAGCTCTAGTTCGACATCTTGCACAACTTTGTTGCTATTCAAGCATCTCATTCACAAGAGGGAGACAACCCAGAAAGCGCACAAGTGGAACAAGACAACCATCTTATTTAATACCAGCATTCAGTTTTTAGATTATCCTCTCTGGAGGATGCACTTCTAGTAGTCATGGCTAGTGGTCACCGATAAGACTACCCTCCATGCATCTACCCAACCCATTCTAAATGGCCCAGCAGCCATTGCAACATCCTATGAACGTGGATATTGTTCTACCGGGTGAAGAAATGCCACTTTATCTCTTTCTCCTGCTTTCTAACCATTTCACTGGCTGGGCTATGAAGGACAATACAACTGTTTTCATCAGCCCAGGGAGCTTTGGGTTTGGTTCTCTTAAAAAACAGCAGCTTCCCCACCACCACTACGTGGCAGCACACTTCTAAAATGAGGGGAAACTCAAAAACATTTTTCAATATGGGCAGGGTCTGCCGTCTGAGAGGAAAAAAGACAGGTTGCTTACCTGTAACTGTAGTTCTTCCGAGTGGTCATCTGTGCATTCACACATATGGGCTCTGTGCCTGCACTGAGACGGTTCTGGAAAGTTATAAAGCTGAGGTGAACTGGGCGGGAGCCCCTCCTATCATGCGTGCTCCTTAGCGCAGCTCTCGCCCACTCCCTAAGTTCCTCTGAGACCGCCTATTGTGGCCCCATGAACCGAGAGATATTTACTGTTGGTATTGACATTATAGTAACACCAAAAACATCTGTGAATGACAGGAATTGGAGCAATGATAAAGGGACTGGAAACAAGGCCCTATGAGGAGAGACTGAAAGAACTGGGCATGTTTAGCCTTCAGAAGAGGAGACTGAGGGGAGATATGATCGCACTCTTCCAGTACTTGAAGGGTTGTCACACAGAGGAGGGCCAGGATCTCTTCTCCACCATCCCAGTTTGCAGGACACGGAATAATGGGCTCAAGTTACAGGAAACTAGATTCCACCTAAACATCAGGAAAAATTTCCTGACTGTCAGAACAATAAGACAATGGAACCAACTACCTAGGGAGGTGGTGGGCTCTCCCAATCTGGAGGCCTTCAAGGTGCAGCTGGACAGCCATCTATCAGGGATGCTTTGACCTGGATTCCTGCATTGAGCAGGGGGTTGAACTCGATGGCCTTGTAGGCCCCTTCCAACTTCTACTTTTCTATGATTCTACACCCAGTCTCCACTGGCAGGTCCATCGAAATCAATAATGACGCCGAGCGGGGATGGATGGGTGGGTTGTGTGAATGCACAGATGACCACCCGAAGAACTACAGTTACAGGTAAACAGCCTGTCCTCCTTCTTCATAGTCTCTGTGCATCACACATATGGGCAGAGTAACAAGTTGACTTACCGGCGGGGGGATGGCGGCATTTGTCACTGCAACACCCATGAGAGGACTGCCCTTCCAAAGGCGTTCTCTGCCCGAGCTCGAACATCAAGTCTGTAATGCTTGATGAATGTTGATGGCACAGATGCCTTTCCCAAACGCCATGGACGTCGACTGTGCCCGTGTAGAATGTGCCCTCACTGATCCTGGCAAGTGCTTGCATGAAAGCTGGTATGCCAAGTTAATCGTTTCTATAATCCAGTTTGCAAATCTGTTTTGAAACAGGAAGGCCTGGGGATTTGCCACCATAACATACAAACAGTTGGCTTGTTTGTCGAAAAGAAGCAGTTCTCTCTTTATAAAATGCTAGGACGCGTCGGATATCCAGTGTATGCATGTTCCGCTCTATGTCAGAGGGCGGATTTTGAAGAAACACTGGCAACACTATGTCCTGCCCAGTATGGAATTCTGTAACCACTTTTGGTAGGAAATTGAGATCTAGACGCACAACTACTTTATACCTGTGAAACACCATATAAGGCGAATCTACTCTGAGTGCACAGAGTTTACTAGATCTTCTTGCCGATGTTATTGAAGTCAGAAAAGCTGCATTCCATGTGAGAAGTCTATGATCAATAGTCGCTAGTGGTTCAAAGGGTTTCTGAGTCAGGGTGCGCAGCACCAGCGGCAGATCCCAGCCTGGCAACAAATCCCTGATTGGAGGAATGATGTTCTTCAAGCCTTTTAAAAATTGTTTCACCAATGGATGTGTGAAGATTGAACCTGAGGTGACATAAGGTCTATTGGCTGAAATTGCTGCCTATACCCTTATGGAGGATAATTTCAAACCTCACACCATCAGGGCGTGCAAATACTCTTAGCATAGTTTGTACTGTGCAGGTTTTAGGATTTTGTCAAGTTTAGCAGTAAATTTAGTGAAATCCAGCCACTTCCTAGCATAAGATGCTCTGGTTGATGGTCTACGGCAGTGATGGCGAACCTTTTTGAGCCCGAGTGCCCAAACTGCAACACAAAACCAACTTATTTATTTCAAAGCGCCAACACTGCAATTAAACCTGAATACTGAGGTTTTAGTTTTAGAAAAACAACTCATACAGTTGTCCGAACTGATTAACATCTTTTGTCTTTAAAGAAAAACACAATAACAGAGCTTTCAATGATACAAACAGTTTTTTGTTGGAAAAAAAATCAACTCAAAAAATTATTATAGTACTACATTGTACACATAGCCTGAAGAGAATTTATACAAACTTTTTAAATAATTAGGCTCATGTATTTTTGGATAAGGAATTCTCAACTTGTAATATGATTATATGCTAGACTGAAATTGTATGGGGAAAGCTTTACTCCGGGTCCTTTCCCTGCTTCTACAGGTGTAGGATTAGTAAGAGTAAAAGTCAACCTCTACTAGGATGAGCAAGATTAACAAGAAAACTAAAAGTGCTTAACACATTTTAAACACTTTTATGTCTTGGACTGCAAACACTGCATTAGGTAAAAGTTTGCATTGGGCATGCTTTTGCACAATTAATGTGGTTTTTGCTATTGCATGCATGCTGATAATTTGTCAAACCTTGGCTCATACTCAGTTAGTTTGAGAGCAACACATGCAGCACACGGGTCAACTGTTAGGGCTTTACATCCAAGCCATGCTCTGTGCATCATTCTTCAAAATCTTTTAAATGTGATAACAATGTAGAAAAGAATTCTGTAACAGGAATTCTAGAATAAAATCATTCTGTTCCAGACTGTGAGAAAGAACAAGATCATTAGTGTTTTGCAGAAGGGGACGGTCTTTTCGCGATCTGGTGACCAATGGCTCGAGTGCCCACAGAGAGGTCCCTGCGTGCCAGCTGTGACACCCGTGCCATAGGTTCACCATCACTGGCCTACGGGCAGCTTGCAGGACAGCTTGTATTGCTGATAGCAAGTCTTGGGCTAGAATCACCGAATCCGCCACGCCATTAACGCTGGGCTCTTTAAATCCGGGTGCTGGATGTTGCCTTGAGCTTGAGGTAGCAGTGTTGGCACTATCGGGAGCAACTGGTATTCTCCTCTGGAAAGGTGCAGGAGTTGGGGGAACCATGATTGCCGTGGCCACCATGGTGCCACAAGAATGCAGTCTGCTCTGTCTCCCCAGATTTTTGAGATGACTCGGGTCAATAGAGGAAGAGGTGGAAACATGTAATACAGATGACCTGACCATTTCATCATGTGATGGGAGTTGGGATCGGATGCCGATCTGCTGCAAAAAGATGGCAGGCTGTGTTCTCGGAAGTGGCGAAGAGGTCTACTTCTGGTTGACCCCAAATCGAGAAAATCCAACTGCGAATCCCTGGATTCAGTTGCCACTCATGTGACTGCATGGAGACTCTGCTTAGAGCAGTGTTCTCCAACCTTGGGTCCCCAGATGTTTTTGGCCTACAACTCCCAGCATGCCCCAGCCAGCATGTTTTTGGCCTACAACTCCCAGCATGCCCCAGCCAGCATGTTTTTGGCCTACAACTCCCAGCATGTCCCAGCCAGCATAGCTGGCTGGGGCATGCTGGGAGTTGTAGGCCAAAAACATCTGGGGACCCAAGGTTGGAGAACACTGGCTTAGAGTATCTGCCAGTGTGTTGTCTTTTCCTGAGATGCGAATTGCCACGAGCGACATGGATCTTGGGAGTTGTCCAGTTGAAAATTCTGAGGGTCAGTCTTGTGAGTCGCATCGACCTCATTCCATCCTCTTTGTTGAGGTAGGCTATGGCGGTCGTGTTGTCTGAGACGTTAAATGGGAAGAAGCGGATATAGAGCGTATTCACAGAGTTGCTTTTAAAAGAGGACTGAGTCCCAGAGACATTATGAGATTTGCAAATTATTAGAAGGATTTTTTTTTTATGAAAGCAATTAGACAAGTGTCTGGACAGGTGATGTACCAAACAACCCCAGTCCAAGTGTTCAATGATCTTTGTGCACAAACAATAAATCGGAGACGCAGTGTGAAGCCTTGTATTGCTATACTGAAGAATGGAATTACTTTTAGGCTGGGGCTATCCAGTTTTTAAAAATTCTCATTTGCAAAAAAATATTACAAGGTAACATCTTTGGAGCAAGGGGTGGATTTGCTGCGCGAACTGGGGTTACTGGAAAAAGATGGTGCAGGTGGTCAAGAAGAAGAACTAGGAGCAGTTGGAGGCAAAGGCATATTCTTTATTGTGGCGATGAAGAAGAGAGGTGGAAAAGTACAGAAGATTGATTCATGGTTTTCCCTCCCCCCCCCCTTTTTTCTCTCTTATTAAGAGACTATTGTGTTACCAATATATGATAGTAGTAAGACAAGGGATATAGCAGTGTCGGACTGGGAGGCGAAGATCGGTTGTTGCTCAGGAGGCTAGGGTGCCCCCCCCCCCCCGAGGTTTGTCAAGCCATGAGCAGGGATGAGCCAGTTTTGAAGAGTCCTCATGTGAAGGCAGGCATAACGCACTACTTGCACAGTTGACGCCATATGTCCGAGAAGACGTTGGATTGCCCTCGCTGAGGATGGAGCTCAGTACATGCATCTCGAGATGGTAAGTATTTTGTCTACTTTGTCTTGAGGTAGAAATGCCCGGCCATCCTTCACATTGAGAACTGCTCCTATGAATTTTATTTCCTTCGCAGGATTGAGGACTGAATTCTTGATGTTTAGACATAAACCGAGATTGTCAAGCACGGACAGGGTTGTCCGAAGTGCAGACTGAAGGCGAGGTCTGGATGAATCGACGACCAGCCAGTCATCGAGATAGGGAAATATTCTGATTCCCTTCGCTCTGAGACTCGCGCAGACTACAGTCATGCACTTTGTAAATACCCAGGGCGCGGTGGAGAGCCCGAACGGGAGAACAACAAATTGGTAAGTATTGCCTCCTATTTTGAACCTTAAGTATTTTTGACTGTCTCTGTGAATGGGGATGTGAAAATAAGTGCCCTGTAGGTTGATGGACGTGAACCAATTGGTCCTGCGAAGCAGTGGCAGGATCGATTGGATGGTGACCATTCTGAATTTCTTCGGTGCAATGAAGTAACTTACTAGTCGAAGGTCCAGGATTGGCTGAAGTCCTCCATCCTTTTTTAGCACTGTGAAATATCGGGAGTAGAGTGCCTCCTGCAGATGTCGTATGGGAACAGGCTGGATGGCACCCTTCTGCAACAAAGTGTCCACCTCCTCCAACAGTGGTGGAGTGGGCTGCGTGGTACTAATGCCAAGAAAAGGAGGGAGGACATCAAACTTGATCCAGTTATTCATCTGTAGGGTCGCCATACTGATTGCTTCTGCTTGTAGTACTCTTGCCAAGTCTCGCTTTTCTTCTGGAAGGTAATTGCAGAGATTCCCCAATTTCTCAGTCAGAAACAGCTGATACCTCGCCATAATGGATTGGTAGTTGCTGACCCTGAGATCCAGAGAGCTCGAAGAATAAATGCGTCTGCCACACACATCCAACTTCTTCCCTTCTTGATCTAGAGGCGCATTGTGCTGTTTGCCAGTGCTAGATTGTGCGGACTGCACAATAATAGAATTTGGTGCTGGGTGCGAGAAAAGGAATTTTGCTTCTTCCTGTTGTACCCGGTACAAGGATTCTAATCGTCTTGCTGTTGGTGGTATAGCAGCCGGCGTCTTCCAGGTGTTTTTAACAGTGTCCAATAACATCGGTAGATAGGGAACCAGAGTGGGAGACTTTTCTGTAGAATGGATGATGTTATAGACTGGGTTCTCTATATCAGGTGTCTCAATTTCAGTTTCTATGCCCAAGGCCACCGTCATCCTCATCACATGGTCTGCAAATGTATCCAGGTCTTCAGTTGGTGAAGTGGATAGCTTAGAGTCTACCTGCAAATCTGGTGAAGAGTCAGGTAATTCGGACACTACAGAATCTGAGTCAGAATAAGGCATCTCGGAAGAGGACTGATGGTCAGACAGAGGTAGGAATGAAGCAGATTCTTGTACATCCAATGGTTGGATGGCAGGCACCTTTTCTTTGGTGACAGTTGCAGGTCGAGGTCGATGTTCGAGGACGAGCGGTGAACCTCGTCATCGATCCCGAGGCTCGACATCAATAGGACTATGGTGTCGAGGTGATTCGCGACCGGGTACCTTCCATGTTGAGAATGATGACCAATGTTGAATGGCTCCCCTTGACATCAATACTGAGACCTGACATCGAGCGGGCTACGATGATGTCGTTCAATCTCGATGTCATAGATATGGTGGAGATCTGTGGTCCTCTCAATATCGAGGTGGAGTGCGAGCTCGATATTGAGCGTAGCGATCATCTCGGGCTCGATGATAGTAGGCATGTCTGGAGCGATACGAACGGCCCGACAACGTTGCTGAACGAGATCGACTTCGGTATCGCTGTCGAGAAAAAAGAATGGAGGAAGAACACTCTCTCCGTGGAGTATAGATTCACTGATCATAGAGTTGGAAGGGGCCTACAAGGCCATTGAGTCCAACCCCCTGCTAAATGCAGGAAACTAGAGGAGGGGGTCTCCCATCCAAGGAATAACCAGGCCTGACCCTGCTTAGCTTTCCACACTCAGACAAGCGGAGCCAGCGCGAGCTGTAGTAGTGAGCTTCGTAGCCATCAGTACATCTGAATCTATAATTTCTCCATCGGAGAGTGAGGCTACTTGCACTCCCGACACCGAGGCATGCTTTGGAGGCATGAGTTGATGAAAGGAGGAAGAGAAAAAAGGTTTATGAGGAAAAAGTTTATGAAAAAGACAATTTTAAAGTACTCAACCGAGTTGTAGTAGTTTTTAGAAGAACCTCTGGAGACGACTAGCCGCAACGGCGGTCGAAAAGGAACTGAGGGAGCGGACGGGAGCCGCGCTAAGGAGCACGCACGATGGGAGGGGCTCCCGCCCAGTTCACCTCAGCTTTAGAACTTTCCGGACTGGTCTCAGCGCAGGCGCAGAGCCCATATGTGTGATGCACAGAGACCACGAAGAACAAGGCAAAACCAACTGGGCATGTCCAAGCCCTTGGGTGCATCTAAAGGAGCTATTTGGATCCTGGCCACTAATTATCCCATCACGCATAATTAACACATTGTGTGAAGTATGAAATACCTTTTCTAAACCTGGGAGCCTAAATAGTCTCTTCATAAAAAACATGGTTTATCACCAGGTTGTTTTGTTTTCCCATTTCTCGCACTTATCTATCCTTTCTAGCAAAAGGGAATGATTATTCCCGGATGGGAATGATGGGAGTTGTAGTCAAACACATCTGGAAAGCTCCAGGCTGGAGAAGGCTGATGTGGAGGCTCAGCCAACCAAATGGTGAATGTCAAACCTCTTGCTGGGCAGCTGTCATGTCCGGGGGAAATTAAGCCAGGCCACCTGCTTCACCATCTGCCTTAGCCTGGGTAAAAATCCAAGCCTAAAAAAGATATGCTAGGCAGCCTTTCGACATAATTGTGCTGCCCCCATCCACTTGTGGTAGCTGTTTGCCTGCAGTCAAGGCTGCCCAGACTCTGGCACAGCCCCCCCACGCCCCAATGAAATGTGGTACTGAAAGTAACACCTTGAGACTTTCTGCCCTGCTCAACTTATACCTGAAGAACTCGAAGGAGACTCCCTGCTCAATCTTATTTCATTGCTCCACTACTCTCGTACTTCTTCCTAACGTTTATCTCCTTGAGGTTTAAGTCCACTGATTTCCATCTCTTTCTCAGCACACACACAGTGAATGGGGTGCTGAATGGTGTCAACCCCTCCCCACCCATTTGCTGTCATTTAGCCCCAAATTAGAACCTTGGCATGCACTAATGAGACATCCAAGAAATGCATTTGAAAGTTGGATAGGGAGGCAATGACATTTTATTAACCAAAGAGAATACTGGCTGGAAAAAAGTTAGATTTGCAGCTAAGAAAACCATTCAAAGCCATTGAGAGCCAGTGTGGCATAGCGGTGAGAGTGTTGGACTAGGACTTGGGAGATCCGGGTTCTAGTCCCCGCTTGGCCATGAAGCTCACTGGGTGACTTTGGGCCAGTCACTGACTCTCAGCCTAACCTACCTCACAGCGTTGTTGTGAGGATAAAATGGAGAGGAGGAGGAGCATTATGTAAGCCGCCTTGGGTTTCTTGCAAGAAAAAAGGCGGGGCATGAATAGAATTAATTAATTAATTAATTAATTAATGCAGATACTAAAAATTTGCAGAGGAAGAATAAGGCCAGGACATTTCCAATGTGCAGCAAGCTCACTGCTTCTAATGAGGAAATAAAATTGCACTTAGAGAAGGTTGGGCTACATGCAAGCAGAAGTTTCTAGTCAGCCTTCCAGTACTACCCTTTAGAGTGGAGACTTTGCAACCTACTACTCCCAAAAGCAAGATGAAAGCAAAGCACCCCAAGAGTTGTGAGTGCTAGCTCTAAAACCAAGCAGATGAGCAAGGAGGGGGAAGTTCTAAGCATGATCAAAATCCAGAAAATTGAGCATGCTTAGAAGGACTGAGCGCGTATACCCTACAGATAGGTACATGGGCAAATGACAGACTCTACAACGGGCAGCAGAAGCAACTACTTCACAATATGCCCAGTTTACATCCACTTGACCGGAGCACAACATTTAGAGTCTTCGGGCCACCAGTGGTGACCCACACTAATGTGTCAGGGCAAAGGTGAGTCAGAAGCCCGTTCCAGCCTTCACCAGGCGTAACGTTTTACAACCTACCCTCAAGATTCAAAAGCTGAGAGGGTCTTGCAGACTGGCTTGAAGGTGGTTCTCAAATCTGAACTATTTATGTCTGGCTTTCAGTTGTTGAGAAAGCCTATACAGATGTCCCACCCCATAACACATGAAGATAATCACAGGAGAGGAAAAGTGGCTCAAGCCTGTTGGCCTCATCCTCTCGGTCACCTCCCACTCCACCCCATAGCCCTCCACATGTTGCAGGGCTCACGTCTGCTGCAAGGGATCTTCTCGACTCACATAGGCGCTCTGCGCCATTAAGAACCCTGCATAATTGGGGTTCTAAATCATGTGAGTGGCAACAGCACCCTGCTGCAGAAGTTATCCTTCAGTGTGCGGAGAACCGCGGGGACAGGCAACAAGGGTGAGAGGGAGGCGGTGTGGCCAACAGTCTCATCCCCGCTCTTCCCCAGACACGATTCTAAGTACATGGAGGGTGAACTTCTGAACAGGGCTGAAGTGACTCGGACATGTTACACAAGAATCTTTCCCCTTGCATTAGCCAACAGGACACTGGAGACTCACCTTCAGGATCTTAACCACTACTTTTTCATTATTTGTGATGTTGATGGCTTCAAAGACTTCACTGTATTTGCCCCGGCCCAATTTCCGAACTAGTTGGTAGTCATCTTGATTGCTGTAAAAACAAAGCCAACACAGGGTGTTTATGTTGTGCAAAAGAACTGAAAGCACCATCCGGAAAGCACTCCCCGGGGGCCAAACAGTTATTCCAGAACCAGCCGACGGGTTAACTGCAAAGGTACATTAGAATGCTGCTGGAAGACCTCTTGTAGTCCTCCCGCAAGGGCAAGCCTGATATCGCCTGCACCAGAGGTATGCAGCCTGATGCTGTCCAGATATTTTGGTCTATAACTCCCATCAGCACCAGCCAGCATGGCCAGTCGTAAGGGATTATGAGGGTTGCTGTACAAAATATCTGGAGGACACAAGGTTTCTTATTCTGTTCTATACTTTTTGGTTATTTCTGGAGATCACGACATTGAAGGAGCTGTTTCTCCAGCCCCACAGTATATTAAATGGCAACCTAGGGTGCAGTTCTACGTTCACTTAGACAGAAAAAAGTCCTACAGCTCCCAGTATTCCCCAGCCAGCCATGGGATTTGTAGGACTTTTTTCTGTCTAAAGATGCACAGGATTGCTCACTTAATCTTTCATCCCTTATTACCGCTGCAGTCCCTATGCTGTCTCCCCAACTGTCCAAATTTAGACTGGAAGCTCCTCAGGGCTGGGACGTGTTCTTTTTTTGCTTTGGTTTTTTTTTTTTTGCTTACGCTACCTTATGCAGCACAATGCACATTGACAGTGCACTATTAATGAAATGATTGGATAATAACAAGGCAACTTGGGAGCTGCATCAGAGCCCTGGCCAGTCTAAACCAGTACTGGCTACTGTGATGGATGGACAGCACCTCTCCAAGATCTCAAGCAGAGGCCCTTCCCAGGACTGCTACAGTTCCTTTTAGGAGAGATGCCAGCAAGTGAAACAGAGGCCTACTGCATGAAAAGTATGTGCCCTGCCACTGAGCGATGGGCTCTTCCCCAAGCCATTTTGTAAGGCTCATGCGCCAGTTAGCAAGCCACTCTCTGTTGAATGTTTTGAGAAACAGAGCCTCGGTCCTCCACAGCAGAATGTGGGATGCATAGCACTAGCTGTGCACTGGATCATTGTATTCTGCGATCATCATAGAGGCTGCCAGTGTAAGGCAATCTGATACCCCCACCCCACCCCCCAAAACCATTACAAGCTGCAGGTCACCAGTAAACTAAGTTGGACACTTACCCCCATTCAACAACATGCGACTCATAATCCCAGTATTCTCGCGGTCTGTGTGTATTTACATCTGTGTAAACTCTGGCCCTGCTTGGCACAGGTCCCGACATATCGGACAGATTGGCAGGCTGAGCTAGGTTAAGGATTTGTCGTTTTTGCCTTGCCTAATTTCAGTGCAAACCACAGGGGTGGGCTTCAGGCAGAACTCTGAATTTTCCAACTGTTAAAAAAAAAAAAGGAAAGAAAGGAAAGAGTCAGCACATTAAGCCAGTTAATCTAGACTGCACAGCTCGGCTCCTCCTGCTGAAAAAGATCAAGTCCAGGTGGTGAAAAAAGGGTGGATGTTTCATGGCTGCACAGCACTTTGCCCAGGTGTGAGTCCAATCCAAATTCCCCTTCTGATAAGAGCAACTTCCTTGTCCATCAGCTTGAGCGCTGTCTTTTTCAGTGCCAGACCAATGTCAGAGTCATTACACCACCTATAGCGCCCATGACTAGAGCAAATTAGCTTGCATGCATCTTCTAATGCCAACTCCTCTTTGTGAGGAAGGGCAGGAAATAAATAAAAGTAAAGTATATCTGGTGTGGTCTAAAGAGACATACCTGAGAAACTGAAGCACTGGAACTGTAGTTCGCGCATTGCTCAGAGGCAAGTCACACTTGCATCCACGCTTTGCAATCGACATTTGCTGAATGTTCAAAGTTCTCCTTTCTCAAAATTTGTTTCTGGCTTTCAGATGAATATTTTAGAAGTGTAGAACCATCTCACATAACCACTGGTCTCCATATTCATTATATTGTGGGGATTTTATACAGACACTGCTTTTCCTGGGTCCCTGGAAAAACGGTGCAGTCCCCGAGAGAGGCAGGGAGGTTTCTAAGTGCTCACAATGGAATGGTTGTCCACTCCTTAGCTCTGGATAAGCTGCAAGCCTGTGAGAGTGGGAGGCCAGGAACCTAAGGCTGCATTGTTCACATGATTTCACCTTAAAGTGAGATCACATATTATGTTAACCAACCCATTAACGGTGGTGAAGGGAGTGGCAAAAGCTCCTTCCCCATTCTCCCCTCATCCCCAAATGTGGGAGAAAAGGGGCCTACGAGGCAGAGCACCCATATGCAAAGGAACCCAGGAAGCTGCCTTATACCAACTGAGGCCATTGGCCCATCTCGCTCAGCACTGCCTACAATGACTGGCAGTGGCTCTCCAGGATTTCAGACAGAGTCTTTCCCAACTGGAGATGCCAGAGATTGAACATGGAACCTTCTACATGAAAAGCATAAGAAAAGCTCAACTGGTTCAGGCCAAAGGCATGTCTACTTCCTATCATGGACAGCTGGTCTCAACCTGAATCAACCCGGACACTACAACCAACATCTGAGGCCTTCCTCCGAGTGCCACCTCTGAGGGAAGCTCGGAGGTTGGCAACGAGGGAGAGGGCCTTCTCAGTGGCAGCCCCCCCCCCCGATTATGGAATGATCTCCCCACTGAGGCCCGCCTGGCACCAACTCTGTCATCTTTCCGGCACCAAGTTAAGACTGCCCTCTTCTCCCAGGCATTTAATAGTATTTAAGGATATTTAATTGCATGATAAGGTATTTATGTCAGCTGTTTTTAGCAGGTCTAGTTTGTACTAAAATTGTTTTAACTGTAGAATTGCTTTTAAATTTTGTATATTAGAAAAAAAATTATGCTGTTTTATTGTATTTGTGGTCTGCGTTTTTATGAATTGTTGTAAACCTCCCAGCTTTGGCTATTGGGTGGTATAGAAATGAAATAAATAAATACTTGTAGCCAACGGAACTCCTTCCTGAAGGAGCTGCATCTGGCTCCCTCCTTATTTTCTTTTAAGTAGGCTTTAAAGACCCTTTTATTTCAGTCTGCTCTTTATTGAAATTATGAGCTAGACTTTCTTTGTTTAAAATTGTAATGTGGTTGTATTGGTCTGACTAGATATGGTTTATGCTGCTATTTGAAATTAAATATTTTTAGACATTGTAAATTGCATTACAAAGGCTTGGTGTTGAAAGGAAGCATATACATTCCTAAATAAATACATTTGGCTAGCAAATTAAGCTTATTAAAAACCCCTACTTATCTGGAACATTAACATTCCCACGCACGGACCGACACCCTGTGCCGGCTGCAGGATAATGGGAGTTGCAGTCCAACACATCTGGGGGGCACCAGGTTGGGGAAGGCTGATGTATACAAATAAGACACAAACTTAATATTTGAGAAGCCTGGTCCTTAAAAGCGTCTCCAGCTGTAGCACTGCATGGAGCAGCATGCTTGCTTGCTTGCCCAGTCTCTCCAGGGGGGAATCAATTAGCAGAACCATCAGATGGGATTACGGATTTTAGACAAATCTGTAGATATGATTTGATACTGCATAGTAAGTGGTTGGTGTTAGTTATTTTATTGTATTGTTATGTTTACTGTATATGTTATTTGTCCCGCCCTTTGGTATAAGGGGCGTTATAAACGTTTATTATTATTATATGCCAGAGCCCAGGTACAACCAAAACTGACTGCACAGAAGGCAAGGAGAGCAGGGAGGAAAGACACCTTGATTTGCTGGCTGCTATTAACACTTGGAAAATTTAGAGTTCTTCCCTGATACTTAAAACTCCATCCATTTTGTCTCTAGCTACAAAGGGGATGATCTTGTTCAAAGTACTGTAGGTGATTCATACTATTGAAAGAAACCAAAAGGCCTACTGTGGAATCTTTCCCATGTCATGTGGCTGAAAGCGGACAGATGGTACACAAATAGAGATGTTTGCAGAGCATTCCTTCTTTTGTACCTTGCAGCAAAGGCATGAAAGCCTACCCCATGCAAGGATAAAAACATACATTTACCACTAAAACAGGCATATGGAGACAGCTTGTAATTTGGTGAGGTTTGACCCTATATGATCTCACCAAACCTTTAAGTTCAGGGGTGACCTCTCCTTACATGCACAAGCTTTTATCAGAATTAGTAATGGCATAGGGACTGAGAACCAAACTGCACATTAGAGGATTTGCTTTCCGCCCCCGCCCCCCATACTTTTTTAAATGCAATAGCAGCTTCCCTCCTGAGGCAAATAGCAGCTGGGGAGGAGGGACAGTTCATCCCCCCCCCCACCTTGTATGACTGGTGTTTGTGTTTTTTTAAAAGACACACACACAAAAACGAGTAGAGGTACCGTATGTATTTAGCAGATAGTTTTGCCATGAGCTACAAATCGGGAAGTTCAAATCTCATTGGTCACAAATTCACCAGCCAGCCTAGGCAAGCCGCACAATCTCTCATATCTGCAATGATGCTAACATTGGCCTACCTTACCGGGTTGTTTTAGGCATTGCGAGACAATGTATACGAAGCGCTGAACCTGCAAAAGTGCTATACAAATGCCATTATGAAGATAATTACATTTTTTTCCTGCTGGCTTGGACCGTGTCAGCGATAGAGAAGATGTGGCTACTGATGCAGCTTTAATACTGTAGCTGCAAAGGGACCATGCAACATCAGGGGAGTAGGGGGAGGGAGGGGAGGCAGTGCGCATGTGCAGCAACCTCAGTGTGATATTGCACTAAATGGGGGGGGGGGGGAGTACAGCCAGCACAGCTTCATGCCTGCCTAGCTAGAATTTCCTTCATATCCATCTTGCTACCCCTTGCTCTTTGCCTTGGACACACAGGGCCAAACTGGCACAGACCCCCCCCCCACTCCACCAGACTTTCCCTGCTATGGAGCAAGAAAAGGCAGGTAGAGCGGGGAGGGGGGGAGCTGCTCACTTCCTCCCCCAACACACAGACTGGGTGGGAGTGTTGGTGCTTTGATGCCTAAAACCAGAGGGTTGGTAGAGGCAGGCAACTACAAGTTTTGGATTGGCCGGATATTTTAGCAAAAAAAAAAAAAAATGTGGACCCCTGCATATGAACCTGCCTGAGCACTGTAAATGTCTCCAAAGCAGTGTTCTCTAACCTTGGGTCCCCAGATGTTTTTGGCCTACAACTCCCAGCATGCCCCAGCCAGCTACACTGGCTGGGGCATGCTGGGAGTTGTAGGCCAAAAACATCTGGGGACCCAAGGTTGGAGAACACTGCTCCAAAACCTGCTATCTGGTCCACCGGCGAAAGCTGACACGGGTGGCAGGTACCAGGGGGAGACCCTCTTCTGCGGTGGCCCCACATCTCTAGAATACCCTCCTCGGGATGTGGCCCCTTCTTTTAGGAGATCCTATTATTTTGTATAATAATTTTGTAAAATTATTATTTTGGATAATTTTGTAGTGCTCTGTTTTAATTAATATTTTATCTGCAGCTGTTACATTTAATGTTGTTGTATAGTTGTTTTAACAATCTGTATATTGCTTTCAGTATATTGTTATTTATTACTGATTATGTTGTGAGCCACTTCGTAGGAAGGCAGGCAAAAAAAAATCTGTGAAATAAAAATTAAATATTATTAAAGATAGTTAATACCTTCTAGATCCTATAAAAAGGCTCAGTAGCAAAAACCTGTTTTAATGATACCAAGCAATTAATATGTCTTCTGCCTATGAAGTATCTGAAAGTACAAATGGGAAGCTTGACTTAAAACTCATTTACTTAAATCAATCCATTCTGCCTGTCAAATGCTGGCAGTGAATGGTCAAAACAAAGCAGAGGAACAGATCTTCCCGTGAATAACTTTGTAAGATTAATTCAAGGCAATACTTGAAAGACTGATCTATTTCAAGTTTTGAGCCCATAAAAGTCATTATGCATACACAAAAAAGGCACGATGCATCTAATTTCAGGGTCTGAAGGCAACCATCCCAATTTATTTTTTCATGATCTAGAAAGACCCAGTTCTGCACACCTTTTCTTAAGAGTTCACTGGCTCATTTATACAGGGCTGTGTTAAGTTAAGGTAGCAGCTGAAACATTTCTAGTTCCTGACACTCAAATCTGTTTCATCTCCATCAGCACTTTGGACCCAACAGCTTCTCTTTAAACTGCTGACTGCTATGAAGTTGAGAAGCAATTTCGATAATCTTGGATTTCCCCATTCACCCAATCAATGAAACCAGTTGCAAATCAACTCAAAAGAAAATGCTCAGCTTCAATAAATATAAAATGGTTCTGAGAGGGGAAAGGTTGTTAAAACTTGCAAGAGGTTTAACTCCAATTCCCCAACATCATATAACGTTTATTATCTGGCAATGGAGGAACGGATGATGTTTATTACATTTCCACCAGCACTACTAAAAACAGATCAGAATGCTACAACAAGATAATCCAAGCTCTTTGTCAAGTTATTCAGGAATGTTGCACTAGCATCCTACATTTCAGATTCAGCATTGAGGAGGGGGTTAGATTAGATGACAAGATCCCAACTCTATCATTCTAAGCTTAGTAATTTTGTATAGATTTGCTTAACTTGCAGTATTCATTCTTGTTTTATTTCATTTCTATCCCACCTTTCTTCCAAGGAACTCGAGTCACCATACATGGTTCTCTCCCCCCCCCCCCCGTCATCCTTACCACAACTCTGCAAGATAGGTTAGGCTGAGAGGTAGTGCCTGCCCCACAGTCACCTGTCATGGGGAGTGGAGCAAGGGGGCATATAGACTGCTAAACCCTCTTCTCCCACTTCGACCAACCTCTGGCAGTCGTGCTCAGCCCCACTAGCCTCTTTAAGATCTCACACGGTTGTGCCCACACATTTCAAGCCTAGATTTGTAACCAGATGAACTAGAAGTTTGGCAGTTAAAAAAATAAATGAGGAAAACAGATGTGCAGAAACAGGAAAATAGGGATTGGAATGAGTAAGTTGATGCAGGAGCCCCCCACTTGCGGTGCAATGCTTCAACCACACAGTTAAAGCTACATCTTCCTTTGCTCTCCTGATCCTCCAGGTCCCATTTCACTAAAAGCGTCATCATCACCCAGCTGGACTGTGAACCACACAGAATTCCCACTGAGAAAGAAAGCCCTCTCCCCCATGCTTTTAAAGGCATGTCTAAGCAGCATCTCCACATTCTTTGCTAAAAGCTATGACCTCTTCTCCTTGGAGTCAAAGGAGACAGCTAGCTGTGCTTGGGGGCGTAGCTATTGCCAAACCACAAGTGGCTTTCCGAGAGCACAGCTGCCAGTCTCGTAAATTCAGAACAGGCATTGCACAGGTCAGCAGCTCACCAGCTCTTTTCGATGCTGCCTGCAATTTGGAAATAGGGGATTGGATTCCTTTTGTTGTTGCCCGCTGCTCTGCCTCCTTTCCCTTGCTTCCAACTAAGCAGAACTGAAGAAATGAGAGGCAGTCCCCTTTCCAATTCCATATCAAAAACATCCGTGACAGCACTGTAAATGGCAAATCTTGAAATCCTATGGAGAAGATGCTGCACTGTTCTTCAGCTTGATCACACCCTGGCCGTTTGTTTGTAGATCAGGCAGTGCTCTCCAACCTTGGGTCCCCAGATGTTGCTGGCCTACAGCTCCCAGCATACCCAGCCAGCATGGCTAATGGCAAGGGATTCTAGGAGCTGTAGTCCAGCAACATCTGGGGAGCCCTGAGCTAAGGGGAACCCAGAACTTAGGCTGGTACAGAAAGAAATGTGCCATGCCTCAGTTTGCATTTGCACTGAGACTCAGACTGAATGTTTACACCAGTAAGAACACAATGGGGGTGCAAGAATGTGTCAGTTCTCACACAGGACAAACTCAGTAACCCCACAAAACAACAAACAACACAAAACACTTTCAGTGAAGAAACTGCTCTGCCCCATCAGTATTAGTAACCCAACCCATGTCATTCCAGCACTTTCACCCACTGACTGCTCACAACGAGGCTTCTCTAACAAAACCAGGGAAGGGGGAACCGTCACCTGCCATCCCCTCCCTCAATTTAATATGTTTAAAGATACCACTCTGATGGCTGTTCTGTATCATTTATTTTTGAGGAGTCAACGTTTTACCGGGGAGCTGCAGCACAAAAGTCGAGCCTCCAAAATAAGACCAGGACTCTCCCAAGGGGTCACAGTGAATAATTCTCTTCCCTTTCACCTCTCCAGGGGTCAACACGCCCTCCCTTCCCCTGCATGGCACATAATAACCAGTTCTCTCTAAGCCTTTCATCATGATTGGCTACCATTGCCACACTCCCCTTGCCCAGCCAACACCGCATTGCTGCCTCCACTTCTCCCTCCTTTAAACCCTCCCAGCCAGGCGCTGCTGTTTTCCTCCCTCAATCATATCATGCAGCTGCCAAAGTGGATTGGAGGGAAGGAAGGAAGGGCACTTTCACTATCCAACTAGCTCAAATGGACTCCAGAGGTTCCTTTTAATGTCATGAATGATCTATTGTACTAATCCAAGAGCTGCATGTAGCAGACAAGCCACAGCTTGGTGAACCCTGGTTTTCAGCCACATCAGAAGAGCAGATGGGCAAAGGGTCATCACCACCACTACCATACAGGTCCCATCTTCAGTTATCACCTTTCCAACCACCTGATTGCCTTTCAAGAAACAACCATTCAAGTAAACACAGTGCAAGCAACAAAGCAGCACAGATCCACAGCTTTCCTAAATGCTGCTCAAACTTCCTGCACTGTTCCTGCCCAGTCTGTCCCCCCCAGTACCATAAACTCCTTGGACAAGACAAGGACGAAGGCCAGGCTCCTGGTATTTGGCCAGGCATAGATAATCTAGAGACCTCTTGTTGCTGCCTATCAAAAAGGCTGATGTCAAAACCCCGTTCCTTACGTGTCGATCTGAAGAGGACTTTCCGCTAGGTCCAGCCTCATTTCCTTGGCACCTAGAAGTGTAATACTGGAACCTATATAAGTTTAATGTTTTATTCCGTTTCATGCAGACTTCAAAACCACTTAAAGATGTAATGCTGAGAACTTGGAATATGTTTCTAGCCTCACACTAAACTACCTTCTTAGAATGCAAATTTCCCCCAACACTTCAGCATCCTTTTCCATTGCCTATGCCAGGGGCTCGCAGAAGGCAAGTCTCCAGATATTCTGAACTTTGACTCCCAGAAGCCCCTGCCAGTCCAAAACATCTGGAGATCTACTTTCTGCCGACCCCTGTCCTATGCGACCTCCACTCTTGTGACTAGATGAACCAATGTTCTGCAGAAGTTACCGTACATGGTAGGCTGGAAGTTCACCAGCAGCTTTGGCAAGTTCCTTAATTAATGACACATGAGATGTGAAGTCCATTATTACATACCACATGCACACCATTTTGCTATGGGATTAGGAAAACAATGCCAGACTCACAAATACAGTGATTGTAAAAATTAAAAGTAAACTCTGGCTTTCCAATACAGATTACAGGAAACCTACATTGTCCGGATGTTTCTACCATGACTGTGGGCAGCCTTTGAGAACCACAACATGGTTTGTGCTTGATTTACATTTTCTAGTTTTCCCCTTTGGCAATGATGTGAGTTAGAAACATTTCCCCTATAAATAATACACTTCACATGCTATGGAACAGGGAAAGATTCCACAGCACCACAGAACAGAAACGAATAATGCTCATATCCCCAAACTGCTTTAATGAAAGCTCTCAGATGCTTCAGCTCCCCCAGATAGAGAATATGAAAGCCTAGCTTTGTGCAAAAGAGGAGAGAACTGCATGGCCTTCATTGTGTCCAGAAGCATTTCTTTGGAAACCTCACCCTCACAGAAAAAAACAAAAAGCAAACAAAACAAAACCCTAAGACAAATTTAAAACTGCAGAGCAGGGGTGGGGAATCTTTCCCTGACCAAGAGCTGCATTTATATATTTCTCCCGCAACCCTCTGGGGCAACATGCCGGGAGGTGGGCGTGAGCAGAGCAACATTCTCTCCCCCTCCTTTCTGTCATCATCATCATCATCAGGCGATCACTCGTGATGGAGTTGTCTTCCGGGATAAAAGGAGGAAATTCTAAAGAAGATTGTGTAGACTCTAGCGATGGGTCCGTAAGTGACTGTGGAGGCCAATTCTAGATCCACACAGCTTCCCACAGTGAGGACACAGGTTACCAGATAGAAGATGGTCCTGTAAAGGATTCATCTGACGTGCTTTTCGCTTAGCACATTTCTCCCTTTCACCTTGCACTCGGGCTTCTTCAAAGTCCATGGAACCTTTGTGAAAGGCCAACCTCCATTTAGATCGTTCATGGGCCAGAGCTTCCCAGTTTTCGATGTTTATATTGCATTTTTTTAGATTAGCCTTATGAACATCTTTAAACCTCTTATATTGACCACCGATATTCCGCTTTCCATCCTTGAGTTGGGAGTAAAGTAGGGGCCTACAAGGCCATCGAGTCCAACCCCCTGCTCAGTGCAGGAATCCAGGTCAAAGCATCCCTGACAGATGATTGTCCAGTTGCACCTTGAATGCCTCCAGACTGGGAGAGCCCACCACCTCCCTAGGTAGTTGATTCCATTGTCTTATTGCTCTAACAGTCAGGAAATTTTTCCTGATGTTTAGGTGGAATCTAGGTTCCTGTAACTTGAGCCCATTATTCCGTGTCCTGCAAACTGGGATGATCGAGAAGAGATCCTGGCCTTCCTCTGTGTGACATCTCTTCAAGTACTGGAAGAGTGTGATCATATCTCCCCTCAGTCTCCTCTTCTGAAGGCTAAACATGCCCAGTTCTTTTAGTCTCTCCTCATGGGGCCTTGTTTCCAGTCCCTTTATCATCCCTGTTGCCCTCCTCTGAACCCTCTCCAGTTTGTCTATGTCCTTCTTAAAGTGTGGTGCCCAGAACTGGACGCAGTACTCAAGATGAGGCCTGACCAGTGCCAAGTAAAGGGGAATTATCACTTCACGCAATTTGGAAGCTATACTTCTATTAATGCAGCCCAAAATAGCATTGGCCTTCTTTGCAGCCACATCGCATTGCTGGCTCATATTCAGTTTGTGATCTACCACAATTCCAAGATCCTTCTCACTTGTAGTATTGTTGAGCCAAGTGTCCCCCATTCTGTAACTCTGCATTTGGTTTCCTCTCCCTAGGTGCAGCACTTGGCATTTATCCCTATTAAATTTCATTCTGTTGTTTTCGGCCCAGCGCTCCAACCTATCGAGGTCACTTTGAATTTTGTTTCTGTCTTCCGGAGTATTAGCCGTTCCACCCAACTTTGTGTCATCTGCAAATTTGATAAGCATTCCCTGTACCTCCTCATCCAAGTCATTAATAAAAATGTTGAAGAGCACTGGGCCCAGGACCGAGCCCTGTGGTACCCCACTCATTACCTCTCCCCAGTTTGAGAAGGAACCATTGATAAGCACTCTTTGAGTCCGATTCTGTAGCCAATTGTGGATCCACCTGATAGTTGTTCCATCTAGCCCACTTTTAGCTAGCTTGCTAATCAGGATATCATGAGGCACTGTCTCTCTCAACTTCACTCTATGCACTGTAAAGGGACTGCCACACTCTCGATGCCCAGAGAGGCACGCAGGCAATCTGGCAATGGAGGAACAGATCAGTCTTTTCCTGCATCACCAGATCACGGTGGGAAAAGGGACGGGGGGGGGGGGGGCATAGACTGGTGGGGTGAGTGTCAGGCTGGGGGCTCCCCACTGCTGCTGTTGATCAAGAATCAACAAGATCAGCCTCCACAGGCACAATGAACGTTTGAAAGGCCTGAAGTTGGGGCCCCCAATCTGGTGCCCACAGACACCTCTCTCAGAACTTGTGAACACGCCTTCCCCAACAGATTTTTGAAATGTTAATTTTTTTTACACCAAGTGGCTGGGAATACTGTGTGGATCTCGCATGGGGTGGGAATACACTGCAGGTTCAAACGAATGGATAAAGGATAAAATGGAGAGGAGGAGGAATTTTATGTAAGCCGCCTTGGGTTCCTTGCAGGAAAAAAGGTGGGGTATAAATATAATAAATAAATAAATGGTTGTGTGAGTTGAGGATCAGACCCCACCCTTGCATTGCATTCCGGTTTTAGGGAAAGTTATTTGTCATTTAGCTTCACCAGTTTGCTCTTCTGTAAAATGGGCATTTTGTGACAAGCCGTGCCCACCACAGCAGCCATTCTGTGATGGCATTCCTCCAAGGTGGCCATTCTGTGATGGTAAATTTGATACTCTCAAAATTCCAAATGTGCCCACCAGCCCAAATAGGTTGGGAACGCCTGTCCTAGAGTTCTGGCCCACAGCCCCTCAGATTGAGAATGGCCCAGTTCACGAAACACGCAGTGAGTGGTTTAACCCACGATGAGCCACGGTGCATGCTGGGCACCATTTTGCATATGCAACCCCCAATGGGGTTGCAGTGTGTTGTCTGAACATGGCAATCAGGGGTTATGTGAGAGTAAACAACCCTTGTAGAGCCCTACAACAAATCGAGCGTTATGCGAATATGCACAATGTCACCCATGGGTGCCACAGCTCATCATGTGTTAAATAACCCACACTGAGCTGTAGTGTGTTGTGCAAACCAGGTCATTTAATCGGAGTTGAAACTCTGGGCTGGTTCGCATAATCAAACAAGGCCCTGTGGCTTAAATAAGAGACGGTGGCTTGTTTTAATCCCCAGCGCATGTCAGTAAGTGCCGGGCGCCATTCCCTTAATTACCCGCCCTGGCACAGCTTGTTCTGTTGTCCGAGCCTTGGTGGCATGGCTTGTTTGAGGGGGAAACAACCCTCAAAAACCCACAGCCTGTTCAGGTAGGGTTATTAAGGGTTGTTTCTCCCTCAAACAAGCCCAGGTTAGGACAACTCAACAAGCCGCGCCTGGTTGGTTAACTAGGAAAATGGCACCCAGCATACGCTGGGATTAGAACAAGCCCCCATGACTTATTTAAGCCATGGCGGCTTGTTTTGATCATGCGAACCAAATCGTTATCTTGAAATTAACTGTTTTGGGGGGGGCAGACACAAATTGAACATGTACCCAAAAGAGGAGCAGAAATAATTTTCAAGAGCACCTGCTTTTAAACACTGTTCCTGGAAAAATTAAACACATGACTGGACTCAGAAAAAAACTTCCAGCAAATACTGTGCCAGCCTTTGTAACCAGCATCAGGGGCTTGACTGTTACTCTACTGGGCTGGAACATTCAGCTAACAAAACAACTCCCTGTGCTTCCCTGCAAGGCAGAAATTTCTTCCTTGAACCTTTAATTCTAATTCTTGTAACACTACTCTAGTGAGCCAATATCCTTAGTGGTAAACCAGGGCTAAAGAAATACTTAGAATTCCTAGTCATCAGCTTCGAAGTTTTAGTCACTCAAGACAACCAAGCAATTGGAATTTTTCCAACCCTTGAACGGGTATTCAAAGGTTCCCATTTATATAACTATCCCTTCCAAAGTTAAGCATTACCACTTGTATAGACTTACACTAGAAATTGAAGCTGTGTGACTTGGGAGACGTCCTTTCTTTACCTTCCCATATGTTTACCTTGCCTGTGGAAAGAAGCCAGCTGAGAAGTGAAGTCAGACTTCTGGCATAACAGCAAGGAGTGTCCCCCTGCGAGAGTGTAAAGAAAAAAATATTGGATGTCCCAAGTAAGCAGAGTGAAAGAGAGACTGGACAACCCATAGCAGACTGAGGACATCACAGCCTCCTCAGCCACTTCTGATCCTGGAATATCCCAGAAAGCCTGCGCTCCCAAGCAAAAACAGAACAAGATTCTTGGGAGGCACCTCTGACATAAGGTCCTTTCCTCAGCACCATCTAGAGACTTTTGCGCTGGCTTGAGGAAAACTCTATGCAGTTCAGTTAGGCAGGGAATTCTCTCCAAGCAGGAAAGACTAAAAGGCCCGAGATGATTCCCCGAAGCCTGGCTCCCGAGCCAAGCCCCAAGGCTCACCGGCAAGAGCTGTACATGACTGCAGCGTGCCCACCACGGTTGCGTAAGTTTTAAGGCAGCCTTCCTCAACTGGGTGCCTTCCAGATTTGTTAGAACTACAATTCCTATCTCCCCCACCCAGATGGGTAGCCTGGCTGGGGAAGATGGGAGTTGTACTCCAACACATCTGAAGGGCACCTGGTTAGGGAAGCCTGTTTTATGGAAAGTGAAAGGAGCTAATCAACTAATGGCATGCTTTAAACACAGCCCATTCTGCCCAGCATATCTCAGCCCTAAGGCTCAATATGTACCCACCACAGCTTGCTCCCTGTGGCTTGGAGCAGCAAACCACTGACCTTACCTAGAACTGGCGTGGCATAGTGTCTAAGACAGTGTTCTCCAACCTTAGGTCCCCAGATGTTTTTGGCCTACAACTTGCAGCATGCTCCAGCCAGCGTGGTCTAAGAAATTAGCAGCTTAGTCAGGAAGTCCCCAACTCAAATCTTGCCTCTGTCATAAACTAACTAAGCAGCCTTAGATTTTTATTACCGTATTTGTCTTTAACCTGTTTTTGTTAAAGGCCACACTGAGAGGCAGCGTGCAGTGGTCAGAAGGTGGTTGGACCGGGATTTGGGAGGTCTGGGTTCTAGTCCCCCCTCAGCCATGAAGCTCACTGGGTGACTTTAGGCCAGTCACTGACTCTCATCCTAAGCTACCTCACAGGGTTGTGAGGATGGAATGGAGACAAGGAGGATCATGTATATTGCCTTGGGCTCCTTGGAGGAAAGGCAGGATACAAATGTTACAAATAAATAAAGGACAACATAAAAAAAACCCCGCTCTCTCAGCCTAGTTCCCGCATCTGCCATATGGGGGATAATACTGCCTTGTTTTACAAGGTTGCTGCAAGGATCACAACTAGGTTAATGCATATTAAGTAATCACCAGCAGCAGCTGGAAGAAAACATTTCTCACCCTAGGCAAGTGGCAAAGTAGAAGACCAAACTTTTCAAGATGCAAAAAACAAACTCCGCTCCATCTCAAGCAGACACCACATTCCTTCTTCCACCGAGCCCACTTTTTATAGCACTATAAACATTATAATCACTAGTAACTTCTGTGACCCTGTTTTTATAGGCAGTTTTCCTGCATTAGAAAAGTTGACCCTTCTACAACATACAGAAGGTGGGAAAGGTTACCTAATATCAATTATTCAATTCACCCTTTCGTCCCCAAATCCAAGAGGTGGGAGAAGATTCAGTTGATATCCATTGGCAAAATCAATCCAGATTTCCTTCCAGTCATGGATGTTTTCTCTAAACCCCCAGGAGAGGAGAGAATCAGCATTATTCCGCTCCAAAACAAAACCTCATGCAGCATAAGAGTAAGGCTACCATCAACTTGCTGAACAGTAAGGCTTACGTTCATGTAAACACAAGAACAAATCCTGCCAGACTAATCTGATCTCATTTTTTGATCGGGTAACCTCCCTTATGGACTACGGGAATGCTGTGGACATTATATATATGGTCTTCAGCAAAGCTTTCAACAAAGTACTTCATGATATCCTGATTAGCAAGCTAGCTAAAAGTGGGCTGGATGGAACAACTATCAGGTGGATCCACAATTGGCTACAGAATCGGACTCAATGGTACCTTCTCAAACTGGGGAGAGGTAACGAGTGGGGTACTTATTTATTTATTTATTTATTTTATTTTACTTTCCTCTGCTGGTCCGGAAGAGCGGAGGACTCCTGGGCGGGGCAGGGGAAGCCCCCGCCTCTCAGCTGATTCCCCACGGAACAACTGATTTAAAAAAAAATAATTTTTTTTGGGTACCATACGGTAGGTGCGTCTTATGGTCCGGTGCATCTTATGGAGCGAAAAATGCGGTAGATAAACTGGAGAGGGTTCAGAGGAGGGAAACAAAGATGATAAAGGGACTGGAAACAAGGCCCTATGAGGAGAGACTGAAAGAACTGGCCATGTTTAGCCTTCAAAAGAGGAGACTGAGGGGAGATATGATCGCACTCTTCCAGTACTTGAAGGGTTGTCACACAGAGGAGGGCCAGGATCTCTTCTTGATCATCCCAGTTTGCAGGACACGGAATAATGGGCTCAAGTGACAGGAACCCAGATTCCACCTGAACATCAGAAAAAATTTCCTGACTGTTAGAGCAATAAGACAATGGAACCAATTACCAAGGGAGGTGGTGAGCATTCCCACTCTGGAGGCATTCAAGGTGAAGCTGGACGGCCACCTGTCAGGGATGCTTTGACCTGGATTCCTGCATTGAGCAGGGGGTTGGACTCAATGGCCTTGTAGGCCCCTTCCAACTCTACTTTTCTATGATTTTATGACACATAGAATCAGACTGTAACCCTAAATCAACACCTGCACGTTGTATCTAGAACAACCTTCTCCAACCTGGTGCCCTCCAGAAGTGTTGAAACGCAATGTCCATCATTCCCAGCCAGCAAGGGAAGGCCACTCTCGAACATGGCTCCAAAGTGTGAACTAAGGCATCATAGCTTAATACAGGGGTGGGGAACATGTTGTTGAACTGCAACTCCCAGCAGCCCTAGGCAGCATAGCCAATGGTGAGGGATGATAAGAATCGCAGTCCACATCATCTGGAGGACCACAGTCCCCCATCCCCGGCTTAATAGGTTGCCTGCAGACCACAACAGATGCACTGAGTTCCTATAACCAGCTTGCACTGAGTTCCTATAACCACAAAGCTCCACTTCTCATCTTCAGCTTGGAGCTCAAGAGGGGAGGCAGAGACGCATTGGCGTGCCATTGGCTTCGGGCTCCCCTCCTGCCATGACAAAGGGGGCGGGTAGTGAGTTTATCAAATCATGCTTCATTTTCAAGGAGTACCAAATCTTTCTTCAGAGCTGAATGTTTCCCATCTTAAAACTGCCTTGACTTAAAACTGAAGGGAGGGAAGAAGCCTCCAGTCACCCAGCTGCATGTATGGGAGCCAACCAAATGTCTCGGATACCTAGAACGCCTTCCGGAAGCACTCACAAGGCATACTTGCTTGAGCTGGCTTTCAACAGCTGGGGTTGGGCAGGAGAAGCAGCAGCTCTTAACCTCATTTTAGTTGAGCATTTCATTTTGTTACCCCTCCAAGTTCAAAGGTCAAGAAGAGCTCGAAATTAAGATTTTTAAGTTGTAATTTATAAAATCTTCCAAGGTGTAGAAAAGCCAAATAATACAATTATGACAATGCAATAGTGTACAAATAGATCAAAAACTACCAACAAATCTCAAATATTCCAAATACCGTACCCTGAAGATATTTTAGGAAGTCAAATACCAGCAAAACCATTTCCCCCCTCCCAGGCTATATTTGCAAACCCATATTCATGTCTAGAATGTTTCCTAAAATTATCATCTTTAGCCAAACAATCTTCCCTCTCTTATCTGAATACTGCTTATTTCCCCCCCATTATTACAAGGCCCCATGCTTTTAAAAAACAAAAAGTAATTTCTAGGACCATACTTCTAAGCCAATTTCCATACTTTCTGTGTACAAACATTAGCTACTACCAACAATAATAGAGGAACGGTGCATGATGCTTTTTGTTGACAAGACTCCAAGTGTCAAGAGTGCTTCTACTTTCAATGATACCTTATAGCCATTTTTGGTATGACTTTTATAATTTCATGCCGGTAAGTTTTGAGTTTCAGGCAGGTTGACTGCATAAGAAGGTACCAAAGTACCCCTCAGAACAGATTTTTTTCCAGCAGGTGCCATGTCCAAGAACTGTTACCTTTTTTAAGTGCCAAGGAGGAAAATACCATCAAGACCCAGAGTCACCAGCTCTTTCAGAACAAGAACCTACCCTTAACCCCAATCTACAATACAAGATCCAAGTTTTATTTTTCACCATATTCTCAAGAGTTTGGGTACCTGCACCTTAAATGTTGCACCTTAAAAAGAGGGGACATTTTATTAGGTGCACCTCGTCAGGTAGGGCTGAGAAGTTGCATAGCTGAGTTTCCCTCTTTTCACAACTATTAGCAGTGAACATCCTCAGTCCTCTTTTGCACATTTGTCTTGTATTTTGGTCAATTTCTCCTTTCCCTTACACAGTTGCAGTTGTTTTTTTTAAAACTATGGTGGCACCACTCCTGTGACTCACCTTAGGTCAGAGTGTGATCCACTTTTTGGTCCTGACCCACCAACTGAAAGTCAATAATCTCGACTGTCTTAAAATGAGCCTCCCTTAAGGTTACACAAGTAGGGCATGTTAACTTTCTTCCAAAGTTCCAACAATAATACAGAAATATTAAAATATCTGATTTGACATTTTAATGTTTTAATGTATCACTACCCACCTTTGGAACGGAAGAGGCGAGAAACCCAACTAAATATAAAAACCCTCAAGCCATGATTTTTATTTAGAAAGTGCACTCCATTACAGCTCCAAGAGCTGCTTTCTGAATTTGCACTATAATAAGCAGATGCAAAGACGATGCTGTGTCATCTCCCTACCTCCCCAGATAGTGTGAACAGCATCTCTAGGAGGGATGAAAACTGTCTTGACTCATCTCAACAAGGCATTTCTCACTCACCCTATTTTTCACACTTTATGATCTGCACTGGCAAATAATTTAGGCACACTTGCTGAGAGCCCAGCATGCCTTAAAAAAAAAAAAAAATTAAATGCAAGAACAACTAACATCACTTGAACAGGGCAAAATAGAAATGACGCAAACAAGATCCAATCTCCAAGCCCAAGCATGTGCATTCCACAAGGAATGTAGTCTCTGGTCTTGCACAACGGGAGTTTCTGGGAATCTCAGCCAGTGTTGGCAAGCAAGCAGTGGCATCTACTGTTCCTCCTCACCACTACTCTGTTGTCTGGGCCAGAGCAAGGGGCAGGTGCACAAGCAGGTGAAGAGGAACTCCATGGTGGATCCTTGTCAGTGGGCCACTGCTGGGGTGACCCTTGACACTGGCCCTGATCTCTGTATATGAAGAGACTACATGGCTGCAGGAAAGACTTATGAAAGTGATGGCAATGATTCCAGCGAGGGTTGACTGACCTGGATCTCAGTAAGATGCACAGCCTCCATGTGCCTTTCCAAAATCTTTTGCCCCTCATCCCCTCCATCTTTCTGCCTGCCCCGTTTTCCTTACACTCAAACACCCTAGTCCTGTGTTGCTGTGCCTCCAGCCCAAATCTGACATGCTAATTCTTGGAACAAAGCATAAATACCGGTAAGTGAATCTATGCAGAGTTAATCTGCATGATTTACTGAGCACAGAATTTTGGAGTCACAAAGTTTTGGATGTGACAGCAGAGCTTACACAGACTTGCAGGTACCTACTTGCCGATGATGACTAGTGATTCCTTCCAGGTGACTAACTCATATAAGTTAAATTCTGTGCCAATCATTTTAACTCTTGCTATAAATGTTTTTAGTGCTGCATTTTTACCCACTGTTTCATTCTTGTGTTCTTATAACTTTTTTATTTCAAATTTATAAGCTGCTCTGGAAATGATTAAACTGAAGGAAGGCATTCTTTAAAATGGGGGGGGGGGAACCACGTGTGCTCATCAAAAGGGTAGATGACCTTATTTCCCAAGGAATTTTAGTCTTTCAGTCTCTGTTCTTTTAAATCCTTTACTGTATTTTAAATCTGCTGCTCGGTTTTACTTTGGCTTTTGCTTCTATTTTATACTGTGGTTTAAAACCTTTATAATGCATTTTATGGTTTTAATTGTTGTGAACTGCCCAGAGGGCTTTGGCTATTGGGCGGTATAGGAATGCAATAAACAAATAAAAAATAAATAGGTAGGCATACTGTACTATGCTATTTTTTATTTTTATTTACTTACAGTATACCCCACCTTTTTTCCTGCAAGGAACCCAAGGCGACTTACATAATCCTCCTCCTCTCCATTTTATCCTCACAACAACCCTGTGAGGTAGGTTAGGCTGAGAGTCAGTGACTGGCCCAAAGTCACCCAGTGAGCTTCATGGCTGAGTGGGGACTAGAACCCGGATCTCCCAGGCCCCAGTCCAACACTCTCACCACTACACCACACTGGCTTTTAAAAGCCATCCAAACTGGTGGCCATCACTACATCTCGTGGAAGTGAATTCCATAGTTTAACTATGAGCGGTGTGAAGAAGTACTTCCTTTTATCTGTCCTGAAACTCCCACCAATCAGTTTCATGGGATGACCCCAGGTTCTAGTATTATGAGGGAGAAAAACCTCTCTATCCACTTTCTCCACACCATGCATAATCATGATAGATTATGATAGTCTACCCTTACTGACCCTTTTTTAAGCTATAAAGCTCCAAATGTTATAACCCTTTCCTCACAGGAGAGATAATTAGCCATCTGATTTCTATCTAGCCACTTGCTTTGTGCTTTCTTTCTTATTCATCCTATCTATCCACTTTTGGTGCCACCCTAATAAGTCAGCCCTTTCTCTATAAAACCCATCACTTGCATGCATTTCTTCTTTCACTCATGCATATTGTAAGGTACCTCCCACCTTAAATGAAGCCTCTCTGCTTTCACAAGCCTGCTGTTGCTTTGCTAGGAGTAACTAGCCTGCAAGATAAGGTGACTGGAGAGGGAACTATATAAGATATGCTAGGCCATATCTGTGCCATATCTCATCAAAAGGAGCCATTCTTATTGGCAACACATTTAGAGCACAATCCTCCTGAACTCCGGAGGCTTCTGGGCATCCAATGCAGAGCAGGAGGAGCAGCAGAGGGGATTTTCACCTCCCCATCCCACCTGCTCTGGATCTTCTCTAAACGGGCTTTTTCGCCCATCTAGCTGGAACATCTCAGAGGGGGAGGGAAGGAGACTGGAATGGCTTCGGGATACTTCATATCCTGGCCTCCCCAGTCTCCTCCCATCCCTGTCCCCCTTTACCCCTCTCCAAAGTCATTTTCGCGACCTCAGAGAGCAGAAGGTGCGGTTCTTTCTGTGCCAGCTGCAAGGGGCTGGGGTCAGAGCTCTGATTCCCAGCTCCGAGGTTGGAGTGTAGTCTCCAACCTCGGAGCTGAGAATCCAAAAAATCCTATTACCCCTCAGACGCTGTCTATGTTTCAATGTCATATCCATCCGAGGTCTTCTGGAAAGTGGGTGGCGTTAAAAGGAAGAGCTGGAAGCATATCCAGATCTTGCTGGCTACATTCAGGGGATTTCAACACACCCCAATAGCCATAAAAACGTTATCCAACCCTTGCTTTAAAGCTTGTTCAGCACAAAATTTGTCTGCTAATAAGCATGGGAATCCGTCACATACTGCGTGTGACACACTACAAGCTTTATGTGCAGCTCAGGCTTGATTTGGTCTACATAGAAGAATTTTAAAAGCTAAGATTGTTTTGTAAAACTCCATTCTGGCGGCAACTAATGATTCTAATCAAGAACTGGAAAGCTAACTTCCATCAGCAGCAAAAAAGAAAGCGCTCCTCGGGGCATAAACCTCTTCTGTACAAATAACTTAAGACGCTGAACATCTAGTATTCCCAAGGCAATCAGCTTTTCCTTGCTTAGCTGCACAGGCCAAAGGTGCACCCTGACTTTGAAATGGACTCATTGAAGACCACACTTTAGTTTGAAGACTTTTCAGACAACTATCCTTTCAGAAAATCCACCTATGTAGTCATAAGGACTTTAAATTTTCTTGTAAAACTGAAAGGTCTTTAATTCTCATGACTCTTTAAATTCATGGGGCAGATCACAGAAGCACTTCAACATATTCATTCATTCTGCTTTCCTCACTGAGGCATGTTCAATAAGAGGACTATCAGGGCCCGGGTTCAAATCCAAACTGAAACATGGACAGCCCAAGTAAGTGCCAACCCATTCTATTCAGGGAAGATACACAGCTATTTGGGACGGGATTCCCCCCCTTTGCCAACTCACCCACACACACACACACACACCCTAGAGATGTCATTCACATCAGGAAGCCAAGCCTTTCTTGTCCATTCCCTCAACATCTAGTCCAGGCTGACAGTGAGTGAGCTATTCTCCCCCTTATCCTGCTAAATACAGCTAAATGCAACAGCTTAAGAGAGGAGGAGCCCTCACCAGAAGAGATAGCTCTCTATATGCAATATGGTAACCCTGCCACCAGATAAAGGATGAAGAGAACAGACAGAACAAGTATGGGCAATAAGCCTTTTATATGAAACTGCCCATTGCTAAATTGGCATACGGTATATACGCACACACATTCACCAAGCCCTCAATAAAGGGCTTGTTTCTTAAAAAAAAAAATTGAAAGAAGCATGAGACTTTACCAATATGCTAACTCACTGTTAGCAAAAAGAAGGCCATTTCTTTTGCATTTCCTATTATAGCAATGTCACAAAAGCAAAAACAGTCTAAAGACCTGGACTACTTTAATTTGGCCTGAATTTTCAACCTCAGATTCAAAATGCCTCTCATGATCAAAATGTTCACCAGTTCAAAATGCCTCTCATGATCAACCAACTAAGTTGTTAACTGCAGCAGTGATAAGCCCACAATAGATCAAGTCAACCTCCCACAGGGGGCAAGACAGAAGGAGATCCTAGTATTCAGCTAGCAGCTGGTGCCCCTTATAAACCACAAGATTCCTGCAGCCCACTCAGACAATGGGAAAGACCATTACCATCTCCACCAAGTCACAGACAGACATTTGCATATTCAGCTGGTTGTGGGAAAGAAACCTCATGAACAGTTTGGCGGGGGCGGGGAGGAGGAAAGTGTCCCCTGAGCAGTGGGATCATACTTCTGTAAGGGTTGAAAACCAAACATGGACTAGTATATACAAAGTATACCATATACTTTCTATATACTAGTACTGTAGTGGGGAAACAGGAAGCCTTTCTTAAAAACAGAGGTATAAGCTCCAATATGCAGCAAATCTTAGCTACACAGTAAGAGCAGGTGATCCTCTCTCTGTCTCCACAAGCTCAACTAGTATAAGTGAAGATGTTCAAATATGTTGCCAATCAGAGGTGGCATACCTCATCCGGTGATGGGAGAACAGTGCCTCATACCTAGTAATGCTGCCTTCCCACAAGGATAAGATAGAAACCAATACAGCTGAAGATAAACAGATTTACAATCGGCACCTGCTGCATACTCCTATCTAACAGGAAAAAACCTCAAGATATCTAAAGTTTCGGGCATATTATTCCCCCGCTAATCACAAAGGGCTGGAGTCTAAAACATTGGTTGTGGCTCTGCAATTTTAACTGGGATGCCTAGAAACCAGCAATGTTTATCTAGCTCCTCACAATAAAAGGGAGGAGACACCCCACACCATAGAGAGATATAACTCTTTAAATTGAAAAAAAACTACAACCAAGAGTGGAAAACATTTCCAAAGTCTAGACATGAAGGAATCAAATGTGTGAGATTAAACAGCAATTTTAAGAGAGCGATCCTATGACCCCCCCTAAACAGTGTCTAGGGGGCCATAGGATTCCTCAGATTCCAAGATCCGAGGTTGGAAACAGAGCCCAGGCTTGGGATCCGTGCTGCATCGTAGAAAGAACTGTGCTGGCTGCCTCTCCGAGGTCGGAAAAGCAACCCTGGAGAAGGGGTAAAGGGGGCGTCCCGGGGGTGGGGAGGGGAGGAGACTGAGGCCACCAAGGTACGCCAACCTACTTCTTTCCCTCTCCAAAGCGCCGCAGCTAGACAGCCAAAATCGGAGCAGGAGGAGGAGATCGCTTCCCCCACTCTAGAGGATGCTTGTGACCATCGAGGGCGCAACCCAATGGATTGCACCCTAAGTGTCATATTAAATGTCTAAGTGAGCCTCCCCATCAGGGTGCCCTCCAGGTATGTTGGCTGGGAATGATGGGAGTTGCAGTCCAACATATCTGGAAGGCACCAGGTTGGGGAAGACTGGCTTAAGTACACATAGTACCTTTTATCTACTTTGGCCTTTATAGGCAGCTGGTTGCAGGATGAGGTCAAGTATCCACATATACTAGAGCATCATCCCCCATAGAAATAAGAGCAAGACACAGGCCTGTGGCTCATGCTGGCTCAGCTTGTCTGAGCATGGAAAGCTAAGCAGGGTCAGGCCTGGTTATTACTTGGATGGGAGACCCCTCCTCTAGTTTCCTGCACTGAGCAGGGGGTTCAACTCCATGGCCTTCTAGGCCCCTCCCAACTCTATCATCTATGAATCTATGACCTTCTCAAAAACAAAGGCTATGCTCTGCCTAGGAGACAAGAAAGAACTTTCCTCCACATGACAAGATAGAAAGCCACCAAGTAGACAGAGAGGCTACCATAGGAATGAGTTGGGAGAAGGGCACTTCTCTCAAACAGGACTGGACAAGTTTATTTATTTATTTCATTTTTATACTGCCCAATAGCCGAAGTTCTCCGGGTGGTTTACAGCAATTAACAAGACAGTCCCTGCCCGCAGGCTTACAATCTAAAAAGTTGAGGTACAAACAAGAGGGGATAACCCAACTCATGAATGACCAGTGACTTGTAGCTGTCCACTATTGGAAACAGAATACTAGATTAGACAGACCTTGGTCTGATGCAGCAAGGTACGGTAATTCTTGTGGCCCTCATAGGGATATGGGGCAAAGCGACAGCAAATTCCCCCTGCAGCAAGAGAGAATTTATTGTACATTTCTAAAGTGCTCTATCTACCAAAAAACAAACAAACCCTGAAGCAGACAGCCTTATGAAAAACTGCCAAAAAAAATATTTGAATGTAGATTAACACACATTATTAAAGCTACCCTTCGTTACTCCCATTTGCTAATCATTTGAGTAGGCAAACAGATATTACAACCCCTCAGGCGCAAGGGCCAGCAAACCTCAAGAGTTTACACCCTCTAGCATAGAAAGAGAAGCCCCAATATGCAACCTGTGGCGCAGAGATCCATGGTAGAGGAAGCAGACGTGGGTCATTGCCCCACTCCACGCCATCTCTTGGGATCTCTCCATTTTGCAAAGAGCCCACATAGTGCCCCCAACACATTGCATGGAAGGAGCATTGCACACCTTACCAGGAGCCCAAGTCTCTCTTTCCTCACCCACTACCCCCAAGACAAAACCTCACACCCCACCCTGCAAGTCCTGCCATTCACCTGTCTGAGAAGATGCTGGAATACACATGGGTGGGGGGGGGAGAGAGTAGAGACCCTTTATTAGAAGTGTGAAGTCACAGTGGTGGGGGTAGTAGGCACCTTTCATAGAAGAAAAATCAACTCCACGGAAAATGGGGACAGCTCTCCCCCACCCCACCCCACCGCCTTGCACCTGTAAAGGGGAACGTCCCGCTAGGCAGCAGCTCGAGGGGAGCTTCCTTCAGGCACAGGGGCGTGCATATGGGCAGGCCCCCGACCCACCCAACATGAGCCACACCCAGGCACCCAAAGGGGGAGCCTCCCTCCCCCCCTCCTGCAAGGGGCTATTCTACCATGAAGCGGTGGGGAGGGCAAAGTCCCCGCTTCATTAGCATGAGAGCCCCCCTTCACATACCCCCCTCCCACTCCCTTAAATCAACTGCCCTGCCCGCGCTTCCTTGAGGCTACCGCTGGATGGAGGGGGGGCGAGGAAGCCCCACCTCCCACATTCTCTTCTCCCTCCTTCCCCCCCATTAATTTGGAAGAGGGAAGAAGCCCCTCCCGCTCGGCTCCCCAACTCCGTCCACCCGCTTCTGGCGGTTACCTGAGGTAGGGGTAGTGGTGGCGGCCGCAGCAGAAGTAGCAGCAGCCACCGCGCCTCCCTTCCTCGCTGGCTCGCTTGGCGCCCGCCTCCCTCACCGGCCTCACACAGACAATATGGCGGAGGCACAAGGCTCAGCCGCCAGCCGCAGGGACCAGAGCGAGGCTGGCCGGAAGCGGAAGTTGCCCCCTCTCCACGCCGCCCGCTCTATCTCTCGAGGGGTCTCTATGCGTTTCCTGCCTTCGCTCGGCGGCAAGGCGGGCTCCGGGGCTCGCGCGCGCTGGCGCATGCGTCGCTTGCTTTCCTGGCTTTGCCTTCTGGGAGTTGTAGTTCGTGGCGAGTCACAGCAGGTTCCCTCCAGCGATCCTAATGGAGGCTGGCCCGGGAAACCTCCAGCCGCCGCCGGGACGAGCCCTCGGGAGCCCCGCTGCAGCCATCCTCAACCCACACCCTCCGAATGTGTTGGACTACAGCTCCTATCGCCCCTGGCCGGTAGGCAGCGGAGGATGGGAGTTGTAGTCCAACACATCTGGGGGGGGGCTGGATGGGGATAATGGGAGTTGTGCTCCGTACCCATCTGGAGGGCACCAGGAATGGCCGCGCTGGCTGGGAATGGTGGGAGTTGTAGTCCAACTTACCCGAGGGAGCCATTATGTCTGTGCTGGCTGCGGGTGATGGGAGTTGTAGTCCACCGCATACTGAGTGTGCCAGCATGGCCACACTGGTTGCGGATGATGGGGGTTGTAGTCCAACACACGTGAAGGGAGCCAGAAATGCGCAAGCTGTCTGGGGCTGATGGGACTTGTAGTCCAATCCATCTGGAAGGCGCTGGGAATGGTGGGAGTTGTAGGCCTACAGTTCTGGAAGGTGCTAGGTGGGAAAGGCTGCCCTGCTCCACTATGCCCCCTCCCTGGAGTTGGTTCTCCTTCAGCCTTCGTCCCATCTGTAGACTGAACACTTACTCTGGTGAGCAGCTTGTCTCCCCCTTTTGTTTTTCAGGCCTTTGAGGAAAACACGCCATTAAGGGCGCAATCCTATGCCTGCTTAGACAGAAAAAAGTCCTACAATTCTCAGCATGCCCCAGCCAGCTATGGGGCATGCTGGCTGGGCTGGGGCATTCTGCAAATTGTAGGACTTTTTCCTGTCTAAACATACATGGGATTGCACCCTAACAGTGCAATCCTATACACTGGCTCTTCAGAAGTAAGCCCCAATGAATTCAGTGTGGGATTACTCCCAGGTAAGTGCTAGGCTGCAAATCCTATACACATTGACCTGGGAGTGAGTCCCACCGAACTCAGTGGGGCTTACTTCTGATTAGACATGTATAGGATTGCGCTCTAAGGAACATTAATGCTTGTGCCCATTTGTCTGATGAAACCATCGTGATATAGTTATTCATGCTGATCAAGCACACTAAGTAAATTGCAAAATTCATAGCTTGGTGCTCAAAGTGCATCATGTATGTTCATCCCACTAATCCTTACTACAACCCTAACTGACATCTACAGCCCTGTGGGGAAGAAGGAACGGCGGAGGCTGGAGCAGGCCAAGGGAACATCAGGGCCTGCTCCAGTTGGACTGCCCCTAACTGACATCTACAGCCCTGTGGGGAAGAAGAAGGAGGCTGGAGCTTCTTGAGACACAGAGAATTACAGAAGTAATAATTAATATTCCCCCTTCTTCCCTCCCCATTCCTTTTTCCTTGTGTGTCGTGTCTTTTTAGATTGTAAGCCTGCGGGCAGGGACGGTATTGTTAATTGTTGTAAACCGCCCAGAGAACTTCGGCTATTGGGCAGTATAAAAATTAAATAAATAAATAAACCCCATAAGGCAAGGCTGGCATTCTCATATTATCTTCATATTGCACATGGTGGGGATGAGGCTGACAATTTGCTTTTTCTCAAGTTACCCAGTGAGCTGATGAGTTGAACTGGGAACTTCCAGCTCATAGCTTGTGCTCTCAACAACACTTAATAGTAATTTTTCCCAGAGGGAGAGCCAGGTTACTCTGCTGCAGCAAAAGCAACGAGTATCAAAATAATACAATATTAAACATGAAAAACATTCAAAAATATTTTTAAAACACTGAATAGGCAGCAGTAAAATTAATCAAGCTACAGATTTTTTTAAAAATAAATTTTATATAGTTATTATAAACTACATACAAAACTATAAAACACAAGCATACAACTACAGTCATGCCTTGGATTGAGAGCATAATTCGTTCGGAAACGTGCTTGTAATCCAAAACACTCATATCAAAACGAAATCCCCCCCAAAAAAATTGTACAGAGATTTTTAATTTAAGCCATACTACAGTACTTGTATTGCAAGACGTCGCTTGTATATCAAGTAAAAAAAAATTAAATAAATATTTAAAAATTTGCTTATCTTGCAAAACGCTCTCAAACCAAGTTACTTGCAATCCAAGGTATTACTGTAAAATAAATCATAAGGTGCACTCCCACCCACCTAGGGACCAACTAATATACATCCATCCCCTTAATCAATTAAATTCCACATTCCAAAAATATATCCTGACAAGGCATACTTCCCTTCCCCTTTATTAATACATAGTCTAATAATTGATTCCATATATCCATAAAATTATTCTTCTTTAACTGTCCCTTTTTGCATTTGATACTACAAGTTAATTTATCATTTAGGGCTATATCCCAAACCAAGCTACAGATTAAAGATTGAATGCCTGCTTAAAGAGGAAGAAGGTCTTAATCTGATGTCTAACTGCGAGATCCAATATAGCTGCCCATAACTCGATTTCCGCCGTCTTAAGTCTTTTGCACCTGCTCACAGGGAGGACAGGCTGAGGTGCCGCTGGGAGACGTTATATCCGTTATATCCGGCGGAGCCTCACTGCTCCGCCCCCCACCTCCTGGAACACCCACCCAGCACTGGCTCCAAGGTTGGTCTTGCAACTTCGGAGCCACAGCCGGGTACTCTGAATTCAGAGTCCCAGCTCCGACCGACCTCGGAGCGCTTTTCTGAAGTCGGAGCGGAGACTCCAGATTATCCTATGGCCATCTAGACAGCGTCTAGCAGCCGTAGGATCACACCCTAAATGTCTACAATGAAGATGCCAGCCGGATCTCCCTAGAAAAGGCATCCCACGGACGGAGGGCAAAAGATTGCTCTATTAAAGGCTAACAATTGTTTTATGGCATTGGCTTTCATCCACTTCATAAGATGCATGAAGCATTATAGGAACATAGGAAGCCACCTTCTGCTGAGTCAGACCCTTGGGTCCGTCTAGCCCAGTATTGTCAACACTGCCTGGCAGCAGCCCTCCAGAATTTCAGGCAGGATTCCTTCCTAGCCCTACCTGGAGAGGCCGGGGATCGAACCTGGAACCTTCTGCATGCAAAGCAGGTGCTCTATCACCCTGAGCTATGGTCAATCCCAGCTATGGTTATCCTCACTTGGTAGGTATTTATACACAGGGGTGTCGAGGGGGGAAATGTAAACAGATGGAAATGAAATGCCAAAAGAATACAGCCTGTGATAAGTGAGTGAAAACCTTAATGTTTGCAAAATAAGCACAGTGAGTAACCATTGTTCACAACAAGCTGATCGGGGCATTTCTCTCTTAGCTACCGCAGGTAAAATATTTGCTAGGATTCTCGCAAACCGTCTTCTATCTATTTCAGAAGAGATCCTCCCTGAAACTCAATATGGTTTCCGCCCCTCTAGAGGGACAGTAGACATGATTTTTACTGCACGTCAGCTCCAAGAAAAATGCCGGGAACAAAATCAACCCCTTTATATGGCATTTATCGATTTGGCTAAGGCCTTTGATACTGTAGACAGTACAGCTCTCTGGACTATCCTTATGAAAATTGGATGCCCCAATAAATTTGTGAATATCTTGCGACTTCTCCATGACAACATGACGGCAACGGTTTTGGACAACAACGGCTCTCATGGTGCTCCAGTTAAAGTGGGATCAGGTGTTAAACAGGGATGTGTTATCGCCCCAACATTATTTGCTATTTTCATCGCCATGATTTTACATCTTGTCGAGGGGAAACTTTCCACTGGTGTGGGAATTATATACCGAACAGATGGAAAGCTTTTTAATCTCAGCAGGCTGAAAGCAAAAAGTAAGGTAATTACAACCTCCGTTGTGGAACTTCAGTATGCTGATGATAATGTGGTCTCCGCACATTCAGAGGATGATCTCCAAACTATCCTAAATGCTTTTGCAGAAGCATACGAAAAACTTGGTCTCTCACTTAACATCAAAAAAACCAAAGTGCTTCATCAGCAAGTGAAAGCTAACCCTTTGGTGATGCCATCTATCCAGCTTCACGGGACAATACTGGAAAATGTCGATCATTTTCTCTATCTTGGCAGCTATCTTTCTGTTACAGCTAACATCGACAGTGAAATCCATCGTTTGAGCTCCGCAAGTGCCGCGTTTTCTCGAATGAAACATAGAGTGTTCGAGGATCGGGATATTTGTAAGAAGACCAAAACACTGGTTTATGAAGCCATTGTATTACCAACTTTATTGTATGCCTGCGAAACATGGACTATCTATAAACGTCACTTCCACCTCCTTGAAAGATTTCATCAACGTTGCCTCTGGAAAATCCTGCGAATTACTTGGGAAGATAGGCAAACAAATGTCAGTGTACTGGAAGAAGCAAAGACTACTAGCGTTGAAAAAATGATCCTTCAACGCCAACTTCAGTGGACCGGTCACGTTGTTCGAATGCCTGACTGCCGTCTTCCAAAGCAGTTACCTTATTTTATTCCCAACTCAAGGATGGAAAGCGGAATATCAGTGGTCAATATAAGAGGTTTAAAGATGTTCATAAGGCTAATCTAAAAAAATGCAATATAAACATCGAAAACTGGGAAGCTCTGGCCCATGAACGATCTAAATGGAGGTTGGCCTTTCACAAAGGATCCATGGACTTTGAAGAAGCCCGAGTGCAAGGTGAAAGGGAGAAACGTGCTAAGCGAAAAGCACGTCAAATGAATCCTTTACAGGACCATCTTCCATCCGGTAACCTGTGTCCTCACTGTGGGAAGCTGTGTGGATCTAGAATTGGCTTCCACAGTCACTTACGGACCCATCGCTAGAGTCTACACAATCTTCTTTAGAATTTCCTCCGTTTATCCTGGAAGACAATCTTACTTGGTCACGAGTGATCGCCTGATGATGACAACAAGCGAATGGATACTTTGCAGATCACCGCTAGAGGGCATTTTAGCTCTACAAGCAGCTCACAAACGCAAACTGCCCATTAATCTCAACCAAGGTTCCCACCCCACAGAATAAAACTACCGGTATGCTTAAATAAGTCACAGTTCACATTTTTGCACTGAATAACAGTGTTTCACTACAGAGTTTTATACTAACACTTTAAATTAATCCACTTTAAAAAAAAAACAGCTTGGGTGCAACATTTATTTGTTTGTTTACTGTATTTTTAACCCGCTTTGCCGAGAATTTTTGTCTCCCAGAGCAGCTGACTTCAATAAAAAGACAGAGCGGCCATCTGCCACCAGGCTTTCAAACTAAAAAGATAAGTCACACAAGGGAAGTGGAGTGGAGGGAGGAGGAGGAGGAGGAGGAGGAGGGAGACGGGAGACCAGTTTTCCAAGGCCAGAACAAGCTGGTGAAGATCTCTAAGCAGGCATTTAAATGCACTTCAGGGCAGGCCAGCCTGATCTTCCATTGCTGGTGTTCTTGCTTGAGTAGCACTTGGTAGCTATTTGGCCGATGGATGGATTTACGTTGCTGAAAAACAAGCTCTATTCTTGTCACAAGATAAGCATATGTCTTTTAAAAATTCTTTATTGCTGAAGTATATGGAAACCTTGTTTTGAGTTGCCTTGGAATATTATACAAGGACGGGTTTAACAAAGATTCCAACTTTTCCGGCACATACCGTAGTTTTAACACACATGCTGCTTTGAAGGTGCTGTCAGTGTCTTCTGCATATTCAAGGAATGATCATTTGACTGTGTACAAACTGATGATTCGACTCCGGCCTACTCGTGCAAAAGCTAGTGTACCAATGCAGGGTTGGGATGTGTTGCTGGTTAAGAAAACATGGTTTGTTTGTGGCAATGGATTTGGACACAACAAGCCAGATTTCAACCACACTGTGGCTTAGCATTATCTGCAAATCAGGCTGTTATGTGAGGGAATGTGGGTTGGCTGTAGCCATGCACAATTAAATAGGTTTGATTGAAGCTGCCTAACTGTAACATGGCAGTCTAAATTTCCATGTCTGTTCCTCAAACTTGTAGTAATCCTTACTGTTTTGTCACATTCGTGTATGCATCTATATCATAGGCATACTGCCTATGTATCAGAGGCAGTGTGCCTATGTACACCAGTTGCTGGGGAACATGGGTGGGGTGGTGCTGTTGCCCCCATGTCCTGTTTCCCGTGGGCAGCTGGGTGGCCACTGTGTGAACAGAATGCTTGACTAGATGGACCCTTGGCCTGATCCAGCAGGGCTCTTCTGATGTTCTTGTGTCACATTTTAGAGTTGCTGGAATTTCATGGGTGCCCAGAGTGATTGCTCACTAACTTCGAGTGAGGCAGCTGAACAGGCATTGATGGCAAGAAAGAGCAGTAACAGAGTCAGGGGGCTGTGCAAGTGGGGGCCCTGTTGGGTTGCGGGGACTAGGAAGAGGGCCTTTTCTGTGGCAGCCCCCGTACTGTGGAACTCTCTCCCGAGTGACCTCCGCCGCTCACTAAAAACTTGGCTGTTCAGGCGGAAATATGGGGTGGGCTAAGATTTTAAAATTTTATACTGTTTTCAATGTATTTTATCCTGTTTTTATCTTATGTACGTCGGCCAGGGTGGCCGGTTTGCCTGCCAGATGGGCGATAAATAAATGTAAATAATAATAAATAAATAAATGCCAACTCCTGACACTGGCCCTGCAGTGTTCCACAAGAGGCAGACTATACAACAGTGTTCTCCAACCTTGGGTCCCCAGATGTTTTTGGCCTACAACTCCCAGCATGCCCCAGCCAGCGTAGCTGGGAGTTGTAGGCCAAAAACATCTGGGGACCCAAGGTTGGAGAACACTGCGTATACAAGGTCTGCTGAGCTACGCCAATTAAGCCGCAGACGTTTACCTAGAAGTCAAGGGTATAATCCCCCATGGTACACAGTCTGCAACCACAAGCTGAACACCCAGGCCTTTAGTGCAGGAGAAATACCAAAGGAATAGCAGCAGCAGCAACACACAAAACCGGCTGAAATCCAAGCAGGCTAAGATAGTTTGTCCACAGTAATCCGCCACTTGGGACTGGGAGTCTAAAACTGAACACAGAATGCGACCGGCAGGTTTTGCAGAGCTCTAGTCTGGAAGCAGCCCAGTAGTTCCTGTAGGATGGGATGGTGAGGAAGGACGATGTGCGGTGAACACGGGGTGCAGGCCGGTCATACGGACTTCAGCTGACATGTGCTTCCTGGCTTAGTTCTGGGTCGACAAAGGTATCTTTGGAATAATGGAGCAAAATAGAATAGCTTAAGGTTAGGGCCAAGCCAAAGAGGAGTAGTCCACATTCCAGCCAGGTCTTGGATAAGCCCAGTGGAAAAGCTGAGTCCCCCCCCCCCAGCTGTGTTTCACCTTGTTTTCCAGTTTCGGCAGGAGCCTCGCCCACTCACTGACGGCAGCGCCTGCCTTCCTGCACTCTCCCAGGGTCATGGCATTGGGGAAAGGAGCAGAGAATCTCTGGCTCGCGGAGTCTGTCTCTCTCTTTGCTCTGTTTTCCTTGCATTGTATGGCTCCAAGTCATCGAGGAAACCTTTCGGGGCCGTTCCACTGTCGAGTGGTCACTGGGGGGGAAACCCAGCCCCCTTCCCCCCATTGTCAGGGCCCCCGGGCTGTATCCTCACGCTAAAAATAGGCCTTGTTATCAAGTGATTGTTCTGACACCTCCTCGGCTGAAGCTTTTTGACGTGGGCCCGTGGCCAGAGGAGCAGGTGGGGCCCGAGCGAGAGCCCACTGGGGGCGCAGCCTCGTAAAACAGTCGGGCCCGAGAATCCGTCTGCATGCTTTATGCCCTGGAACGGCCTTCCCCAACCCGGCGTCCTCCAGATGTGTTGGACAACAACTCCCATGTCCCATAATCCCCAACCTCCCCGTTTGCTAGGGATGTTGGGGGTTGTAGTCCAACACATCTGGAGGGCGCCAGGTAGAGGAAGGCTGTCCTAGGACCTTAAATAGTGCAGGCCCCAAAGGCAGATGCCGCAGGTATGCTTGTTTAAATTAAAACATGAGTATGAAGTGCTAGACCAGCCTGCTCCGCTGGCTGGGGCATGCTGGGAGTTGTAGGCCAAAAACATCTGGGGACCCAAGGTTGGAGAACACTGTGCTAGACAACGTCTTCTACTACTACTACTACTACTACTACTACTAATAATAATAATAATAGTTTGTTGTCATCGTTTTCTGGATTCAACTTCCTCCCCTTTCTCTGGCAGCTAAACCTCTGTGTCAGCGGATGGATCGTGTGTGTCCGCAGCACACACGCGCCTACACGAAAGGCACAGCTTGTAGGGTGGCCATTGCTGCATCACCACAAAAGAGGACAAAAATTGATACTGATCTGTGTACAATTTGCATAGATTGGCGGCTGCCAATTAAGAAAGAATTACTATAATTTACACAGGAAAACAATACATCTCTCACTGTAGCGGGGAACACCGTGACTAGGTGACCTGGATGCCTCCTGCTCAGTTGGCGAAGTGTGGATGGGCAACTCCAAGGCCCCTGTGGCTCTCCCTCCTTAGGGTTCTTCTTTGTTTAAACTGGATCAGACCGCGCTTCAGAAAGAGCACACGGTCAAATGGAGGACTGTCCTCTGATGGCCCTTCAGATAGAGGAGTGTCCAATGTAAATTTGGACACATAGATTCATAGAACATAGAGTTGGAAGGGGCCTGCAAGGCCATCGAGTCCAACCCCCTGCTGCTCAGTGCAGGAAACTAGAGGAGGGGTCTCCCACCCAAGTAATAACCAGGCCTAGATTCATAGATCATAGAGTTGGAAGGGGCCTACAAGGCCATCGAGTCCAACCCCCTGCTCAGTGCAGGAAACTAGAGGAGGGGTCTCCCACTCAAGTAATAACCAGGCCTAGATTCATAGATCATAGAGTTGGAAGGGGCCTACAAGGCCATCGAGTCCAACCCCCTGCTCAGTGCAGGAAACTAGATGAGGGGTCTCCCATCCAAGTAATAACCAGGCCTGACCCTGCTGAGCTTTCCACGCTCAGACAAGCTGAGCCAGCGTGAGCCACAGGCCTGTGTTTGCCTAACCTAATTTGCCCAGCCTAATCTGCCATATTCCACACTGCAACTGCTGAGGTGTATTTTGAACTATAGCTAAGATATGACTTCCACAGCCTCAGGGTCAAGCTGCCAAGTCAAAGACTACTTCTGCCACCCGGTTCCTAGCTCAGAGCTTACGTGGTGTGAATTTCCACAGGGAAGGCCACAAAGTTGCTGCAACATGGATTTGGAACTGGATTGGGGGGGAGGAACTCAGCAATGGTTGTCCCTGGGAAGTCGAGTCAGAAGAATGTCACATAATCTTTCTCTCGCTCAGACAGTTAAGAGAAGATGATCCCTAAATAGTTTTTTTGTAAGGAAAGCCTGGGTACTTTCAAGTATCTCAGACTTGGCTACTGAAGCCTTTACTCATATGGTACCAGGTTTTGTGGGGTGAAAAAGAAAGAGAGAGAGAGAGACTGAGAGAAACTTACAGAGCAATGGGAACTGTCAAAGCTTTCCTTGTTCTGAAAATGAAAGTACAGTATTACGGAAGCTGGGTTTGTAGACCACATGGGAAAGGATTCCAATTTATAGTAAACAAATGTAAAGTTGTGTCTTCTAGGTGGAAAGGAAATGGGTATTTTGAAGTTAGTTTCCAAAAACCCTTAGCTGTATCCTTTATTCATGGACATTTTCAGAAGACTTGGCAACACAGAGGCTTTTCCTGAAAATAGCAGGAGTTAGAGAAGTTTCTTAACTGTCTGTGTAATAAGCAATCATACACAGATGTCAAGGTGACTTGGACCAGGCATAAATCCCTCAGAGGATCTGATGGCCCACCACATTCCAGTGTTGATGGAATTGATCTGAGACCCTGGTGGCCACTAGCCAAGGAGATACGCAGCCCGAGGGTCAATGATCAAACTTGTGGGTTGTATCCATTGTTAGTCATACTTAGAGTAGACCCATTGAAATGAATAGGTCTTAGGTTAGACTAACACTGGATACAACACAATTTATGGAAAGATGTATATCTTGCCTATATGCTAGGGCTACCATGTCTAATCAATGAATGCCTCTTCCCGTATGTACCTATCCAGACTTTGAGATCATCTTTGGAAACTGTGAAGGACCAGCACCCGGGTCCTATGCGTGAGTTCGGCGCTTAACGGGTTAACCGGCACTGAGTTACAGCCCGTACAAGCAGGTGAAACCGACTAGGAGGTTTGCGCACACAAGAGGAAACTCCAGCCCTTTGTATGACCAAATAAGGCTTTATTTACTTACACAATATACGGAGCGGAACTAACAGCTTTCTAGGAATACTATAACGTCAACATGACCTGACGTGATCCCCAAGTTTATCAATGAACAGGCTCCCAGGCTAGCGCTTTGGGATTAGTCAGTTACCTTAGACTAAAGACTTTACGCTAGTCAATTTCAGCCTGACTCCGGGTCTGTCCGATCCGGGGAAGAGAACAGCTTACTCCAGCCGCCGCTGGAGGACGAATCTTGATCAAAGTACCCCGTATTCCCAACAACCCCCAAAAGGAGGGGAGAGGGGTTTTCTACCCCTGGGTTCCCGCTCTCCCCGCCCTCGCGGTCAGGTGGGGGCTTATGCCTGCCCCTTCGTGTCAGGTGGGCTTATTCCTGCCCGGGAAGAAGGTGACGTGTTGGGTACTTTACAGCTCTTTGAGACTGCCCTGATAGTTTGATGGTCTTGATGGTCCTTTCCTGGGTTTTGTGGAATTCAACCGAGACTCTCCATTGTTGGGATGCCGGTCCGTCTGGCTGCTTCCCTGTAACTCAATCTCTCTTCCTCGCCCCCCTCCCTTGGAAGGAGACGTGTGTGTGTGTGTGTGTGTGTGTGTGTGTGTTCGTGTCAGGCTTTCTCCACAGAAACCCTTTTCCAGGCGCCCCTGCCAAGTGAAGTAATGTGGGTGGGAGCCCCAGAGGGGGCCCTTTTTTGGTGGTGGCACCCTGGCTGAGGAATGTTCTCCCCAGAGAGGTTTCCCTGGTGCCTTCTTTGTAGTCTTTTCAGTGCCAGGTGAAGAACTTTCTAATTTCCCAGGTCTTTTAAAAAAAAATTTTTTTTTCCATTGAACAATCTAAACCTTTAAAATGAGTTCAAAATATTCTTGGTGTTACTCAAGATTGTTGTTTTTAGTCTCTGCAGCTGGAGTTTTTAATGCTGCATTATATATTCTTGTTCTTTTGGTTTATCTTTTCATGTTTATGTTTTTACTGTTATTGTAAGCCACTTGGAGAACTTGGTTATTGGGCGACATATAAATACTGTTAAAAATAAATGAATAGATTAATAAATTTAATCACCTTTTGATTTACTAAAAAAAAAAGGTGTCCCCAATCAATCAGGCAACACTTTTTTTTTTAAAGTTAATTATTTGTAATGTAAGTATTTATAAAAACTGCAGGTGGTTAGTGCCATCTTGAAAGAGGCATTCACACACAGCAGAAAATGCATCTTCTGTGACATGGGCTGTTATGGCACATACAGACGCATCATTGAAACATAAAGAAACTACGGTTTCCCCATTCAAAATGGGTGTTCTATTCATAGGCAAATTATGCATATGTCATTAATTGACTGATTAAAACTCATACAATTTATTGACTAACAGCACGATCCTATGCATGTATACTCAGAAGTAAGTTCCCTCTGACTTCAATGGGGCTTACTCCCAGGTGTGAGTGAATTTAAGTCTGCAGCCTGAGATGTCTTTAATCAGGTGAGATCCCAATCCTGGCTGGACATGGGTGGAAGGTCGGCGAGAATGGAGCTTTCAGCACGACTGCATGGAGGGCATCATTTTGCACATGAGTTCCTAGACAATCTGCCCTCAGTTGCCCTCATCACTGGCACCGACAGCGGTGAGGAAAATGTACATTGAATGAAAGCAGTAATGTTTTGGAAGATGGCAATCAGATCATCAATGAATTTTTTCCCTGGGCAAAAATGCTGGGATATGAAGGACGTTTTCTTAACCCTTATTATTGGTATAGCGCAGTGTTCTCCAACCTTGGGTCCCCAGATGTTTTTGGCCTACAACTTCCAGCATGCCCCAGCCAGCATAGCTGGCTGGGGCATGCTGGAAGTTGTAGGCCAAAAACATCTGGGGACCCAAGGTTGGAGAACACTGGTATAGCGTCGTATATCTGGGAGGGGGAAGCTTCTGGACAAAAAGTTTCCTCCTTCCTTGCCCCCCTCCTGAAACCTCCCAGTCTATTTGTTGATTTTATGTATAAAATCATTTCTATGCTGACTTTCAGCCCTAAAAAGGGCCCCCAAGATGGCTTACACAACAATTAAGATATCACTGCCACTGAAACCAGAGAGCATCACAGCAAGCCAGCCCGTAAAACAAATCCAGAGATAGGCAGCAGGACTAAAAATGCAGCAAAAGCTTGTCTTACGGCGCGATCCTACAGAACTGACCTCTGTGTGTATCCTAAGCGCAGCTGACAAGAGCCAGGCAGGTCCGGAGCTGTGTCAGAGGCTTTTTACAGCCTCTCCATCCTGTGTTTTTTTACATTTGAAATCCAGATGTAAAGAAGTTTTCCTCAGTAGATCAGGTTGTGTGGAATGTAACACTATGACTTTGTAATATTGTTAGCAAGCCTGCTTCTATCACTGCCCTGTCTTTGAGGGGATATTTAACCTCTCCAATAAAATGAGGCACTGGAGGAACAACCCAACCCACTCTGTGAAAGTGTGTGTTTTCCTGTAGATCTTCAGCTGCTGCCCTCTGTCGCCACCACGGCCCCAAGTGACTGGGAAGGAGGCAGCCCGTTTTTCTGGTGGCGGCCCTTTTGAATTTCCCACAATTCAAAAGCGCTTCCGAGCAGGGCTTGCTGGGAAAACAAAATGGCAGTCACTCCAATTCTCTTCCCCGCAAAAGAATTTCACCTCGCCCCAATAGGGTGGCCACGTGTCCTCTTTTACAGAGTATAGTCCTCTCTTTGAAGGGCTGTCCAGTCCAGTTCCAGCTTAAAGATAAAGAACCATAAGAACGGTTGCCCATCAACAGTTGGCTCTTGAACAACAGACCGAACAGGGCATGGTGTGATGTACTGTATTTCTATTTAAATGATAATAAGTCTTCCTAAGTTTGCATCTATACATATATAAATTGGCACACACAAATTTTACGCAAATCACTGCCCCCTTAGTGATGCATTTCCTCTTTTGGGGCAGTTTGTAAGTGGCCACCCTAAGTGGAGACAAGATAGCCAATTTGAGGTTGGTGAAACAGCTGGGAAATGGTCCTTGTCAATTCAGTGCAGCACTAGTTCAGACAGAAGACTGGACGTGCCCCCCGGTCCCCCCCGGACGTGCCCCCCAACACGCATGTTCTACTCAGGCTGAACATCTGAAAAGAGCTACAGAGTCAAGGGTACAGAGGGTTGGGGGGAAGTGCGACTAAACAGTGCGACTATACAGGCCTGTGGCTCATGCTGGTGTGGAAAGTTAAGCAGGGTCAGGCCTGGTTATTACTTGGATGGGAGACCCCTCCTCTAGTTTCCTGCACTGAGCAGGGGATTGGACTTGTAGGCTCCTTCCAACTCTATGATCTATGAATCTATGAATAGAGGGCCATGAAATACAAGCAGCCCAGTACAGCTCCTTTGCTGTACTTTGTATTTCTATGCACAGCTCAAAGATATATTTCCATTCCAGCTGGTCATCATAAGAAATACTATTTAACTTTAAGAACTGGTGCCCGAGTTTGTTTTTCCCCTCTTCCCTCCCCACCACTTTTCCCTTTTGTGTCGTGACTTTTAGATTGTAAGCCTGCTGGCAGGGACTATCTTATTTTATTGATTGTATTTAAGCCACCCTGGAAGACTTTTCAGCCAAAGAGAGAAAGGTAAAAATGATGATGATGATGATGATGATGATGATGATGATGATCCCAGCGTGTGACCCATTCCCAACTGCAGTAAGGGCCAGAAGTGACCCATGCCGTGCGCAACAGCAGCAAAACACAGCGGAGAATTTATTGACTATAGCCACATTTTTAAGGACTTCCCATTCAACTTCGGAATGGCCACTTCCCATGTTCAATGCGGCACTAATCTGATTCACAAGCTCAGCAGCAGCCCCTCCATCATCTTTCCTAGGCTGGCAAGCCAGGAAAAGGGGAAAAGAGCATGTGAGGGTCGAGACCCGAGGCTCTTGGGTGTATGCCTGGATGCAGCTTCCCCTTGTTTTCTCGGTTCTGCGCAGAGGTAGTGGCTGTTTTTAATAAGCGCAGTCCAGGTGACCTTCAAGCCCAGGCTGACTAGACCCCAGAGACTTCCCTGGACAGCTCTGTGAGGAACTGGGCCAAGGAGTGCTCTAATTGCCTCTCTTTTTTTCTTTTCTCCGTTTCTAATTTACTGAGTGCTAAATACAAATATTACAACTTCCCCTCCTTGAGGCTGGTTTACGCAGGCAGCCCCCGGCAGGGTATTGTCCTATTGTTTTCAGAGGGAAGCTACGGCTGGAAATTAACCTGCTTTTCACCCCGAGCAGTAGGTTTCACACCCTGTCCCTGTTGGGGATTGAGAGAGGAATGGAGGGGAAAGGAGGAGGAGGACACAAAGGACTCAAGAAGAGAAAGAGAAAAAGAAAGAAAGTGAGAGAGAGAGAGAGAGAGAGAGAGAGAGAGAGAGAAACAGCCAAGGATGGAAAAGATGGTAGGGATGGAATGCTGCAATGTATAGAACTGCTTGTATTTTAATTTATGCTTTAATTCATTGTCTGTCTGACTGTCTATCTATCTATCTATCTATCTAGTCTCATGGATCTATGTGAAAGTACTTCCTCAACAGAGAGAGCGAGAAGAAGAGGTCTGCATACTTGCATTCTTAGCCCACACACTTTTATTAACAGAAAACTATGAAAGTATATCCCCTATATACCACAGGTTGACCCAGAACTTCAGAAGAGGCCTTATTGGTCATTCCGCGACCAATAGAACATCGCCAGGTGTTAGCACGTAAGTGGGTCATCCCCTTAGTGGCATGCAACCTCTGGAACCCTCTCCTACATGTGGTATTTGAGGCAGACACTATATGGCAAGCTTCAAAAACCTCTTGGAAAACCTATTTGTTTACATAGACTTCTCCCGACCTGTAAGGGACTATGGGCTTTTCCACATGAGGCGTTTATCATGTGCTCATTATTCCCTACTCATGGTTGTTTACGGGTTCTTGAGACAATGTGGTGACCCTCCAGTTTCGCTTCTGTGTCTAACCAGCCAAGCACTTTCGACAAGTTTTTTTTTAGAGCAGGGAACATGGACATTTAATTGTGAAAGCGAAGGAAAGCGCAATTTTCTCTTGCGTATTTGCATACTTCCCCTATCCCACAGTGCCACCTAGAGGTTATGTAGCAGGAAAAGAAATGCTCCTCATGCAGTGCTCAGATCTCAGTTCTGTGATGAAACTGAAAGTAGATACAGGCAGATTAACAGCCAATTAACAGCCTTGTGTAGAAAAGCTCTATGACACTGTCCAGTTTTACAGTTGTCTTTGAGTGACGTTTTTTTTAATCATTTATTATTTTATATTGTTTTCATATTATATATGCATTTGAGTATGAACCGCTAACAGATTTCATTGTATTAAATGGGACAGTAAATCATAAAATAAAAAGTGGGACCAGTCACAGAAGCGTGGCGTGCCCAACGCTTCATATATTTTAGCACTGGAGCGGGGATATTCGCAGTGTGTAACAAGAACATGGATTGACAGTAAGCTCAGGGCATCTCTCACACAGTGGATGATTAACTTGTGGAAGGCATTGCAGTGGGATGCTGTGTTGCCCGCTAGCTTAGATGGCTTTAAGAAAGTTTTTGGCAAACTGGTGGTATATCAACAGATATTAGCCACAAGAGACCATTAGAGCCTTCCCGTTCAGAGGCAGCTGTACCAGTGTGTTCCATATGCCTTCCAAATACCCATGCGCCCTGGGCAGCGCCTGACCTTGCCAGCTGCTGGCACCGCCCATCCATGTGTGGAAAGAAAATAATTTCTCTTAATACACCCTCTCTGTATGTTGTATGAGGATCAAGCTACAGGTTATGTTAATTGTGTCGCAGGTAGCTGAGGCGTATCTCTTTTTTTCCCCTCTAGTGCGTGCAGGCCCCAATTCAGACTGGGACCACTGCGCACCACTAGGGGAGGGTTGAACCTCCTCACCCACCCCGATTTCTTCCTGAAACCCCCCTCCCCTGGCATCAATGGAGACAGGGGCAGTGCTAGGCACTGAAAAAATAAATAAATCTGGGGCTCAGGCCCATAGGACAAAAAAAAAAAAAAAGCACAAATTTGCATGTGCTAATTTACATATGCACTAAAGTCCCTCTCTGTGTGTGCCTTTAAGGGGCCCTGTCTCCTAAGGACACTCCTATTTGTAAGAAGGGATGTATGGACAGGGGAGAGGAGGGCATTTGATCTCAGGAAAAAACCTCAGGCAGAAAGATTCGGGGGGGGGGGGCAGCAGGAGATGAAGCACATGTGGGCCAAAAGCCAGCTCATCCAGGGGGATCAGACGCAACAGAGATCCTCAGGGCTCCTGTTCTTTTCTTTCAGCAAGTGCCCCCATAGACAGCAGGGTGATGGGGCAGAGGGCCTCCCAGAGATTCAGGGCTGCAAATGAAAGATTCGGGGCTCCAGCCCTAGTGGGCCACCCCCTAAAACTGCCTCTGAATGGAGGCTTTTCTCTCTCTTTTTAACCTCTGCTCACGGGTTGGGGGGAGGTTTCATCCTCCCCTACCAGTGTGTAGCGGTCCTGATCCATAACATTTCATTTGACCCTGAGTGTGCAGTTCCATGCATACACCGCTTTACGTAGAATCACGGCACAAATTCCAAAGGGAGGCGGGCCCCTGGTTTTGATTTGTAGGCCAATCCGTAGCAGCATGTCCACCTTTGGGAAAGTCAAGGGGACGTTAAATAAAGAGAATAAATCTTTCTGGGAGGATAACAAGTGTGCGTGGAAAGGTAAAATATTTTGGACCATTGAAAGCACCAACTGCTGTGTAGAACTAAATTTCCCTGCCTGCTATAAATCCTTGAAGCAGAAGAGTTTACAGTTCCTTCATGCTGGTTTTGTGTGCATGCGGAGGGAGGTTATATAAATATATAATGGGCTGTGAGACTCTGTGTGTGTGTGTGTGTGTGTGTGTGTGTGAGAGAGAGAGAGAGAGAGAGAGAGAGCACTCAGAGGATCAATTCAGATCCCACACCATATCATGTTTTGAAGATTGCACTAACCATAATTTGGAATCCAAAGCAGGGTTTGAGGCTTCCAGGCATACCACAGGCAAACCATGGTTTACACCTGCTTGCCTTATTTCTCTTTCCAGCCTCTCAGCTATATAAGTCCACTCCTGTCTTGTTAGCTCAATAGCCTCTGGATACAACTGTGGCGTGCCAGTTCAAACACCGAACCAGGGTTTGCAAACCCGCTTCAAGAGCCAGGATTTGCTGACCAATTGCAAATCATAGTTTGTCCATTCAGACAGCATGCCAAACCCATAGTTAAACCACGGTTACCTTGACTGGAAGACATTTGGGAAACTGCTGTGGACACCACCACAAAATGGCTCCCATGGAGGATGTAGCTAGTCACATAAAGGCTGGTGGGGGGTCCTGGCTAGTCAAGAGGGGTGGGTGGGTGGCGGGGAGAGAAATAGCGAGGCTGGAGGCTGGGAGGGAGGAGGAAATGGGAAGAGTTGCTTCCTGGCCCACCCAAACTTCTTCCATCCACACAGACCTTTCTCCTTTGCTTTCTCTCCCAGTCTCTAGCCTTGCTATTTCCCTGCCCCTAAGAGCCTTCTTCCTTCTCTCCCTTCCTAGCCCCTAGCCTTGCTCCTTCTCTCCCACCTGCTGTTTCTCTCCACGTCCAGCCTCTAGCCTCGCCATTTCTCTCCTCCAACCCCTTTCCTCGCCATTTCTCTCCCTTCCCAGCCCCCGGCCTTGCTCCTTCTCTCCCGCTCACCCCTTTATCTTGCTGTTTCTCTCCACGCCCAGCCTCTAGCCTCGCTATTTCTCTCCCCACACCTTACTATGCTGCTTCTCCCCCCTCCTAGCCTCACTCTTTCTCTCCCCTCTACCCCTCTGCCTTGCTTTCTCTTCCTGCCCGCTGATCAGCAGCAGGTTCAGGAACAGGAAGGCGAACCCGGTGCCCTAACATTTTTCAATTTTTAATTAATTTTTTGGGGGGGAGGGGAGGGGGAGTGAAGAGCTGTACGGGGGCCACTGGAGGTGCTGCAGGCGCCATGGCTAAAGGCTTGGGGGGGGTGCGTACTACTGGGCTACAGCCTGATCTTTGGTTATGTGCAATGGCAGTTATACCACCATCCAAATATATGGTAAAAAGTTAAGAAGTGGCACCCTGCAATGCCCGTTTGGCATCTGAAAAGGTCGAAGACATCTGCTGGTATAGGCTGGGGGTGCTGAACCACTTTCAGCCTGAGGGACAAATTCCATTTCGAAGAAGCTCTCGGGGGCCACGTTCCAGCAGTGGGTCGGACCAAAGGCAAAACAGGCCCAGCAGCCCCAAATACCCCCCAAGAGCCAACATCATATTTAATCTTAAGGCGGAGGGCTCCTAAGATCAGTGTGTAGAATTAGGAAATGACAGCAGATCACTTCAGGACATGCTAAATACAGTGCTGAAACCCGTCCATAAATCCCCTGGGATTATTATTCCACTTATTTGCCAAATGCTGGAAATTCACGAGTCTCTCTGACACTGTTCTCCATGCAATGAAACAGGGAGCAGGGAAACGTTTCCCGGGATGGGTTTCCTGGGGTGGGCGCCAGACCAGTCCACCCCTTCTCCCTGTCCAGCGCAGAGTCCTAGATCCTAGATCGTTGGAGTTAAACATTTCAAGAGCCTGAAATATTTGGGAGGAGAAAGAGAGCTATAAAAAGAATACTGAAAAACACCACTGGAACTTAAAAAAAGAAGGAGAAGATGATGGAGATGGAGAAGAAGAACACACAGCTGTGTTTCGGGTTCCAGTTCCCAGGTGATGTCAGGATTGGAGCTCAGCCAACCCCAGCCCCACGGAGACTGCCTTTGTGGGTTCAGCACGGAATGTTTTTCCTTCCTGAGACTTGGGGACACCTTCCTGTCTCAGAGAATGCAGCCAAGAGTTGTTCCAAGGGTTTCTGAGAGCAGGAAGAGAGAGAGAGAGCAGCGGGAGGGCGGGAGGGAAGGAGAAAGAGAGAAAGGAGGAGAGGCAGAGGCAGGGCCGGCATCAGCCCCGGGCGTCTTTGAGCAGTTGCCACAGCCTCGGCGTGGCACCCTGATGTCCCACCCCTGATGTATCCCCTTTCGGTTGGTCACTGACACATTGCCACAAAGAGAGAAAATGCATCACCAGAGGGAGAGCAAAAGGGGACACCAACGTGCATGACATCTGCATATGCCAGTTGAAATGTGGAGATGGAAATTAGAAATAATAACGATAGTTTAAACAGAAATTCAATACATCTCCCCACGTTATGGAAGACTGAAGAGGTGACCTGCTGTGTGCCTGCTCAGTCTGCTGTCCAGGTGCTAACACCAAGGAGGTCCTGCTGCTCTCCCTTGTTAGGGTTCTTTATCTTTCGACCAGCCTTTGACTGGACAGCCCATCAAAGAGAGGACTGCCCTCTGTAAAGTAGGACACCTGGCCATCCTACGTTATTTTATTTATCTATTTATCTTCTGGCCCAGAGCTCTGAGCGACACCATGTGGCTGAGTGAGCCGCCATTTAAATTTCCCATAACACCCCTGACGCGGCGTCACTCTGGAGCATTGCGGGGAATTAAAATGGCGCGGCCCTCAGCCACCCACCCAACGCTGCTGCTCCCGCTGGCTGCCATGGCACCAGGTGAGCCCACCGACAGAGGAGGGCCCCCGCCAGAGGGCACTTAACCCACAACCCCCCGAAACGTGACGAGGGCCCTGAGCAGGGAGGAGAAGAGCCAGAAGGTGAGCGTCTTCTGCTTGAGCACCCGCTGAAGAGACGTCCCGTAGCATCGTCGATTGGAAACAACCGGAATAACGGTCCCCATCTTCACGCGACACGGACGTGGGCGGCATTCCTGCAGAATTGCCGTTGTAATGGCACGGAGGTAATGGCTGGGGAATCTTGCCCGAGATCCGGTGCCAGCTCCAGGGGGGAGGAGGCAAGGTTGGGTTGGGTATCTGCCAGGATCCCAAGAGCCGCAAAGAGCTACACCACCCCCACCCCCAACACACGCCAATGTTTTAAATATTCTAAGCCACCTTGGGAATTGTACGTTGAAACGTAGGGTATAAATATCATTAAATAAACACTTTCCACCGCCATTCTTTCTTTCTTTCAGAGGACCCCCACCCCCGAATGAGCAGAAGGCAGGGCCGGCCCTGTCGTTAGGTAAAGTGAGGCAGCTGCTTCAGGTGGCTGGTGGGGGGGGTAGGTAGTTAGGCGTTGGGGAGGGCAACGCTGTGTGTGCAAGGCAGCCTGCCTGGCATCCTCTGAGCGAGCCCGCTGCCCTCAAGCGCGGTGGAGGTTGCTCTCCTGTTGCCAATGCTGAAGGAAGATTCAACTGCCAGCCTGGCTAGTTTCTGTACAGTGGGGGATGCAGAGCCTCCGGCCCACCTGGTGGTCCAATGTGGCCCTCCAGGGTTCCCCAGATGGTCACGCCCCCTTCCCCTTTCCCCCAAACTCCGATCATTTGGTGGTGGCGGCGACCTGAATTTTGTGCATCCCCCCTCCCCCCCTACATTTTAAAACGTTGAAATGCCTCTCCGAAGACTTAGTTATTGGCAGTGAGAGCTTTCAGCTAAAATAGGCTGGTAATTTTTGGAAATCTGGTCCCACCCCTTTGCCATTGGCCCCGCCCATCACTGGAATATGGCCCCCAAGAGCTTCTCCAAAATGGAGTTCGGCCCTTGGGCTGAAAGGAATGGTGCTGCACAGGGAATGCTTGGGGCACCCTCTCGCCCTTCACCTCAGGCAACGAAGGATCTTGGGACGGCCCTCTTCAGGAGTGTCAGTGAATTCTCCGTTCCCAGGCCCTGCCTCAGCCAGGTTAAGGGGGCCCACTGACAGTGCCTTTGCCAAGCGCCACCTAGCTCCAGTAGCCAACAGTGCCGCTGTTTATTTCCTTTCAAAAATGGATGATATACTGTGAGACTGGCATGCTGCAAAAGTCAAGTGCCACCCTCCAGCACCATCTTTATTTGGGTACAGAAGAGCGGTTTTGTGTTTTAGAGATCAGACCCACTTCTGCCTTGGACCGAGGTTCTTGGGAAAGTTACCTTTAACAACATAAAAACATGAGAAGAGCCCTGCTGGATTAGACCAAGGGTCCATCTAGTCCAGCATTCTGTTCTCACAGTGGACAACCAGCTGCCCACAGGAAACCCACAAGCAGGATATGAGTGCAACAGCACCTTCCCGCCCATGTTCCCCAGCAACTGGTGTATGTAGGCATACTGCCTCTGATACTGGAGGAAGCACATAGCCAATCAGGACTAGTAGCCATCAGGACTAGTAGCCACCAATGGCCTTCTCCTCCATGAATTTGTCCAATCCCCTTTTAAAGCCGTCCAAATTCCATAGTTTAACTCTGCACGGTGTAAAGAAGTCCTTCCTTTTATCTGTCCTGAATCTCCCACCATTCAGCTTCATGGGATGACCCTGGGTTCTAGTATTATGAGCGAGGGAGAAAAATGTCTCCCAGTCCACTTACTTTTCTTTTAGCCTCACCAGTTTGCCTCCTGGGAAATGAGCATTTTGTGGTTGACCATGTCCCCCATGGCAACCATTTTATGAATGGCGAATAACCCCCATGGCAGCCATTTTGTGTAAGTGCCCACAACACAGTCTCAACATTCCAAATGTGCCCACTGTCGCCAAAAAAGGTTGAGAACCCCTGGCATACATTCTTCAGAGAAAAATAATGTATATATTTTAAAGGTTCTTGATACAGCAGGGCATCACTGTGTGTGTAGCAGGGATCCACCATCACACAAGGCCCAGGGATGGGGACTCGGACTCGGGGACTCGACTCGTGAGTCTGACTGAGTCCCCCCTCTAACTCGTGTCCCACTCGAGTCCCAATAATTTATGTGGGACTCGAGACTCGACTCGGGACTCGAGCCCAAGGACTCCTCCTCCGCCGCCGCCGCCGCCGCCGCCGCCGCCCTCACCTCACCTCCACCGCCGCCGCCGCCCTCGCCCTCGCCTCTGCCGCCGCCGCCGCCCTCGCCGCCCTCACCTCCTCCTCCTCCGCCGACCTCGTCGTCGCCCGCCACGCCACGCCACCAGCGCCGTCGCTCTGTTTTTGGCGGGAGGAACCACAGCAACCCCGCCAAAAACAGAGCGACGGCGCTGGCGGCGTGACGCGGCATGCTGTGTGCAATGGCGATGGCGATGAGGTCGGCGGCAGCGGAGGAGGAGGAGGAGGAGGTGAGGGTGGCGGCGGCGACGGCAGAGGCAAGGGCGGCGGTGGCGAGGTGAGGGCGGCGGCGGCAGTGAGGTGAGGGCGGCGGAGGTGGAGGTGAGGGCGCCGGTGGCAGAGGCGAGGGCGGCGGCGAGGGCGGCGGCGGTGGCGAGGTGAGGTGAGGGCGGCGGAGGTGGAGGTGAGGGCGGCAGCGGCAGCGGCCCATGGAGGGAGCAGGAGGGTCTCCGCGGGAGGAAGGGCAGCTCTTCTTCCTCTCGCGGAGACCCTCCTGCTCCCTCCATGGGCCGCCACTTTGGGAGGGACTCGGGACTCGACTCGAGTCACCATTTTGGACCTCGGACTCTAGACTCGACTCTAGACTCGGGTCCAAAGACTCGGGACTCGACTCGGGACCAAGGACTCTTCAACATCCCTGAGTCAAGGCCTATTCAGAAACACTCCTGTCAGGGTGGGTAAGAACGGAAGAAGAGCCTGGCGGGATCAGAGCAAAGACATATACAGGCCCGTGGCTCACACTGGCTCAGCTTGTCTGAGCGTGGAAAGCTAAGCAGGGTCAGGCCTGGTTATTACGTGGATGGGAGACCCCTCCTCTAGTTTCCTGCATTGAGCAGGCGGTTGGACTCGATAGCCTTGTAGGCTCCTTCCAACTCTATGATCCTAAGATGCCTAATGGGAAGCAGGACATGAGGACAATAGCCCTTTCCCACTGTTGTAGAAAGGAGCCTGTGAACTGGAGCTACCATATAACTATAGTCAACTTTTTTTTGTAAACTCAAAAGCCCCAAATATTGTAACAGTTGTGCACAGGAAAGGTGTTCCAGTCCATTTTTCATTTTGGTTGCCCTTTTCTGCACCTTTTGCATCTCTACAATATCCTTTTGCAGATGTGGCAACCAGAACAGAACATAATATTCCAAGCGTGATTAAAGTGTGGTGCCCAGAACTGGACGCAGTACTCAAGATGAGGCCTAACCAGTGCTGAGTAAAGTGGAATTATCACTTCCCGCGATTTGGAAGCTATACTTCTATTAATGCAGCCCGAAATAGCATTTGCCTTCTTTGCAGCCACATCGCATTGCTGGCTCATATTCAGTTTGTGATCTACCACAATTCCAAGATCCTTCTCACTTGTAGTATTGTTGAGCCAAGTGTCCCCCGTTCTGTAACTCTGCATTTGGTTTCCTCTCCCTAGGTGCAGCACTTGGCATTTATCCCTGTTAAATTTCATTCTGTTGTTTTCAGCCCAGCGCTCCAGCCTATTGAGATCGCTTTGAATTTTCTTTCTGTCTTCCTCCAAATGCTAAGCACCATGATGTGAAATGCTGACCAGGCTCCATGTTTTCTCCACTTCCCTTTTAGGACAGGACAGGACAGCCCTTCAGACAGGAAGACACCTTCAAACAGAGGACCGCCCTCTGGCAGCCCTTCAAATAGGTGACTGCCCTCTGTAAAAGAGGGCCCATGGCCACCCTAAAAACCCCATTGAAACAGGCATGCCTTAGCTGCCTTTTGGAAGGTGAGCAGTGATGGGCCCAGGTAGACTTCCTTCGGGAGGGATGTTCCAGGGTTTTGGCACCACCACAGCAAAAGTCCTGTTTCTTGTGTCCCCACCTGCCGCACTTTAGACAGGGCCTCAGTAGACAATCCGATGGATATGGTAGATGGCTCTTATGCTACTCTGGTCCCAGGCTGCATAGGCCTGAAAGGTCCAGCACTTTGAAGTTGGGTGGCTGCTTGCATTGCCAAAAATAGTGGAAATGTATCACCCAAAAAAAAAAAAAAGAGGGCAAAGGACACAGATCTGCAGACAATTGGCAGGTGCTGCTTTATATGTGTAGATACAAATTTGGAAATAATTACTATCCGTTAAATAGGAATCCCATACATGTCACCATGGTAGTGAAGACTGTGACCAGGTGGACCATGTGCCTGCTTCACCTGCTATCCAGCTGCCAATTGTGGGTGGGCAACTTCAAGGCCCCTGCAATTCTCCCTTCTGATTTTATTTATTTATTCATTTATTATATTTATACCCCGCCTTTTTTCCCTGCAAGGAACCCAAGGCGGCTTCCATAATCTTCCTCCTCCTCTCCATTTTATCCTCACAACAACCCTGTGAGGTAGGTTAAGCTGAGAGTCAGTGACTGGCCCAAAGTCACCCAGTGAGCTTTCTGGCCGAGTGGGAACTAGAACCCGGATCTCCCGAGCCCCACTCTAACCACTACGCCACACTATCCCTCTCTGATAGTTCTTTATCTTTAAACTGGACTTGGGCTGGGCTGCCCTTCAACTAGAGGATGCCTTCAAAATAGAGGACTGTCCTCAGCTGGCAGCCCTTCCAATAGAGGACTGTCCCCTCTTAAGTAGGACACATTGATTGAACTGAGCCCAGAAAGAAACGGATAACGAGTGGAGAGGATATAGAATCAGACTTGGATGCTCTGATTTGTCCAGTCACTCCCAGGTAGCCCCCTGACAGTTGCATCCTGGATCAATTGAAAGCCATGCTGGATGGCTTGAAGTCCAACACCATCTGGAGGGCACCAGGTTGGGGAAGGCTGGTCTGCTCTTACAGTTCTCCAGGGTCCTAGGCAGAAAAGGGGAGAGAGAACAGATCGTCTTTCAGCTTAGATGGACATATCGGCTCCCCACTAGACTGCTGGTCGCCCGATCGTGTCAGCTCCGCTTTTGGTCAAAAATCTGTCCAGAGGAATGAAAGAAGTCCCAGCTGCCAAAGCAAATTTGTCCAGACCCCACTACAGAGGGTGTGAACCTGAGCGTGATCCAAAAGAAACAAGCGCCGGAGAGCTGGATCTCTGCATTTGAAGAGTCCCATTTGCTACAGTTCTGAATGTGTGCGTGTTTTTTTTAAATGGATATTTAAAGTTGGTACTGCTGGTTCTGGGTGGCTGCTGGAGCCTTTGAGAGGACTGGGATCTTGCAAACTGAAGTCAGTAGCCGCAACTCTCCTGCAAAGAGAAGCTCACGTTTCCACTGCAAGGCCTCAGTCCTTTCAAAGAAAACAAGCCCTTGCTCTTTTAAAAAAAACAACCCTGGGATATTTATTTACAGAACACGAGAGTCATTCCCAGTCTCCCCAGTAAAGCCCAGTGGTTGGAATCCGCTGTTTTTTAAAGACTCTCACGGCTGTGTTTATTGGGGGTCTGGGACGGATTAGACACACTGAGAACAAACTGCTCCCCACCCACCGACCCGGGGCCCACCTGGGACTTTCGCTACAGCTGCACAGAGTCGTCAGCTCCATAAATCAAAACTCCGGAGGGGGGAGTTGGGGGGCAGGGAACTGGGACCGAATCCTTCAAGACCAAGGGTGCTTAGCCTAAGAGCAGGAGTGGAGGGGGGGGGGGAATCCTGCTGGACCTCTGTGGGGAATAGCGAGGATGCCGCGGCTCGGTTCCACTCCCACGCAGACTGTGAGTCAACGTGGTTTGCAGCAGGTTTTGCACGAGGGCAAAGGGGAGCAAAGGGGATCCGGCGGAGAGGCTGCTGCGGTTCCAGACTGCACATGACGCAACGTTTATACGAGCCACCCCCAACCGGGCGCTCTCTAAATGTGTTGGACTGCAACTGGCTGGGGCATGCTGGGAGTTGTAGGCCAAAAACATCTGGGGACCCAAGGTTGGAGAACACTGCTCTATGGGCTACCTGCGATGCCTTGGATGCTCTTCCTGCACCATGCCATCCCGACTACCCCACTTTCTCCCCCGCTAATAAGCTTATCAGGTGGTAGTGGGAAGGGTCACCTCCCTCCACCCCAAAAAAATAAAAGAAAGAAAGAAAAAGAGAGAGGGTGGTGACCGATGTCAGCCTCCACGGACCCTGGCATTTGTCTGACCGTGCCAGATCTTGACCCCGGGACACCACCACCCTCCCATCATCTGCCGCTCTCTGACCTTTATTCTGGGGGGGCTGGTTTCTGCAGAAACCATCAAGTGAGGTAATGGAGGTAAAACGTTGACCATGTTGGCTGGGGGGTTCTGGGAGTTGTAGTCCAACACATCCAGGAGGGCACCTGGTTGGGGAAGGCTGCATTATCACCCGCTGATGGCTGTGGACGAAGCTCCTGCTAAAAGGCACAGGAATGTTAAAAAAAAATAAAAATAGATTGGCAATCCTACATACAGGATTGATGCATTAATGAGACACTTCATGTGACGTCTCATAAATATGTGGACTGTATTATCTGAGGCTGGATCTGCGCGTGCAGCAGAATGAAGTGGCCGAATGGGCATTTGCCATGTTTTTTAAGCCCTCCTCCCAACATAACAATCTCCCTGCAAATGGAAAACTAGAAGAACAGACAGAGGGCTGGGGTAGAAGATTTTTGCATGACATGTAATGTTCGTTTCTAGGGATGCAGGAAACATTTGCTCATTTCAATTTTTCTTTCGAAAGAGTTGGAGGCTAAAATCTTTCCCCATGCACACCCCTCGCTTACCTTATTCACTGCTTGTGCCTGCTGCTGCTTCGTCTTCTTTTAGACCTGCTGGTTCTTTGCCACTGCTTTTGGTCTCCTCCCTGGGAGCAACGGTCTCAGCCAAGCAGGGGGTCACACAGGAGCTGTGTAGCTCATCAGATGTGATGGTGCCACAAAGCCAATTCAGAGGGACGCCACGCCAGTGCTTCTCTCAGATCACCTCTACAATACAATGCCTCTATCTTTGTGTTAGAGCTGAAAGTTCCACACTGAGAACTTTTGGAATTATTTTTCTTTTGGTGGAGGAAATTCAGGCTTCTTGAAACTGGGGCAATTTTGAGGGGGCTGAAATCCTTTGAAATGTTCAGAGGACTGTCCATTGGTAGCGCAGTGACCCATTTTTTATTCAAAAAACCCCCTCCGCCTTTAACTGCATGTTAACTTCTCTCAGCAGCCACCATTTTTCTTCCCCAGAATGCCCTGCATGCAGTATCATTCCAAAGCATTCTGAGAAGAAAATGCTTGCCACCGTGTTTTGCGGTGGCCGCCATTCCTCCCCAGCACCAAATACTCCAGAATGAGACAGCCAATAGGCACCAATAGAAGCTCTACTGTCATCACAGGGGTGGAGCTAACATCGTTCAAGGGTGGGCAAACTCTGGGGGCCAGTTTCCTCACTGGAGGCCACCATGCCACACCACTCCCCCCCGCCCCCCGCTGCTGCCACCATGTCGCCAAATCTGCCACCGAAATTCCGGAAGCAGAAAACATGGGGATCGCATGCCCTGTTTTAAAGACAAATCGCCCCCCCTTTTTTTGCTGCTCCTGCAACACAGAATTTTGGCAGCAAGCCACCATTGATTTATTTTTGCTGCTGCCACCACTGCAAATTTGGCAGGGGAGCGTAAAAGAAGCCCCCCCCCCCGGCATGTTGCCTACGTGCTACCCACCCCTGAAATAGTTGAAGAAAAGGAGAAGGGATCCCTGTACTACCAATAGTACCCCCTGCCCAAATTTTCAAAGAATGTTGCCCCCCCCCAATTGCCAAAATAACACACACACACACACACACACACACACACACACACAGATTAGCTGCCTGAGATGTTTGGTCAGCCATATGAGTGGACACAATCAGATTTGTTCTAAGGAAAGATACTTCCTCGACAGGAAGATATACAGTATACGGTTACAATCCAGCCAAAGTAAAGCACATTAGAGTCCCACTGATTTTGATTGGGAAACTACATGTGTGCGTAGGGGTGCAATCCTACGCAAGTTTAGGCAGAAAAAAGGCCTACAACTCCCAGCATGCCCCAGCCAGCTCTGCTGGCTGGGGCATGCTGGAAGTTGTAGGCCTTTTTTCTGCCTAAAACTGCGTAGGATTGCACCCTTAAGTCTCTCCTATTGAAAAGAATGGAACTTTTCCTATTGCTGGATTGTGCCTGTTAAAAGTTAAGGGTGCCATTTTGCAAGAACCCCTGGTTGGTTACGTCTTTTGACGAAGCTTCTACGGGACAGATTTCTAGTTCATCGCCTCCCACATGCAGAACATAATCCCAAGAGGACTCTCAAGTGTTAATTCCATATCTCATTATCTCCTCCTCCACTCCAACATCTCCAGGTTGGTGTTCAGGAAATGAGTCTCCCTATTGTCTCTGATAGGCAGAAATGGGTTTGGCGTTCCCGAATCCACTTGGGCCTGGTTCAAAGCCAGGAAGATACATATCCTAAGCAGTGTTTGTTTGTGTGTCTGTTTGTTTATTATGCCTATACATTTGTAAATGATTTCCACGAAGGTTGCCAAGCAGTCAATATTTACTGGTCCATGTTGGGGCCTGAAAGGCAGACAGCTCAAGGTTCTTCCAGCCTCATAAGTTGCCACCTGGGCTTCACGCCAACCCCTCAGGCAGGGCTGCTGGCCCAAGAGATTTTGCTGGACTAGATGGAACTTGGTCTGATCCAGCAGGGCTCTTCTGATGTTCTTATGTGTTCTGGATGCATGAACATTTTCTCCCCACTTTTCAGGTTCCCCATCCTCCAAATAATCATTGAAACATGTGCCCCTGATTCAGGTCAGCCCTATTCAAGATGGCCTTTCCTATCGAACAGTGTTGCAGCTTTAATTACATGAATCACTGATTGACTCTTTCCTTCAAGGTCCCCCAAAAAGGCACATATAATACTGAACTTTTGCTAATATGCACATTTATTAAAAACTGGTCAGTAGGTCAAAAGGCAGATGATCTGTCAACAAAACTTTCTTTAATTGGTTGACAGCCATTAAACAAGGACCTGTAACAACAACAGGAAAAAATAATTGTTAATGTGAGCAAATCCTCATCCGCGTAGCATCATGAAAAGAGCAGGCAGGAACGCCCACCAGCCAATTAACTCCATGCTGCCCAGCAGTGCAGGCTCCAGTATTTCGGTGGCCATTCTTGGCCAGGTGGCCAGTTTCACCTGGAAGAGTCAGGGCACTGACAATCAAGAGAGCCAGTGTGGCGTAGTGGTGAGAGTGTTGGCCTGGGACTCGGGAGATCTGGGTTCTAGTCCCCGCTCGGCCATGAAGCTCACTGGGTGACTTTGGGCCAGTCACTGCCTCTCAGCCTAACCTACCTCACAGGGTTGTTGTGAGGATAAAATGGAAAGGAGGAGGAGGATTATGTAAGCCGCCTTGGGTTCCTTGCAGGAAAAAAGGCAGGGTATGAATATAATAAATAAATAATAAATAAATAAATAAGAATTCTCGCATGCTGTCTGTGCAAAGTGAAAGCAGCAGCAGCAGCAGCAGCAGCAGCAGCAGCAGCAGCAGCGTTGTTGGGGCCGTTCCCCCTTTGCCAGTCTCAGGGCCTTTGCAAATGTCCGACTTTGCCGCGCTCTGCAGCCAGCCTGGTTGACCCGTTCCATGCTGCTGCTGCCCCCTTGGCTCCTTTGGCGAAGGTGGATTTAGGAGGGAGGGAAGGGAAGATCTCAAGCTGTGCTCTGGGAGCCTCCAGTCTATAAAAGGGAATTCTGCATGTTTGTTAGGAAATGAATCCCAAGCTTCCTGGCTCCACAGCTGGGTCTGACAGCCTCTGAGTCATCCAGGGCCACTGAGTTACCCTCACCTCCCTGCACCTTTCCCCGGCGGATAATCCGGCTGGCTCCTTCCCACATCGCAGGCTCCAAAATGCCTGTCATTGCGCACAAATGCACCACGGCAGAATGCAGCATGCTGATTGACATGGGTTGTTGTTGTTGGTGGTGGTGCCTGCAAATAGAGGATTTGTTGCTGCGAAGGTTCACTTGTGGGTGGGGCTTTTTTCTGCTACAGATTCTTTTAAAAATTTGATTTTCAAGAAGTATCGTCAACAAACAGACAAACATTTGATTAAATATATGGGTTTAGCGATCTGGCCTCTAAGGACACATCAGGCCCCAGTTACGCCATGGGGCAGTGGCTCCAAGATATGTTGGCTCTAGCCAAATGTAATATGACAAGATTGGGGTGGGGGTGGTGCAGGGGGGTTCCCAAGCAAATTCTTCCTGCTTGTATTCCCCCCCCAGTTTATATTTTTGAACAGATTCGAATTGACAGGCTATAAAGACTGCCCTGCTAAATTAGGCCAAAGTTCCATCAAATCCAGTGTTTCCGACTGTGGTCAGCAAAATGTCACTGGGAAGCCCACAAGCAGGACATGAAGGCACAAAGCCTCTCCCATTGATTGCCCGCCAGCACCTGGTGTTCACAGGTAGACTGCTTCTATACCTGGAGGTGCATTACTTAGCTATCCCTAGTAAGTAGCCAATGATAGACCTGTTCCGTGTGAATTTATCTAAGCAAGGGGTGGCCAACCAGGTGTTTTGGACTACAACTCCCATAAGCCCCAGCCAGCAGGGCCAATGGTTAGGGATTATGGGAGATGTAGTCCAAAACATCTGGAGGGCACCAGGTTGCCTTCCCCTGGCCTAAGCCCCTTTTGAAGTCGCCAGAGCAGCCACCCATCGCCGAATCTTGTGGGGCTGCACGTTGCTTGAAGAAGCATCTCCCTTAGTCTGTCCTGAAACGACTGTCGAACAGCTGTATTGGGTGTTATGGCCAATCCCTGCTGGCTGGGGATGATGGGAGCTGTAGTCCAAACACATCTCGAGGGCACCTGGTTGGGAAAGCCTGCTCTAGATTTCTAAGAGACGGAACAATCTATCTCAGTGTTCTCCAACCTTGGGTCCCCAGATGTTTTTGGCCTACAACTCCCAGCATGCCCCAGCCAGTGTAGCTGGCTGGGGCATGCTGGGAGTTGTAGGCCAAAAACATCTGGGGACCCAAGGTTGGAGAACACTGACTAGTGTTATGACCGGAAGAAATCTTAGTGTTATAGGACAGGGAGAAGAAAAGAAAAAAAAACCCTCAGGAATTATGGATCCTGTTGGAATTTTAAACTATTGAAGCTACCAAACAGTTGCAACTCCAGATCGTGTCGTATGTTCACCACTCTGTGGCTGGTAAGCCTAAGAACAGAAGGAGAGCCCCAATGGACCAGACTAAAAAGCCTGTCTCAGCCTAACCCAACCTGATGCCTTCCCGATAGGTTGGACTATGACTCCCATAATGCTGTCTGTGAATGATGGGAGTTGTAGTCCATCCCATCTTGGGGGGGCAGGTTGGGGAAGTCTGGTCTATCTAGTTCAGTGTCCAACCAGATGCCACAGGGAAGCCCACAAGCAGGACCGGAGGCCAGTAGCCCACTCGTGCTGTGGTTCCCCATTCCATCGGAGCGGCATTTTATAATGTGGAGGAAAACCTGTGCAAAAGCCAGGAGACACCCCCCCCCCACATGATAGGTGGTCCGGGGAAAGGGGCATGGCCAGGATGTGGGGCATGGTCATCTGGGGAGCACTGGAAGGCCAGACTGGGATCCCAGGCAGGCTGTCTTTGGGCTGCAGGCCTGAGGTTCGACACCCCTGGCTCAGGGGAAGCGATAAAGAGAGAGTCACGCAGTGTGAGAAAAATATCTTTATTCTCAAGCCTGCTGAATGAGGAAATAACAAGAATCACTGCCGTGGTCACGCAGGCTCCATCGTGATGAAGCCCTATTTCAACACGGTCCTTCGGAAAGGAGGCTGGTGGCGACCCATGCCTCCACCAGCGCCGGAGCCCCTGCCGTCCCCAGGATCTCCACGTTCCCCTCGGCCCCCCGCTCCTGGAGGAGGGGACGTTCTCCTGGAAGCCGGGCGGATGTCCAAGGAAGGGCCGGAGGGTCTCTCCGTTGCAGTCGCCATTCCTCGTTGCGCAGCAGTCCGATTCAGGGGACATCCATCCTGTCCCGTCTCCTCAGAGTCCACAAAGTGGGGCTTCCCTTCCGAGTGGGGCTTCCCATCCAGAAGCACCAGGGAATCCCGGGTGTCTATGAAGCCCACCCCCTCCCCCGCCCCAGCCGGGAACGTGACACTCAGTTTTCCGAGGTGCGGATCCCTCCTCGGCCTGGCTTCTCGGGCAGATGGTCCTCTCTGCCTCATCTCATCTCCGCAGCACCTTGAGGTGGTTCACCCCTCGCGCCTTCAGGCAGTTTCCGCCACCAAGCTCTCGCCGGCTGCCCTAAAAGGGAAGTGGAGAAAACATGGGAGCCTGGTCAGCATTTCACATCGTGGTGCTTTAGCATTTGGAAGACGGAAAGAAAATTCAAAGCGACCTCGATAGGCTGGAGTGCTGGGCCGAAAACCACAGAACGAAATTTAATAGGGATAAATGCCAAGTGCTGCACCTAGGGAGAGGAAACCAAATGCAGAGTTACAGAATGGGGGACACTTGGCTCAACAATACTACAAGTGAGAAGGATCTTGGAATTGTGGTAGATCACAAACTGAATATGAGCCAGCAATGCGATGTGGCTGCAAAGAAGGCCAATGCTATTTTGGGCTGCATTAATAGAAGTATAGCTTCCAAATTGCGTGAAGTGATAATTCCCCTTTACTCGGCACTGGTTAGGCCTCATCTTGAGTACTGCGTCCAGTTCTGGACACCACACTTTAAGAAGGACGTAGACAAACTGGAGAGGGTTCAGAGGAGGGCAACAAGGATGATAAAGGGACTGGAAACAAGGCCCTATGAGGAGAGACTGAAAGAACTGGGCATGTTTAGCCTTCAGAAGAGGAGACTGAGGGGAGATATGATCGCACTCTTCCAGTACTTGAAGGGATGTCACACAGAGGAGGGCCAGGATCTCTTCTCGATCATCCCAGTTTGCAGGACACGGAATAATGGGCTCAAGTTACAGGAACCTAGATTCCACCTAAACATCAGGAAAAATTTCCTGACTGTCAGAGCAATAAGACAATGGAATCAACTACCTAGGGAGGTGGTGGGCTCTCCCAGTCTGGAGGCATTCAAGGTGCGGCTGGACGGCCATCTGTCAGGGATGCTTTGACTTGGATTCCTGCACTGAGCAGGGGGTTGGACTCGATGGCCTTGTAGGCCCCTTCCAACTCTACTTTTCTATGATTCTATGATTTACGCCGTGTTCCGTTTGCTTCACGTATCTTATCTGGTTGTAACCACCACCTCTAAGGCTATAAGGGGCAACAACCCTTTAAGGTAGATCTGTATTATTATACCCATAGTGTGTGCGTGTGCTGGGCTGTGTGTGCTAAGGCGGACCAACTGGCTTGCCTAAAGCAGGGGCGTTGAACCACTTCCAGCCTGGGAGCCGAATTCCATTTCAGGGAACCTCTCGGGGGCTGCGTATCAGTGGTGGGCACGGCCAAAAGTACCAGCATATTTTAGCTTGAAGCTCTTCCTGCCAGTAACTAAGCCTCAGGAGAGGCATTTCAACCCTTTAGAGTATGATCCTGTGCATGTTTAGACAGAAAAAAAGTCCTACAACTCCCAGCATGCCCCAGCCAGCAACGCTGGCTGGGGCATGCTGGGAGTTGTAGGACTTTTTTTCTGTCTAAAAACATGCATAGGATTGTCCCTTGAAGCTCTTCCTGCTGGTAACTAAGCCTTAGGAGAGGTATTTCAACCTTTTTTGAACGGGAAACAAAACGCACAGAAGCCGGGAAGCCACCAAAGGATCGGGTAGTCGGAAGAAGGGGGGCATTGGAAGCCGGCCTTCTCTCACTCTTTCCAGGCAGACACAGACAAAGCTGCATTATGGCAATGCCAGCCAGCCAGACTGACTTCCAAGTACAAATGGAGTGCATTGCAGAAGTCAGTAACAAAAGGAACAAGCATCGTTACAATAGTAGTAGCCATTCAAGAAGTGTGACCTATAGGTAAGAAGTGGATTCTCCAGACTGAATTCCCCTCTTCCTCTCTTCCAAGCTCAAATCACCCCCACTCCGCCTCTAAGGCGGATCCTCTCTCTTCAGGGCCAGTCGCTGGGACGGGAAGGTCGACTCTGACACTTCTCAGCTGGTCCAGCCCGCTTTAGCTGACGGAGCACCCTGGGACCAGTGACGCCTGATCCTCCCTCCTCCTCGTTAGCAGGCTCAGTTTGCCTTCCCACGGTGTCGGGAGTTGCTTCACTCCCAAATACTGCTTGGCTCATCTCCGAGTCCCCTGGCCTTGGTAACTCAGCTGCGGATTCCAACCCTTCCTCCTCCTCTCGGAATCAGTTCCCAGATCCCTTGAAGGCCCTTTTGCAGGAGCGACGGGCCCAGTCCCTACAGGGGGTGGGAACAGGGCAAGGGGCGTGACCATCAGGGCCAGACTGGGCACCCAGGAGGGCCAGATTTGGCCCGCAGACCTGAGATTCTGCACCCCTGGTGTACGGTCTCTAAACATGGAGGTTCCATTGAGTTATCATGGCTGTTAGACATTGACAGATCTGTCTCATAGACCTGGTTCACGCCACATGACAACCCATCGTGGGATAACTAGTCCCAATGGGTTATTTATTTATTTATTATATTTACTAATCGCCCATCTGGCCGGTCACCCATCCGGTCACCTACATCCATCCCCGTATGTAGCAGCAGGAGCAGGCAGCAGTGGCAAAATGCCTGGTCCCTCTCAAGCCATTCCCATGTCATCTCATAGATTTCATAGATCATAGAGTTGGAAGGAGCCTACAAGGCTATCGAGTCCAACCCCCTGCTCAATGCAGGAAACTAGAGTTCATACTCCCTGGCATCTGCACACACTACCACGGTCCCTCTTTCCTCTGCTCCCTGGTAAACCAAACTCTCTCTCGTCCCCCCCCCCTTTTTTTGCCTTAAAGGAGGCCTTCTTAAAATGTTGCTAGTGTGAATTTGCTGGAGCTGTCACTCTTAGGGTTCCAGCTCCCTATGATCTCACCCTGTGCTGGCTCCGGGCTTTTGAGGGCCCTTGGGCAAGATACCCTCAATGGGCCCTTCTCACTGCCATCGTCACCAGCTGCTCTGGCTCCTCATCCTCTTTCTCATCCTTACAACCACTCGCTTGCTTGACGGGCAGAGAGAGCCAGGGAGCAAGCCAGCAGCGGCTTGCTCCTGCTCCTCCTTCTCGCCACCACCATCGTCTGGGCCAGAGCAAGAGGCAGGCGAACAAGGAGGTTGCAGCCGTGAAGAGGAGGAGCAAGTCCAGGGGGCTCTTGTCAGTGGGCCCCTGCTGGGGTGTGGGACCTTGGCAAGTGCCCGGCCATGCCGACCTTTGATGCTGGCCCTGTTCTCTCCCTCCCCAGAAGTTAACCGCAAGTTGTGGGGCGGATGCATCGTTCTCTAGCGCACATGCGTGCAAACCCACACACACACACATGTGCAAACACTGCCACGAGGAGCCCTTCCTACCAGTTCGCGTAGACTGATGAGGTTCATGTTGACCTCTTTGTAAGAGGTCAAAGGACAATGACGTGTCTCCTAACACAGGCTTTAACCAAAAGAACAAGAACCTTCTTGCTTCTCAAAAAAAAGTGGAGAGGCCATTGCAGGGTAAGCAAATACAGCAGATGGAGTACAGGAAACTGTCTTATACCAAGTCAAGAACAAATCCTGCCAGACTAATCTGATCTAATTTTTTATCGGGTAACCTCCCTTGTGGACTGTGGGAATGCGGTGGACATCATATATCTGGACTTCAGCAAAGCTTTCGACAAAGTGCCTCATGATATCCTGATTAGCAAGCTAGCTAAAAGTGGGCTAGATGGAACAACTATCAGGTGGATCCACAATTGGCTACAGAATCGGACTCAAAGAGTGCTTAACAATGGTTCCTTCTCAAACTGGGGAGAGGTAACGAGTGGGGTACCACAGGGCTCGGTCCTGGGCCCAGTGCTCTTCAACATTTTTATTAATGACTTGGATGAGGAGGTACAGGGAATGCTTATCAAATTTGCAGATGACACAAAGTTGGGTGGAACAGCTAATACTCTGGAAGACAGAAATAAATTCAAAGCGATCTCGATAGGCTGGAGCGCTGGGCCGAAAACAACAGAATGAAATTTAATAGGGATAAATGCCAAGTGCTGCACCTAGGGAGAGGAAACCAAATGCAGAGTTACAGAATGGGGGACACTTGGCTCAACAATACTACAAGTGAGAAGGATCTTGGAATTGTGGTAGATTACAAACTGAATATGAGCCAGCAATGCGATGTGGCTGCAAAGAAGGCCAATGCTATTTTGGGCTGCATTAATAGAAGTATAACTTCCAAATTGCATGAAGTGATAATTCCCCTTTACTCGGCACTGGTTAGGCCTCATCTTGTACCTCATCTTGAGTACTGCGTCCAGTTCTGGACACCACACTTTAAGAAGGATGTAGACAAACTGGAGAGGGTTCAGAGGAGGGCAACAAGGATGATAAAGAGACTGGAAACAAGGCCCTATGAGGAGAGACTAAAAGAACTGGGCATGTTTAGCCTTCAGAAGAGGAGACTGAGGGGAGATATGATCGCACTCTTCCAGTACTTGAAGGGATGTCACACAGAGGAGGGCCAGGATCTCTTCTCGATCATCCCAGTTTGCAGGACACGGAATAATGGGCTCAAGTTACAGGAACCTAGATTCCACCTAAACATCAGGAAAAATTTCCTGACTGTCAGAGCAATAAAACAATGGAATCAACTACCTAGGGAGGTGGTGGGCTCTCCCAGTCTGGAGGCATTCAAGGTGCGGCTGGACGGCCATCTGTCAGGGATGCTTTGACCTAGATTCCTGCATTGGGCAGGGGGTTGGACTCGATGGCCTTGTAGGCCCCTTCCAACTCTACTTTTCTATGATTCTATGATTCTAAGTCAGCCCAGTCTGACTTAGAATCTACCTCAGGGGTCCCCAAACCATTTAGGCGGGTGGGCACATTTTGAATTTTGAGAGAGAGTTGTGAGTGCTCTCACAACATGGCCACCATGGGAGCATGGCCAGTCACAAAACACTCATTTCTCAAAAGGCAAAAAATGGTGAGACTGAACGAAAAGTGACTTGCTCGAGAACCTCATTTCAAGGCAGAGGTGGTGGGGTCTGAGATCCCAGACACAGACCCAGTTTTTGGTACCCACATAAACACGGCGCTGGAAGGCAGCACTTCACTTTGTAGCATACCAGTTTTAAGATAATGATTTTAAAATATCTTAAGAAATGAAATAAAAATTAGGAGGCATTGGGAGACTTGCGGGCGCCAAGAGGTACATTGGTGCACACAGGCACATTTGGTGCCCATGAACACCACACTGAAGGCCCCCAAATTCTAACTCATTCCTGGTGTCTCTTGCACTGATTGGCAATGGCCCTGCAGGTAGGGATGTAACCGCTCGCCTTGGGAGGGGGGCGTAGCGGGCCGAAATCGGCCCCGCTCACGCCCGCCCGAGACTTGCGGGCCTTACCGGGTCCCGGTCCCGCTCACCTCTCCGCGACGAGCCACCCGTGCCTGCCGCAATGGTCCCGTCGCGTCACTTCCGCCCGCGACGGGACCCTGCACCGACGTGATGGGACCCCGCGCTGCGTCTTTCCTGTAGAAACCAGGGCAACAGGACTTAAAACAGCCATTTTAAGCCCTGTTGCCCTGGTTTCTATGGAAAAGACGCAGCGCGGGGTCCCATCGCGCCGGCGCAGGGTCCCGTTGCGGCGGGCGCGGGCGGCTCAAGCAGCGCGGAGAATCGCTCTGTGCCACTCAGAATCGAGCGGCGGGGGGGCCCAGCGCGGAGAGGCGAGGTCCCCCCCCCCAGGTACGTTAACATCTCTACCTGCAGGGTTTCAGACTGGATTCTTTCCCAGCCCTACCTGGAGAGGCTCGAGATGGCCACATGCTCCACGACTGAGCTATCCTCCTCCTTTTAAAACTAAAGGGTCCAGTCCTTATGGTTCTGAATAAGGGCTGATTTAAACAGAGTCATGGCAAGCTGCTTTCTACTGAGTCAGACTTTTCATTGGCTTGGTATTATCTATTCTGACTGGCAGCAACGGCTCTCCGTGATCTTTGGCACGACAGGGCACATTCCAAGCGTGCCCCAGTATTCCTCTCCCAACTTGAATCTACCCAGACACTACGATCAGCATTGGAGGCCTTCCTCCGAGTGCCACCTCCAAGAGAGGCTCAGAGGATGGCAACAAGGGGGAGGGCCTTCTCCGTGGTGGCCCCCTGATTCTGGGATGATCTCCCCACTGAGGCCCGCCTGACGCCAACTCTGTCCTCCTTTTCAGGCACCGGGTTAAGACTACCCTCTTCTCCCAGCCATTTAAGGATATTTGATGGCATGATGGGGGCATTTTTGTCAGCTGTTTTTAGCAGGTCTAGTTTGTACTCAAATTGTTTTCACTCTGAAATTGTTTTTAAATGTTGTATATTGGAAAACATTTTTGCTGTTCTTTATTGCATTTGTGGTCTGTGTTTTTATGAATTGTGGTGAGCCGCCCAGAGAGCTTCAGCTATTGGGAAGTATAGGAATGAAATGAATAATAATAATAACTTTGGAGGGGCTGAAGCCAGATGCTGAGGACGAGACGTGACGGCCGCTTCTGCAGCGGGGGGGGGGGGGGGGGGGCAAAGCGCATCGGCCTTCCTGCCGCGTTCCTCAGGCCGCTGCCTTGCTTCTGGCCTCGCAAAGGTTGCCATAGCGAAGGTCATGATGTCATCGCCAGCTGGGGAATAATCGGAAGCTGGAGCAGTCCGGAATCACAGCCCGCTGAGGCCTGGGTGAAGTTTCTCCTCTAATCACTTTCAGATCTATTTTTTTTAAAAAGGTCACATTCCCTCTCAGCAGTGATGATGATGATGATGATGATGATGATGATGATGATGATAATAATAATAATAATAATAATAATAATAATAATAATAATAAACCACACCCACAGAGAGAGCAAACTTTTCAACCTCACGGAATTGAAAGAAAAACACCAAGCAAAACATGAGCTTCCCCGCCACCCCTTGTCCCAAGTCATCCATTTTTGGAAGTGGCTGAAGCTACTGAGGTTCAAGAGATGCAGCCACACACTGCGCACAGCTGGCCAAACATCCCCTCACTTGTTACAATAACAAGTGTAGAGTGCAATCCTATGCATGCATGCCCGCAAGCTGGGAGTTGTAGGACTTTTATCGATCTAAATATGCATAAGATTGTGCCCGAAGTTGCTTTGTACTGAAGCAGACCAATGGTCTCCCTAGGTCAGTATTATCGACTCGGACCAGCTGATTTCCCAGCCTGCTGCTGGAGATGCTGCCCACTGACATGATGCCCAGGACACACGTGCGCTACCACGAATTAAAAGCACAATTAAGAGTGCTTCCGATCAGAGGGCTCCCCGCGCTATCAATTCGAAGGCACCGTGCAGCTATTTTTCTCCTTAACAGATTTTCTGTGGAAGGAGAAAGACAGATGAAGCGGCGGTCAAACATGGGAAAGTCACGAGCACGAGCAGACAATGTTGTCATCTGGACCCTGCCGTAAAATTCCGTGGATGAGGCGGCGGCATGGCAAAGCCTCGTCTAGAGGCTCCCCAAGGCCACACCTCAGAAAAGGTCCCACCGAAGGAGGCAAAAGAGGAGAGCAGGCAAAGAGGCAACATCAGGGACTGCTCCAGTCGGACTGTTCCCTGCCCCCCCCAGATGAGAGGGGAAGCAGGGGCATAGGGAAGCCGGTGTTTTTGTGAATAGTTGTGAACCGCCCAGAGAGCTTCAGCTCTGGGTGGTATAGAACTGAAATAAATCATCACCGCCATCATCTACATACTATGTTAAATACATAGTGTGCAGCTGGTCCTCATTATTTTGTTTGCCTTAATGTACAGTGCCTTGCAGAAGTATTCACCCGCATTTGACTTTTCCACGTTTTGTTGCGTTACAACAAATGGATTCAATTGGCATTGTGACCACTTGATGTACACAAGATACTCAACACTGCGAAGGTGCAAAATACTTTTATTGTGGCACAAAAGTTAAGTAAACAAAAGCAAACTGGCACTTGTTGGTTCCCGGAGTAAATACTTGGTAGCAGCACCTTTGGCAGCAATGACAGCTTCTTGGGTAAGTCTCTGTCAGCTTTGCACATCTGGATCCTGCGATGTTTGCCCATTCTTCCTGGCAAAATTGCTCCAGCTCTGTCAGGTCGGATGGGGACTGCTGGTGAACAGCAACTTTCAAGTCTTGCCACAGATTCTCAATCGGATTGAGGTCTGGGCTTTGATGGGGCCATTCTAAGACTTCCAGGTTCTTGTTTTTAAACCACTCCCATCATGTTACTTTGGCTGTGTGTTGAGGGCCATTGTCCTGCTGGAAGGCGAACCTCCACCCCAGTCCCAGGTCTGTTGCAGACTGAAACAGGGTTTCCTCTAGAACTTGCCCTGTACTTGGCTCCACCCATCTTGCCCTCAATCCTGACTAGTAGTTTCCCAGTTCCTGCCAAGGAAAAGCATCCCCCCAACATGATGCTGCCACCACCATGCTTCACTGTGGGGATGGTGTTCTCCGGGTAATGAGCACTGTTGGCTTTGCGCCACACATAATGTTTTGCAGCAAGGCAAAAAGTTCAATTTTGGTCTCACCAGAGGAGAGAACCTTTTCCCCATATGTTTGCTGTGTCTCCCACATGCCTTTTTGCACACTCCAAGTGGGCTTTGATGTGGGTTTGTTTCAGCCATGGCTTTCTTCTCGCCATTCTTCCATAAAGCCCAGCTTTGTGGAGAGTTCCGGTGATAGTTGTCTTGTCCCATGGACGGTTTCTCCCATCTCAGCTGCAGATCTCCCCAGCTCCTTCCGAGTTACCACTGGCCTCTTGGTTGCTTCTCTGATTAATGCCCTCCTTACCCGGTCACTGAGTTTTGGTGGTCGGACTTCTCTAGGTAGAGTCGTGGTTGAGCCATATTATTTCCATTCTGTGACAATGGATTTAACGGTGCTCCAGGGGGATGTTCATAGTTTGGGATATTTTTTTATAGCCCAACCCTGATGGGTGCTTCTGCACAACTTTATCCCGGAGTTGCTTTGATAACTCCTTGGTCTTCAAGATGCTGTTTGTTTAGATATGCTCTCCGACAAACTCTGGGGCCTTCCAGAATCAGGCATATTTAATCTGAGATCATGTGGCACTAGAACTGCACAGAGCTGGACTCCATTCAACGACAGTATGTGACTTCTGGAGGCAGTGGGTTGCACCAGAGCTTCTTTAGGCATGTCACAGCACAGGGGTGGTGAATACTTCTGCAACCAACAAGTGCCAGTTTGTTTTTGTTCACCTAACTTTTGTGCCACAATAAAAAAATATTTTGCACCTTCACAGTGTTGAGTATCTTGTTGTGTACACCAAGTGGTCACACAATGCCAATTAAATCCATTTCAATTCCAGGTTGTGACACAACAAAATGTGGAAAAGTCAAAGGGGGGTGAATACTTCTGCAAGGCACTGTAAGTGCACAGGACCTTGATCTGCATTGGGACCACCATGCACGGGCCAGGAAATTTCCCCGGGGATTTGCTGCTGCTGGTTAGAGTAGATGGTGCCGATATACAGTGCCAGCCATCTACTCTAACCAGCAGCAGGAAATCCCCGGGGTGCATGCCCTCCAGATGTATTCAACTGCATGCCTCAAGTGCATGCCCTCCAGATGTATTCAACTACACTTCCCATCATCCCCAGCTCAGAGCCACCCTGGCTAAGACACTGGGAGTTCTAGTCCAACACAAACAGAGGGCACACACTTGGGAAAGGCTGCTCTGTATGGACCAAAGGTCTGCTGAGGTGTATTGTGGCCGAAGCGGCTTCTGGTGTACGTGGACTTAAGGAGCGAGCCGCCTGTTGGGGGCCCACGTGCCACAATTCCGACAGCCCCTCATTCCAAGAAGAGCCAGCTGGCCCAGGCTGTGGCCGGCCTCTCCTTTTCTTCCTTGGCTGGTGTCTTTTCATCCACCGTGAACTGGCCTTATGAGCGTACTGCGACGGGCATAAACCAGGGACGCACAGTCTTTCTGACCCAAGGGCTGCATGTGATGGTGGTGTAGAAGTCAGGGGCCCTACGTGCGCATGCATGCACGCGCCGCACGCACACACGCAAGCAGCAACACAATACAGCAGTGATCTATTTCAGGATCACTGGGGGAGGGAGTGGAGAGCCAGTGGCAGGATGGGGGGGCAGGGCTCCTCTGGTGTGGGGCTCAATTAATGGCTTGGGGGGGAGGGACATGCAAGTCCTGCTCGGTGTTGAGAAACTCATGTCTCTGCTTCATACTCCGCAGTGTTTATTAGCACACACACGCCGCTGTGTACTGCTCACTGAACAAGCTTGCCTGGTAAATTGTGAATCAGGACCGAGATCAAAAGCCACCCGGTTCTGCTCTTTCTCGTGCCTTGCTTTATCCATCTGTAAAATGGAAGTCACTGGAGGACTCTTTTCACCTCTCTGGATAAAGGGCTTTGATAAAGCTATAAGTGGTGATATGAAATTTCTATGAGGTGAGATGAGGAAGTTAAGACCCGAAGAAGAGTCAGGCTAGATTAGACCATAGGCCTGTCTAGTCCAGCATTCTGTTCCCACAGTGGACAACCAGCTGCCCACGGGAAACCCACAAGCAGGACGTGAGTGCAACAGCACCTTCCCACTCATGTTCCCCAGCAACTGGTGTACACAGCCACACTGCCTCTGATACTGGAGGTAGCATAGAGCCATCAGGACTAGCAGCCATCAGGATAGCCTTCTCCTCCAGGAATTTGTCCAATCCCCATCCAAACTGGTGGCCCCCACCACACGCTGTGGAAGTGAATTCCATAGTTTAACTCTGCGCTGAGTGAAGAAGGACTTCCTTTTATCTGTCCTGAATCTCCCACCAACCAGCTTTATGGGATGACCCCTTTGGGTTCCAGTATTATGAGAGAGATAGAAAATCTTCTCCCTAAAAAAGCACAGTGTGCAGAAAAAAAAATCGCCACACTATGCAAAATTGCCTCAGATTAGCAGATTTTACATGGAAGCAGGAGGAATCCATCTGACTCTTGGGGCACAATCCACTGGAAGTTATCCTGCACAAACACCAATTGAAAGGAATCTTAGCTGCACACCAGCACCCATCACTCTGCCCCATGGATGGGGGGATTTCCCACCTCAGCTACCAAAACATGTCCCCCTCCCCCCCCACACAGGGCACTAAATGAGCCTCTCTCTCTCTCTCCTGCATGTGAATGCCTGTATTGGGGCTAAGAGAGGAACTCCAGATTCAGACAGCCCTGGTTTGAGTTGTGCCTCAGATACGAACCCACTGGGTGGCTTTAGGCAAACTACAATTTCTTGGCCTTGCCCCCCTCCCATCTGCAAAATGGGGATAGTAAAACTGACTTACCTTACAGGGTTGTTGTAATCATTACAAAAAGATAATGTACGTGAATAGCTTTGAAGCCTCAGAATAACAATACTTCCTGCTTATTAATGTTCTGCAAGATGGAAAATGGAAATGAATTCCCCGGGGGTGGGGTGAGGAGGGGTACGATGATATAAGTTGTGAAGCATATTCTCCTAGCTTGAATTGCCTTCAAACATTTTGAGTGTATACTTTCTGAGACTGTGTGATCCTACACACACTTACTTGCGGGTAAGTCCGATGGAACTCAATAGGACTCACTTCTGAATAGACAGGCACAGGATTGTACTGTTAATGTGCATGTCCCAGTTCTGGATTCAGAACCAGGGAGCAAGCAGGCCGCGGCACCCACTGCTCCTCCTGCAGGGTTTGTTAAGGCAAATGCTATTTTGGGCTGCATTAATAGAAGTATAGCTTCCAAGTCGCGTGAAGTGATAATTCCCCTTCACTCGGCAATGGTTAGGCCTCATCTTGAGTACTGTGTCCAGTTCTGGACACCACACTTTAAGAAGGACGTAGACAAACTGGAAAAGGGTTCAGAGGAGGGCAACAAGCAGGGCCGGTGCTTCCATTAGGCCAACTAGGCAAAGGGGGCACCAGGAACACCTTGGGAAAAAAATACAGCACTCTGAAGTGGGAAGGGGGGCGCTAAATATCTGATCTTGCCTAGGGCACCAAACTGCCTTGCACCGGTCCTGGCAACAAGGATGATAAAGGGACTGGAAACAAGGCCCTATGAGGAGAGACTGAAAGAACTGGGCATGTTCAGCCTTCAGAAGAGGAGACTGAGGGGAGATATGATCGCACTCTTCCAGTACTTGAAGGGTTGTCACACAGAGGAGGGCCAAGATCTCTTCTCGGTCATCCCAGTTTGCAGGACACGGAATAATGGGCTCAAGTGACAGGAAACCAGATTCCACCTGAACATCAGGAAAAATTTCCTGACTGTCAGAGCAATAAGACAATGGAACCAACTACCTAGGGAGGCGGTGGGCTCTCCCACTCCGGAGGCATTCAAGGTGCAGCTGGACAGCCATCTGTCGGGGATGCTTTGACCTGGATTCCTGCATTGAGCAGGGGGTTGGACTCGATGGCCTGGTAGGCCCCTTCCAACTCTACTTTTCTATGATTCTATGATTCTCACCACCACTGTTGTCTGGGCCAGAGCGAGAGGCAGGCGAACAAGCCGGTTACAATGCTGAAGTGGAAGCGTTGGTCCAGAGAGTTCTTGTCAGTGAACCCTGCTGGAGTGTGGGCCCTCGGCAAGTGCTCGAACATGCCTACCCTTGACGATCCCCCCCCCATTACCCGGATCCAGTTGCGTTTAGGGATTTTAAGCACAAGTACAAAAGGAACGCATTTAGCTAGCCGAAGCATAACACGGCTGCCTTAGGGTTACATGTTTTAAAAGATTCCCTGAAAGTCAGGTTTCAAAAGGGTTTTTTTTTGTTTTTTTTTTTACTTTCTAAGGCAAATGTGAATTCTGGAATTTGTACAAAATTCCATTCCATCTCTAGAGAGAACTGTTTTAAAACTGAACCTAAGTGCCAGCCCATTGAGGTTTGTCATCTGGATTACTGACCTGGGAACTGCAAAAAGCATGTGGCTACTAGCCATATCAACTCAATGGGGCCTCCAGGTATAGAGGCAGTATACCTCTGCAAACCAGATGCTGAGGACAAACAAGTCGCCAGTATCCTCGTACCCCATGTGGGAGTTTCCCAGAAGCAGCAGGCAGAGACTATTGGGAACAGAATGCTGGACTAGATGGAGCTTGTTCTGACCCAGCAAGGATGTTCTTCTTACGTTCTTTGGACGCAATCCTATGCACGTTTAGACAGAAAAAGGTCCTACAATTCCCAGCCTTCCCCAGCCAGCTTAGGGGATGACCCTTAAAGCCCAGGGCTGGCTTATAAACCCTACAACAGTGATGGCGAACCTTTTTGAGCCTGAGTGCCCAAACTGCAACACAAAACCAACTTATTTATTTCAAAGTGCCTTAGATTTGGCAGGAAGGAGGAGGGGGCATTAGCTAATCGTGCCCCGCTCTGTCTCAGGGCATGGCTCTTCACCGGGCGCGCAAAGATTCGGGCGTGCGCGCGTTGTGCTTCTGAGCTGTCTGTTCAGTTAGAAGGAGGGCTGGGTGCCTGCGCAGTCCGCTTCTGGGGGTGGAGATGTTGGAGTGTGCCTGCCTGTGGAGGCCAGCAAGGAATGAGTGGAGAGGAGTTATACCGGTACTATGGACACACGACGCTGAATGCAGAAGGGGACGGTCTTTTCACGATCTGGCGACCAATGGCTCGAGTGCCCACAGAGAGGTCCCTGCGTGCCAGCTGTGGCACGCGTGCCATAGGTTCACCATCACTGCCCTACAACAAGCCATGGCTTCTTGGGGTGGCTTATAAGTCAATATGGTATGCATTTATACATGCTCTGCCTTCCTTGCTTTTTTGGGCTGCATTTACCCTTGAGGATATATACTTGCACAGCCTGATCATAACCATGTTATGCGTGTGTGTGTGTGTGTGTGTGTGTGTGTGTGTGTGTGTGAGGGCTCAGGAGGAATGGCTGGGCTGGGGGCTACTGCCTCCCCCTAGCATCTGCCGCCTGAGGCAGCTGCTTCATTTTGCCTAAGGACAGGGCCAGCCCTGGAGAACTGAATGTAACACACACACACACACACACACACACGACTGTCATACCCAAGATCATGGGGGCACATTTTAATTTGCATAGGGAGCCAGCCGGGGGGGTCAGAATATTTGGCCCCTCCCTCTCCCAACTGGTACCAGAATGTCTTCTGATGAAACATCTTGCCCTTAGGGCATGGGGGCAGGAACAGATTAGGCTTGAACTCAAAGAAAGAGAAACTGCAGAAGAAAAGAGGAACCAGTCTGAAAAGAACAGGCCAGGCCAGGAGGACAATAGATGCAGTGCAAACCTGAGTTCAACTGGGATATTCCCATCCATCTGCGCAAGTTAATCAATGGACCAGTGTAGTGGTGAGAGTGTTGGACTGGGACTTGGGAGATCCAGGTTCTAGTCCCCGCTCAGCCATGAAACTCACTGGGTGACTTTGGGCCAATCACTGACTCTCAGCCTAACCTACCTCACAGGGTTGTTGTGAGGATAAAATGGAGAGGAGGAGGAGGAGGATTAGGTAAGCCGCCTTGGGTTCCTTGCAGAAAAAAAGGCGGGCTATAAATATAATAAATAAATAAATAAAATATATTACCTTCATGCTATTTTTCTTTCCTCCTCCCTCCCAATCCTTGTGTCTTGTGTCTTTTTAGACCGTAAGCCTGACAGTAGGGACTGTGTAATTATTGACTCTTGTAAGCCGCTCTGGGGGTCTCTGGACTGAAGTGCAGGATAAAAATGCTTTGAATAAATAAATATGTGTGTGGGAGGGACCAGATTCACATGCTGCTTCAAATAAGTTGTCCACCCCTTGGATTAATGCCACCCTAGACGGCTGCCTAGTTTGCCCAGTTTTACAGAACCCAAGACACTGCAACAGGGTGATGTTCGGCCCAAAGAGGCACCTGCTGGTGTAACCCCGACATGACGGCCTGATTCCATCCTGGCAAACGCACAGAAAGAAAATGGCCGCCTCCCGCCCCCTACATGAGCGATCCTACACACTTTCGGAGCCTTTATGTACCAAGGAAGTTGGCACAAAGCTGTGCCAGCCAAAATCAGTGCTGAAGGAGGGGAACAGAATTTCCCCTGCACTGTGATAAAAGCCGCCTTATACTGAAACAGAACAGCAGTTCCTAAGAAGAGGCTGCCAGATGCACCAACACATCCTTAATTATATTATACCTTTTGTAGTGATCTTAATTGCAAGCTGCTTCAGGGGCCGAGGTTGGCTGAAAAGCAGCATTTACATATAATCAATTAAATTCAGAAGTGACCGGTGATCAATGTGGCTTGGCAGCGAATCAAGGAGTTCTGCGTGTGCAGAGCTAAGAATTGGCCTCATCTTCCTTTCTACCAGAAGAAGCATTCTGTATAACTCAAAAGATTGCACATTCCTACATGTAAGAGTCCGGGAAGTGAGATCAGCATACCTTATTATATGATTTATCTTAGGGACTAGCCACTTCACACATTGCAAAATCCCTCCAGGGAAGGCACTTGCATTTATGAATTAGCTTGGATCTCCTATGTAGACTATCATATGCAATGCATGTAGTTTTGCTGTGTATACACCCTGTTCCCCCACCCCCTAGTGTACAGAAATTACAGTGGGGGGGAACACCTCCCAGTGTGTACAATTGCAGGCTGTCTGGGCATGATGGGAGTTGTAGTCGACATATCAGGAGAGAGCCAGGTTTGGGGAAGAAGGCAGGAGCAGCAGCAGCAGCTAAGCCAGGTTCTTCTTAGAAGAACCTAAGAAGAAGAACTCTGCTGGATCAAGCTAAACATCAATCAGGTCCAGCATCTGGTTTTCTACAGCAGCCAGTCAAATGCCTCTGGGAAAACTCACACGCCAGGCATAAAGGTGATAACCACTTCCATTTCTTTGCCGCAACCATTTGGCATTCAGCATTATGTGCCTCTGAACATGGAGGTTCTATTTAGCTAGTGTGGCTAATAGTTGTAGATAGACCCATCCTCCTCCGTGGATGCTTCAGTTCTAACCCATTCAAAAAGCCACGTGAGCCAGTGTCCATAACCACACTTTGCGGCAGTGTTCCATAAGTTACTTATGCACAGTGTGAAGAAATACACTCTCTTTGCCTTGAGCCAACTACCAGTCAACTTAACTGATGTAGTGATGGCCACCAATCTGGATGGCTTTAAAAGGGGCTTGGACAAATTCATGGAGGACAAGGCTATCAAGGGCTACTAATCCTGATGGCCATATGCTACCTCCAGTATCAGGGGCAGTATGCCTATGTGCACCATTTGCTGGGGAACATGGGTGGGAGGGTGCTGTTGCACTCGTGTCCTGCTTGTGGGATTCCGTGGGCAGCTGGCTGGCCCGTGTGGACTACAGAATGCTGGACTAGATGGACCCTTGGTCTGATCCAGCAGGGCTCTTCTGATGTTCTTAGTGTAGTGAGAGAGGGAGGGAAAAAGTCTCTCTGTCCACTCTCTTGATCACCTGCAAAAGCAGGTTAATAAAACAGCAGTCCATTTACAGACAAGAGTCCTGCTTAATAGAGCTGGGCCTGCTTGTATTCTAGTCTTCTGACCAAGTTTCCTTCTTCCCATGCCCTTGGCATCTCTTCCCCTCCCCTAGAAAATCTGCCGCAGTGGCCACAAGATCCTCCTCACAATCCTTGCTCCACTTCATTAATATTGTTTGAGAATTTGCTACTCTGTGGAACGTGACGCAAAACGCAACCCTCTACTCCCTTGTCCCTTTATATTTTGACACAAGGACCGTTCAGGGCTGAGGCGAATTGGTTGTGAAGGCACGCTCATGTTCAGCTTCATGTGAAATAGAAGAAAGAGGGGGAGGAGAGAAGTCTCTCTCTCTGAGTATGTACAGAGTGCCTTTGTGTGGTCTTTGGGAAACCATGACCAGTTCTCACATTCCTTGGATTAGGGCTAAAGGCACACAGGTCAGAGGGGATGAATTTATGGTGACTAGGGCCCTGGCATCTTAGAAAGTCTGTTTTCACATTACTGAATGGATTGTTTGGTTCAGATGTGACGCCAAACCAAGGTTTGTGCTGCTAATTGTAGTTTAGACTCAAACCATGCTTTGTGTTTCACATGTACAGACAAATCATGGCTTGTGCAAATTTCCTCTACCCACCATCACAAAGAATCCCTGGGTGTGCCCCCCGCACACACAAATACTGGCCTTCAAGGGCAGATCCATGGTGATGCCAAACCACAGTTTGCGCAAACTGTGGCTTACAACCCGATGCTACAGTAAACCATGGTTTGGTGTTACATCTGCACCATGTATTGGATTCCTGCTTTTCGTCAGCATTCCAGCCACTACTGTAGTATTGGAGTTGTGTGTGCATGTGTGTATCTGTGTGCATGTGTGTGTGCACGCAAACAACAGAAAACAAATGCCTGCATGCCACAATTGGCTGAGGCTTCTGAGAAAAAAAATAAATTCCTCATCCGTCTCTCTCCTTCAAGCAGTACAGAAAATATATGAGATCAGCACTGCATGAAAAAAGAAACAACACGTTTCTTTCCCTGTAAGAAACACGTGGGCTTTCCCTGTAATATGACTTGGTCTTGGACCCCTTTTGACACCCACATCTAATCCACGCAATCAACTCCTCCTCTGGATGGCATGAAAGTAAGAACCAAATTAGGAGCAGCCAGATGTGTTGGACTACAAGTCCCATCATCCCCAGCCAGCAGGGGTGTGTGATGGGACTTGTAGTCCAACACATCTGGAGGGCGCCGGGTTGGGGAAGGCTGGGCCAAGTTATTTGAAGGGTTGCATTTAGTACCTTGAAAGAGAAAGGAAGAAAGGAAGAAATTGCTTTATTGGTTCAGACCAAAAGCCCCATCTGGTCAAGCATCGTGTTTTGCACGTGGCCAACCAGCTGCCTCTGGAAAATTCACAAAGAAAGGTGTGAAGAGAAGCCCCCCTCCTGTTCCCCACCCCCACCCCGGCAACTGGTATACTGCCTCTGAACCTGGCTGTTCTAAATAGCTGTCATGGCTAATTGCTGTTGACAGACCTCTAGCCGGCCTGCTCAGGCAGAAAGAAGCGTGAGGCCCTCATCCAGCTCAGAAAGGCTGGCGTGGGACATGAGCCTTCTCTGAACATGGCCAGCTGGTCATTATTTTGTGATGGGAAGATGCAGGCCGTGGCGGGGAAATGGACTGTAACAGGCAAATGTTCAGATCTAACCAGAACTGATCTGATTTTTAATAGCCTGCTGGTTCCCCTCCCTCCCTGTGAAACAGTCCCCATTCTGCCATCCACGGTTTGCTTTGGCCACGGAGGGGTGGGCTTGACCCGAGGGGCAGAACCTGGGCTCCTCAGTTAGCCACAGGCAAGCCACGCGGTCTCCCAGACTCATCTGTAAACGGGAACCGTGTTGACCTTCCCTGAGTGAGGCAGGAGGAGATCCATTTCTCCAGTGAGCGGGGTTGGAGGAGAAAGCCTTTGTGGAAGTCATGCATTCTAAGCAGAAACTTTTGTCCCCAACTGGCAAAATCCCTGGCGAAACAACAGGTGTGTCCTGTGCCTATTCAGGGGCACCCTTTCTTTTGGTACTGCTTGCTTCAGGACTGAGCCCTGCCTGGCCCCTTTATCTGAAGACGTGAAATAAATACGTAACCTTGCTAGCCTATTCTTTGCTCCTTGCCTGGGCAAAGGCGTCTCCTTTGCATGCTGGTTGGAATCCTGTCACCCTTTTCGGCAACCTCCTCCTATTCAACACTTGCAAGAGCGCCCATAACTGGGAGGGCCACTTATGAACCGCCAAAAAGAGGAAATGCATCACCAAAAAAGAGGACAAAAGAGGGCAGCAATTTGCATAACGTTTACATATGCTAATGTATAGGGGTAGATGCAAATTTAGAAATAATGATTGCAATTTAAATAGAAATGCAGCGCAGCATCTCACCAATAATGGGGAAGACGGTGACCCGGTGATCTGTGTACCTGCCTGCTCAGCCTGGTGTCCAGGTGCTCACTGCGGATGGGCCACAGTTCTTCTGGTTCTTGGTCTTTAAACTGGAACTGGGCAAGGCAGCCCTTTGTACAGAGGACGGTGCTCTGTAAGAGAGGACACACGGCCACCCTATCTGCTCACTTGAAATGATCAACTCTCTGGGAGTTGACAGCAACCCCAGGGCTGATTTTGAATTGATCTTGACTTGTTCTGAATGCCAGGAGTCTAGGCCCTACTACACAGGAAGCAATCATGAAGAAGAGTATCTCTGAGCATGCACAGAGAGAGTGCCTTTCCCTCACAGCAGAGTAACGGCTTCTAGCTCCCACAGATCTAGGATTAGGGAGTAGGCCTGCCCGTTTCGAGGCTCTGGCTTCAAGGAAGCTTGACGACCGGCTACCTCCCTTCTGTAGAAATGAAAGATGGGGCGGCCCAGGCCAAGAGACTTACCCCCTTCCTCTGGTTGCTGAGGCAAAAGGTACAGATGCTCCTCGGCTGCTTGGTCTCCATCTCGCCCTTGGAGCCGTAGATGGCGCTGAAGCAGGGCTGCCCATCCTCACATCCGTCGCCCAGGAGCAGCACGTTGGCCAGGTGGGAGATGTAGCTGGAGGCCAGGCGAAGCGTCTCAATCTTGGAGAGCTTCCGGTCGACTGGCTCCGTGGGGATGAGGGTGCGAAGGGCGGTGAAGGCCGTGTTGACGCTCTGGGTCCGGTCCCTCTCGCGGGCGTTGGCCGCTTGCCGCTGCTTCACCACCACCACCTGCCCGGCCTTGCGGGCCACCTTGCGCCGGCTGTCGCAGCAGCCGTACGACTGGTCGGACGCATCGCTTTCGCTCCGGTTCTCCTCGTCCTCCTCCGACAGCAGGTTGAGGTCCGGGTAGAGCACGTGGGTGGCCATGGGCCTCAGCATGGTGAACGCCATGGCGGCGGCGGTGTCCCCCCGCCAACCAAAGGCCCAGCCTTGGGGTCTTCCAGAGGCAAGGGGCCAGGCGTCGGATGGCCACTCCACACCTCACCGAGAAGGCGGCTGCTGCAGCAAGGCTGAGGAGAGCTCGAAGAAGCAGCTGGACAGCAGCAGCACTCCCACACTGGGCTCTTTCCTCCGGCAGAGGAAAACATGCCACGCCTTCCAGCTGCTGCTCCTCTGCTCTGCTGTGCTCTGGTGGGACTCGCAAAGGAGCCTTTGGTATATAAGGCTCTGGGAGGGGTGAAAGGCCTGGAACAGAATCCCCGCCAGCCAATGGGGGGGCTTGACATCCTTTCCCCCAGCCAATCAAGCAGTGACGCTCCTCGGGCCTCTGAAATTGAAAGCTCTTCCTCCCAGCAGTGGCAGGCAGCAGACTCTGCTTTGTGTATGTGTTGCTGCAGTCTTGATGAGGGTAGTGGATGACAGCAGGAGGAGCAGGAGGAGGAGAAGGGGAGATTGCTGGAGGCCAGGCACCTTGCAGAAAGAGAGAGAGAGAGAGAGAGAGAGAGAGATCCCTGCAGGGCCAGCCTGTGGGAAAGAATCCAGAGCAGGCCGCCTGTCTCGCCACCTCTGGGAGAATATTGTAGCCAGGATCAAAGCGAGAGCACAGTCACCTCCAGGAGAGCTGCCGAGAGAGCACAGCTCACATTAGAGACGGTGCCAAGTGAAGACGTAAAGCGCAGCTCAGTTACACAGCTGAGCCCAGAGACTGGTCTGGGGAGGGGAAGGGACGGAAAGGGCCAGCATTAAGGTTATTTAAAACATTTCTAGGCCGCCTTTCAAGGCAGAAGGCTTCCCAAGGCGGCTTGCAACCTTAAAATTCATATAATTAAAAAAAAAACCCAATGCAGTACTGAAGCAGCAAACATTCATAAAACATTACCGAAAGCCTACAACTGCAGCTACAGAGCAGAACAGCTCAATAAAGCATAGTCTGGGGAAAGCCAGAGTAAACAAGGAGGTCTTCAGGGCCTGCCTAAAATAGAATCATAGAATAGTAGAGTTGGAAGGGGCCTCTAAGGCCATCGAGTCCAACCCCCTGCTCAATGCAGGAATCCAAGTGAAAGCATCCCTGACAGATGGCCGTCCAGCTGCACCTTGACTGCCTCCAGTGAGGGAGAGCCCACCACCTTCCTAGGTACCGTAGTTGGTTCCATTGGCGTATTGCTCTCAGTCAGGAAATTTTTCCTGATGTCCAGGCCGAATCTGGCTTCCTGTAACTTGAGCCCGTTATTCCATGTTCTGCAATCTGGGATGGTGGAGAAGAGATCCTGGCCCTCTTCTGTGTGACAACCTTTCAAGTACCAAGGATGGGGACTCGGACTCGAGGACTCGACTCGTGAGTCGAACTGAGTCCCCCCTCTGACTCGACTCGGACTCGAGTCCCAATATTTTTAATGGGACTCGAGACTCGACTTGGGACTCGAGACCAAGGACTCGTCAACATCCCTGGGCTGTTGACGAGTCTTCTGGCTGTGCCAGAAGGAGCGCGATCACTGGTGAAGAGCGCATGGAAGCGAGGCGCGCTACTGCTCGGCCACTATGGACAGCTACCAGGAGCGCAGCCCCAACGATGTGTTGAGATTTATTTTGATTGATGTGTTGTTGTGGGGGGCTTGGGTTAGGGTCAGACATTTTGGGTTTGGCTGCCTCTGCCTGCCTGTTTGGGGTTCCCAGCCTCCTCTGCCTGCCTGGTCTCTTCTTGACCAGTTGAATTGTCCAAGACAAAGGCCTCTGCCTGCCTGCTTTGGGGTTCCCTGCCTCCTCTGCCTGCCTGGTTATTTTGGGTTTGTCTGCCTGGTCTGTTCTTGCCAAAATCAGTTGCAGAGTTTTGAAATAAAAAGGCACACTTGCGCCTAGAATTTATTTAAGCCACACATCTGAAGTAGCCTTATTTTGTTGGGGGGAAACCCCATTGATTTTAATAGGGACTCGTGGAGTCAGTTTTGGGAGTGACTCAGGACTCGTGACTCATGAGTCACCATTTTGGACCAAGGACTCAGACTCGGACTCGAGACTCGGGTCCAAAGACTCGTGACTCGACTCGTGACTCGAGACCAAGGACTCTTCAACATCCCTGTCAAGTACTTGAAGAGTGCCATCCTATCTCCCCTCAGTCTCCTCTTCTGAAGGCTAAACTTGCCCAGTTCTTTCAGTGACGGGGCCTGAGGGTTACCTTTCATTTATTTATTAAAATGTTTACAAGTGGCCTTTCTGGACCACGGCACCCTCCTACCTGGACTCAGCTCTGTCTGTCACCGTGCCAGCGTGCGCATGACAGACTGGGAGGGTTTGCACAACAAGACAACCCACCCTGTGAATAAGCGACACAGTGTGTGGTTTGTTCATGAAACATTCCACGATGTGCCCGACAGACAATCGGGCCAATCATGGGTTATATCCCGCTCCTTCCCCCTTGGTCCTCCCACGGGTATCCCAGGGGACTCCGTGGCAGAACCCCTCTTGTCTCCTCTCCCCTTGCTGACCGCAAGCCCTTTTGTGCTCACTATGGCTTTTGCCTCCCTTTCCCCCTTTTTTGTTTGGAGATCACTTTTTGCGATCTCCAAGTTAACAGCCAGTGACAGCCCCTCCAAAGTGACCGGAGGGACTGTCACTGGTTTGCCACCTTTTTTTTTTAATTGCACCCCAAATGTGCACAAATAGTTTCATAATTATTATTATTTTAAAAAAATTTAGTCTGACTTGTGCAAGTGCAGGTGCCCACTTGCACAGGTCCGAAATGGGAAAGCTCGCCTGAGCTGTGCCCTGGGAGGTGCCTGCTGTCAGAGTGCAGCAGGCATTAACCATAGATATTGACCCAGAGAGGCTGCAAATAGGGTTATTTTTTTACTTTGTTTTCCCCTGACAGCTGTAAAAAGGTGAGCTGTCAAGGGAAGGCAAAGCCACGGATGATCTTTGCTTGTGAAAGGGGGTGGCCAGTAGACCACCTCCTTTGCAATGAGATCCTCTAAATCTTTAGGGTGGACTTGACTCTTCGCAGTGTCCTTGCACTTTCCCACCTTTTCCTAAGACTCTAGGTGCTTGGGAAGGTGGAAAAGTGTGAGCCACCCATTTTACGGGAGCATGGTGTTTTGACAGCTAGCTGTTAATCCTTTTAAAATGGTTTTTTTTGACAGGGCTACCCAGGGTTTTTTGACAGGGTCACCCAGGGTTTTTTGACAGGGTCATATACATATGTATATAGATATGTCCCTGTCAAAATAACCCTGGTTAGCCCTGTTAAAACCCTTGTTTTAATAAGAAGTCTGAGCTTTGATGGCTGTCAAAGCTCCATGCTCCCATAAAAGGGGTGGCTTGCACTCTTCTGCCTTCCCGAGCACCTAGAGTCTCGGGAAAGAGTGGGAAAGATGCAGGATACTGAGAAGAGCAGGAGGTTGGACTCAATGGTCTTATAGACCCCTTCCAACTCTACTATTCTATGACTGTCCTATCATGGTTAATAGCTCCCTTGTCAGATCTCCTCCTCTTGCACGAGTTTCCATCAAAGTCGGTGGCCAGGCCCTCAAAGCCATAGGCCTGGTCCGCATGTAACGACAACCCAGAGTATGGGTTGCTGTCATTGAATCATGGGTTGTCATTACGTGCGAATCCTGCACTATGGTTTAACTATGGGCTGTTAACCACGAACAACCCCGGAAGAGAACCCATAGTTTGTTGGTGGGCTGTGAACTCTGTGTTGTTCATAGTTAACAATCCATAGTTAAGACCATAATGCAGGGTTTGCACAAAACGACAACCCACAATTCAACAACAAGCCACAATTCAACGACAACCCATACTTGACCCATACGTGCAAACCAGGTCATACTCTGCCTGCCTTGTAATGTCTGGTGTGAAGACGTTTTTGGAGCGTAAGCTTTCAGAAAGGGGCATGTTTTAAGAATAATAATGGATAGTGCCTCATGGTTATATGCATTTAATCAATCCCAGTCTTACCATTATGCATTATTTGGGGTGGGAGGTGGCTATCCGGAACCAGCTGCCAATCAATTTATTGATTACATTTTTATTCCAGTCTTCCCCCAAGGAGTTCAGAGAGCGTTGTATGTGGTGCTCCCTCCCCCAAACACTTTTAATCCTTCCAACAACCTTGTGATCTATTAGGCTGAGATGGTGACGATCTTTCAGTCGCCAAGTTCATGGCCAAATGGGGAATCAAACTCAGGTCTCCCAACCTGCATCTAACACCATATCCACTATACCAGGTCACAGTTTCACTGGGAGACCCCAAGTTCTAAGTTTGTGTGGGACTGCAGCGAAGTCTCCCTACCCACTTTAAAAAAACGTATACAACATTGGTTGATTTTTTTCTGTCTTTCATTTCCCCTCCCCGGGCATGTAAGTTACACCTTACACTTCTAGGGGCTGCAAATCTCTGAGAGAAGCCAGCAACATTTTCTGGCATCGGACTGGTCCAGGCCACAGTGTCACATGCCCCCGAATTGCCGACCTCTGAGGAAGGAAGCGGGAAGGAGCTTTCGGGCTGCTTTACTTGGCAGGCTGCCCTCTTCCAGGGTGCTCTGTTTGGAGCCCGAGAGGGGAGAGAAGCAGAGGCTGAGGTGAGAAAGCGAGAGTTAGAGAGGAGTAAATATCTCCGGCAAAGAGGAGCAGACAGGAAAGGAAATCTCTCGGCAATAACTCATTGTCTCAGGAAGCCAGGAACGGGCAAGCCCTCCCTCTGTGTGCAAGCTGAAGGGAATGCCTTGACCTCTCAAAGCCATAGGTAAACCCCAGCCCGTGGGTTTCTTCTCCGCTCAGGCTGGAATGGATCCGGTGAAACCCAAGTGGATTTGGAGGCCTCGTCTCCTCCCTCCTTGCAAGAAAAGAATTCATCCCCCCCCCCCCCCCCCAGGGCTGGTGGGGAAAAAAACAACAACCCAAGAAAAACACACACTTTCTTCCTCCTGAGGAAATGAATTGACACGCAGCTCATTGTAGCTGATGTGGAAGCCACGGGAGAGTTGCCTCCTTTTTAATGAAATTCTGGAGACCCGTTTGCAGTATGGGAAACTTCATGGCTACGGAGACGCCAGCCTGGCACTCCACAAGCCACTGCTTTGCACACGCCACCATTGGAAGGTTTTTGGGGGCATGACAAAACGGCAGCGTGTACTTGCGGCAAACGAGGGCCCGGTCCGCGTCACGCTGCGACCACGCAGGGCCGGCCCTCTCGTGAATCAAGGTGGGCGTCTATGTTTCAGGCGGTGGATTTGGGGCAGGCGGTGGAGTGAGCAAAACACCCACTTGCTACTGCTGACACCCACCACCGTTTCTCCACCAGCAGCTGCTGTCTGAGAGAGAGCGCCTCTGCCGTCACTTTGGGGGATGCTGGGAGTTGTAGTCCAATACATCTGGAGGGCACCAGGTTGGGGAAGGTGACTTTAAAGAATTCTCCAGATGGGTTGAATTGCAGCGGTGACGCGGTGGATGCGCAACCCTTCCCCTGCCACCACGTTCGCCCTGCCGCTCCCCTCCCCAGCTGCTCTCCCCCTCTTCAGAGTGCCACACCCACGTTGGCAAGGTAAACAGGGGTCTGAAATCCTGGTCCGGGGAGGAATTCCAAGAAAAAATGGCAGGCAGTGGAAGGGTTAGGTACACACCTTGGTTATCTCTCCCTATCAGCAACTGCCAAGACTAGAACTGAGAGCCCAGAGCTCTTGGGCAGTTGGCTATAAAGTGAGCCACGGATTGGAGTGGCAACATGTCCTCAGGCTCTGGAGTCTGGACTATCTCCCCTCGCCCAGTCTGGCCATTGGGCCCGCCTAGTCAGAAAGAGCTATAAAAGGCTTCTGGGTCTTGCCTGAGCAACAATGGCCTTCCTGGTTTGTGTGTGTTGGATTTGGTTTGTCCCTCAGTTCTGACTCCTGGCTTAAGGACATAAGAAGAGCCCTGCTGGATCAGACCAAAGTCCCATCTAGTTCTGCTCTCACAGTGGTCAAGCAGGTGCCCCAAAACTAAGGTGACCATATGTACTGGTTTTACCAGTACAGTACTGGTTTTGGGGACATTGTCCTGGTTAGCCGTGAGATGTAACCAGTACAGTTTAGGACTACAAAATAAAAAATTATTAATTTATCAAAAAATTGAGTACATCAAATCAATCCTTGATAAACCAGCCTAAATCAATTTTATTAATTTATCCTAGTTTTAGTTTTAGTTTACACAACGGTTCTCGTAGTTGGATCTCGGCAATACTCGGCATTCAGCACACGCACTCTCACTATATTGTGGCCGTGGCGACTCTTCGATAATACTCCCGCGCAGTACATACAGCCCGACCATGGGAACTCGATGATGGTGTCATCACACAGAGCCCGTCAAAATCGACCAATTCAGTGTTAGCTACGGACTATAAAAGGTCCTCCGCAGCGCAAGACAGGCACCAGTGATCTGGCATCTTCGGACCGTGACACTGGTCATCAGAGCTTCCCGCTCTCTCGGTTACTTGAGCTTTTCGCTCCGCTGTTTTCATGGCGCACCTCGCTGCTTCGCTAGGACTAGGCTGACCATACGTACCGTTTTAAAAGGGACAATCCCGTTTTTTTCATATTTCCTGACTGTCCCTTCTTTTTAATATAAATGTCAATTTTGTCCTGTTTTTAGTAAACTATATATAGTTTTTAATTTTTTGTAAAAAACTGAACGTGGCTTGCTTATTTCTCATCAGACTCTCCGCGTTAAGAAACCTCGGGGGGCTGGGGGTGAGCCAAGCCCCATGTGGAGCTGCTCCCGTGCTCTCCTTAGCCCTTAGACAGGGCGACTACTGATGTAGTCTAGAGTGCCGTGTGAGCCATACCGAAGAAAAGGAACTTCACAGCGATGGGCCAGAGCCCGGAGCCGTTGTCGTCTTGCTGCGGGGTAGCCGCATCCTCCTGCGCAAGCCTGAAGGGGTAGAAATCAGGCAGGGGCACAGTGCCCTTCACCCGCAGCCAGCTGCTGAGCGCCAGCAGCACCATCCAGCCAGACAGGCCCTGCATTTCTCTGGCGGGCGCCGAACCCCGGGCAAGCAAGTGAGATGGCGGAGCTGACATATGGGTGGGTGGCAAGAGGCAGCGCGGAGACGGGCCAGGCCGGGCAGCAGCGCACCGGGTGGGAGCATGAAGACCCGGGCCGGCACCGAAGGGACACAGACCCCCCCCCGCACGCTCTGCGGCAGGACCACGCCGGGACGCGAGACGGGGGTCTGCTGGTGGTGGTGATGGCGGAGGCAGCTGAGAGGAGACCCACATGCACCCTGAGCCTCTCTGCATGGCGGCGAGGGAGGGGACAGCGGCTCATTCACACAGGTCAGGGCATACATATTCATGCCCTGGTCAGCCAATTAGGACGGGACCTGAAGGAGGCGGGCCATGGAGGTTAGGGGCGGGCTTAGGAAGATCAGCCTTTTCTTAAAGCGCTAAGAAGACTGGACGGGGAGAGCGAAGCCGTGCAGCTCGCACTAAGGAGGAGGCGCAGTGTGTGGCAGGCGGCCGGACGAACAGGTGAGCTCAGGGCACACCGGACTGCAGGCAAAGTTAAGACACGCTTGTCGCTAGCACAGCCGTTCTCAACCTCTGGATGCGTCGGACTACAACTCCCAGCATCCCCAGCCAGCCAGCTGGCTGGGGATGCTGGGAGTTGTAGTCCCACATATCTGGAGGGCGCTAGGTTGGAGAAGGCTGTAGTAAGGAGTTAGTTAGCCCTATTGAAGCCAGTGGGAGTCACTTTCCAGTACAAACCCCTATCAGATCCCTCTGCAAGCCACTGAGTGCTCTTTCCTTCTGGATTAATACACTGACTAGGTTCAGACAACACAATAACCCAGACTCAGGGTTGAGTATGGGTTGTCGTTGAACCGTGGGTTAACATCTGAACCCAGCCGAGATAAGAAACCATGGTGAACAACCCACAGTTCCCCCTTGGTGGTGGGGATTGTTTTTCCCTGTCTAGGGCCTGAACATGTGCCTTGGAGGGGAGTCATGAGGCCATGTGGGGGGTTCTGTGGGGGCCCTAATTAGTGTAGTGACGGGTAGAGGGAGATATGGCGTTGGGAGGAGGACTAGCCAGGTAAGGGGAACACGGCCCAGACACTTAATGGCTGTGCCTTCTTCCGGCCCTCCTCGCACCCGCAGGTTTGGTGGTTGGTTGCCCTATCAGCCTGCCCTCGGGTCTCCGGATGCTGCTTCTAAATGCCAGATTGGTGCAAAATAAAACCTCCCTCATCCACGATTTAATAGTGGATGAGGCGGCCGATCTGGCATGCATTATCGAGACCTGGGTGGGCGAACAGGGAGGAGTTCATCTCTCCCAGCTTTGCCCACCGGGGTATTTGGTGCAGCATCAGGGTAGACCTGAGAGCCTATTCTACGCTCTGGTGATCTCTAAACTAGACTACTGCAATGCACTCTACGTGGGGCTGCCTTTGAAGACTGTTCGGAAGCTGCAGCTTGTGCAAAATGTGGCAGCCAGGCTTATTGCGGGGACCGGAAGGTCCGTGCACATTACACCTGTTCTAGCCCATTTGCACTGGCTGCCAATATAATTCCGAGCCGAATTCAAGATGCTGGTTCTAACATATAAAGCCCTACATGGCTTAGGACCACAATACCTGACGGAACGTCTCGTCTCTCCCAACCGCAATCTACCCGGACACTACGCTCAGCATCTGGGGCCCTCCTCCAACTGCCACCTCCAAGAGAGGCTTGGTTGGTAGCAACAAGGAGGAGGGCCTTCTCAGTGGTAGCCCCCCAATTATGGAATAAGCTCCCCACTGAGACCCGCCTGGCACCAACCTTTATTTATTTATTTATTTATTATATTTATCAATCGCCCATCTGGCCGGTCACCCGGCCACCCTGGGCGATGTACAATTAAAATACAACAAGACAACACAATAAAATATAATAATTAAAACAATATAAAAAATTCTCATTAAAAACCTAACCCACCCCATATTCCCGCCTGAACAGCCATGTTTTTAATGCACGGCGGAAGCTCATCACGGAGGGGGCATGGCGAAGGTCACTAGGGAGGGAGTTCCATAATGTGGGGGCCGCCACAGAGAAGGCCCTCTTCCTAGTCCCCACCATCCTGGCTGCTCTGGCTGATGGGATAAGGAGAAGGCCGTCCGTGGCAGACCTTGTTGAGCGGCCTACTTGATGTTGCTGGAGGCGCTCCTTGAGATAAGCTGGGCCGGAGCCGTGTAGGGTTTTAAAGGTCAAAACCAACACCTTGAATTCGGCTCGGCAAGCAACTGGTAGCCAGTGCAACTCATTAAGCACTGGCGTGATGTGATCACGCCGGCAGCTGCCCTTATTCAGGCGAGCTGCCGCGTTCTGTACCAGCTGAAGCTTCCGGACCGTCTTCAAGGGTAACCCCACGTAGAGCGCATTACAGTAGTCTAGGCGAGAGGAGACCAAGGCATGAACCATATGTTAGAAACCTTACTATCTTTTCAGTGCCAGGTTAAGACTTCCCTCTATGCCAAGGCATTCAATAGCTAAGAGCACAAAATAGCACGGGGGGGGGGGATTGTCACCTGTAGACTTAGTTTTATTAACTTTTGGATTGTATTTTAAACTGTGCTTTTTAATTTGGTTTTTAATCTTTTTTTGTATGTTTTTATTGTTGTTTTTATGTACAAACTGTTGTGAACCGCCCAGAGAGCTTCGGCTGTGGGGCAGTATAGAAAACAAACAAATAAATAAATAAATGTCCTGGTTTTAAATTTGAAAAAAAAGGTCACCTTACCCAAAACGGGAAACCCACAAGCAGAACATGAACACAACTGCACCCTGCTGCCCATGTTCCCCAGCAACTGGTGTACACAGGCATACTGCCTCTGACGCTGGAGGGTAGCATAGAGCCATCAGGACTAGTAGCCATGGATAGCCTTCTCCTCTGTGAATTTGTCCAATCCCCTTTTCAAGCCTTCCAAATTAAGAGACTGTCACTTGTGGAAGTGAACCCCATAGTTTCACTGTGTGCTGCGAGGAGAAGGACTTTCCTTTCACCTGTCCTGAATCTCCTACCAATCAGCTTCATGGGATGACCCCATTTGGGTTCTAATATTATGAGAGGAGAGAGAGAGAGAGAGAGAGAGAGAGAGAGGTCTCCCTATCCTTTTTCTCCACACCATGCATAGTTTTGTACACCTCCATGACATGTCCCTCCTCACTCACTAAAAAGTCCCAAACATGGTCATCTTTCCTGCTAGGGGAGTTGCTCCTCCAACAGCCTTTTGGCCGGCTGTTTTGGTTGCCCTTTCCTGCCTGCTGATGATGCTTTTCAGTGGGAAGCACAAGGGCGGCTGGATAACACGGGACTCTGCTCTGTGTCACACACCCTGCTTCAGAAGACAGTGCAGAACACCCTAAATCAGTGTTCTCCAACCTTGGGTCCCCAGATGTTTTTGGCCTACAACTCCCAGCATGCCCCAGCCCGAACTCTGTCCTCCACTGCTGCAGTCCTAATTCCCTTAATGCAGTGTTCTCCAACCTTGGGTCCCCAGATGTTTTTGGCCTACAACTCCCAGCATGCCCCAGCCCGAACTCTGTCCTCCACTGCTGCAGTCCTAATTCCCTTAATGCAGTGTTCTCCAACCTTGGGTCCCCAGATGTTTTTGGCCTACAACTCCCAGCATGCCCCAGCCAGCTCCGCTGGCTGGGGCATGCTGGGAGTTGTAGGCCAAAAACATCTGGGGACCCAAGGTTGGAGAACACTGCCCTAAATGAAGATGGTTTCCATGCAGCAGCGAAGATCTGTTGGAAAGGGATCATGGCTCACATGCTTTGCCCCTGATGAAGATCCCTCGTTCAATCCCCAACACCCCCGTCAAAGGGAGCAAGTAGCAGCTGATGGGAAAGTCTGCCTGAGACTGGGGAGGGAGGAACCCGTCTGCCAATTTTGGTTTCTCTCATTTCTCATTTTCCTTCCAAGTCTAATTACTTGTTCTGTCCTGTTTCTGCATCAGTTTGCTGTTGTTTAAAAATTCACATGAAAGTTTGTAGCATTGTCTTGCACATCCCTCCAGATATATGCATTATGTAAACAAATTGGCCTAATATACACATTTTTGCAAGCAATTTCCTTTTATATAATGCGTTTTTGTAAGTTATTTTCACCAAGATATATATTTCTGGGTGCCTTTTTAAAAAAAAACTGAAGGACTGTGTCATACAATTTAGAAAAGTGCAAATACCAAAGGATAACTAACTGTCAGTTCGTGTATTGGTTTGGGAAGTGTAAACGCCTGCGAACTAGACAAATTTCTCCCTCATCACCTGAGACCCTGGACAGCTGCTGCTGGTCAGAGGAGAGTATACTGAGTTAGTTGGACCAGGAGTCTGGCCCTGGTATAAGGCAGCTTCTGAGCCTTAATCAAAGTGACAGGCAGTGTGGTGTAGTGGATAGAGAGTTGGGCTTGGGCCTTGGGAGATTTGAGTTCTAGTCCTTGCTCAGCTGTGAAGCTCGCTGGGTGACTTTGGGCCAGTCCCTGACTCTCAGCCTACCCTACCTCGCAGGGTGGTTGTGAGGATAAAATGGAGAGGAGGAGGAGGATCGTGTATGCTGCCTTGGGCCCCTTGGAGGAAAGGTGGGAACTAAATGTAACAAACAAACAAACAAACATAATAGTGGCTGGTGTTGGGCTCCTCAAACTGCGATCCTGGCTTACCTGAGCATTGTGGGACTGTATGCATCCTTGCCTGAATGACATGCACTGATTTTTAAGCTCCGGTTTCCTCTCCTGCTGCCCCACTCTGCTACCGGCCCCTCCCTTGCACATGGTTCAAGGCCCATTACCCCTGCACAAACGCTGCTCAGCCTGGCTTCATCGCAAAGCACGGTCTTTCCTGCGGTTTGCAAAGTGGCCACCTCGAGGCAAGCAGCAGGGAAGCAGCCCAATCTCTCTGCATCCAGGTTTGGCAAGGCAAGGCGGGGCGGTTACCACAGGCTGAGCTGTGGCCCAGGCAGAGGGCTGGGGGTTAAGAACTTCCCCTTTCTCCTCCCTGCAGGGCGTACTGGCCTGGGACGGTGCAGAGCGAGCCTCTTTCTCCTTTGCTTGTTTGCCTAGACCAGTGTTCTCCAACCTACGCTGGCTGGGGCATGCTGGGAGTTGTAGGCCAAAAACATCTGGGGGCCCAAGGTTGGAGAACACTGGCCTAGACCCACTGCCCGTAAACCAGAGTGAAAGGCATGCTGTGTTGGGCGTGTGGGCATGCGGAGCGGTGGAGACGGAACAGAGCACAAATGTTTCTACTCTCCATTTTTTCCGCGTAGTGAAGAGAGTTGTTGCTGTATCGATCTGAGCAAGATGAAGCACACCGACACACATGCGCGCACACGGGATCATGGCCTTCGGTGGTGTCCTCATCAATAAAGAGGGCACCAGACTGGGGAAGGCAGGGTTAAATATCAGAATCACCACCCCACACGGATTTCTCTGCTCAGTGTCACAGTCTCTTTAAAAAGATGCTTTTCTTTCGGCGGGGTGGGGGAAGTCTTTGGGGCAGTATTGCACTTCCATGCACAATAAACACCATGTCGTTTGTCCCTGTGATTCTAACTCATAAGGAAGTCCACTGGCAAGGAAGGGCTTGAAGAGTCAGGCTGGAGGGCTTATTTGTGAGTCGATCCACCTTCAGGGAGGTGGACCGGTTCATCACCACTGAAAAAAAAATTGAACTGGGGCCAACCTAGACATTCTCCCACTGTGGCAGATGGAGGGGGCACCTTGGAGGGGGGAAAGTGGCAGGGGTGCTTAGCCCGTCCCCCAAATGCCAATTTCCCCCTGCAGTCTCTTCTCCTGGCCGTTTTTCTTCCAGCCACAGCAAACATGCATCCAGGGTGTGTGTGTGTAGAGAAGGGTTGAAGCATTCTCCTTCTCCCAACGCCCCTCTCTTCCAATGTGTGCGCTCTCCTTGCCACTTTTTAGATGTTCAGTGGAGATTCAGATTTCCAGAACCAGGTATTCTGGCAAATGTTTAGTCTGGCCCTGAGGTGCTTTCTAATAAACGGATTCACTTGTGCGTAAGGGTCACAGCCCGCCTTTTCCAGTGGCAGGATTGCATAGGATGCAATTTATTCTGAAACTTTGCAGGCAATATTCTTTTATTATCAGAATTTATAGCCCCACCTTTCAATGAAAAAATCAAGGTGGCTTCACACATTGCAGGGGAACTTTTTAAATAAATTTAAAAAAAAGAGCTTTTAAAGAATGCCAAATTGGCCCTTGCAGAATTTGCATTGTTTTGCAGAAATTTTAATGCTTTTGGCACAAGAAAACACCCAGCTGTACATATAGCTTTGATATCTACATGAAAATCCTGAGTGGGTTTAGTGTGAACGTTTGCATGGATTATTTTTTTTATAGGATATCAAGTTGGCAAAAAATTTTTACGAGAATTTCATTTTAGTTTGCAAAACATCTGAATTTGCCCCGTTTGCAACCATGAACGCAAATAGGAGCACATTTGTTTGAAAAATGTTTGCACTTTCCCGAACTTGCAGTTGCGTTTGAAAAATGCATATTTTCTTTGAGAAATGCACATTGTTAAAAACAAACAATTGAATTTTCATGCTATAGTCAACTGGGGGACAGCGCACCGTTGAAAAATGCACACAGAGATGTACATTTCCCCCATTTGAACAAACTGAAAAACAGGTCACAAATTCAGAGAATTTCGGTGAGCTCAAACATCCCTAACGTCTCCCATCCCTACCTGAGATGTGGAAGATCTAGCTTGGGGTGTCATCCTTGGCCTCATGAGGGCTAGAGACTTTATTCTTTTTACCTGAAAGCTGTGTTTCCCAGGCATTCTAGCAACAGCCTATATGGGTTTAACAAACCATCTCCTGAAGAAGCTTCGTGCGACTTGAGAGTTATGCTACCCAACCCTCCTTTGCTTCATTCAAACCTAATCTCTCAATTTCAGACTACTAGTTCCCCCTTCTTTCTCTCTACATGTTTTCTAAGGTGTCTCTTAAACATTGGCACCCCACTGGGCTGAGAGTTGGCTAAGCAAGGAAGGGGCCTGAGGTTCATGACAGCCAGCATGACGGATAAGCTAGAACTGTGTATTCAGGTGCATCTTCTGTGAAGCATGTGGGTACCATCTGAAGGGAAAGAGGCCTACAGAGGACGTAGGCAACAGAGTGTCACTTTGCAGGCTGTTAGCAGTGGAATCTCTCCTAACCCACCTCTTTCTAGGGCCAAAGGAGATGTGACAGCCACAGTTCTGTGTTTTTAAACATGGAGCTGCTCCATTCATGTAGAAAATGTGGTATATCTGCGTGTGTGCGTGTGCGTGTTTGGGATGTTTAAAGAGCAAGAGGTCTGAGTCGATGAGGGGAGGTGAAGCGTGCTCTCCTTCCATGGAGCAATTTGGCTTCGTTTGTTTATGTGTCACGTTTCCATGGTGGAGCATGTCCAAAGTAGCTCACAATAAACATCAAAATCATAGAAACAAAAATAAGTATCAAAAATACAACCCCGCATTGGAAAACAATCCATAACTGTTTTTACAAAACATGTCAACCGGCTCAAGGAAAGATACAGTCAACCGTTCCATAAATATACTCTTAACATTGATTTGGCGTTACAATTGGTAGTAATCAATTGCTACCTAATTAATACGTGACAATCAAACGGGGCAATGAGATCAAAATGAGTGGCAAAAAACCATTCAATAAGCAACTAGCTCAGTTCTCAGCAGCAACCTGCAAACAGCAATCAACATGAACGACCAACTCTGAAGCAGAGAACAGCTTCTCCAGATGGGCTGGGCTACAATTCCTCTCATGCCAGCATAGCTACTGGGTCCAACGAAAGGATCTCTGACTCTGCTAGGGTCTCTTCCAATATCAGAACCGAACCCCACTGGGATATTCTTTCTTTCTTTCTTTCCTTCTTTCCTCCCTTCCTTCCTTCTAACCTTTGTATGCCTCCCAGCTGTCACTCACAAAGATAATAAAAACTCAATAAAATACAAATTCAAAAATTAGATATTAAAAACACAGGAGCACCGCAAATGAGGCCAATCCTCATCTCTCTGTTTTATTGTTTTAAACTATAAAACAGAGATAAAATCAACCCAAAATATGTTGGGCATTTTTTCATTTCTTTTTTAAAAAGCAACTCTTTGCTTGAAAACAGAAAGATGTCAAACTTGGAGCCAAATGAGCTTCTCTGCAACAGAGGATTCAAGAGAGGGGCTGCCACCAAGAAGGCCCTTTCTCCCCAGTCATCACCCACCTAACTTCAGAGGAGGGCCTCTCAAGATGGACATCATCGGGAAGCCTCATGTGGTGAAGAGGCGATGTTAGGGGGCAGTCCACTAGGGCTGGAGCCCCGAATCTTTCATTTGGAGCCTCAAATCTCTCTGGGTGGCCATCTGCTGTCCATGGGCACTAGTTGAAAGAAAGGTACAAGGGCCCTGAGGATCTCTGTTGCATCTGATCCCCATGGATGAGCTGGCTTCCTGCTCACGTGTGCTTCACTTCCTGCTGCCCCCCCCCCCTTGAATATTTCTGCCTGAGGGTTTTTTTTTCTGAAATCAAATGTTCTCCTCTCCCCTGTCCATACATCCCTTTTTACAAATAGGGGTGTCCTCAGAAGACAGGCTCTTTTAAACACACACACACACACACACTTTATAGCATATGTAAATTAACATATGCAAATTTGTGCAGTTTTTTTGTCCTGTGAGCCTGAGGCCCAGATCTGTCCGGTACATGGCACCGCCCCTGACGTGGTGGAAGTATCTGGGTGCCAAGCCATGTAGGGCTTTAAAGGTGACCTCTGCATAGTGTTTATGCCAGCAGTGCCTGGAGAGACAGGGCTGAAGTGAGGCAAGGAGGAGGAGGGGGCGTTATTGCCTCCTCTGGCTGGCAGAAGCTCTCCAGGGACTCAGGCAGAGACAGGCTGTTCCCATCACACCTGCTACCTGATCCTCTTAGCTGGCAATTAAATCCGGGGCCTTCCGCATGGCAAGCACGTGCCCTGTCTCCGAGTTATGGCCCCTCCACAGCATTTCTTATGGATAGGCCGTTATCAGGGAGCGCAAGATGGAAGGAAGAGGAAGAGGGGGGCAATCATGTGCGCACACCATGTTTTAAAAGGACACATCCCAAATCTTCCCCAAAAGACAAAGCAGGAACAGTGATTTATCAGCACTCGGTACCAAAAAAAGAGGGTGTGCAGCTGGTCAGCAGGGACAATATCGCATTTTACATGTGGGGGAAAAAAATGTACCAGCATCATGCGCCTTGCTCTTTCGGCCCCTCCTCTTATGTGTCTCCAAATTGGGCATGTACCCATCCGCCGCCCCCCCCCACCGGCGCCCCTTGCCAAAAGTTGGGCAGTGTATGGGATCAGATGCACAAACGGTAGCTTGAAAAACTGGAGAAGCGGGCTCTGCAGTGTCAACACTAGACTCTGACCCCCCTCGCGCACTTTGCACCCCCCACATGGGGGCCTTTTATCCAGGAGGTGATCCTTAAGTGTAAGTAAATAAACAGGGAGCAGATGGGAGGGACAGGCCGGGCAGCTATTTCAGTCTCCCTGGGGCACCATTATGCCTCTGGCAGGCGAGGCAAATGGATTCCAGACCCTGCCGCGTTAAACCCCAGCCACATGTGGCCACCAGGACGTTGCCGGCCTGACCTCCTTGAACCTTATTAAAGGAGCATCGCCGATCCTGGGCGCTCGGAGAACCCTCCCGGCCCCCCAGAATGGGGTGGCCTCCTTTACAAGGCTGACTTTGCCCTTTGGGTCTCTCTCCCTAATGCCTTTGATGGCTGATATCAGATATTAACACCGCAGTGGGGGCAAGACCTCTTGCAGCAGGGCCCTACAACTTTTCATGCAATGATCCTTTGGAGCAGGGGGAGGGGGGGGGTTCCCAGGTCATAATTTCCAAAAGAAGGGTCCGTTCAGTTCTTTGGCTTCTGAGATGTGGGCCATCATTGATCAAGAGGTCTGTGTGTGTTCTGTGGTTTCATGATCACACCACAGAGAATCCAGCCATTTTATAATTTCAGCTTGGATTCCCCCCCACAAGTTTCTAGTCCCTAGGAATGTGAGGAACTGTTATGATGAGGGCCCTGCGTACTGAGTGATTCCAGAGTTACAGAAATCATAATCCACAGAACGGTGTGTGTGTGTGACAGTTGTCAGGGAATGGGGTGGTGGTGGTAGTGGTGGTGGTGGTACAATCTCCTTCCCCCTTGTACAATCTCCTTCCACTTTTCCATTACCAGAAAAGGCAGGATAAATGACAGAATGTGAAATGTTGATGGTAAATTATGCAAATGTGCTTGATTTGCGTAACATATAAAGGTCACAGAAATCAGAATGCAGCTTAACTGTGGTGCAAAACTATTTACAAGCGCATAGATAAAACTGTTCTGTTTATCTTCTATGGCAGTGTTCTCCAACCTTGGGTCCCCAGATGTTTTTGGCCTACAACTCCCAGCATGCCCCGCTGGGCATGCTACGCTGGGCTGTGGCATGCTGGGAGTTGTAGGCCAAAAACATCTGGGGACCCAAGGTTGGAGAACACTGTTCTATGGGACAGCAATGGAAGAAAATACCATATTTAAAAAATAAATAAATGACAAGCCCTGCCTAATATTGTTGTCATGGAGAGGTCAACCTTCCACCCGCTTCTGCTGTACCGAAATGACACTACTGCCTTGAACAGGGTTTAAACTCCACGTGGGACAGATTAAAATAGCAGAGGACGGGTGGATGCATACAGAGCAGTGAGGGATGTAGGAACTGGAGGGGGAGAGATGGCCGTGGCAGAACAGGCTTAATAAGGTGAGGTTGGGGAAGGCTTAGGACTCAAGGATGGACTGGATCAGATCAAAAGTCCACCTAGTCCCAGGGGTGAGCAACTCGCGGCCCTCCAGATGTTGCTGGACCGCAACTGCCGCCCTCCCTCACCATGGGCTATTCTGGCTAGGGCTGATGGGAGTTGTAGTCCAACAACATCTGGAAGGCCACAAGTTGCCCATCTCTGATCCAATCCAGAAGAAGGTAAGGACAGCCCCGAAGCTGGATCACACCAAGACAAGAGTCCGCCTCACCTGGCATTCTGTTCCCAGAGTGGCCCACCAGAAGCCCCAATGGGAAGCCCAACAAGAGTAGGGCAGGAGTGCAACAGCACTCTCCCACCCATGTTCCCCAGCAACTGGCATTAGATAGGCATATACTGCCTCTGACTCTAAGGCTGGTAGTGCCGGCTCCATGCTTTGGGGTGCCCTTGGGCAAGACACCCCCTCCCTCAATGAGTCCGCCTTCTCACCACCCTTGTCACCAGCAGCCGCTCTGGCTCCTCACCCTCTTCCTCATCATCGGTACCACCTGCTCGCTTGCCGGACAGGGAGCCAGGGAGCAAGCAGGCCGTGGCGTCTCCTGCTCCTCCTTCTCACCATCACTGTTATCTGGGCCGAAGCGAGAGGCAGGTGGTGAAGAAGCAGGTGGCAATGGGGAAGAGGAGGAGCAAGTCCAAGGGTGCTCTGGTCAGTGGGCCCCCCTGCTGGGGTGCAGGCCCTTGGCAGGTGCCCAACCATACCTAACCTCGACACCAGTCCTGAAGGCTGGGCCAGAGTTCTCAGCCCGATACCCTGGAGTGGGCTCGAGAGCAGACGATACTGGGAAAAGAGATCAGTGGCCGTCCGACCCATCCTCAGGTAAGTTTAGATGACAGTTGCCAGGGCAGGATGAAACAAGCAGCTGTGATTCTCACCATTGGCTCTGCTGATCTCGCCAGTTTCAATACGACACGAAGTGTGTGTGCACTGCAGCAAGGTTGTTTGTTCAGGATGGAAACGGAAAAGATGAAACTGGAGAGTGCGGGGCTTAACCCCTGATTCTTTGTGCCTGGCCTCCCAAAGGAAACGGCAGGTAGGGTTTTGTGTGTGCATGTGCGCGCATGTGTTTGTGTGCATGTCAGTGAGAGAGAGAAGCAGACCTGGTGATTAACATGTCTCGTGTTCTAGCCCAAATGGATGAGTATCTGTCTTGATGCAAAGGAAATATCAGGTGGTGCCAGGCCCGAGCGTCTGCTTCCTTCTCCTCTCGGGAGGTGAGTGGCTGGGGCCATTCTCATAATCGCAACAATTGACGTTGCTGTTAAAAAAACCCACACCTGTGGAATGTAAAATGTAACCCCAGCTCTGCATCCGCTTTTCAGCTGGAAACTGGATCCCAGCTTTGAAAGCTTTGGAAGAAGAAGCACCAAACTCATTCCAAAATTGCATTACTCTGTGGGATGGCAGATCTCTCCTGGATGATGGAGGAGAAGGCTCTCGGTGGCTACTAGTCCTCCTGATGGCCATGTGCTACCTCCAGTGGCAGAGGCAGTATGCTTATGCGCACCAGTTGCTGGGGAACATGGGTGGGGTGGTGCTGTTGCACTCATGTCCTGTTTGGGGGCTCCCCACGGGCATCTGGTTGGCCACTGTGTGAACAGAATGCTGGACTAGATGGACCCTTGGTGCTGATCCCAGCAGGGCTCTTCTGATGTCCTGATGTTCTTAAGTAGTGCTGAAGGGCATGCAGCACTGGCCCTTCTAGCTTAGGTAGCGAGTGCAGAAAGGTTGTGATTTTTCTGCACCACCTATATTCTTTCCGATGGGCAAAGGAAAGAGACCAATCCTCCAGTTTCCCCGGGAGCATTAAAAACCAGCCCAGCTCTCCACACCCACCAGAAGCAGAGCCCCTTTCCGAGATCTCCCGTTTACTACCACTAGCCGCTTCGGCCTGTCCGAGGAGCAAGCTGGAAAGCATTACACGCCTGTCTTTTGAGGAAGTCTCTCCGAGTTCCGGACCTGGGGCTGCTGGCCGAGCCATGCAAGATTAAGAAAGAGAGGAGATCCCACAAAGGGCCTTTGTTGTTCCTCTCCTGGAACAAATGGATTGGAGGCAGCTGAGGTCGTTTGTCAGTCTCTGTGTTACAGGGAGCCCTCGCGGGTCAGGCGAAGGGAAAAGGAGACAGGTGGACAGATGGGCGGACCGACAGAGCAAACGGAGATAAATAACGTCGGTCCCCTCGTGTCCCTGCGGACGTCCGGTGAGCTGGCCTGATTGGAACATCATGCCGCACCGAGAGAAAGGAAGTCTGCACAATTCGCTGATGGGATTCACCGATACAAGATGTGGTGGTGGTGATAGCTGCTAAATTTGAGGGCATGAGAAAGTGATTAGATCAGTGTTCTCCAACCTTGGGTCCCCAGATGTTTTTGGCCTACAACTCCCAGCATGCCCCAGCCAGCGTAGCTGGCTGGGGCAATGCTGGGAGTTGTAGGCCAAAAACATCTGGGGACCCAAGGTTGGAGAACACTGGATTAGATAAATCCGTGGAGGAGGAGAGCTCCATGAACCTAGGAAATTGCCGTATACCAGGGGTGTGGAACCTGAGGCCTGTGGGCCAAACCTGGCCACGCTCTCTTCCTCGGCCCCACCTCCTTTTCCCAGACTGCCAATCATTTGGAAGTTCCTTGGCTTTTGCGTGGATCCCCCCCCCCCTGCCCATTCTAGAGGGTGGAAATGCCTCTCCTAAGGCTTAGTGACTGGCTGTAAGCGAAAGCATGCTGGTATTTTGGGCCCACCCCCTTTGCCTTTGATCCTGCCCCCTCCCTACCTTGCCTTCTGCTCTCACCACTGGCATGTGACCCGTGAGAGCGTCTTTGAAATTGGATCTGGACCTTGGGCTGAAAGAGGTTCGACACCCTTGCCTTATGCCAGCGCATTGGTCCATCGAGGTCCCTATTGCCTGCCCTGCTGAATGGCAGCATCTCTAAAGGATTCCAGACCGTCTTACCTGGAGATGCCCAGGACTGAACGCAGCGGCTCTGCCGTGGAGAGCTCCCATCTCCAGGCACTGTGTATCTCTGGATATCTCTGGGGACTGACAGCGGGAGAGGGCTCTTGCCTCCATGACCCCCGTGTGTGGGTTTCCTGGAGGCATCTCTGCTTGGGAAACAGGATGCTCACCTAGACGACAGACCACTGGTCAGGTCCAGCATTGCTCCCCCTTTGAATGTTCTTCTCGTGAGTTGTCTCGTGGCAGTCTCAAGGATGTTTTGGGGTGTGGAACTGCTCATTTCCCAGTTCCTTTATATATATATATTTTTAAAAGTATTTGGGTTTCGAAAGGTGGTGGTGGGGAAGGGGGGCATATCAACGGGCTTCTCGACCAGGCATCAATCAGCGTACATCAGCCTGTAGAGGGCGGCCTGCTTTGGGATGCTGCTAGCAGAGATTACCTGCTGTATGCAGCTGGTAGAGCAGTGTTCTCCAACCTTGGTTCCCCAGATGTTTTTGGCCTACAACTCCTAGCATGCTCCAGCCAGCGTAGCTGGCTGGGGCATGCTGGGAGTTGTAGGCCAAAAACATCTGGGGAACCAAGGTTGGAGAACACTGCCGTAGAGCATCGCCAGACATCCTTTCTTCTTTTGTTTTGGACAAAGCCAGCCCAGAGTCCTGGCACAAGAACACACAACGACGCTTCATACCTAAGACGCTGGAAGCGGCTGTTTCCCCCCTTGCTGACGACAACGTTGGCCTGTTCTTGGGGGGTGGGCATCTGTTGTGAGCATTCTTTGTCGCAAGCGGTTCTGTCTGCAGCCCTCGATGGAGACCCCTCCCCTCCCCTGATCTTGTCGCAAGAGGAAACTTTGTAGCACGCCACAATTCTTTAGACAAATTTATCATCCTTCAGGGAGCTGCTGTCCAGGGTCTCTCCCTCCACCAGTGCCCACAACTGTTTCCTCCATGCCGGGTGGTGGTGGGGAATGCTTTGATGCCGCAGAGGCGGCCGGCCGGCTGGCCGACTGCCTCTGCTGTTCAAGGGAAGGAGCCAAGCAGTCTCTCTTCCTCCTTTTCCGCCCTGGCGACTGCTGGAGGGAAGTGGGTTTCTCTCAATGGGTTTGTGGGACCTGCTGCCCAGGCAGCCGCCGCCGGTCCTTATAGGCTGTGGGGGAACCTTGCACAAGGACTCATGCATCACTTCCAGCGCTTCTTTGTTTGATATTCCATTCATTCATTCATTCATTCATAACTTAAGGAGAGCCCTGCGGGAAGCATGCAGCTCCACTTTCCTCAACCCGGCACCCTGCAGATGGGTTGGACTACAGCTCCCAACATCCTTAGCCAGCATGGTTTCCAGGTGGGGATGATGGGAGTTGTAGTCCAACACATCTGGACGGCGCTGGGTTGGGGACAGCTGATTTAGCTAGACCATTTCAAACAATGGCCGAACAGCGCTCAGCAAAAGAAGATGATGGTGGTGGGAGGGGGGAAGGCTTGGCTGTTCCCGAGAGCTCTCTCTCCGGACTCCAGATATTGGTGCCTGCATGCCGAGTGTCCCGCACACATGCTCCTTATCACAGTGCCTCCTGGGGACAGAGGACTCGGGAGATCCGGGTTCTAGTCCCCCCACTCAGCCATGAACCTCACTGGGTGACTTTGGGCCAGTCACTGACTCTCAGCCTAAACTACCTCACAGGGTTGTTGTGAAGATAAAATGGAGAGGAGGATTATATAAGCTGCCTTGGGTCCCTTGCATTAAAAAAGGCATGGTATAAATGTAATAAATAAATACTGATCTAACCCTGGTAATTACTGGGGGCAAGGAGAGAAAAGTCTCACAGGTATGCTTGGAATTGGGCTCTGAACAAGTGAACTGTTTCCCTCAAACTTGGAAAATAGCTCAGTTTATTCCATGGCTGTTTCCAAGACCGATTTAGACCCTGTTGGGCCCTTGATGAGGGCCGAGAAATGGGAAGGGTGATTTTAGCTCGAACACAGAACTACCATGTCTAAGACTCCAGGAAGATGGATTTGGCAGCTCATTATTCCATTCCATTATTTATTTATTTATTTAATATATTTATTCACCGTCTATCAGCCAAAAGGCTCCCTGGGCAGTTTACAAAACAAAGTAACACAAAAACATCAATAAAACAATATAAAACACAAACATATTAAAATATAACATGATAAAAACAAGCAGCCAAAATAAATTCAATCCAGAGGTACAGTGGTGATAATAAAAGGAATAAAATAAAAGAGCCAGTGTGGCGTAGTGGTGAGAGTGTTGGACTGGGACTCGGGAGATCTGGGTTCTAGTCCCCGCTTGGCCATGAAACTCACTGGGTGACTTTGGGCCAGTCACTGACTCTCAGCCTAACCTACCTCACAGGGTTGTTGTGAGGATAAAATGGAGAGGAAGAGGAGGATTATGTAAGCCACCTTGGGTTCCTTGCAGGAAAAAAGGGGTATAAATATAATAAATAAATAATTAAATAAATAAATAAATAAAAATCAACCATTAAAATATTGGGCAAATGAAAAGGTCTTCACCTGGCACCTGAAAGAATAGAGGGTAGGCGCCAGGTGCACCTCCTTGGGGAGCTGATTCCACAGATGGGGTGCTACAACTGAGAAGGCCCTTCCCCTGGTAGCCACCCTTCTAGCCTCTCTTGGAGGGGGCACTCTGAGAAGGGCCTCCAAAGAAGATCTCAGGGTTTGGGCAGGCTCCTATGGGACGAGGCGTTCCTTCAGATAACCTGGCCCCAAACCGTCACTACTGTGACCCTACCACTCCTGATTGGTGGGCTGTTTCACGGGCATGCCTTGTTCCTTCCTCTACTTCCTGGTTCCTCTTCCAACTTCTCCGGAAGTGGAGAATCGCCACCTGCTGGCTTCTTGGCATCACTCCATTACTGGAGGTCCTCAGTCTCCAAGTCTGGGCCTTTCTGTGCGCGCAAACCAGGGTGCTCCAGCTGCATTTTATACCCGCAGAACCCTTTATCTAGTGCCAGCTGATAAGAGTGCTGGTGGAAGAAAATGGCACAAGTCCTGAGCAGGTGTTTCTCTCATCACTAAAGACATCAACCAACAGGCACTTGGTGCTGCTGGTGCAACCACAATCTACACGGCAATTACCGATAGCAGCAATACATGGATTCCCCCACGCCCTCATTTTCTCCACCACTGCAGAAAAAACAGCCAGGCCTGCCCTTACTGTGTAAGCAATCTAGGTGGTTGCTTTGAGTGGCAATTTTTTAATAAAGGGAGTCAGCAAAGCCGGGATGTATGTATTTAACGGTATTTATGAATCACTTAACATTAAAAGAGATTTCTAAGCCATGTACAGAACAATACAATATAAGATCATAATAAAATACTGTATAGTATTACTGTATACTGAAGAAAAGATTATCTTTCTGGCAGCAGTGGCTGCTGGATCCAATGTCAGTGGGGCTGTGTATCCACTCTGAGTTTAATTCTGAACTTTAAAGGAGCTTTCCATGGTGCCGAACCTATTTTGGGGGATAGGGTTCAGCACCACAGATACAAGTTCAGACTAAAGCCCGGGGTGGATACATAGTCCCCACTGACATTGGCGCCACCGGCCTACACCGCTTCCTGGGAATGCTTGTTGGAAGACGTTTTCCGTAGGTACCGAAAATCTAGAAGGGCCCGCACCTACCTAATTTGTGGCGGTAGGGAGTTGCAGAGAGTGGGTGCTATGGTAGAACAGACCCTATTCTGAGCCATCATGGACTGGTCCTCTGAAATCTTAGGCACCACCAGGAGGGTATCTCCAGATGAGTGCAGAAGCCAAGCAGGCAGGTAAGGGGTCAGGCCATCTCTGAGGTATCTGGGTCCTGAGTTGTTTAGGGCTATGTGAACGTGTACCAGGACCTTAAACCTGGCCCGGTAGCATATAGGCAACCAGTGCAGGTCCCTCAGCATAGCTGTAATGTGCTGGTAATCAGCATATGCCGATAAGATGAATTATCTGGAGAGTGTGCCCCCTGATCTCTTGCAATGTCACTGAAGAGGATGTGGTGGGGTTAGATCAACTGTTTGACTGCACACATCTGTGCAAGGCCCAAGAGAGGCAGGCTAGCAGCCAACAAGGCACTGAAAGGGTCCCCTTGGTTCAAGCAGTGGCGCACCTTGGCACCATAAAAGGCTTTGGGCCAACTGTGGAAACTGTGATGATATATCATAGAACCATAGAAAAGTAGAGTTGGAAGGGGCCTACAAGGCCATCAAGTCCAACCCCCTGCTCAATGCAGGAATCCAGGTCTTCCTAACATCCATTGATCTAATGGAGGCATATCTACATGTGCCAATCAGGCCAGCCCACGGGCACTATCTACATTTCCAGTACAGCACAAAATCATATCAGTACAAGGCTCTTCCTTTTCCTCCACCCCTTGGTGTTCACGAAAATCATGGTGCCCCTTGTGTGGCACAGCTCAGGGTACAAGGAATTCACATTTACCCTTATTTAAATGACCTGCTCATCAGATCTCCAACTCACTGGATGGCAGAGGAGGATCTAAGGAAAACTTTGACCTCTCAGATCATGGCTTCGTAGTAAACATGTCCAAGAGTCACCTATTGCAAACAATATGATGATGTCTATATGATATTGGGATATACTGAAGACTGGGAAGGGTGGGGCGTTGCCTGGCACTGCTCTAGGCCCCCTTGTGACAGGCTGTTGCTCAACGGAAGAGCACATGTTTTCCATGCAGAACATCTCACATTCAGAAAAATCCCTGGCATCAGGGAAAGACATTCTCCGCCTGAGGGCTGCTGGATGGGCCCCTGGTCCCGCTCAATATCTGGCAGCTTCATATGAAGTACCTCTCATCTTTCCTTCCAGTTGCATCAGAGGTAACACAATACCGCAAGGCCATCGGGCGGGGGCCCAGTCCCACAACATCCCGATCTAGGGGCACGGATTCATGCTCCCAGGAGGACAGAACAAACAGCCTTAAAGGGAGTGAACAAGTAGGGTTTTGGGGGGGGTGGGGTTAACGCAAGCTGTCAAAGGACATTGCTGAGCCCTGGGTTCAAGAGCTGGCTTTTTCCAAAGAGGACTCGAAGAGCATGCCCACGATTTCCCATGGCTTGGTAGGAGGAGGGTGCCATCTGCTGGTGCTTTTGCTAAATTAAAGGAGATGCTTCTTCTTCCACCTCCTAGATCAGCCTTTCCCAACCTGATGCCCTCCAGATGGGTTGGACCGAACTCCCAGCATCCCCCAGCCAGCACCCAAACTCTCTTAACACTATGCCACGCTGGTTTCCCTTCGGGCTCTTCACTTCTCCGTGGCCTCATGTGCTTCCTCCTCCCCCAACAGCCTCAACTTTCCTTCCCCAGCTGGGAAGCCAACTTGCAAGGAGGCACGAAGGGGGAGAATGCGAGATCAGGAAGCCCAGCTGGAGAGGAGGGGCGGCCACTTTGGTCCCTCTTCCCATCATCTGCGCTTCGATACTGGCCTTTCCCCACTTACAAGGGGCACATCGAAAAGAAGTCGAACCCGTCCTGTGTGGGTGGAGACCCAGAAGGCCATGGGTCCTGTTTCTGCTCCGACTCCTGGCCATCCACACGGAGCTCCCCACCCTTCACTCCACGGTCAGAAATATTGCGGAGCGGAACAGACTCTTCCCCGCTTCCCCTTGAGATCCCTTGCTGCAGCTATACAGGCCTGTGGCTCACGCTGGCTCTGCTTGTCTGAGCGTGGGAAGCTAAGCAGGGCCAGGCCTGGTTGTTACTTGGATGGGAGACCCCTCCTCTAGTTTCCTGCATTGAGCAGGGGGTTGGACTCGATGGCCTTGTAGGCTCCTTCCGACTCCATGATCTACGAGATCTATGAAATCTCGTTTTCCATCGCACATTCTCTTCTCCAAGGCACTGGTTAGGCCTCATCTTGAGTACTGCGTCCAGTTCTGGGCACCACACTTTCAGAAGGATGTAGACAAACTGGAGAGGGTTCAGAGGAGGGCAACAAAGATGATAAAGGGACTGGAAACAAGGCCCTATGAGGAGAGACTGAAAGAACTGGGCATGTTTAGCCTTCAGAAGAGGAGACTGAGGGGAGATATGATCGCACTCTTCCAGTATTTGAAGGATGTCACACAGAGGAGGGGCAAAGATCTTTCTCGATCATCCAGTTTGCAGGACACGGAATAATGGGCTCAAGTTACAGGAACCTAGATTCCACCTAAACATCAGGAAAATTTCCTGACTGTCAGAGCAATAAGACAATGGAATCAACTACCTAGGGAGGTTGTGGGCTCTCCCACTCTGGAGGCATTCAAGGTGCAGCTGGACAGCCATCTGTCAGGGATGCTTTGACCTAGATTCCTGCATTGAGCAGGGGGTTGGACTCGATGGCATTACACCTGGAAGAGGCCATAGCCCAGGGACGTTGAGCCCCGGCCTAGGGACAAATCCAGCTATCTGGGGGTCCCCAATGGGCACCCCCTTCCCCACATTACCAGGTGGCTCCTGCTTATTCCCACACCCCCGACCTCCTTCATTTGATGGCTTTCCAGCTTTCGAGCAATTTCTTCCCGATGTTTTTGGCCTACAACTCCCAGCATGCTGGGAGTTGTAGGCCAAAAACATCTGGGGACCCAAGGTTGGAGAACACTGCCCTAAATGGTTGGAATGCCTCTCCTAAGGCCGAGTTACTGGCAGGAAGATCTTTAAGCTGCAATAAGCTGGCTGGAATTATAGGCCCCACCCCTTCCACCATTGGCCCCACCCACCCCTGGAATGGTGCGCTGGGCCAAAGATTTTCTTATATTAAGCGGTATGTAAGTGTTATTCATAAATAATACCGCTTCTCTGAAATTGACGGACACATAATTAAAAAGCAACCATCAAAAAAGACATTCAAAACACACAATTAAAATACATACTATACAGTCATGTGAAAAAAGAAAGTACACCCTTCTCGAGTTTCATGGTTCCACGTATCAGGACAGAAGAAAAAATCATCGGGCCCGTAGCAGGCCTCAAAATTAAGTAAAGACAACCTCAGATGAACAACAACACATGACAGAGTACAAGACTGAGAGGTTCAGTGTCGGATCCCACTGCTCTGCCACCATGTGAAGGACTGCAACAGGTCCTTTATGTCAAGACAAGAGAGATCAAAGGTGCCAAACTGCCAGCCTTGGCTCTGCCATCTTGACACGGATTCTCTCAGGGCTTTGCCCTTAAGTCTATACACTGGATTGGAGCACTGAACCACAGAGGAACCACACACACCGTGTGGGGTAGAATCTGGAAAGTTTATTTAAATAAATAAAGGAAGAGTCTTTACAATATAAAAAAGATTTTTTTGAAAGGATACAAATTTCAGATGTGCACAGAAATTAGAATAATATGATACTGTACATAGTTTTTAGAAATGATCTGAAGAATATATGAACACCTTGTCTTAAAGATTTTATTTATTATGCTAAAATAAAACATTCCATAATCAATTTTCTTCATTTTTTCAATTTTTTGAAAAAACAAAAAAAGGCTTCAGGAAAAAAAATCGGGGGGAAACTGTTTTTTTCCTGAATTTTTCCGGTTTTTTTCCGGGCCTTCACATCTCTAGAAATGACCTGAGGTAAAACATTGTTCTTTGAGATTACAGTTTGCTAGACAGCTTAATAGAAGTCTTCCGACTGAGGTGCGTCTCCTTGGGGAGGAAGTGCCAGAGTGCTGTGGCCACAACTGAGGAGGCCTCGCACATCTTAACTCCTGAGCTGTGATCTTACCTTCTGCAATTTAAAAAAGGCCTCAACGACGAGTCAAAACAGACACATGGGATTATCACATGGGGCTTCAGGCATGGTGAGGAATAGTAGACATCTCCATCTTGTGCTGCCCTGCATCAGGGACTGCGATGTGGGGCAGAGAGGGCGCCATTGGAGCATGTGTGGGAGGGCTCAGCCAGGAAGGAGCCTTATGGCCTCTAGCAACCCACAGAGGAGGCTGTCAGGAGCAGGGGAGGAGAATTTGGGAGGAGCAGGGGAGGAGAATTTGGGGGAAGCAGAAACATCTTCCCCTGTGTTCCTGGGCCTAGAGAAGGCAATATCCAGGATAGGCTGTCCCTCATCTCCACCTTTCTGCAGGTAACAGAACACCTCATCAGCCACAAATGTCCCTCATTCAGACACCTGTCTCCCATTTTAATGCCCAAGCCCAGAACATTATGTCTGTTGGCCAATACAAATGGGTTGTATCCAACGTTAGCCCTACTGAGAGCCGACCCATTGAAATGAATGGGACTTAAGTTAGACTAATCTTGGATACATCAACCCAACGGTGTTTTAGTCCCAGCTATCCCTTCTACCTCTCCCTGTCAGGCCCCAACTCAATAGCAACCCAGGAGGCATAACCCAACCCAGAGGAGAACTGCTGCGTGCCTGCCCGGCACTCTCTGTGCCCACGGCTTTCTTAGCCAAAGCAGCCCTAGAATGAACGTGTCCGGCAGAGAACGGGAGGGTATCCACTCAGCCAGCAAGTCCTCGTCGTGGAAGGTCCAGAAAATAAGGGCAGTCAGCCCGTGCCTTAGAATGAGTTCAACGTCTCCAGCTGCCCACGGTCGACTTGCAATGACCCCTGTGGGCGGGGGCTGTTTCTAGAGCAGTGTTCTAGAGCACCGCTTAGCGCAAATCCGGCAGGGAGGATCCCAGGTAAGTGCGCAAGTCACCGACAGTGGAGCGGACAATTTTCGCAGGGATGGTGTCCTTGTTCAAACGCTTGTACGCCGTGTAACGGTGACACCCTCCAAACGAGTAGAAGTAGTCGCCTCCCTCTCTGCCTTTGATCCAGAGGACATCTATCGGGGGCACGCGGTGAGCCTCCTCCTAGAAATGGGGGGAGGGTAAGCGAGAGAGGAGGAAATCAAAAGGGATTTGGACCCTGTGGTGACGGCCACCGATCTGGACAGCTTGAAAAGGGGATTGGACAAATTCAAGGAGAAGGCCATCAATGGCTACTTGCCCTGATTGGCTTTATGGTACCTCCAGGATCAGAGGCAGTGTGCCTGTTGCTGGGGAACATGGGCGGGAGGGTGCTGTTGCACTCGTGTCCTGCTTGTGGGTTTCCCGGGGGGGGGGGCAGCTGGTTGGCCACTGTGTGAACAGAATGCTGGACTAGGTGGGCGCTTGGTCTGATCCCGCAGGGCTTTCCTTACGTTCTTCCATGTCACCTAGGCCTGGATGGATCAGCACCAGTGAACTCTCAGTTTCACGCTCTATATGCCTAGCGCAGGGGTGGGCATTCCCATGGGCTACGGTGCCTGGGAATGATGGGACTTGGAGTCCAACACACTTGGAGGGCACCAGGTGGCAGAAGGCTGATACAGACAGTGACAACTGCATTCGAGTCAAGATGAATGCAGCAATGCCACTAGGGCTGAACCTTGGGGCCGCTGTGCAGGGCCCCACATCACAGCCCCCCCCCCAAGTGATCAGCCAGAGAGTGGCCAGTGCAGAAGCAAAGTACATTTTATTCCTGTAAGCATGACGGTGCCATGACTTAAGGGTGCAATCCTATGCATGTTTAGACAGAAAAAAAAGTATACAACTCCCAGCAGCCAACATAGAAAAGAGGGCCACAGCTCCCAGCTTGACCCAGCCAGCATTGTCTGAGCGTGGAAAGCTAAGCAGGGTCAGGCCTGGTTATTACTTGGATGGGAGATCCCTCTTCTAGTTTCCTGCATTGAGCAGGGGTTTGGAATCGATGGCCTTGTAGGCCCCTCCCTACTATACTGAAAATATACTGGGGCGATATGGGGAGAAAAATGGTGGCAGGTTACAGTTCAGTTTGTAGAATCATGGAGTCAGGAGGGGCCTGTCGTTGAGGCAGCTGCCTGGGTGACTTTTTGGCCAGTCGCTGACAAAATGGAGAGGAGGAGGATTATGTAAGCAGGCTTGGAAGTCAAAATCAGGATATAAATGTAATGATAAACCCCGACTTTGGGGGCGGGGGGGGCGCTGTCAATCAGCCGTACCTGGATGGTCCGCATGAGGCTCTCCACTTTGCTCTCCTCCAGGACCGGCGGGATGGGCCGGATGATCACGCGCATGGGCACGTCGTGGACGGCGTCGATGCTGCCCGAGTGGATGCTCCGGCGCCCTTCGCCTTCCATGGCCGCGAAGATCTCGCCGCAGCGCCTTCCCCGCTCGCCCCGCAGCAGGACGCCCGCCAGCCCCGCCGCCGCTGCCGCAACTCTCGAACTCATGCCCCCGTCGCCTCCGCACGGATAAAGCCGGCCGCAGCGCTTCCACCGGATCGCACCATTGCTGGGACGACGGGCAGGGTGTGTGTGTGCACGACTGAGCCCTTTCACGGCGGCCCGGCCCCTTTTCCCAGCCGCTGCTGCCCCCTCGTCGCTCGGCCTCCAGAACCAGATGCCAGGCTTTGGGGTCTGGAGATAAGGGACCCGGCTTGGGGAGGGGGATTCCGATCTCTGACCGTCCGCCGCCCCCCCGCCGTCCCAATGGAAGAGTCCCCAGCCGATGAATCATCAACACACGCACGTGTGCGCGAGCGTCTTTCCCGGGCTGGGCTCGCCGCTTCCTCCTCCCGGCTTTTGCTGAGTCACGAGGAGACGGCAGAAAAGCCGGGCAGGGCAGGCCGGGGACTCGGTTTTGAGCTGGGATCGGCCCCGGAACTTGTTTTCAGGCCAAGAGAACTGGCAGTGAAGGGAGAATTAGAAGAGAGAGAATTTAAGGCGGGGTTGGGGGAAGTAGCTATAATTCCGCCTTTTCCTTCTTTAACCTTATAACTGCCCCATAGTTGGGAAGAGAGGCTGCGGTCTTGCACATATACAGTAATACCTTGGATTGCAAGTAACTTGGTCTGAGAGCGTTTTGCAAGACAAGCAAATTTTTAAAATAAATTTTGACTTGATAAACAAGCGATGTCTTGATCTATGAAAACATGCGGATGGTCCGCATGAGGCTCTCCACTTTTAAGTAAGCTTTAAAAGTAAGCTTTTAACCAGTTTGGGCTAGTGGAAGTTTTAGCACAGGGTGGGCAGCTTGTTCCCCCCCCCGCCCCCGATGTTTTGGCCTACAATTCCCATCAGCTCCATCCAGCATAGCCAATGGGGAGGGGTTGTGGGAATCGTAGGCCAGAACACGGGGGGGGGGGCATAAATTGCCCACCCCTGTTTTAGGAGGATGCAGTTTAGGGCAGCCTTCCCCAACCTGGTGCTCTCCAGCTGTTTAGGACTTTAGCTCCCATCAGCCCCAGCCTATATGGCCAATGGTCAAGGCTGCTGGGAGTTGTCATCCAAAACAGCTGGAGGGCACCAGGTTGGGGAAGGCCAGTTTAGGGCTTATTAATGTACATGCTGTTTGGTAATAATAATAATAATAATAATAATAATAATGGTTCTCTTTGCACCCCCATTGTACTGTCTTGTCCCTTAGATGAATTTTCTATTGTTTCTCTATTTACAGGTTATTTCACATTTCCCCCCCAGTCACATTACATGTGTCCGCTATTGTACTTTTCCATTTATATGCTGCTGCCATATCTCACTGATACACATTCTGTTGCTGAGTTTGCACCTTTTCATTATTTGTCATTAAGGGTGCAATCCTATGCATGTTTAGACAGGAAAATGGCTGGCGGGGGAATGCTGGGAGTTGTAGGTCTCTTCCCCCCCCCCCCCATCTAAACATGCTTAGGATTGCACCTTAGTATATCTTTCAGATCTATTTTACTGATTTGGTCTGCCAGGTCTTTTCTGGTTGCCCCGGCTAGCTTGCCTTGAGTAAGCTCATGAGAGCGAAAATGGAAACTTATTTTCATGCACTTAAAAGAGGTAACGTGTGAAGTAGCCCTGAGAGGATAGGCAGGGTTAGGAGTAGGAGCAGCAGAGTTTTAAACTTCCCAACCGTGTGGCTCCAAGAACATCTCCTGGATGCCTAAATTTTAATCATCCGCACGCCCCAAATTGCACCCTTTAAAATATGTATTTTCCTTCCATCTGTAGCATAGGTCTGTGAGGTTTGAAGGTTGTTCATCTCTTTCCCCCATCCTTCTGTCTTTGGCTGCTTCCCTTCTTTAATTTTAAAAGCAAATGTCACGATTTAACTGCCCACTTCTGCAAAGAATAGGATTCAGGTTAAGTAAGCAGGGCTGGCAGGCGCCTTTCATAAGGTCACCACCATTCTCTCTCCTCCCTTTTGTCACACAGAGAGTTCTCGTAAAGCGGAGGGCGGTTGTTCTGCGCAAGCATTCCACTGTTCGTCAAGAGGTCCAGCTCAATATTACAAATGCTTAAAGCGGCTTCAAAATGCCTTCCTGCTGACGGGATGCATGTTCTTATCAAAGGACTATACACATTGGTGAGGAGGGGATATACCGTATTTTTCGCTCTATAAGACGCACCTGATCATAAGACGCACTTAGGTTTTAAAGGAAGAAAACAAAAGGAAAAAAATATTCTGAAAATTTATGCAGATTTAATCAATTAAAGCTCCCCCAAATTGATCATTACCAAGGCAATGCAAATGTTTAGTGACTACTGAAATTAGTAATTTTATTTAGAATTTGAGGGAATATTAATTGTACTGTGCATGTTGGAAAAGTCCTATATGTATTTATGCAAAAGTCCCATTTTACTAATTGGTGCTTCTGTGTAAATTGCATAGGATTGTAGTCTTAGACAGAAAAAAAAAAAGTCTTACAACTCCCAGCATTCCCCAGCCAGCTATGCTGGGAATGGTAAACCGTTTTTCTGTCTAAACATTTATACGAGTGTGCCTTTAGTCATTGATCCTTGATGAACTTGCCTTTAGCCCTTTAAAAAATAATTATTTTACACAAGAATAAAGTTGCATGCACTGTGCCTTTTACGGAGCAGCAAAGCTCATCTATTAGTAATAACCTATGTGACTTGGGAGGATATTGCTTGTTTAAAAAAACACAAAAACAGTTCTAAGAGATGGTTCCAGCAAATTGTTTTAAAAATAAAAGCAACATCACTGCTGTAGCCAATTACAAAGATGTAAGATGTTGTCTTACAACAGCTGATTTTCTACTTTGTCTGTACTGCATTCATGTTTCATTTTAAGCTCCTGTAATGGTACAAAAATGTGTGATCTTGGAACAAGGGTTTTTATGCATAGTGCAATCCTACCTGTGCGGGCTCGGCAGCAATAAGAGAAGTGGAAATGCACTATAGTACTGTGCAAAGATAGAGAAGGCGAAATGAGCAGCAAATAACCAGCAGCTATATGACTAGGAATTAAAGGAGAGTAAAACTGGTTGACTGGCAGACCCAGGAGCCCTCCGCTCTTCCCCCGGACCAGAAGAAGGAAGTAAAAAAATAATAATAAAAAAATAAAAATAAAATTTTTTGAATCAGCTGTTCCGCGGGGAATCAGCTGAGAGGCGGGAGCTTGCCCCGCCCAGCCCAGGAGCCCTCCGTGCTTCCCCCAGACCAGAAGAAGGGAGTTAAAACCCCCCCAATATTTTTAAACAATATTCGCTCCATAAGACGCACAGACATTTTCCCCTAATTTTTTGGGGGGGTGCGTCTTATGGAGCGAAAAATACGGTGGGCGTATCTGGCTACTGAAAATCCATATTGATCGGTACATAAATAGATAAATGGAATGTCTGTCTTCAATGGCAACTGAATGCCAGTTCCTGGGGACAACCTATTGCAAGACTCCATAATCTGGGTCTGGGAAGGTGAGTGAGGTTAAGGGTGCAATCCTACGCAAGTTCAGAGAGAAAAAAGGCCTACAACTCCCAGCATGCCCCAGCCAGTTATGCTGGCTGGGGCATGCTGGGAGTTGTAGGCCTTTTTTCCTCTCTGAACTTGCATAGGATTGTGCCTTAAAGGGCCAAATTTAGATCAGCTCAGAAATAAGCTGACTCGTTTCCCATTTTGGGGTCAGGGGTGAGGTGGGGGAGGAGGAGGAGCTCATCTCATTTCTGAGCCGATCTGACCAGCGTGAACCACGTGGAGCTCTACCTCTGCTGATGCCGGCACGTGAAGATAAAAACATTTGCTTTAATTTCAATGGTGGATCAAATAATAATTTGCATGATTATTGTAGAGCAAACTTTGTCGGTGGACATGGAGCTTTGCAGAGCAAGCGCCATCATAACAGGCCCCTTCTCAGGGTGGATTGATTTCAGTGTGGTGGGCAACGCAGGACCCATGGGTGGCATGGCATGCGGTCCTTGCTGCCCCCACTGCTCCGTGGGGCAAACCCCTCTTTGTGTTGCTGCCGTTGAAACAGCTGGGAGTCAGAGCAGTGATCTGCAAATTACCCTGAGACCTACCAGGAGAACCCAATATGCCTTCTGCCCACCCCTGGGTGGGTTTTTTATTGTCCAAAAGGGGGGATGATATGGGTCTCCCTCACTGGGATTTTTCAAAATTTGGCAGTCATGCATCTTCTCTTGAAGAACTTCTTTCAAGCCAAGAAGATGTTGGAGGCCTGGTACATTTACAGTTGCTCTGCTCCCGGTTGACTGGGGTCAACTTTTCCTAAGCAGAACTCTTGTCCTCTTGGGCTGGCCTGTGCTGTGTGGTCCTTTGGCTGCAGCATGCACACGGTGTTGTGGTGGGTTTCGAGTGCCCCCTGCTCCCTCGCCCCATCCAAACAGGTGACACGGTAGCAGAAAAAAAGGCCCTTTATTATCCCTGAATTGCATTACAATACTGCAGGTAGTTTCATCTTGGGAAGATTTGTGTCTCCCCTTGATCTGTCCAGTCTGAAATCTGGCAGGAAAGAAAAAGCTCTATCATGCAGAGAAAATTATTGCTGTCGTATTTCTTATTTACAGTATAAACACTGAAGAGCAAAATGGGTTCCCTTCCCTTCACCATTCCCAGTACAAAAACAACAGGCGGGTCGCCCAGAGCCCTCGTTCGGAGAAGGAATCCCTCTGCCTCTTGTGGCCAATATCAGGGGAAGAGGGAGGTGAATTCTGTTTGCAACAGAATGATAGCGATCGATCATTGGAGAGATCAAACTGGCAGCATCTATTACTGCTTTGAAAGTGTGTGTGTGTGTGTGTGTGTGTGAATGAATGTGGTGGTGGTCAAATCTTGCATGAAATTCCGAAAGCACAACCGTGGCACCAAAGGAGGCGTAGCAACATGCTCACTTTCAGACTTGGGCTGTAAGCACATTGAAGTGGTACTATTTGTGTGTCCCCTGGGGGGAAATGACAACACTCATCTTTTGTGGGAACAGCTAAGGATCACCCAAGTCCCAAGCCCTAACACAGATGCAGAACCTCAGACCCCAGGGCCAAACCTGGCCTTGTGGGGGTCCCCAGAAGGCCATGCACCTCCCGCCGGTCCCACTACCTTTCCCCCTGATAGGATGGGGAGGCAGAATGCCTGCAGCTACCCAGCCACTCTGATCCCGACTGGGTTCAGGCAACACAATAACCCACGCTCAAGGGTTGACGAGGGGTTGAGTGTGGGTAGTTGTTGAAACATGGGTTGTTGTTTAAACATGGCGGATATCGGGGGTCAGTATAAGAGGTTTAAAGATGTTCTTAAAGCTAATCTAAAAAAAATGCAATATAAACATCGAAAACTGGGAAGCTCTGGCCCATGAACGATCTTACTGGAGGTTGGCCTTTTGCAAAGCTTCTATTTGGACTTTGAAGAAGCCCGAGTGCAAATTGAAAGGGAGAAACATGCTAAGCGAAAAGCACGTCAAATGAATCCTTTACAGGACCATCTTCCATCTGGTAACCTGTGTCCTCACTGTGGGAAGCTGTGTGGATCTAGAATTGGCCTCCCCAGTCACTTACGGACCCATCGCTAGAGTCTACACAAATTTTTAGAATTTCCTCTTTTTATAATTTTCTTTTTGTAATTTTATCCTGGAAGACAATCTTACTGGGTCACAAGTGATCGCCTACTCACTACTCATTGTGTTGTCTGAACCCGAGTGTGCTAGCAAGCCATGGCTTGTTAACCATGAACAACCCATGAAGAGAACTCATGGTTTGTTGTTGACCTGTGAACAACTGTGGGTTGTTCACCATGGTTTGTTATCTCGACTGAGTGCAAAGAACATGAAAACCCACGTTTCAATGACAACCCACGCTCAACCCATACTCAACCCTTGAGTGTGGGTTGTTGTGTTGTCTGAACCCAGCCTCCCTCTCAGTGTGTGAATTGCTGGGAGAATGAAAGCCTTGTGTGCTGTTGCCACTGAATTCAGGGAGCGGGGAGTAGATAAGGAGCGGGGGAGAAGGAAATGGGGGGAGGAGAGAAGGAACAAAAGGGGGTCTGAGCCTGAGAGAGCTATGGTTGGGCAAAGACAAAAACGGTGGGGTCAAAGATGGGGTGCAGAAAGATGTGGGGTGGAGAAACAGGAAAAGGGGGTGATAGAAGGTTCAGAAAGACTTGGGGTGGGCGTAAACAGAGAGTAGAGTGGTGTTCTCCAACCTTGGGTCCCCAGATGTTTTTGGCCTACAACTCCCAGCATGCCCCAGCCCGCATAGCTGGCTGGGGCATGCTGGGAGTTGTAGGCCAAAAACATCTGGGGACCCAAGGTTGGAGAACACTGCAGTAGAGAGACGGGTGCAAAGAGAAAAGAGGAGATGACATGATATGCAGAGAAGCCCATGGATGCAGAAAGAGAAATAGAAGGGAAACGGGAGATAGCAGAGAGCATTTCACTTCAGAGAGATTTGTGATGACACAGAGTGAGAAGAGAGACAGCGCTGTGTGGGGCACAGAGAGAAAAACTGGCTCGATGGAGAATGTTTCAAACAAATACAGCGAGTTAAAATTGCAACAAAACGCCATTTCCACCACTGACGTAGTGATTCAGGTGTCTCTTAAGTAAATGAAATAATCAGAGTGGCTCTTGCCGTGATCTGAGATCAGAGCGCCCCTGAGACAAAGGTGTGGAACAGGCGGTGCTTTTTGTAAGGAATCACAGGTATGGAAGGAAGGAGAGACCATCACCCAACCCGCCTGTCTCTGATCAGGAAGGATCCTCCAGAACAGTCTTTTCCCAAACCTTGGATGTGTCTGAGACACACTTTCCCCCTGAATTAAAACTGGAAGCACATGTCATGTCTATACCCTCGAAAGCTTTACTTTTACTCAGAAGAGCTGCCTTCCCCCGGTGTTTCTGTATAAGTCACAGTTCTGAGTGTGACTCCTGACAGAGTTAGTCGTGCTGCAGAGTTAGAACAGTCAGTCTCCTTTTTGATTGGATTCTTTGGGCTCTACGGAGCCTGTACTTATTTAATATCTTTTTGTTTTTATGGCACATGAGACCAATTTTCTTGGTGGGCATGGCACACTGACTGGGAATCACTGCCCCGTAAAATATCTGCAGAGGATTATAGAACCCGTGGCTTATGCAAAAGGTGTTCATTCCTTGTATGGGTGTGGCCAGATATTGTGAAAAACGACAGGGCTTTATGAGTTGTGGCATTTGGTGGAGCTTCTAACAGTGCCACTTCCTTAGACAACCGTGGGCTGGCTGCTGAGTCAACAGAGTTCCTGTGGGATTGGCCAGTGGGTCCGAGGTAGAAAATCAGAAGTGTCACAGGGTCGATGTTTCCAGCAGCATCACACTGTATATTATTAGGTCACTTCCTTCCTAGAGGTTTATGTGCATGCCTGGAAGACACGGTGTAGTTATCCTAAGGCCACGCCGTCACGGTCATTGGCAGGGCGCACACAAAATGGCGCAGGTGGAGGCAGGAGACGCAATGTCCACCTGGAGAGTTGCATAGAAATGGCTGGTTGCCTCCCAACGTTGCCCGGAATTGCAGGCCTGGGGAAAAACTCTGGAAGAGGGGACTCCTTTCACCACCGAGGAAGACAAGGTGGGGCAAAATGAGTGAACTGAGCAAGATCTGCACAGTCCAAAAACCCGGTCTGTTTGGAGGGGGCCAACAGCACAGAAAAGTTTTCTCCCCAAGCAGTCCTTTTTTTTACCAACATGGCTTTTACTCATTCAGCTCGAGCTGTAGAGTTCTGTGGGGTCCCCTACCCTGCAGCAAAATATATTTATAAATACCATCGGTTGAGAATCTGTCCCCTCCTGATTCTTGACTGTTGTCTCTTAGGCTGGAGATGGGGTGCCGTTAGGTAACTCTAGACTTCATGGGCTCCGGAGGTCGTGGGCAGGGTCTCTTTAGATGGGATTGTGGATTTCTTCTCTTCGAAAAGTGGTGAGCCTGCCCTGTTCCATGTGGAGGGTCCCCTGCTCATTTTGTTGAGTGGGGCCCTGGTCCTCTGCCCCCAAGTCCTAGTGGCTAAGAGGCAGAGCTGACTATCAAGAAGTCTCTGATACCGTTTCAATATTGCCTTTGCCCTGAGCTCACTAGGTGGCCTTAGGCTGGGCATGCTCTCTCGGTCCCGCCCATCCCATTATCAGCATGGGGGTGATGGGCCATGTTACAATGACAGTGGACATGTTTTGCATGTAGAATTTCCCACCATCCTCAGCTAAAAGGATCTCCGGTAGAAGGGCTGGGGAGATCTCTCTGCCTGAGACCTTGGAGAACTGCTGGGTTAGGTGGACCTAGTGGTCTAACTCAGTATAATAAGGCAGTGTGCCCCATGTTCTGGCCAACAGTGGTGCAGTGGTAGATTTTGAAGTGCAGGCGCTCATCATGACAGTCTCCAGAGCCATGCCCCCAAGGAGACTCCAGGCAGGTGTGTTTTGATCCACATCAACAAACTAGTTCTGGGAATGTCCATCTGCTGTATGAGCAGGTCTTTTGTAAAGTGAATGAGTTGTGTAATTGCCCATTCAAGAACAAGGCACTCCGCGACTCTCTGCATTGCAAGGAACAATAGAATAGACTGTTGTTGCTGGAAGCCCCAGAGGGAACAGGGAATTTTGACCCTGGTGGTGGTGGTGGTGGGCAGATGACATCAGCGTCCCTGCTGCTAAAAAAAAAAGTCTTGGCACTGCGTCCCTGCGAGGCCCAGCTCCACTGCACCACTGCTGGCCAAATTGGGGGTTTATTTGGAACAATACAAAAAACCATTTAAACATAGGTGAAAGTTGATCGGTGACCCCCTCTTTCAAGTTGCTGCCAACTCTTGGGAAAAAAAACAGCAGCCAATCCCCACCCCCCACCCCGCAACTATAATCTGCCTCTAGCCTCAGTCGTATTTATTTATCTGCAGCTTGATCGGACCATCAACCCACTCTTCACTAAAATGCATGCAAAGAAAATACAGTTTTTCATCCACACATTCCCCCCCCCCCCATGAACTGGCAAACAATAAATAGCATAAATAGGATAAATTAGAATGCTTAAATAGATACTCCTACATTTATGGCAGCAGTTGCCCTTCTTGTTTACTCAGAGAGATTTTTTTTTTTAAATCTTTCATGAAAAGGAAATAGATGGACTATTTTTTTTAAAAAAAACAGCTATTTCCCCCATAGGAGCGGCATGGATGCCACCCCTGACCCCACACATCTGATCCGCTGGCAAAGGTGAGAAGGAGGGAGGGGAGTAGAGAGGCCTCCGGATCAGCTGAAATGCCTGGGAAAATGGTACGCCACATTCCACGTGTGGTTCTGTAAGGAAGAGGGAGAATATATAATGTGACCACTGATGTGCCTCTGGAGCTTTCACCCCTTCAGAAAAAGAAGCATGGAACTGCCCCCCCAAAGGGGGTGGAGCGTAGGACAGGGGTGCAGAACCTCTTTCAGCCCAAGGGCTGCATTCAGTTTCGGAGAAGCTCTCGGGGGCCAAATTCCAGTGGTGGGCGGGGCCAGAGGCAAAAGGGGTGTGGCCAAAATACAAAAAAATACCGGCATATTTTAGCTTAAGGGTGCAATCGTATGCACGTTTAGGCAGGGGGGGGGGAAAGGCCTACAACTCCCAGCATGCCCCAACCAGCTATGGTGGCTGGGGCATGCTGGGAGTTGTAGGCCTTTTTCCCCCTGTCTAAGCATAGGATTGTGCCCTTAAAGCTCTTACTTCCAGTAACTAAGCCTAAAGAGAAACAGCTATGCAGTAAATCTCTTTCTTCCCTGCCCTTTTCAAGCCTTCACCAAAAGTTGCTTCTACCACCGTGCCAGAAGAAAAGTGAGAGGTTTATGGCGTAGTGCATGGGGTTTTTCAAGCTGTGTTCTTCCAGGGTCCCTTTTGGAAGCTTCTCAGGAGTTCCACAACGAGATCAGCGACTGAGGATAAGCTTTCCTAAAGACTCCTCCTGAAGACACTCCGGAATGTGCCGCTACTGACCTTCCCCGGAAATGTGCTAGGACAAGGAAGCTCTGGGGGTGTTCTAGGGCCTGGTCTACACCCCATGTGGTCTGAAGATGACCCTGAGCCGTGCCCCAGAACCTTCTGGTATGTGCAGGGCTTCCACGACAGGTGCTCAGAGGTGCTTCTCAGCATGAAGGTTGATGTGGAAAGGGATCCTTCAATGTAGAACGCTTGAAAGCCGCTGTTGTAAGCCGGGGGGGGGGGGGATGTTCCTAACATCTCCCCTTGGAGGCGCACGTGTCAAGGACACATTCTTTCAGTACTTCCATGGAGTCCAAATCCGAAGGCTGATTCTCTGCCTCATACCACTCTCTGTGCTTGTGCGGTGTGACCAAAGAGTCACAGAATGATACAGCCCTGGTGCTTTAAAAAAAACACGTGTGGTTATTCTTCTCAACTAGAGTCGCTGGCTGGTAATACCTGGATTGTCTCCAAGGTTTGCTAAAGGCGCAATTCTATGCATGTTTAGACAGAAATCAGGCCTACAACTCCCAGCATGCAGTATGCTGGCTGGGGCATGTTGGGAGTGGTAGGCCTTTTTCCCCTGTCTAAACATGCATAGAATTGCGCCCGAAGTCTGGTTTAAATCAGACCCATTTCAGATGCCCGTGCGGACTTGCGGAGTGTCCGGAATGGGTCCAGTATAAATCCAGGAAGGGCCTGGGCGAAGCTAGGTGTACATGGCGTGTCCAGGAATGTTGGGCATCCCAGGAAACGTCGTTCTTACGATGCAGCACTTCCTGGGGTGCACTGCAGCCCCACGGGGGCACTTAAGTCCTCTGTGAAGCCGTCACACTGCAAACGGGCCCTTATCGCCATCCCCTCCACGTTCAGTACATAACATGAAGGGAGGCGTGGAAGGGAGGGCCCAATTCACAGCAAAAATGTAACCTCATCGGGCTTTAAGGCTCCAGGTTCTGGCGCACAGAAATGATGTCATCTTTCTGCGCCAAGGTCTGCTGCTGCCCAGGGGGGCTGGTCCTGACCCAATTGGATGTCAGAGTTGAATTTTCAGATGCCTCTCGGACATCTGGGATATTCATCTGATTATTTCTGGTTGGGTTATGGCGATTGCATTCAACACCTTTGGCAAACCCTTTCCACACGTATGTCGGCCACGCAACCTATTGTACCCCGTTCCCGACTAGTTCTGACAGTCAGGTGCATGTCGACCATAGAGGCTGCTGGTTGCACCAACACACCATGCTCGTTCTGCTTCGCCAGGCCCTTCTTTCACAAAAGTCCCCATTTCCTGTGCCCGCTAGACCGTATTCATGTTTTCCTTGCTTTCAAACCTGATTTGTTTTAAGTAGCACCCTCTCCCAACCCCCCACCCACATGCCCGGCCTTGTCAACTGCACGGGGACCCCTCCCCACAACCCGCTTATCAGGCTTCACAGCTTATGCATTTGTTCTGTACCCAAAAGATTATCGCTTCCCGAAAGGGGCAACGCTGAACGTTTCATTCTTCCCAAAAAGGGGAGAAGCAGCAGCACTAAATAAATACCGTAATAAATTAGATAATAAATACACTCGGAGTTTCCCAAGTCTTCTGAAAGAGAGAGGGAGAGAAAGATGGCTCCCTTCTTTCTTCCTCTTCTCTTGGTAATGGGGGGTGGGAAGTATTTATCTCACTCATGAGAACAAGCAAGGGGTCTCTCAAAGACAACCTCTTGCTAGCAAGAATGGAGTTATTGCTTCAGTTGATGATTTGGAGAAGGAAGGGGGGGGGGGAAGGTTGGATGGTAGTTGAGCCTTGGGATAAACTGTTGACATCTTTCCAAAGTGCCCGCTGTGTTCCAAGAAGGAAGAGGTCCCGCTGAGGTCGTAGTAGTACCAGGCTCCTGTCCTGGGACACGCTCCCAATAACGAAATAGCTTGCAGTGTGTTGGGCAAGTCCCTTTAACTTCTCAGAGGTTCCCCCTTTTTCTCTGTTTTTAACCTGGGATCCCTGAAGGCAGTGGGAGCGCATCTTCCTTGCTCTTTGCTCCCCTCATGACCATGGCTCAGTTTTCTCTTTCGCAGGTGTGCTCGGGCCCCTTGAAGCAGGCCGACTCGTAGTGCTTGTTGAGGTACGACTTGAGGGCGAAAGGTCTTCTCGCACTGCTTGCACTTGTAGTGCTTGAAGGCTGAATGGGTCTGCATGTGGGCCCTCAGGTTGGAGCGGTCGGCGAACGCCTTCCCGCAGTGGGAGCAGCCGAAGGGTTTCTCCCCCGTGTGCGAGCGCATGTGTCCCTGCAGGAGCCACGGCCGGCTGAAGGCCTTGCTGCACACAGTCACACTTGTGTTTGAGGTTGTGCGTCAGGATGTGCATGGCCAGGGCCGGCATGGAGACATAGGCCTTGTTGCAGGTGGGGCACTTCCTCGCCATCTTGCTGTCCAGGCTGCGGTGCGTCTGCTTGTGCCGGCTGAGGTTGGAGGATGTGGCGTATGTCTTGCCGCATTCGTTGCAGGAGTGGCGGTGGCCGCCCCGCCGCTGGCCCTCGCTGCGCCGCCGTGACCTCCCGTCGGTGATGAAGAAGGCATCCATCGAGTAGCTCTCTGTGACGGCAGCTTCCCCATTGAAGTAGTGGGAAGAGAGGCTGGACTGGGGGCTCTCCGGGTCGCTGTAGTCCTCGTGGATCGGCACATAAATCGGGTCTGAGGCTGGCAAGTGGAGTCCTGGTTTCTTCTTTTCATTCTTGTAGCTGGATGATGCGAGGCAACTCTGGAGATACCCTATGGGAGGGACACACACACACACACACGGGCATGTTACAAATGGTTCAGTTAAGTAACTGATTAATTTCGGGATATTTCAAGCCTGTCCCATTCTGGAGACTCCTCACAGCTAATTTATTCATTACATTTCTGTACTGCCCAATGGCCAGAGCTCTGTGGGTGGTTCTCTCAACAATTAAAACCATAAAATACAACACAATAAAACATAGAACTTTTAAAAGTTTGACGCTGCAGTATAAAACCAAAGTAAAAAAACAGGAGCAGTATAAAGGTTTAGAAATACTGTAGTATATTTCAAAACAACAGACACCGAAAGACTAAAATGCGTGGGAAAATAAGGAGGTCTTCGCCTGGCACTGAAAACACCAGAACGTAGGCACCAGGTAAGCCTTTCCGGGGAGGGCATTGCACAACCTAGGTGCCACTATTAAAAAGGCCCTCTCCTTAGTAGCCACCTGTCTCACTTTATTTGGTGGGAGCACCGGGAGAAGGAACTCTGAAGATGACCTTAGGGTCTGGGCATGTATATATGGGAGGAGATGGTCCTTCAGGTAACCTGGCCCCAAGTCATGTAAGGCTTTGTAAGTTAATACCAGTATTTTGAATTGGGCCTGGAAATGAACTGGCAGCTAGTGCAGATGGAAAAGTACTGGCCTAATATGATCACATTGGCCAGTCCCCATTAACAGTCTCGCTGCCCTATTTTGGACCAACTGATATTTCCGGAACATTTTCAAAGGCAGCCCTACATATAACACATTGCAGTAATCCAGATTAGAGGTACCAGAGCATGGATGACTGCAGCTAGGCCAGTGTTCTCCAACCTTGGGTCCCCAGATGTTTTTGGCCTACTACAACTCCCAGCATGCCCCAGCCAGCGTTGATCTAGAGGGTTTACCCAGCCAATTACAGTGACAAGGTAGACTATTGAGGGAGGGTCTCCATTGAGGGTGTCTTGCCCAAGAAGGGCCCTCAAAAAAGCCTGGAGCTGGCACTGGATGGGATGGAGTACTGGACTGCGGAAGTGGAAGCCAAGAGTAGTTCCAGCTGTCGGGCAGTATAGAAATGTAATTTTAAGAAAAGAAATACGGTAACTCTTTCCATGGGGCAAGTCTCACAAGTGTGGGACTTGCTCCTTCTCACACAGTTTTAACTTTCAGATTGGGGGAGGGGGGATTTGTAGGAACAGAGGAACAAGGGTCAAATTTGCTTTGATTCCCGCCCTTGACATGTGGCTGGTGCGTCATGGTGGTAGGTTTCTTGGCGGGGTGGGTGGGTGGAGAGGGGCTGGCAGCCTCCCAGCTGTGGGAAACGTGATCTAGCTGGACCCAATTTCACATCTTAAGACTCTGACCATGCATACACCCTGACTACAACATCCAGTCAGCCTTCCCGCCCCCATCTCCACACGCACCAACCTGCTTTTTTGCGACACCTTGCCTGATGAAGAGATCTGGAGATCTCGGAAGCTTGCACATTTGTTGTGATCTTTGAGTTGGCCTGATAAAGGTCAACTATAGGCAGGTTCGCACGATCACCATGGGTTAAACGAGCCACCGTGGCTTGTTTAAACCGCGGTATGTGCCAGGCACCATTTGCCTAATCACCCACCCAGGCACAGCTTGTTGTGTGTCATCCAAACCTGGGCAGCATGGCTTGTTGGAGGCGGAAACAGCCCCCCAAATAACCATGGGCTGTCATTGGCTTGTTTTAACCCATGGTGATTGTGTGAACTGACCCTATATGGATTTTGGAATTATTTTTATGGCCAGGCCAACCCAGCTGGCACTGGCTAAGCTTTTTTTTTTTTTTTTGGTATTTTGCAAAATGAAATTTAAATTGAAAAGCTCTTTTTTTATTCTTATGAAAAACATGTGCTGGCAGAGCTGTAGCTACCAGATGCTTAATTTAACAAATAATGAGCATATCGTTAGCCACGTTGGGCCTTACTGCTATATAATCTTTTAAACAGATAATTGCAGTGCAATAAAATAAATTTGAAAGGGACGGAAAAGATGTGTTTGGCACGAACCGAACGCAGTTCCCAGGAAAACATCCACATAAACACGTATTATCTCTGAATTCTTCAAAACTATTTGTAATAAATCTTGCAACAGATAAACAAACAGCTGAACACAATTGGGTGGGTGCTGAATCGCCAGTCCCCATTCTGACGACCCAAACCCTCTCCTTGACAGAACAGGCTCCAGAACGTCTCAAGGGGAAGGGTGCAAAAGATGAGAGTGCGAGAGCACAAAAGGTGAGAGTGCGAGAGGCCTGCAGCAGAGTGGAGGCTGGTGACTCCTATTCCGCTGGGGCTCCTAATCCATTACAGGTTTTATTTAGTGCTTTATAGGAGCTGTCCATGGTACTCCATGGTGGTGAACCTATTTTTGGGGATGGAGCTCAGCACCTTGGTTAGCTCCTATAAAGCTCCCACTAAGACCTCCAATGGATTAGGAGCCCCACCGGAATAGGAGTGACCAGCCTCCCCTGCGAGTGAGGAAGGACAGCACAAGACAAAATGGAAAACACAGAGGGAGAAAAAGGAGATAAATGTTGGATTGGTATATTGAGGCTAGTTATTTGCATTTCCCAGTGGGAGCAGGCAGCACTGACCAGAGTGATGAGTAAGCTTGGCTTACCTAGGCCTGCCCTGAAATCAACCCCCAAAGGCTCTGCTAAAATAAATTAAATAAATAAGCAAGCATGGCTTGGGACCGCAATACTGGTTGGGGTGCCTCTCCCGACCTGAGTCTACCCGGACACTACGATCTACATCTGAAGCCTTCCTCCGAGTGCCTCCTTCGAGGGAGGTTTGGAGGGTGGCAACAAGTGGGGGGTCTCCTCAGTGGTGCCCCCCCAATTTTGGAACTGATCTCCCCACTGAGGCCCGCCTGGCGCCAACTCTGTTATCCTTTTGGCACCAGGTTAAGTCTGCCCTCTTCTCCCGAGCATCTATTGCATCTATGATGGGACATGTCAGCTGTTTTAACGGGTCTAGTTTTTTTGTTTGTTTTTTAGCTGTTTAAACTGTTTTAAATTTTGTATATGGAAATGTGATGCTGCATTTTATTGTATCCGTATTTTATGCTGTATTTTATTCTTGTATCTGTGTTTTGTATTTTGTGGATTGCTGTGAATCACCCAGAGAGCTTGGGCGACTGGGCGGTATAACCATAAATGAAATAAATAAATAAATAAATAAGCAGCCTCATCCATCCCGTCGTAGTGTTGGATGAGGCCAGGCAGAGCGAGGCATTTCCTGCCACCCCCTGACACTTTGCCTGGAGACACCCGGGATAGAACCCCCGGGACCTTCTGCACGCACAGGACGTGTGCTTCCACCTCACTTCCCTCCTTCAAAATGTGGTGGGTGGTAGGCCAGCCCTTGAGGGCCCTCCTTCTCATTCTGCGGAGTGGGGCCCCAGACCCCTGCCCCAAGGTCCCGTGCTGATGATAGCACCACTGGTTATGGCTCCTCCCACTGGGAGCGAGGCCTGCAGGTCAGGCCACCCGAGACCAGGCCAGGCTATTTGTCTACTCTGGGGATGTCTACTCTAGCCCGGGGATGTCTACTCTAGCCTGGGGATGTCTCCCCAGGGTCTCAGGCAGAAACACGTCTTCCCCATCACGCAGCGCCCGGGATTGAACCAGAGAATGTAGGCATGCAAAGCGTGTGACCGAACGCTGCGGCTGAGCTATGGCTTGTTGTAGCGGTGACAGCTTGGACATGCCCCACAAGGGTAGGCATGGGTGGGCAGCCGCCAAGGGCCCACACCCCAGCGGGGGCCCCACTGACAAGAGCCCCTGGAGATGCTCCCCTTCTTCCCCTTTGCAACCTGCTTGTTCCCCTGCCTCTCGTTGTCTGGCCCGGACAACGGTGGTGGTGGTGGTGGTGGTGGTGGTGAAGAGCAGCAGCAGCAGCAGCAGCAGCATATGCCACGGCCTGCTTGCTCATGGCCCCTCTGCCTATTAAGCAAACAAGTGGTACCACCAATGGTGAGGAAGGGGATGAGGAGCAAGAAGAGCACCTGGCAACAGTGGCAGTGAGAAGGCAGACTCACTGAGGGAGGGGGGCTCTTGAGGGCATCTTGCCCAAGGGCCTTCGAAAACCTGGAGCCAGCGCTGTAACAGACGGGTGTATTGTTGTTGTTGGATTTACATAGCCATGCTAGCAGACTGCAAACTGCATTCACTAGTGCAGTGTTCTCCAACCTTAGGTCCCCAGGTGTTTTTGGCCTACAACTCCCAGCATGCCCCAGCCAGCTATGCTGGCTGGGGCATGCTGGGAGTTGTAGGCCAAAAACACCTGGGGACCCAAGGTTGGAGAACACTGCACTAATAGGTAAAGATGGCTGCATGGCCTTCTCAATGTTGATTAAAGGGAAATAATTCTCTCTCTCTCTCTCTCTCTCTCTCTCTCTCTCCCCCCCCCTTTTTCCAGAGAGGGAGGATGTGCTTTGGAATGAGCTCTCGGCAAACAAAGGAGCAGCGCGCGCACAGCTCCACAGCAAGAGGATGGGCTAGGGGGATGTGCTCGTCCTTCCCTTCTCTGGGGAAATAAGAGGAGCTGAAGTGGAAAGGAGCTGACCTCTTTCTCAGGGCCTTTCCCTCCACCTTGTCCAATTTCCTTTTTGACTGATGAGAGGAAAAGCGGAGGTAAGACGGGTCATCTCTTGACACAAACATGCCTGCCTCTGCGTGATTAAAAAAAAAAAAAAGGAATTCAATGTCGTCAGTGGCCAAATAGCCAATAAGAGGCTTCTCCAACCCAGCGCCTTTCAGATGTGTTCAGCTTCCCGTCACCCCAGCCAGCAACTGGTCATGTTCACTGGGGATTGGTGGAGCCATAGTTCAACCAGTGATATAGTGGTCAATTTTGGAGACAGGCCCCATAGCCACGCCCCTAAAGAGAGACCCAAAATGTAGGCAGCTCTGTTGATCCATGCCAACAAACCAGTTCTAGCAGTTTTCATCTCTACCAGGAGCAGGTCTTTTGTAAAGTGCAGGGGTCTTAATTGCCCATCCAGGGACCAAGGCACCCCCCAAAAGGACTTTGCGTTACAACAGGGAACAATTTATTGTCGCTGGGAAAATTCATTTCCCTGCAGCTACCTTGAGGACTGCAGCTAAGCCCAGCACGTGCTTAGGAAAAAGGGAGAGAAAGGTTCTTGTCTTATGGGACTTTAAGAAATGAAATTAAGACAAGCAGGAATACAAAATGGTCCTGATGAAACGATGAGGTGGACTCTAGTCCATGGAAACTGGTGCGTCATAAATTTGCTAATCTTTAAGCCGCTTTGTTATTTTTATTTGAAGAAAAGTTCTTTGCCAGAACTTGCTGTTCCAATTTGCGGACACACTGATTACATTTTTAGAGCTGCTTGCCACCTTACTTTGTAAACGACTGTAAAACACACACACACACACCTCCAAAAGGCTTCATTATTCATTTACATTGCACATTTAAATCAGTTTCAGAGTGAGTTAACTTTTATGGCTTCCCTCAAGGAGTTTTGGGAACTGTAGTCTTGTAAGAGTGCTGGGAGGCCTTTGTTCTTGCCTTTGTAAAGCTACAGTTCCCATACTTCCTCAGTTGGGGAGCCAGGGTAACAAAATGGACTTGAAACTGCCTTAAGCTTGTAGAGGAGACGTGCTGGATTGCTAGTGCTAAGCGTTGACAAGGTAGTCCTCGCTGCAGAATTCATATCCAGACATTCAACCATTTGCTATCAACTGCAAGGGAGAACATCACTTCTTTGCTTACACCAATGTTCTCCAACCTTGGGTCCCCAGACGTTTTTGGCCTACAACTCCCAGCATGCCCCAGCCAGCACATGCTGGGAGCTGTAGGCCAAAAACATCTGGGGACCCAAGGTTGGAGAACACTGGCTTACACTGTTCTTGACAGTAGGGACCATCCATAACAACTTGATTGGGATGAATCAGAGCAGGCTTCCCCAACTGGTGCTTGTGTTTTGGACTTCAACTCCCATAAGCCCCAGTCAGCTGATGGTCAGGAACGTTGGGAGTTGTATTCGAAAATGGAGGGCACCAGGGCTGGGGCAGTTGAATCAGAGGGTTAAAGGTTAGCCAGAGACCCCTAATAAGATAAGAGCCTCTTGGCTTCTATTTATTTATTTTTCTTTTCTTTTAAATTTTATTTACTTTTCAAAACAAAATATAACAAAATACAAGAATAAGACAAAAATATTACATAAACAACATACAATAAATCATAAAGTGCACCCCCCCACCCTCCAAGGGACCAATTTATATACTTCCATCCCCTTGATCAAATGCAGGGCCGGTGCTACCATTAGGCTAACTAGGCAGCCGCCTAGGGCGCAGGGCTAAAGGGGATGCCAGAAACGCCTTGAAAACAAAATACAGCGCTCTCAAGTGGGAAGGGGAGCGCTAAATATCTGATCTTGCCTAGGGCTCCAAACTGCCTTGCACCGGTCCTGATCAAATGAATTCCAAATTCCAAAAATATAACATATCCTGGCTTCTATTTCATCCCAAAATAAGTGGTCATGTAAACCCATGTTGGGCAGAAGGTAGATTTTATTAATTAATTAATTACTGTACATTTCTATACCACCCAATTGCTGAAGCTCTCTGTGTCTGAATCTCAGTTGGGATTTGCTGGTAGATTCCTGGACAATTTGCAGTAGATCAAGGGTTTCTGACTCACAATAATTTCCCAATAGCAAGTCGGATTGAAAGTTTTTTTGTTTTTTTTTAAAAAATCTCTGCTATGGCTGGCCTTATGCTACTCACTCATCTCTTGGCCTCGATGCTCCTCATCTGGTAAGCAAAAAATCGGAAGAAGTGGTGGGAAAACATGGGAAGGTTACAAATGGAAGACCACGATAACGTCTGGACCCCTGTAAAATTCCATGAATGAGGCAGGACAACTGCATAAGAAAGGCCTCGTCCAGAAGCCCCCTTTGTATCCAAAAGAAAAAAAGGGACAACTGGAGAACCACTCTAGGCTTTCTTGCATGTGTAAACAGAAGTGTGCTGTCTTAGATAAACGACTACAAGTACAACTCTGCAGTGACAATGCTGGGCTGGGGAACAATTATTCACAAGCATTGAGCAGGGGGTTGGACTCGATGGCCTTGTAGGCCCCTTCCAACTCTACTTTTCTATGATTCTATGACAAGCCCTGAGAGAGAGGCCACTCAAGAGAAGGGGGTGACAGAATCCTCAGAATGTATTCTTCATTGCACTTTTGGAAATCCACCAGTATGTGGAGCCCTTATGCAAAAGAAGGCTGGTATAAGAAAGGCAAAGGCATGCTTGGAGAAATAGTTTTTTGACACACACACCCCTCCAGGAATTTTCCTATCAACCCTCTTAAGGTAGATTTTTGGCACTCTTTCCATAAGCTCCAAGTTGTGGTGGATGCATCTTGTCTCTAATGTGCACATACATATAAATGTGCACATGCAGAAACTTTAATGCACCAGATAATGCCCTGCTTGGCCATTTCACAGTCTGGTGAGGCTTATTTTGAACTGTGGAGAACAGCAGATCGTAGGACAGTTGTGTTGTTCATAGACTTGGACCAAAATAACCAAACACTTTCTTGCTTTTCCAAACAGAGCAGGACAAACTATAGTGGGGTAAGTGAATACAGCAGCCATGGGTGCTAGGCATGTGCGAACCGCATGAGAATGGGGGCATTATTAGCCTATCTCTGTTCTTGTCTGTGAAATGTTGGAGGGGATGCCATTTTTATATGATGAATTCAGCTGATGTTGACATTTCCCAGGTGCATCTCCGTGTGCTGAATTGGCTTTGTGACTGGAAATGCTTGCCCCACAGCGGCATCTAACTCACTCTCAGAAAAATTGTCGAGCAGACCAAAGCACCACAATCGCAACTAGGGATATCTGAGAAATCCACATCAGTTCATTTTGGACTGATCTCCTGGAGCCGAATGTGGACCCGAACGCAAGCTGCGATTGAAGTCTGTACATTTCCGAGCGTGTGATGCGATCCACGGAGCAGCAGCAGCAACAACAACAAAGCATTTGAAAAATGCATATGAAAATATGCATAAAGCTTGCAATCTGATAGGGACATAAGGTAGAACGAACTTCAAGATGAACTCGAGTCTTGCTGAGTTGCTAATTTAGCACTAAAAGAAGGAAGGAGGGATGGAGGGAGGGAGAGAGAGAGAGAGAGAGAGAGAAAGAGGAGTCCAAGTCTTATCTTAAGCTGCAATGTAAGCTCAGGATAATGGTACTCTTTAGAACATAAGATATTGCGTTGTCAGATCACTCCAAAGGCCTATCTTTTTCATCATTGCATTCCCCACAGTGGCCGACCAGGTGTTTCTGGGAAGGGAATCGACAAGCAAAGCATGAAGGTGAGGCCATCCCCCGCTACCCCCCCAGCATGTAGTCGTCGAAGGTAAACTGTTCCTGAATGTGGAGGCTCCATGTAGCCATCGTGGCTAATAGCCCTCAATGCACCCATTTTCCCTGAACGTTATCTAATGCCTTTCGAAAGACCCTTGAAGCCAACGGCTGTCGCCACCTCCTTTTCATTCACTTCAGCATAGGGTGCATGCTACCCCCAAGGGCTCTGAGCAGAATTGTGCAAATATTTAACATTTTATGTTAAAAAGAAAAGAAAAACCAGGCGAGACCCAGGTTGCCTTCTCTCTGGCTATCTTGTTGGGAGGGCGGGAGGGGTGATCTCCAAGCAGTCCCCCTGTTCCACTGGGCAGGGCCTGGGCCTGGGTCTTACAGTGTCCTTCACTGTCGCCTCTGCAGCTGTAGTTCGACTGTCAACTGCTGCAGGATTCCTTTGGGGAAAGGAGGGGGAAGCAAGCTCCCTGCAGCACTCTGGCATTTGTCTAGATCAGTGTTCTCCAACCTTGGGTCCCCAGATGTTTTTGGCCTACAACTCCCAGCTATGCTGGGAGTTGTAGGCCAAAAACATCTGGGGACCCAAGGTTGGAGAACACTGCCTAGCCACACATTGTCGACAATACTGGGCTAGATGGACCACGGGTCTGACTCTGTATATGGCAGCTTCCTCTCAATCCTCTGTTCCTAACCTCCCAGCCACTCTTCTTCCTCTGGCTGCTGAGGGCATTCCATAGGTTGGCTCCACAGTGTGTGAAGAAGTACTTTCTCTTGCCTGGCCTGAACTAGCTGCTGCCAATCAATCCCACTGGCTGATCCTGATATCTAGGGTTAATCCGGTTCATGACGGATTAAAATAAGCACGCCTTTCGGGGGTCTGTTCCAGAACCGACCGGTTGTCCTAACACCTGTGCTTTACGGAAGCAAACCAGGAGAATATCTCCCATTTGGTATATTGCAACCACAGATGGGATTCGTCCAGCATGAAGCAAATTTGGTCCCCCAAATAAAGGTTTTATAAATAGCTACACTGCAATTTTTCTCGCTTCGAATTTTTCTCTCTCTCTCACCCTGTCCTTGAGGTTGAGGGCAGATAACAGAAATAGGGAAATGTTTGGTTACACACAAGAAGAACTTTCTAACTACAAAAGTGTGTCCAAATGGATTTCAGTTCATAAGCAAGATGAGCTGGATTTTTAATGGCCCTTACATATATGAAAATGTAGTTCTTGTGTCTCCTCTCTGGTCCAAACAACTGCTAACTGAATGCAAACTGGGATAGGTCAAGAAAACCAGTATCCTCCAAGCATGTCTGCAATTGTCCAGCAACAACCCTCTGAGAACCTTCCCCCCCCCAAGGGGGTATTTGTGACTGGGCAGTAATTGTCGAGTACCATAGGGTGGGCCTCTTAAGGAGTGCTGCTCCAGGCGCTCTCACAAGGATGCCTTCACCCACACCCAGGGCCTACCAGGCAAACTTCCTCAGCTAGCTTGAACCAGCAAAGAAAGGTAAGGACCAGGAGAGCACGTGGATGGGTGTGTACGTGCAAAAACCTTGCCCACCTCCTCAGGCAGCAAGAATGGAAACTGATCCCATAATATCTGGCTAGAGGCAGCATTGGATGCCTCAAATGGAACTGCAGTAAATGCAGTGTCAAGGTTGCTGCAAAGAGGAGCGGCTTTGTCCTTGGCGTGCCTAGCGAAAGAATCCCAGTGGGCACCCGAAAGGGCTAGGGCCCCATTTACTGGAGCTGATGTCCAGAGCCCCCAGACCACCTTAAAAAGCTCCACTGGATGGCTACTTAAGGATGCAAGGGAGGCAGTGAAATAAATAAGCCCTTTCTGCTGCCCTCACCACCATCGTAGGGATGTATGGAGGAATCTGCAGTGCATTCAAATGGCTTCGGATCTCCATGAATTCGACCTACGGATTCTGCAGCAGGCCGGCTTTGTCTGAATCACATGGATTCTGCAGAGTTGTGGGCCAGTTTTTCAATTTGGGGGGGGGGGATGACTCGCACTAATTCACACAAACTATATTTGCGCATCTGTGCAAGTGCACATTAGTGCCGACGCGTGCTTGTGCCAATGCGTACTCGTGCGAAAGCAGTGGCACAGGTAGAATGAGTAAACAACAACAACAACAACCCCTGATCCAATTCCGTCAATGAGCGGACAGCAGAACAAAAAGCACCTGACAACCGGCGAAATGCAGCCGGAACGGATCGCACAAAATCCGTGGATCCCTACCGCCACGCAGTAGGCGTGATTATGTGCTCTTGCTTGCCTTCAATCGGCTTTGGAACCGGACTACCGCCACCTTCACTCTGGCTGTCATCCAGCTAGAACACCAGGTTGGAACACCAGGGAGCCGATCGGCTCCACAGCACCGTTGAGGACACCGAGGAGCTGTCATATCGACGGCCTGTTCGATCTTGCCATTCCAAAGCGAAGCCAGGATCGCCAGCTCTGTCCACCAGAAAATCCCCCCCCCCCGAGCATTCAAGAATCCATCAGATGCCATTAATCTTGTGGGGTGGGTCATCCCAATGGGTCTCCTACCCCTGCAGTGGGAAACTGGAGCTGTAAGTTCAGATGTCACCAGGAAGTGGTCTGACCATGAGAACAGGGTTATACCAGCCCCCCCCCCTTCCAGACCACTCCACTCAGAACAAAGAGTAAATCAAGGGTATGCCCCGTTCCATGCGTTAGGCTGATGATGACTTGAGACAATGGCCAGGCCACCCTGCGACGGCACTCCAGAGGCAGCTTCAGGATGAATGCTGAAGTCCCCCAGGGCTGCTGTCCTAGAGTTCTTCAGCACCACCTTAGTCAGATCAGGCAGGGAGGCTGATGGGATGGCCAGCAGGCTGGGCAATACACCAGCAGCACCCCAATATGTCTTCATGGTTCTACACCCAATGAAGGCAACTCCAAGCCTACCCCAACATGGAGAGGTCCACTGGTGAGGGAGATGTAAGTCCTAGGGACTACCGCCACACCACCCGCCCCCCTCACCAACCCTCCAGCCTGTGTTGGTGCTGGACCAAGTACCCAGGCAGAGAGAGCTGGGTGAGATCCACCCCTACCCCCCAATTTGCCCACCCAAGCCGAATTGTAATACATGGTAATACATGCCAGGTAGGCTCCCTCATTCATGATAAAAACATTGGGGGGGGGGAAGCTGTTGGGGGGAACGTCAGGCAGAACTCTGCATAATGTTAATTTGGCCCTATAATCCTTCCAAAATCTCTTTCAGGTAGGTCCCTATTATTATCCCATTTGCGGGGGGGGGGGGGGCAGCTGAAGACTGAAAGATAATCTAGTGAATGCATTGCAGCCGCAGGGATTACATTTGCACTGGGAGCAAATTAGATCCCAGTTTGGGCAACACAATTGCACAAACATATGTGTGTGTGTGTGTGTGTGTGTGTGTGTATTATTTTGGGAGGGCCAGCAATCCTCAAAGGATTATGCTGTCACTCATTTCTTTGCCAAGAAAGGCCATCATTGCGATCTCCAAATAGAGGATGAGTTTTGTTAAGGATAGAAAAACACACGTCCCACTCACCACTGCATTTTGAGCACTCAGCGCCAGAGATCACTACAGGATGACAGGCAGCTCCCAGCTCCCTCAGCCCCCTTGGCTCCCTGCTAGAATATTGATTTTTTTTTTTTTTTAGAGAGAGAGAGTGAGTGAGAGCCCTGAATAAGCAAAAATATATTTTTATTCTCTCCCTTTGTATCTCTGTCAAGATCACAGAGACACCCTGTCCTCTGCTTGGGATGGTATTTCTTTATTTAAAAATCCACTTGGGGGGGGGAGGCAGATATGACATTCAGAGAGTTTTACAGATATTCCCCCCCTCTGCCGCACATGCGCGCGCATGCACACATACCCGTAGCTCTTTCCCTGTCTCCACCACTATGCTGATCCTGCTCCTTTCCTCCTTGTTTACCAAGTGCAGTCACACACACTTGGCGGAAAAATGCTCTCCTCAGCAATTTTTCACACTTCCTGGAACGCACAGCAAGGTTATTGCCAGGAGGAGAACCACAGCAGCGGCCCACCCTCTCCGTTATTTTTCTTCAGCGGGTCCCCTCAAATGGGGGGCTTACAAACCATTTCATACAAAGCTGCCTCCATCCCCAAGGATGACAAGGAGGCAGGGTGTGTATTTGTGTGCGTGTGGCAGGAATCTTTTAGGGTGCGTTCTGTGTTTCTTGCTGACCTCCCCTACCTCTCTTCCCCAAATAATTGTCACACAGTATATCCCTTTTATTCCCCTTAGCGTGCAGAGCAGCGGTGAATTTGTAAAAGGAGTGAGTCGCTCGGGGATGATGGGTAGCAGGTGTGACCATGGGGCAAGCTACATTGAAGTGGTGTGGGAAACACGCTCTGCGCATGTTCAGATGTGCTTCATTAATTCATTCTATAGACCACTTGCCATATGTAAAAAATAATAATAATCTCAAAACGCTATACAAAATCAGACTTTAAAATGCATCATAATAAATACAAAAGCTCTTCGGTTAAAATGTTTTAAATATTGAACACCAAAGCTGAAAACACTGGTACTAAACAAACCAGCTGGGCAGCAGAATCATTCAGGGAAGGCTTGGGTAAGGAGATGGGTCTTTAACAGGTGCCTTAAACATGCCACAGTTGGTGCCTTCTGAATACCAGGGGGGAGGGCATTCCAGAAGGTGGGTGTCACCACGAAGAAGGCATGTTTCTGTGTTGCGGCCAGGTAGCAATTTGCAGGTTGTTGTACAACCAGCAAGGTCTCCTCCGATGATCTTAACGTTCACGCACAGGTCTATACTGGGGAAGGAGATCAGCTGTTAATCTGGTCCAAAGTTAAGGAGCTGCCTGCCTTATCCCATATCCCAAGTCAAGCCACTGAACCATCTAGCCCAGTTTTCTCTACCCCAGGGCTCTCCAACCTTGGTCCCCAGATGTTGCTGGCCTACAGCTCCCAGCATATCCAGCCAGCATGGCTAATGGCAAGGGATTCTGGGAGCTGTAATCCAGCAACATCTGGGGACCCAAGGTTGCAGAGCCCTGCTCTATCCTGACTGATAGCTGCTTCCCAGGACTGCAGGTAGAGGTCATCCACAGCCCCAGCACTTGAGATCCTTTTGACGCCAGTGATGGAATCTGAGAACGGGAGTATGGCAGGGCCGAGTGCTGCCATGCAAGGGCGAACCCTTTCTTGATGATTGCTGTGCATGTTTCTGGGCTGAATGCCGCTGCCTTTTTAGGACAGATGCCTGGCTTGAGCCCTGATGAGTACAACAAATTAATTTGCTGGATCAGACCAAACGCCCATCCTGTATACTAACAGTGAACTCATTCTCCGAGTGCAGATCCATTTGTAGCCAAAACAGCAGCACAAGAGACAACAGGGAGCCACCAGCATTCCTGCTGAAGACGTATCACTAAAAGCCCAGTGAGTCAGTGCGCATACAATGCTGGTGGACTGTTGTGCGTGGGGGGGGGGGGGATGGGGAACTGAATGAAGGAGAATGCAGTGGTGTATCCTGGAAAAAGGAATGGTGGCTGGCTGGGACTTTGAAAAGCCACACTCCCTACTGGAACATTTTCTTGCAGATCCCTCTTAGCTACTCTGGCATACCTTCAGTGGCTAGCCAGATGCCTCTGGGAACGTCACATGCAGGAAATAAAGATGTCAGCCTAGCCTTATTGATTACCCACACAACATCCTAGTCCTCAGTGATATACCTGCTCTGAAGGTAGAGGTTGTTCCATTCATCCATCCTGATGCATAGCCATCCAGAAACCTATCTTGAAATATAAAAGGTGTAGGGGGCCCCACGAACTCACGTGAAGTGATACCACCGGGGTGAAGCCACTATGCTGGCACCAAAGAGATGACACAGTTGGCACCAGGCGGGCGTCAGTGAGGAGAGCATCCCATAAATGGGGTGGGGGTGGGGCGGGGGAGCTGCCTCTGAGAGGGTCCTTTCTCTTGTTGCCACCCGCTGAGCCTCCCTGGGAGGTGGCGCTCTGAGGAGGAAGGCCTCAGACGTTGACCTTAGTGTTGGGTAGACTCAGACTGGGTGAGTGAGCCACTCCGTCAGGTATTGTGGTCCCTAGCCGTGCAAGGCTTTATAGCAGTGTTCTCCAACCTTGGGTCCCCAGATGTTTTTGGCCTACAAAAACATCTGGGCCAGATGTTGTAGGCCAAAAACATCTGGGGACCCAAGATTGGAGAACACTGCTTTATAGGTTAAAACCAGCACCAAGGACATGTTCAGCACAAGGACATGTTCCCTCTGGCACACCTGCATAATGTGTTGTTGTTTGCATCCTCTTGCTCTGCCTCTGTTCGGGGGGGGGGGGCATGCAGCATCTGCCTCCTCCGGCGGCCACCTCACCTTGCCTCGTGGTAAAAAAACCGGCTCTGTCTGTCGGCACTCAGCCTGGGCGATTCAAATCCATATTTATTGGTATCCTCAGAAGCGTTCGCTTCTCAAGGGCACCCCTGTTCCCTGCAACAAAGAATACGCCAAGCAACCGGTTTTTTTTTAATGCTTCGCTCAGCTTTTCTAGCTGTGAAAAAAGGGCCTCAAAGCCCCAGGCAGGTATTTGTGAATTAGGGGGGAGGGGAAAGGGAGTTCTAAAGCAACCGCTCCTGCGCTCGCTCTCACGCTGCCCCCCTCCCCTCCGAGTCCCTACTCAAGACCACTTGACACTGATTACTCCTTAATACACTAAAAGCACCTTCTTTGGGATTCACAAAGCGCAGATTCCTCCCTCCTCCTCCTTGGGTCTTTCAATGCGCGCTTATGCGCTGTCGTCGACAGCATTGCTCGCATTCCCACTCATCATATCAAAGAGCCATTCTGTTTGCAACGGGTGTGTGTGCGTGTGCGTGCGTGCGTGCGTGCGCCAGCCAGAGGCCTCCAGGAATCTCCCAGGCAGGGCATGAAGGCAGCACTCCACCCCTCAGGTCAGCGCCAGCCACAGGCTTCGGGCCGGGGTGCCCTTGAACACTGTACCTTCAATGGGCCTCCCTCACTCAGTCAGCCTGCTTGGGGGGGGGGGCGTGTTGAACAAATCTGGCCCAGTTGGGGTCCCAATCTAGCCCGCTGGGGTTACCCAGAGGGCCTTGCCCCCTTCAGGGGGCAGAGCCCCTGCTTTGCATGCAGAAGGTCCCCAGTTCGATCCCCGGCTCCGGCATCTCCAGGTAGGGCTGGAAAAGCTCCTGCTCGAAACCTTGGAGAGCCGGTTTTATTTTATTTATCATTTATCATATTTATACCCCGCCTTTTTTCCTGCAAGGGACCCAAGGCGGCTTACATTATCCTCATCCTCCTCTCCATTTTATCCTCACACAACAACCCTGTGAGGTAGGTCAGGCTGAGAGTCAGTGACTGGCCCAAAGTCACCTGGTGAGTTTCATGGCCGAGCGGGGACTAGAACCCGGATCTCCCGAGTCCCAGTCCAACTCCCTCACCACTACGCCACACTGGCTTTTGTGTGACACACGGCACCTTTGGGAGGGGGCAGTTCTCACCAGGACCATGGCACGGAGGAAAGGGCCAACGTCTCTCTACCTGCGCTGTGGTCCTAATCCAGATTGGGGGGTCATCACCATAGCTACCACTTTTAAACACACACACACACACACACACACAGACGCTTATGTTTCCAGGACACTCTGTTCCGTTCCCCCTCAATTCCCACCCCCACCCAGTTTCCATCGCCACCCCCAACCCAACAGTCAGCCAGGATTCTGTGGTGCCCGAGCATGCTCAGTCCTTATGAGGCTGTTTTTGAAGCTTCTCCCCCCCCCCCATGGTTTCTTCCTCCAGAATTATTATTTTTTTGTACTTCTGCAAACTGCGGGGCTTCCCCAAACCTACTGGTACCTGCCTCTTGTGCATCGATGGTGTTGTTTTGGCTACATTAGGAACCACACTAGGAGAAGTGAGCTTGCTGTCAGAATACACAGGAATCTTAAACATAGAATTCAGTGCAGCCTTGGGGAAGCACCAAGGGGCATAAACCTACCTTCCTATGTGAAGAAGAAGAAAAAATAATCACAGACACCCCTGTAGTAAACACCAAAGAAAGGCAGCCAAATTGGTGGCTGCCATTCCATTTGCTTCCCTGTCTCTTTCCTCATCTCTGTTTGTAATACTTCTCAGTCCCTCCAGTTCTCACAACCCCATTTCCAGTACTCTTTGTCTCTTTCCCTGTCTACTGTCTCTGTGCTTTATTCAGATCATATGGGAGCCAGTCAGTGTGGCGTAGTGGTGAGAGTGCTGGGCTGGGACTTGGGTGATCTGGGTTCTAGTTGCCACTCAGCCATGAAGCTCTCTGGCTGACTTTGGGCCAGTCACTGACTCTCAGCCTAACCTACCTTGCCGGGTTGTTGTGAGGATAAAATGGAGAGGAGGAGGACCATGTAAGCCACCTTGGGCTCCTGGCAGGAGGAAAAAAGGCAGGATATAAATGTAATGAAGAAATAAATATCGGTGGTGATGCTCAACCTGTTCTGGAGGGGGTTGCACTGCCCTTAAAGGATCAAGTTCATAGTTTGGGGTGCTCTTGGATCCAGCATTGTCACTACAGGCACAGGTAGATTCGGTGGCACGGAACAGGAGCACCTTTTATCAGCTTAGGCTGATGTACCATCTACATCCTTACGTGGACAGAGAATAACAGCATCCCTTACTCAATCCTTGGCATTTCCAGATGTGTCCAGAATGGGCCTGGCATTTCCAGATGTGCCCCTGCCTGAGAGCTGCAGCCAATCATTTTAATCATTTTAATCATCTTAATCATTTTAATCTTGTAGTTGTATTTAACTCTGTTATTGTAACTGCTGCTGCTAGCTCTGCTGTTTGTTTTTAATCTGTGGTTTTAAATTTTATATTTATATTATATTGTATTTTATGGTTTTAACTGTTGTAAGCCGCCCAGAGAGCTTCGGCTGTTGGGCGGTATAAAAATATATTAAATAAATAAATAAATGATAGACAACACTGAGCCAGGTGGACCAATAGACTGACTCGGCATAAGGCAGCTTTTTATGTTCCAGTGTCCTATTATGTCCTTATTTGGACAGATAGCCTAGCTCAGTGTTCTCCAACCTTGGGTCCGCAGATGTTTTTGGCCTGCAACTCCCAGCATGCCCCAGCCTGGCCGCTGGGGCGTGTAGGCCAAAAACATCTGGGGACCCAAGGTTGGAGAACACTGGCCTAGCTGCAGTTATCCATGCTCTGGTAACCTCTAGTCTGGAATACTGCAATGCGTTATACGTGGGGCTCAGGGCCGGCGCTACCGCTAGGCAGACCCAGGCGGCTGCCTAGGGCGCGTGGCGGAAGAGGGCGCAGAAACGCTGCGCTCCTTCCTCGCCGCTGGTGCGCTCCTGCCCCGCCTGGCCGCCTTGCCGACAAAGGCACCGGTCCGCAACCACCAGGTCTGTGCGGGGGGGGGGATTGCGGGCGCCGGGCGGGCTCGCCGTTGCGCTCGGCTTTCCTCTGCGCCTGGAGCTAGGCTGGGTCAGGAGCGCGCACGGCGGCGGCGGCGACCGGTTGGCAGCGGGGAAAACGGCTGCTGGAGGAGGAGGCCGGCGGGTGGGCGGGCGGGGGGGGTGCTGGGCAAGCAGGCATTTCCCGGCTGCTTTGCTCTGGAGCCCTCCCCGCCCCCCGGCACGAGAGGGGGCGCGCTAAATATAAGCCAGCCTAGGGCGCCAAACTGCCCTGCACCGGTCCTGGTGGGGCTGCCTTTTAAAATGGTTCAGAAATGTCAGCTGGTCCAGAATAGGGCCCGATTCAAACTGTTGGTATTAACTTACAAAGCCCTAAACAGTCTGGGGTCAGGTTTCCGGAAGGACTGTCTCCTCCCAGATATACCTGCCCAGACCCTAAGGTCATCTTCAGAGGCCCTTCTCCAGGTGCCCCCACCAATGAAAGTGAGGTGGGTGGCTACTAAGAAGAGGGCCTTTTCTACTGTGGCACCCCGGGTGTGGCATGAGCTCCACAGAGAGTCTCGCCTGGCACCAACATGGTGCTCTTTTTTTGCGCCAGGTGAAGGCCTTCCTATTCTCCCAGGCATTTTTTCCGTTTCTGTTGTTTTTCAATCTGTTGCTGCATTTTTACAGCTTTGCACTGCTGCTAGCTTGTATTTTGGTTTTGGTTTTATACTGCAGTTTTAAACTTTTAAATTATATTTTATCATGCCGTATTCTATGGCTTTAATTGTTGAGAACCACCCAGAGAGCTTTGGCTATTGGGCAGTATAGAAATATAAGAAATAAATAAATATCGGTCCCTATCCCAGGAATGGTGTCCTTCCCTCTATTCATCAGGCTGCCTCTCTCTTCACTCCCAGGTCACCCCTCAAGACTCCTCGCACATCCCACCCCCCCTTAATTCCTCCCCCATCCCCACCAATCAGTGCATGTTTCACACATTACATAGCAAGATATCCAGGGCTGCAACCAGGATGTGCGTTCAACAGGGAACCGCGGCAAATCCCTGTTCCTTGGCAAGTGCGCCTGCATGATACCTGTGTTCCCATACACCCACTTGTCGCATCCACACGTTACGTTTTAGATGTAATTTGCCCCAGAGGGAAGGACCAGAACGAACGGGTGGAAAACGCCGAGGAAGCAGATCTTGGCGAAACATATGGGGAATTTCCTAACAGAGAAGGCTATTTGGCAGTGGAACAGACTGCTTTGGGAGGTGATGGATAATGGATTCTCCTTTGCTGGAGGTAGTCACACAGCACAGAATTAAACTATGGAATTCACTTCCACGAGATGTCATGATGGCCACCAATTTGGACAGCTTTAATAGGGGACTGGAGTAATTTATGGTGGAGAAGGCTATCAATGGCTACCAGTCCTGATGCCTCCAGGATCAGAGGCAGTATGCCTATGTGCACCAGTTGCTGGGGAACATGGGCAGGAGGGTGCTGTTGCACTCACGTCCTGCTTGTGGGATCCCGCTGGCAGCTGGTTGGCCACTGTGTGAACAGAACGCTGGACTAGATGGACCCTTGGTCTGATCCAGCATCAGGGCTTTTCTGATGTTCTTATTTAATCAGAGGCTGGATGGCCATTCCACAGAGATGCTGTAACTGCGCCCTGCATTGCAGGGCCTGCCCTGAGCAGTGGGTTGGACTGGATGACCTCCATGGTCCCTTGCACCTCTAAAATTCTTTGACTCTGTGTACACTTAAGAAAAACTGAATGCAGATGGAATGTGTCAAGGGGTCCTTTCTGTCAGCCATCATCAGTTCCCTGTCTTGTTACTAACGGAGGCTGCTGGGCGGTAAGTAGATTGAAGTTGGCATTGAGAAGGGAGTGAGCTACTGCAGGCCGGCACTTTTACATCCGCTCCATAAAAGGGGCCAGTAAGTTGTTTGGCCACCACAGCTGGCGTTTATCTTCTTCCCCTCTCATTTGGCAACTAGCATGGGGTGGCTGGTGGTGGTGGGGGGCTAGGCAGAACCAACCAGAGGGCTAGATTTGTACCCAGGGTCCTCTAGCGGCTGACCCCAGGGATGTGCCAATGTCCGGGCTGAAGAGATGATGGCCACTTGTTCAAGATCCTCAAGGAAACCTTTGTAGCCGAGGAGGGGCCAAACCCAATGCAGGATCCCAGTTGTGCCACTCTGACCCTTTCAGTACATCAAGGCAAGCTCATCATCATCAGGCGATCACTTGTGACCGAGTAAGATTGTCTTCCAGGATAAAAGGAGGAAATTCTAAAGAAGATTGTGTAGACTCTAGCGATGGGTCCGTAAGTGACTGTGGAGGCCAATTCTAGATCCACACAGCTTCCCACAGTGAGGACACAGGTTACCAGATGGAAGATGGTCCTGTAAAGGATTCGTTTGACGTGCTTTTCTCTTAGCACGTTTCTCCCTTTCACCTTGCACTCGGGCTTCTTCAAAGTCCATGGAACCTTTGTGAAAGGCCAACCTCCATTTAGATCGTTCATGGGCCAGAGCTTCCCAGTTTTTGATGTTTATATTGCATTTTTTTTAGATTAGCCTTATGAACATCTTTAAACCTCTTATATTGACCACCGATATTCCGCTTTCCATCCTTGAGTTGGGAATAAAGTAACTGCTTTGGGAGACGGCAGTCAGGCATTCGAACAACATGACCGGTCCACTGAAGTTGGCGTTGAAGGATCATTTTTTCAACGCTAGTAGTCTTTGCTTCTTCCAGTACACTGACATTTGTTCGCCTATCTTCCCAAGTAATTCGCAGTCGTTCCAAAGCAGTCGTACCAAAGCAGTCGTTCCAAGATCTCAGGGGAGTTGGCAGAAAAGGGCTGCGCGCACACAGTTCCAAGAGTCACCGTTTCTCTAGCCTCCCTGTACAGAACTTGCCAGCCGGCGATCTGCCAAGACTTTGAAGCATAACGCTTTTGACCCGTGGCCTTCTCACGCAACCCCAGGGGCAACTGCATCCGGCCTACCCCGAGCTAGCGCTGCCTGGACAACTCAGATTGCAGCTTCCACCTTCCCTGACCAACAGGGCCACCTGGATGGGGATGATGGGGCTTGCAGTCCTGTGCATTTGGAGGGCACCAGGTTGGGGAAGGATGGATTAATCCATTTGCCCCCATCCCATCCCATCCTCCGTCCCTTTCTGAGTTGTGTATTATTTTCCCTTGAGGTAGGAAGGAGAAAGACCTGCTGAGGAATGTCTCTGAGCTCTCCATCAAAGAGGCGACATTTCCCTGCAGAAGGTGTTCTACATCTTACGAAGCAGGGCTGCCCGTGATCCTAAAAGATCCCACCTGATCCTTGGGTAAAATGAAATCCACTTTCTGATCATGACACCTTAAGACAGGGAAGGGCAGTCTTCAGCCTGGCAGGGTCAACATCTGTGGTGGTGCTAGGTACCGAACCGGGCTCCAGCCCACAGGACAAAAAAAAACGAAAACAGAAAAAGCACAAATTTGCATGTGCTAATTTACATATGCTCTAAAGCAGTGTTCTCCAACCTTGGGTCCCCAGATGTTTTTGGCCTACAACTCCCAGCATGCCCCAGCCAGCGTAGCTGCCTGGGGCATGCTGGGAGTTGTAGGCCAAAAACATCTGGGGACCCAAGGTTGGAGAACACTGATCTAAAGTCTCTCTGTGTGTGTCTTTAAGGGACCTTGTCTCCTAAGGACACCCCTTTTTGTAAAGAGGGATGTATGGACAGGGGAGGGGAGGGCATTTGATGTCAGAAAAAAAAAAACTCAGGCAGAAAGGTTCAGGTGGGGGGACAGCACATGTGGGCCAAAAGCCAGCTCATCCAGGGGGATCAGATGCAACAGAGATCATCAGGCCCCTGTGCCTTTCTTTCAGCAAGTGCCCACGGACAGCAGGGTGGTGGGGCAGAAGGCCTCCCAGAGATGTGGGGCTCCAAATGAAAGATTCAGGGCTCTGGCCCTAGTGGGGGGCCCTTGACACCACCTCTGATCACCAGGATCTACTTTGCTTTTCACTGGAACTCTGATATCCACCTACCAAAACAGTGTCAGGGTTGGGGTGTGCCACCCACTTGCACCACAATCCCATGAATGCCTCTTTCAAAGCAGGTCCTCACAGGAAGCATGCTTCAGGCTGCAGCCATGGGAATAAGGAACAAGCGTCCCTCTAAGCCAGGGTTCTCCAACCTAGGGTCCCCAGATGTTGATGGCCTACAGCTCCCAGCATACCCAGCCAGTATGGCCAATGGCAAGGGATTCTGGGAGCTGTAGTCCAGCATCATCTGGGGACCCAAGGTTGGAGAACCCCGCTCTAAGCCGACGCTCGCCCAGGAATTAGTGTTCAATACAAAAAAAATGTCCACTCCTGGTTCTTCCCTGGAGCTTTCTGTGTTTCAGCAGCCTAATTTGTGTGGGGGTGGGGTGGGGAAGCCTTGCTGTTATTGCTTTTGATGGTCCCTTATCCTGAAACTCACTCAAATCCTGAATGTCGATTTCTATTTCCTTTCCTTCCTGCCAAAGCCGAAAAAGATATGCTTGTAAAGTGGTTAGAAATCCTAGCAGATCTATTGCAAATCACCCAGAGATCTACCAGTCGACCCCCTTTGGCCCACCACTGCCTTAAGACATCATGGAAGCCAGCAATTTCATGGGTGCCGTTTTCCTAAGGGAAAGGAATTCAACAAGGTCGGGTCTGAGGCAGTAAAGGTCATACGGTGGGCGGGACACACACACTTCCAAAGCCAGGGCTGGCGTCAGGGTTCGGCATAGTTGGGCTCACAACCCAGTGGGGGGGCCCCACCGCCAGCCCCCATATCCTCCTGAGTCTTGCTCCTCCTTCTTGCCATCAGACCTTGGTCACCTGACCTCTCTCCGTCCGTGAGTGACAGGCAAAAGAAGAAGGAGCAGCAGCGAAGGCATCTTGCTTGAGGGTCTTCCAAAACCTGGAGTTTGCACCGGTACAAAGATTTCATGCAGGTAAATATACGTATCCTGGAGGAAGCAATGCAAGGAAGGGATCGCCATCCCTGTGGATGTCTCAGGCTGTTTTGTCACTCGACTGCGTGTTCTTCTGGTTGTAATCCAGGGTGGGGGTGCCCCTGTGACACTGCAAGAGAAGTTGGGTTGCACCTCCTGGATCATACACTGATTCATTGGATCACCTGAGAGTTAGAGTTCAGCCAACAACTAAGGACAGCGCTTTCAGTCAATTAATTGGTTGTCTTGAACTCATCGATCAAAGAAAGCACCTCTTCACATAACACCTGGTTGACGTGGGGAACTCCCTGCCACTAGATCTGGCAATGGCTGATCTGATCCAACAGGGCTGCTCTTACCTTGTTAATTTAGATAAACTTGGCTACAATCAAAATTTCAGTATCGGTGTCCGCTGAAGATATTTTGAGAGGTAGTGTGGTATAGTGGACAGGGTCAGACTTTGGTCAGGGAGACCCAGATACAAACACCTGCTCAGGTGCAAAGCTGACTGGGTGATCTTGACCCAGATGCTCTCTGTCAGTCTCATCCTACCTCACAGGGTTGGTTTAGGATAAAATGGGAGAGGGAGACAGTGTCTGTTGCCCTGAGCTCTTGGGGGGAGGGAAAGGGAGGGGCAAATGTAAAATGTAACAAATAACATTGAAGGAAGTGTAAGATAACTTCAGATTATTAATGAGCAAAAGCTGCCATTCATGGCTAAAAGGAAAGGCCCTCTTCAACATGCCTAACCTACCTCACAGAGTTGTTGTGACTGACGATAAAATGGAGAGGAGGAGGAGGAGGAGGAGTGGGAGGAGGAGGAGGAGGACTATGTAAGCCGCCTTGGATTCCTTGCAGGAAAAAAGGTGGGGTATGAATATAATAAATATAATACATATAATAAATAAATAAAATCTCTTCATCATTCCCAGCGCTTGTAGAACAACAGAAACAAAATAACCTCAAAAAGGGGGCATGCCCTTAACATGCAGATTCTATGATTAAAATGGACCCCCAGAAATTAATCAACTAAAACATTTGTTGATTAATCTAAAAGTAGTCATGCACCTCTTTGCACAGGCAGACTCGCCTGCTCCTTTGAAGTGGATGGGGAAAGCATAGCTCTACACAATGCAGCTGCATGGATGGAAGCCTGTGGCCAACAGCTTGGTGGGCCAATGGTAACATGCCCAGCTTTTCTCCCCCCTCCCCCCCCCCGGGCTGATCATTCTTCCCCTGAACTCTCTCTCTCTCTCTCTCTTGGGGGAAGGAATCCATATGGTCTTGCTGCTTTCTTTTGCCATTGATCTGCCACCCTCCCCAGGCCGCCCGCCCGCCACCCAAGACAAGAGAAAAGAGCTCTTGCCAGTCAATTCGCCTTTGTTCTGCCTTGGTTCCACCAGGGAAGCATCGACTCTCTATTTCCTTGAGATGGTGAACAACCCCCTAGCCTAGGACATTGTCCTGCTCGTTCCCCATGGAAATGGGGGGGAAATTACAGGCACTGTGCAGGCCTCAGGAATGTCCCAGAGGAACATGCCCACCGACAAAGCTTGAGGACTCTTGCGACAAATGCCAACGAAACGTTACATGCGTGCATACCATACAGCACCACAATAAAATGTTAACAGCACCACAATAAAAAATAACACTTCCATACACCCTGCACTTCCATATAAACAAGGGCACGAAGATTCGACCCATTTATGGGTCTGCAGACATGAAACCTGGCATTCTGAATGGCTGGGTTCAGACAACACGATCACCCACACTCAAAGGTTGAGTGCGGGTTGTTATCAAACTGTGGCTTGTTGTTGAACCATGGGTTATCATGTTGTCTGAACCCAGCTGCACTAACAAGCCATGGCTTGTTAAGCAGAAACAACCCATGAAGAGAACCCAGGGTTTGTTGTCAGGGTTGTGAACTGTGGGTTGTTCACCATGGCTTGTTAACAATAACCCACATTTCAACAACAACCTGTGGTTCAACGACAACCCACACTCAACCCTTGAATGGGGTTATCATGTTGTCTGAACCCAGGCAGTGTGGCTGGCTCCTGACAGTGGTAAGGTAGGGTAGTTGCCAGGGCCCCAAGGCCAATGGGGGGTGGCGCTATGTGAACAAATGCAGCTACCTTACCCTGGCAGAGCATTGATCCATCCAGCCTGGGGCTGTCTGCTCTGATTGGCAGCAGCTCTCTGGTGACTCAGGCAGAGAAAGGTTTCCCCCAACCCTGTGTTATTAACTGGAGGCAAGCTGGGGCCTGAGCCTGGGACCGTTCGCGAAGCATGTGCGCTCCTACCGTGCTACAACCTCTCTCCCAGAGGAGGCATCAGGAAGCTGGACAAATGAAGGTACTCCAAGGTCTTTGCTTACCCCCTCAGTTCTCTAACTGCGTTTGCTCTTAGCCACCTCGCTGTACTCATAGTTGGGGTGACCAATGGAGAAATAAAAATAGCAACCCTTTTAGTGGATGGATTGGGTAGAGAAGGGATTTTAATTTCCACAAGTGACCAAGGAGCAGGAATTGAGGGTGCCGCTCTGGATTAATGCACACCAGAAAAGGTGAAGGAATCTGGTGAATGGTGAAGCTGTCCTCCAGTCACAATATGGGCACTTGGAAAGTGAGATCTATCTATCTATCTATCTATCTATCTATCTATCTATCTATCCTCCCACTCCCAGAGTGGCTAACAACTCCAAAGGGTCTATGCTCACCCGCTTTTATCCTCAAAACAACCCTGTCAGGTAGGCTAGGCTGAGAGAGAGAGTGAGAGTGAGTGACTGGTCCAAGGGCACCCAGTGAGCTCCATGGATCAGCGGAGATCATAGAATCATAGAATCATAGATTTGAACCTGGGTCTCCTTGGTGCTAATCCAACACTCCAACCACCACACCATGCTGGCTTGCTTATACAAGTCATCTGGGCAGAGGACTCTGGAGTGTTCATAAGAACATAAGAAGAGCCCTGATGCTGGATCAGACCAAGGGTCCATCTAGTCCAGTGTTCTGTTCACACAGTGGCCAACCAGATGCCCACGAGAAGCCCACAAGCAACAACAGCTCCCTCCTGCCCATGTTCCCCAGCAACTGGTGTACTTAGGCATACTGCCTCTGATCCTAGAGGTAGCATATATCCATCAGCACCGACTAATCCGGTCCACAATGGTTATCAACATTGCTCCCCAACGTAGGCTTCAAGGAAGGAAACCAAGGCGTAAAATGAACATCCAAGTCCTTCAAGATCCTATTAAGCAAACTCGTCTTCAGTCACTTCTTAAGGAACATCTACCTACGGAACCTCCTGACAACATTGAGGACCATTGGTCTAAGCTGAAAACCTCCATTATTGCAGCTTGTGAACAAACTATTGGATATGAAACTAAGAAACATCAGGATTGGTTTGATGAAAATGACAATGAGATTAAATATATAATTGACCAAAAAAGGAAAGCCTTCCAAATATGGCAAAATGATATTAACTGCGCTGCCAAGAAAAAAACCTACGCTAGCGCAAAGGCTGAGGTCCAAAGAAGAACAAGAGAACTTAAGAACGCTTGGTGGAAAAAGAAAGCTGGAGAAATTCAACAACTTGCAGAATCTCATGATGCACGGAGCTTTTTTAAGGCCACAAGGGCCATTTATGGACCAAAAACCTATGGTACAAACCCTTTACAATCAAAAGATGGCACCAAACTCTTAAAAGACAAAGAGTCTATTGCACTGCGTTGGAAAGAGCATTATTATGACCTTTTAAATCGTAAGTCTAAGGTGGATAATGAGATTTTTTCGCAAATCCCGCAAAAACAAATTAAAGAGGAACTTGCAATACTCCCCACTTTGGATGAAGTAAAAAAAGCCATAAATCAAATGAAGAACAACAAAGCTAGTGGACCAGATGGGATTCCTGCTGAAATCTTTAAAGAAGGGGCCCCCGAACTTGTGCAACATCTTCATAAACTCATCGAAAAAATCTGGATAAGAGAAGAGATCCCAGAAGACTTCAGGGATGCCATAATTATCACCCTCTTTAAGAAGGGTGATAGAACAGACTGTGGAAACTATCGGGGCATTTCTCTCTTAGCAACCGCAGGTAAAATATTTGCTAGGATTCTCGCAAACCGTCTTCTATCTATTTCAGAAGAGATCCTCCCTGAAACTCAATATGGTTTCCGCCCCTCTAGAGGGACAGTAGACATGATTTTTACTGCACGTCAGCTCCAAGAAAAATGCCGGGAGCAAAATCAACCCCTTTATATGGCATTTATTGATTTGGCTAAGGCCTTTGATACTGTAGACCGTACAGCTCTCTGGACTATCCTTATGAAAATTGGATGCCCCAATAAATTTGTGAATATCTTGCGACTTCTCCATGACAACATGACGGCAACGGTTTTGGACAACAACGGCTCTCATGGTGCTCCATTTAAAGTGGGATCAGGTGTTAAACAGGGATGTGTTATTGCCCCAACATTATTTGCCATTTTCATCGCCATGGTTTTACATCTTGTCAAGGGGAAACTTCCCACCGGTGTGGGAATTATATATCGAACAGATGGAAAGCTTTTTAATCTCAGCAGGCTGAAAGCAAAAAGTAAGGTAATTACAACCTCTGTTGTGGAACTTCAGTATGCTGATGATAATGTGGTCTCCGCACATTCAGAGGATGATCTCCAAACTATCCTAAATGCTTTTGCAGAAGCATACGAAAAACTTGGTCTCTCACTTAACATCAAAAAAACCAAAGTGCTTCATCAGCAAGTGCAAGCCAATCCTTTGGTGATGCCATCTATCCAGCTTGGCGGGACAATACTGGAAAATGTTGATCATTTTCTCTATCTTGGCAGCTATCTTTCTGTTACAGCTAACATCGACAGTGAAATCCAGCATCGTCTGAGCTCCGCAAGTGCCGCATTTTCTCGAATGAAACAGAGTGTTCGAGGATCGGGATATTTGTAAGAAGACCAAAACACTGGTTTATGAAGCCATTGTATTACCAACTTTATTGTATGCCTGCGAAACATGGACTATCTATAAACGTCACTTCCACCTCCTTGAAAGGTTTCATCAACGTTGCCTCCGGAAAATCCTGCAAATTACTTGGGAAGATAGGCGAACAAATGTCAGTGTACTGGAAGAAGCAAAGACTACTAGCATTGAAAAAATGATCCTTCAACGCCAACTTCAGTGGACCGGTCATGTTGTTCGAATGCCTGACTGCCGTCTCCCAAAGCAGTTACTTTACTCCCAACTCAAGGATGGAAAGCGGAATATCGGTGGTCAATATAAGAGGTTTAAAGATGTTCATAAGGCTAATCTAAAAAATGCAATATAAACATCGAAAACTGGGAAGCTCTGGCCCATGAACGATCTAAATGGAGGTTGGCCTTTCACAAAGGTTCCATGGACTTTGAAGAAGCCCGAGTGCAAGGTGAAAGGGAGAAACGTGCTAAGCGAAAAGCGCGTCAAATGAATCCTTTACAGGACCATCTTCTATCTGATAACCTGTGTCCTCACTGTGGGAAGCTGTGTGGATCTAGAATTGGCCTCCACAGTCACTTACAGACCCATCGCTAGAGTCTACACAATCTTCTTTAGAATTTCCTCCTTTTATCCCGGAAGACAATCAGTAGCCATTGATAGCCTTCTCCTCCATGAATTTGTGCAATCCCTTTTAAAGCCCTCCAAATTGGTGGCCGCCACTACATCTTGTGGAAGTGAATTCCATTGTCTAACTGTGCACTGTGTGAAGAAGGACTTCCTTTGATCTGTTCTGCATTTCCCACCAATCAGCTTTATGTGATGATCCCACTGGGTTCTAGTATTATGAGAGAGGGAGAAAAACGTCTCCCTGTCCACTTTTTCCACACCATGCATAATTTTGCACACCTCTATCATGTCTCCCCTTAGTCACCTTTCTTCTAAGCTAAACAGTTTCAGCTGATGTAACCTCTCCTCATATGGGAGTTGCTCCAGCCCCTGGGAGTTGCTCCAGCCCCTTGATCATTTCAGTTGCACTTTTCTGCACTTTTTCCAACTCTACAATATCCTTTTTTAGGTGTGGTGACCAGAACTGTACAGAGTATTCTAAGTGCGGTCACACTATAGATTTGTATAAGGGCAGAATGATCTTGGCAGTTTTATTTTCAATTCCTTTCCTATTATGCCTAATATGGAGTTTCCCTTTTTCACAGCAGCCGCACAATGGGTCAACATTTTCACTGAGCTGTCCACCACAACCCCAAGATCTCTTTCTTGGTCAGTCACCACTAGCTCAGATCCCATCAGCTTATACTTGAAGTTGGGATCTTTTGCCCCAAGGTGCATCACTTTACACTTGCTTACATTGAACCACATTTGCCATTTTGATGCCTATCCTCCCAGCTTGGAGAGATCCTTTTGGAGCACTCCTCACAATCCCTTTTTGTTTTCACCACCCTAAATAATTTGGTGTCATCAGCAAACTTGGCCACTTCACTGCTCACACCTCATTCCAGATCATTAATGTATAAGCTGAAAAGCATCTGCCCCAATACTGATCCCTGTGGCACCCCTCTGTTTACATCCCTCCATTGGGAGAATTTTGCTTTGTGCCAACACACCCCACTCCATCCCTTGCTGGTTTAAGGAGATCCCCCAATGGTTCTCTTGTTCCCAAATTACCCAAATCCTGAATTTAGGTTTCTGTTTCCCTTCCTTCCTGCCCAAGCTGGAAAAAAGAAATGCTTGGAAATGCGCATGCTGGAGCGAAATTTCAGATGGAGATTGAGCAGGATTTCCAGTAATTGGGGGTGGGGCTTGAAAAGCCCTTAAGCAGCTGCCTTCCTTCCTCCCTGTTTTCCTGTCTTCAGATCCTTCTACTCTCCTTTCCCATTGCTTGCTAAAAGGTTTCACATTTCCCCCAAATCCTGTTCTCTTCTCTTTGCACAGAACAGCCCTTTAAAAATAAGAGTGAAAGAGGGATGCTTGTTAATTTTTCATAGATGCTTCTGATCATAGGAGTTGGGTTTCCTTGGTACATTTTTTTTTAAACAAAACAAAACAAAACAAAACAGAACATATAGCCCAGTAACACACACACGCTTGCCTAGAGCAACGGCACAATGCATGCATTCAGTACTCAGAGTACACGGTTCTGTTCCCACCTTGCATGTACATGGATTTTATTTTTGATTATCAGGGCGCAATCCTGTGCACATTTAGACAGGGGAAAAAAGTCCTACAACTCCCAGTACTCCCCAGTTGTAGGACTTCTTCTGTCTAAACTTGCATAGGATTGTACCCTAAGTCACCTTGAAGCCTCCGCAGTGGAAAAGAGAGGTGAATGAATGAATAAATAAATATCTGTGTTCATCAGATTTTTAAATTTATTTCTTTTAAAGAACTGGGCTATGACAAGACTATTGACAGCTTTTCGCCAGGATGGCTGAATCACTGGATCAGAGATAACAAAGGGATTCCTCTCCCCACCTCCTCCCCCAACCCCCCCCCCCAGTCTTCAGGCCAAGGGGTGGGTCTTGGGGTTGGGAGGAGCCCATAGAGGGAGCCCAGGCCTCCACCACGGGCCAGATGGGGGTCTTCTGTGGGCTGGACTCTCCTCACCACTGGCTTAATGGAACAGCCATCCATAGAGGCAGCGTACTTCTGGACCCCGGGGTTAATCAAGAGAGGAGGGCTGTAGCCTTCACACCCTGCTAGTTGTGAGTGTCGAGAGAGGCACCTGGCTGGCAGCGGTGCAAATAGTGGAGCAGATGACCTTTGGGTCTGATCGAGGCAACGCGGTCGGTTCTGATATTCTTATAAACGGATCTACGCAATACACAACACAGCCATATCAACGCACAATGCTGGAAAATGTAAGCCGCATCCGACCAAAGTTGATCACAGAACTCCTGTTGGGCTCAATGGACTGGGGGTCACACAAGGGCCACGCTCCTTTCTTGCAAGCCACATGGAAAGCGACGAAATACTCCTGCAGACACGCCACTATGCACGAGGGACATCTGTCTGACTCTATAGGGCAGCCTCCCCTAACCCAAGTGCCATGCCATCCCCTGCCAGCATGGCCAACAACCATGGTGGCTGGAGGTGATGAAAGTTGTAGCTCGACACATCTTGGGGTCACCAGGTGGGGTCAGGGGGGGAGGCCGCTGTAGGAATCCCATCCTCCTCGGTACAATAATTCAACACTCAAGAAGGCTCTGTTAGCGAACACATTTCCCTTCCTTTCACTAGGTTGTATCCAATGTTTGTCCTGAGACTAACTTAAGTCCCATTCATTTCAATGGCCTCACTAGCCTTGGATACGACCCATATACGTCGGAGCAATGCACATGGCAGGAAAACACGCACACGCCGTGCCCCTTGCACACAAATACACAGCAGAGAAAGAGGCATAACTTTTCGAAGGCAGGTGTGACCTTCTGACAAAGTAAAAATAGGAATGGCTCCCCCACAAGTCACCCACCGCCAGACTCCCTACATGAGCGTGTGTGTGTGTGTGGACAGATGGGTACCAGTCATGGCGGGGGACCAGATTGAAAGACATTGCCGCTTTGAGTCATAAACTTGGGAGATGCATGGCAGGGGAGAGAAGCTGTTCCAGGCTGCTGGAAAGCATATAGAGGAGAGGGTGGGGTGGCTTCTCTCCCTTTGTAGGGGACTGATGATGAAAGGAAGCCCCGTAAAAATCTTGAATCTGGACTGTGGTCCATTCAGTGGAGTAGAACTGGAAGACTTTGGTGATCCCATCTTGGGCGGGGATTCGTTTGGTGACCTTGAGCAAGTTTCTCTCCTCTCCACCCCCCCCCTCTTTAAAATATATATTTATAACAGCTCATTATCCTTTCTCATCCAACAGAAATGGGTTGAAGCTGAACTGGAAGACCCCCTCCCTGTACAAGTGAAACCCCAGTTATGTTATCAGTGCCTCGAGTGGGCTGTTTGCGACCCCTCCTTTCTCCCGCGGGGCCCCCTGGCTGGCCCACACCTTCATCAGCCGGACCTCCGGAGGTCATCATCAGCCCTGTCCTTTCCCAACGCGCACCCCCTTTCCCTGTCAGGCATGTGCACCCGGGGATCACGCACACTTGTGCTAACACTCCGGGCCATCCCTCCGAAGAGACCCCTGCTCTGCACGGGGGGGGGTTGTTGGATCCCCCCTTTTTTTGTTTAAGGGACCACCCCTTCTTGGAAGGCCCACTGGCTCGCCGCATGAGAAATCCTGCCGGTATCTGGTTCTCTTCCCTAGAGACCCCCGGGCCGCTGTGGTTGACTAAGAGGGGAGAGGGCAAGAAAGAGACCCATTAGAACCCCCCCCCCCATTTTTGATAAACGACACACGACCAGGCAAAGGATCTGAGAAATGGCAAAATGCTTGTTCTCCATTCCGGATGCACACCCTCCCCTCACATAAGCCCTGGTGTGCCCCCCCTTTGCACCCCCGTTTTGTCTCCCCTACACCCACGCACCCATTACACACACACACCCGGCGTTGTCTCCCCCCCCCCCGTCCCCAGCCTTCAGGGGGCGCCTCTTGCCCTCCCAGATGCTTACCCTCCTCCACCCCGGGGTCGCTGTCCCCCAGGGGTCCCGCCAGCTCATTGTACGAAGTTTCCAGGGGGTGGTAAGTGGGGCTGGCCGGGCAGGGCTGGAAAGCGTCCGCTTTGATCTTCTTGACCAGGAAGGAGCGAGGCATGGTGCGCAGCGGAGCCGAGGCGCTGCCTGGCGCCTCCCGAGCCGCGATCAGCACTTTGGACAGCTCCCGGCCGCCGGCTCTCGGCTTGGGGGGGGGAGAGGGGCGGGGAGGGGCGGAGAGGCGGAGGGGGAGGGGCGGGGAGGAGCTGGAGGGGGGGCTGCCGAGGAATAGCTGAGCTCAGCAGCACTCGCCTGCCCCCCCTCCTGTCTTTATATGGGACGCAGGCTGCGGAGGGGGGGGAGATCAGGTGGGGCGGGTCAGCCCTTTCATTCATCAACTCTCCCCCCCCCCCCGACCATCAGCACGTGAGCAAAGACCAGGCAGGGCCAAGGAGTGGGGGCTGGCGGGCGGGGTTGTGGTGGTGGTGATGGTGGTCGGGGAAGCTTGCGAGCCGCGGGGAGAGAGTGAAAGTGGGGGTAGGGAGAAAGTGGCGGCGGCGGGGTGGGGTGGGGTAGCAGACGAGGGCAACTGGTTTGGCGGTGCGGGGAGGAGAGAGGGGATATTCCCTTGCCCATCTGGTTAACACTGCAACACCCACAGACCTTCCCGAGGCCGAGGACTGAGCCTAGCGACGCTTGGCCCACGCATTATTTCTCCCGCCCCCGCCCCCGCCCCCCCCATCCCACCCGGTCTCACCCACGCGGTGCCAGCCCATTTCAGCGCAGGGAGAATTTGTAGGCATAACAAAAGTAGATCGGGAGGAAAGAGGAGGAGGAGGAGGAGGAGAAGGAGGAAGAGACGCCTGCCCTGTCATCTGTTCCAAAACCGTTGTGGGAGAAGGTGGTGTTTTTTTTTTTGTTTTTTTGTTTTTTGCACCCCCGAAAGTAAAATGGAATGAATTGGGGGGGGGGAAGGGTTAGAGAGGAAGAAAGCAAAGCCAATGATCCGTCTTCCTTTCATCCGTTCGTCTCTTTCTTTCCCCACAGCTCCACGATAGGCCGGCAAGCAGCTCTGCCCATTTTGGGGGCACCCCTCTCCCCCCCTTCCTTGGCCAAGGTTTTCGAATGCAGCTACCCGAATTCCTAGCCATGCAGGGAATTCCTCTGCCCCCCTCGTTCTGCCCCCACGAATCCTCCCCCCCCCCCGTCAGTGAAACTGCTTCTCCAACAGTCCTCTTTCTCCACGCTGGGGGTCGATTAACTCTTCCCTCCTTCCCCTCCCCTGTGTCCAGCCAAAGGCAGAACAATAGGACACGTGTCTGAGGAAGAGGAGGAGTGGAGAGAGAATGGAGAGGGTGGGGAAGATCCCCCCCCTACCACCGCCCCACCACCCCACCACAGTCCCTGGTTTCTTTGTCTTGATGCAAACCCAGGGTGGTTTAAGACCCAGCAAATTGTTATCATCCCGGAGCCTGGATTCAGAGGCTGCGGGAAGGGGGTCCCCTCTTCATCGGAGTGATTTCCCAGTTCAACAAAAGGTGGAGTGCAACCATTGACCTTTGTGAAGGCAAGAGTGGAAAAAGGGGAGGGGGCAGGGAGCTTGGCGCTGGAGCCCGTGTCACTCCTTTCTCCAGGCTCAGCTGAAGTTATTTTGCTGCCTGACCCGGGAAACCCAAATGACACTCCCTACCTCTCCAGACACCCAACACGCTAACTGACGCGAAGCACACACACAACCCACCCGTAAGTTACCCTACCCACACCCCAATTCACAGGAACCATTTCATGCCGTGGGTCTTGTGCAGGAGAACCTTCCAGTGGGTTGTGTGGGCCGTGGGTCTGACACGGGCTCCTGCTCTGTGGCCCTTCATCAGCGCCGTATATCCGCCACCGGGCCTTGCATTGCAGTCCGGCTGCTTGTGCCTTTATCACCCCAGGAAAGGTGGGGGGGCAGGGGAGGATTTGAAGCCAAATCTAGGAAGCTCAAAGGGGAGAAGCAGGTTTCAACTTGCTCAGTTTGGATTGCAACCCTTTTGTGGGGGGCGGGGTGGTGGAGGAATTCTCCCCCCTCTGTTCTTGACTTTGCCCATCTTCAGCTCGTCTGGGATAAATCAGGGCCTGTCTTCCCACTATGGCAACAGGGCAGGCATCTGCTAAAAGTCCGCCAAGAGGCCCGCCCGTACTTCAGAAGTAGCCCCAAAGTTTGGCTGATGACTTTGGGGAGGGGGGGGCTCTCTCAGTGTCTGTCGCTGCCTTGGGCCAGGCTGCCTGTTCAAATGGCTGCCTCTTAAATCCACAGAGTGTGGCCAGCCCCTGCAGTGAGATGAATTCTGTCCTCCTCCGACGTGTCACTGGAGAATTAATTTCATAGATTTCATAGATCATAGAGTTGGAAGGGGCCTACAAGGCTATCGAGTCCAACCCCCTGCTCAATGCAGGAAACTAGAGGAGGGGTCTCCCATCCAAGTAATAACCCCCGATTGCCACTGGAGGAAAGCAAATGCCATTTTGTTTCTCTTGTGGCTTATTGCCCCGGGGGGGTTTGCAGAGGGCCCCTACAGAAGTGAAGGTGCTGCCAGTAAGCAGGGGTGGGAAACCTCAGTCCTGGGGACCCAGTCCAACCCTCCTGGGGTCCCAGTGTGGCCCTCTGGGGTTCCCTCCACGCAGTGGAGCCTGCCTGCTGCAATGTCAGTGGGGCTGTGTATCCACTCCAGGTTGCAGCCTGAATTTTAAGGAGCTGTCCGTGGTGCTGAGCCTATTTGGGGGGCTAGGGTGAGCTAGGGTCCAGCACCACAGATAGCTTAAAGCTCAGACTAAAACCCAGAGTGGTGATACACAGCCACACCGACATTGGAGTCACCGGCCTCCACTGCCTAGGCGGCCGGACCCCTTTCCTGGGGTCTTAACCCCTTTCCTCCCATCAATCATTTGGTGGTGTTGGGACTTGAAAAAGATGCTAGGAGAGGATATATTGTTGAGTATTATTCTTCCTATCTCACGTTAGTGAGATCAGCAGAGTAGAGTCCCTTTCCAGCTTAAAAGAAGCTTAGATTTGGCTACTGTTAGCCAGTTAGCATTTGGTAATCCAGGATGCTTTAAGGCAGACTGGATTTCCCTGGTTTTGCCCCCTTTTCTCTCCCGCAAAACATTAATCAGAGACACAGTCTTGTAAAAGTTAAAAATAACATTTACTCACTCAGATTATGACGTTTCATTCAGGCAGACTTAAAAGTGTTTCTTACAGTTGGTAAAGGTTCATTTGGAATTACTTGGGGTCTGAACTTATGGAGTTCAGACCAGCAACTCTGGTTACATGCTGTTGTTGGTAAAACAACGTGGAGGCAACCTCCTCACTCAGTGTCCCAGCAGGAAGAGAGAGCTGAGAGCTACGCCCACTTCCTGCTGAGGCACAGGTAATCATACCTGAATATCTTCTAGGAAATCCATCTTAGAAGATACCAGTGGTCTTAACCATTTCATGCACCTAACTGGTGAAACATGAGCCATTGGTTTTGACTGCACTTTAAATATCCCACAGGTGGCTCCTGGCTTCTGCATTCCCCCACCCCCGTTCTAAATGGCTGGAATGCCTCTCCTAAGCTTTAGTGATATGCTACAATATGCTGGCATTTTGGGGGGTATCTTTGGCCCCACCCTTTTGTCTTTGGCCCTGACCACGACTGTAAAGCCCCCCCCCCTCCGGGGAACTTCTCCGAAACTGATTCCAGCTCTCAGACTGAAAGAGGTTCCCCACCCCTGCGTACACCTACAAAGTCCCCCTCCCTCGCCCCAAATTTACGAGGTTGTGTTTCACGTCTAAACAGCAATGGGACATAGAGAGACATTCTGTCCCGGTGGCAGGAGGGGGTGTGGCTGTAGCAGCAGAGGGAGCACACGGCCTGGGAGTGGGGGGGCCTTCCTCTCAGTTCCTGCCTGGCACTTCCAGCTAAAAGGATCTCAGACAGAGTGCCAGGGAAGCCTGCTGCCCCCATCTCCTTGAAGGGTTGCTGCCAGTCATGGGAGCTGGGCTAGAACATAAGCAGAGCCCTGCTGGATCAGACCAAGGGTCCATCTAGTCCAGCAAAACTGGATGCCCATTTTTCCATCTCCAAAGGAGCTCAGGTAGCATATATGGATCATTCCCTCTCCCACCCCATAACTTATCTTCACAACAACCCTGTGAGGTAGGGTAAACACACAGAGAGAGAGAGAGAGAGAGAGAGAGAAGAGAGAGAGAGAGAGACTGCGACTGCCCTAGCATAAACCAGAGAGCTTTCGGGCTCCTTGAGGATTGAACACAGGTCTCTCTAGTCCTAGCCCAGCACTTTAACTATTACACCATAAGAACATCAGAAGAGCCCTGCTGAATCAGACCAAAGGTCCATGTAGTCCAGAATTCTGTTCACACAGTGGCCAACTGGCTGCCCACGGGATCCCACAAGCAGGACATGAGTGCAGCAGCACCCTCCCACCCATGTTCCCCAGCAACTGGACCATGGTCTGACAGCTAGCCCAGTATAAGGCAGCTTATTATGGCTGTGCCTCGGATGCCACCAAAGTCTTTCTCAGAATCTGTGAGCATCTTCTTTGGATCGTCTTTTGACATCATTAATATGACTAAGCCAGCATGTAGACAGACTTTTAATGGTTGACACCACAGATATTGTAGAATTATTTACTTATTTCTATTCATATAATGACTTCGATGGGCCCCGGCCAACCCGGGGTCCCAAACTGGATGTTGAAACCATTTTGACCCATTCACTGCCTTCCCTTTGATCTGATATTTCCAGTCCAAGCCCCTCAGCCTAATAATAATAATAATAATAATAATAATTATTATTATTATTATTATTATTATTATTATTATTATTCTGGAAATAGATTCTCTTTCAAAGGGGCCACAGTGTGGAAGAATATGTGTCTGGGTGCAGAAAGTCCAGGGTTCAATCCCTGGGCATCCCCAGCTGAAGTCGGTTACTAGTTCCCAGTTCCGAATTTGTGCAGAAGTTTAAAACAGAGCTCAGTCAATACACTGAATAAGGACCTAAACCTTATATGCCCCACATCCCAAAATCAGCTTGGACTGCCCCATGGTGTGTGTATCTCCGTGATGGGTGAACTGTCCCCTTCAAGATAATCATTCCTTCCAATTAAAAAAACAAAGAGCTGCCAGCTGGAAACTAGGAATGGGCAACTGTGCCACGCCTGAGAAGATACTGCCCGCAGAGGCAGAGCTGCTCCTGCCAGTGAGGGTAAATGGGATAGATGGGTCAGTGGGCCTGATCCAGTATAAGGAAGTGTGTGCATTTATCCTTGAGCAGGGATGCTTTTGAGGCTTGCCCAGCTTATTGTGCTAAAGGAACCTTGGCAAGCCAGCTGGATGCCTCGGAGAGACTCCAAGAGCAAGGCATCCCACACACCAGCCCTTCTTCTTCAGACAGTGACCTGGGTGCAGAGCTAAAGGGACAAAGCTCCCTACCAAACCTGTCCATATTGTGTCTCTTCTTGTCCAGTCTGCATTCTCATTCCTGCTTCCCACCTCCAAATCGTGCCCCCCCCCCCGTCGCTCCCTCCCCGCCATGGCTCCCATTACAACACATGGCCTACGAGAACAATCTGAGCCCTTTATGACATCATACCCCATCTGTCTCCCCAGCAAGGAGCTGTGACATCACACACACACACCTTGCAAGTTCAAGGTTACTGGTCCCACCGGAGCAAACAGAAGTCAGCCCCTTCCAGCTTTCCAAAAGGCATCTCTTATTTAAATGTCACTGGTTAGAAGCCCGTTTTTCTCCAGCCCCCCCCCCTCTTCCTGTTATTCCTTTCCTGCATGCTTGGAAGATTCCTTTTTTCCCAAGGCCTGCGGGGGGGGGGAGGAAGGGGGAGACAGTTTCCTCTCCCCCGTATTTATTAATATGGAAGTGTGTTCCCTGTTCCTTCCTTGAAGGCACACAGCAGCAGAATTGGTGATTACTCATGCCCTAGTTGTGCCAAGCTCACTTGCCCACTGCCCTGTGATATTTCTCTCTCCCGGCTGTGGTGTAATAAGTGAGGTGATTAAGTGTAAAAGACAAGGTGGGGACGGGGGATTGGAGGGGGGGCGAGAGGGAGGGCTGTGGGGAGAAGAAAGAATAGGCCCTCCTCTCTTTTCAGAAGCAGGGGACTGAGATAATATATGCTAATAACCGGCAATCAGAGCTGCCGGGAGTGGCGTTAATACTGCTGACTGCAATAAGCCCCCTGAATGCAGCCCCCTCCCAGTACACACAAAGAGCCCCCCCCCTCCATGCACAAACACACACACACACACACAAAGACAGAGGGGAGACACATGAAGAAGAATGCCAGCCCTTTCTTCTAGGTGGGGGGGGGAGGGGGAAAAAGCACAACAAGCCACAATGATCTTAAAATTCGTGGCTTTCTGGACAGCTGTATGGAAATAATGTTCGTCAACTGAATCTGATAGCCCCCCAGTGTGGTGTTTTGTAAAGTGGGGTGGGTGGTGGTGGGGAGAGAAAGTGGGGAGAGGAGGGGGGGAAGAGGGGGAGAGGAGGGGGGGGGGAAGAGTGCATGCTGTATCCAGGAAGCAGAACTGATACAGAGAGCAAACTATCTGGGTCAGGTTAAGAACATAAGACAAGCCCTGCTGGATGAGACCAAGGGTCCACCTAGTCCAGCATTCTGTTCACACAGTGGCCTACCAGCTGCCCCCCCCCGGGAAACCCACAAGCAGGACAGGAGTGCAACAGCACCCTCCCACCCATGTTCCCCAGCAACTGGAGTACACAGGCATGCTGCCTCTGATACTGGAGGAAGCATATAGCCAATCAGGACTAGTAGCCATGGATAGCCTTCTCCTCCTCCATGAATTTGTCCGGTCCCCTTTTAAAGCCATCCAGATTGGTGGCCATCACTACATCTTGTGGAAGGGAATCCCACAATTCCACAGGGTTCGACTGGATAAAGAGGAAAGTGTGGGTCTGGGTATGTGGAAGCTTTCTGGGATAGGGGGAGGGCAAAGTAATGGGTTGGGTGCCCAGACGTTGTGTGGTCGCGTGTGCTTCATATGGCTCTCATCTTCCGGCGAGTTTTTTCTATGGTGCAACACGTAGACTAATACGAATACAGTGTCTTCCATGTACACAGAGCTTTAGAGAGTCCATGCAAGCAAAAGACCCAGATCTCTCCTTGCCTGCCCCCAGTTGGGAAGACTGCAGAGGAAGAGGAAGGGAAGAGAGTGGAGAGAGAAGCCATGAGAGCAAGGGAAGGATGTTGGCAAATACATTTATTTGGCTTTTTCGCGCAATCCTATTTATGTTTAGACAGATAAAAAGTACTTCAACTCCTACAAAAAGTTCTACCCCCCCCCCCCAAAGTCCTACAAAAGTTGTAGGACTTTTTCCTGTCTAAACATGCATAGGATTGCACGCTTAAGCACTTTCCAGCAAAAAAACAACGCAGGCGGATTGGATCTAGACTTTGCCATGCTTAGAGCAGACACATTGTTTGTTGTTGTGTGTATATGTCCCAGTACTTTGCAGAATAACATAAGCAAAGAAGGACAGATACCTGCTCTTAGGTTGTCACAATCTAAATACCAATAGTGTGAGATGAAAGAGAGAGAGAGAGAACACGGGAGGGAGGAATGTATAGATCAGTGATGGCGAACCTTTTTGAGCCCGAGTGCCCAAACTGCAACACAAAACCAACTTATTTATTTCGAAGTGCCAACATTGCAATTAAACCTGAATACCGAGGTTTTAGTTTTAGAAAAACAACTCATACAGTTGTCCGAACTAATTAATCTTTTGTCTTAAAAGAAAAACACAATAACAGAGCTTTCAAAGCTACAAACAAATCAACTCAAAAAATTGTTATAGTACTACATTGTACACATAGCCTGAAGGGAATTTATACAAACTTTTAAAATAATTAGGCACATGTATTTTTGGATAAGGGATTCTCAACTTGTAATATGATTATATGCCAGACTGAAATTGTATGGGGCAAGCTTTACCCCAGGTCCTTTCCCTGCTTCTACAGGTGTCGGATTAGTAAAAGTAAAAATCAACCTGTACTAGGATGAGCAAGATAAACAAGAAAACTAACGTGCTTAACACATTTTAAACACTTTATGTCTTGGACTGCAAACACTGCATTAGGTTAAAGTTTGCATTGGGCATGCTTTTGCACAATTAATGTGATTTTTGCTATTGCATGCATGCTGATAATTTGTCAAACCTTGGCTCATACTCCGTTAGTTTGAGAGCAACACATGCAGCACTCAGGTCAACTGTTAGGGCTTTACATCCAAGCCATGCTCTGTGTATCATTCTTCAAAATCTTTTAAATGTGATAACAATGTAGAAAAGAATTCTGTAACAGGAATTCTAGAATAAAATCATTCTGTTCCACACTGTGAGAAAGAACAAAATCATTAGTGTTTTGCAGAAGGGGACGGTCTTTTTGCGATCTGGTGACCAATGGCTCGAGTGCCCACAGAGAGGTCCCTGCGTGCCAGCTGTGGCACCCGTGCCATAGGTTCGCCATCACTGGTATAGATTATACTAAAAATGTCAGTTTCTCCTAGGAAATGCCTGCTGTCATCTGTGTGGCAGGACTGGGGATTGTTGGTCGGCTGGATCTTCTTCTTTGCTGCCTTTCCTAGTGACACTGCTATACAACTATCTGACTCCTTTTAAGAGCCAATGACTGGGTTCAGACAACATGATAACCCACACTCAAGGGTTGAGTATGGGTTGAGTGAGGCATGTCGTTGAACCGTGGGTTGTTGTTGAAACATGGGTTATCGTGTTGTCTAAAACCAGCCAAGGTAACAAACCGTGGTGAACAAACAACCCACAGTTCACAGCCCAACAACAAAGCTTGGGTTCTCTTCATGGGTTGTTTCTGGTTAACAAGCCATGGCTTGTTAGCGCAGCTGGGTTCAGACAACAGGATAACCCATGGTTCAACAACAACCCACACTCAAGCCATACTCAACACTCGAGTGTGGGTTATCATGTTGACTGAACCCAGTCAATGTATGCACCCCGCAGAGCAGTGGGAGGGTTGCCTCCATGGGGACAAACCCCATGCCATGCCACTCGGGCAACATTCCCCATGGCTCATGTGACTGGTGTGGCTTTGCGCCATGATGGCTTTGCCTGTTGACATTAGAAATAAACTCTGAGACCTGACCATGGGGAAGGGATGGGGGGGGGGAGTTCTCTGACTTCCACCTTGTCACTTGGTCTACCTCACTACCATTTTTAATTACAATCTGTTTTTCTTTTCATTCAAAGGGAAAGTGCGCATTTCAGAACACATGTTTTGAAAGTGCACACTCAATTGCACACTCCCCCCCCATAAACTAAAGTGTGAAAATGCATTTTTTGTGTGCCTGTGCAAAATGCACGCAGGGAACATGGGTGGGAGGATGCTGTTGCATTCATGTTCTACTAGCAGGTCTTTCTACAGGCAGCCGGTTGGTCACTGTGTGAACAGAATGCCGGACTAGATGGATGCACAGCTGTTCTTATGGCTCAAACTGTACATGATACTATATGTACATCCAGGGCCGGTGCTACCATTAGGCCAACTAGGCAGCCGCCTAGGGCGCAGGGCTAAAGGGGGTGCCAGAAACGCCTTGAAAACAAAATACAGCGCTCTCAAGTGGGAAGGGGGGCGCTAAATATCTGATCTTGCCTAGGGCACCAAACTGCCTTGCACCGGTCCTGTGTACATCACCCCAGAAGCTGTGCTTCTTAACTCTCCCTTGGTAATGTCTAGTAGTTCTTCTTGTCCCTCTTGTGAAGGCATGATGCTTTGCGTGCATTTCTCCACCCCACCCCACATCAGTCGCTGCTTCTGGATGGGGTGGGGAAACACAAGGTGCCCATGACAGGGTGGGGAGTGGGGGATGAGCTAGACAAATGGCTGCCATTTTCAGCAGCAGACATGCAATTTAAGGAGGGGCCCCAGTTCAGAGGTAGAGCACATGCCATGCGTTGCATGCAACAAAAGGTCCCGTGTTCAATCTCCAAATAAGGTTAGGAAAGGCCCCTGCCTGAAGCCTTGGAGAGGTGCTGCCAGTCAGAGTAGATAACACTGAGCTGGAAGGAGCAGTGGTCTAGCTCAATAGGTAGCTTCCTATGTTCCTAATTGACATCATATCCCATTTGGGATTTATTTATAATAATAATAATAATAATAAAAAAGAGAGGATGTGTGTGTCTGTCTGTTAGCCCCATAGCTCCAAGACCATGAAACATAGACCCCGGTAACTTGGTATGCATACTAGGGGGATCCTGGGGGTGTGCATCTCAGGGTTATTATTTTTTTATTTAAAAAAAACACATTAGTTAATTCTAATTAATTTAAATGTGTCACTGTGTTTGAAGCCTGCAGTGCCATCTTCAGTCACGAGGTGGCAGTCTCCCCTAACTGGTGCGTGGCTTTGCAGTTGATACAGTTTGAAGAAGCCAGGGAGTAGTCCGAGGGTCAGTTATACGGCTGACCCCCCCCCCCGCGATGCCAGGTAGCCCTCCTCATGGGGACGGAGTGGGCAGACCCCTCCCTCAGGGGCATGCCATGGCAGGGGCTATGCCTAGGGACGGCGGTGGGCCTGGCTTCACGCAGTTGAAGCAGGCACAATGTGCCCGGCTCTGACAGTTGCATAACTTTGCTCGTCGGCCTTGCTGTATCCAACAATGGGCTATTCTGACCTGCCTGAAGCCAGGTCCGTTCGCTAGTTGTTGTTGTTGTTGTTGTTGTTGTTGTTATTATTGTTATTATTATTATTATTATTATTATTATTATTAATATAGTGCCAATTGTGTGCATGGTGGTTTGCTGAGTTTTCAGGAGGCCAGGTCCCTGCCCCAAGGAGCTTGCAATCTAAAATTAGACATGGGGGAATGAAGGACGAAGGAAAAGGAAGCAGAGTCAAGGGTAAGCAGGACAGCAACATGCGGCTGTTTTTGCTGCACATGCTTAGACTGAGTTACAGCGGGGCATGAGGATAATAGCACTGCAGCCTTAAAAGTGTACGTCAATATATGCATACCGTAGGTTTGTTTGTTTTTTTAAATGTAGGATTACGTGTTGCTTCAGGGAAGTGTAATCTTGATGTCTCCGAACTGAGCCAAAGAGTTGAAACTGGGGGATCGGGCTTTGTGCGGACATTTCCACGACACCTGCTTGGCTCCCTCCCTCTCTCCCGAGCCATGAATCACTTCAGAATAGGTTATGAGGCCGCTGGGCCCCTCCTGGCCAGCCTGGTGGGTTCGGAGGCAGCACTCGCAGGTGGCACATTAACAACCTCCATACCATCTCGCTGGGCTCTCGGGGCACACCTGGCTCCTGTTGCCACCTTTAATGGTGCCAGCCGAGCTGCCTTGATTTAAGAAAGGTCGGGGCTGAAGAGGCGGTGGGCGGGCGGGGGGTACCGTTGCCACTTTCCCATAAAATCTCCAGCTGGCGTGGCCATGAGAAATATCCCAAAGAACAGAACAGAGAGAGAACCGGGCTCTGCTTAAAGAGAGAGCAAGCGAGGGGGCTGTTTCTCTTTGCCGGAGCAGGGGGGGGGGACAGCTGAAGAGGGTGGCACGGGGACTGCTGTGCCCCAGTTTCAGAGTGAGATTGTTAAATCATTGGAGCGCGCTCAGGTGCCACCTTGCTCGGCTGCGTTCCCGGCTGCTGCTAGGAGTGGCTGCTGCCAGCTGCTCAAAGGGCTGGCAGAGAGACTCTTCAGAAGGGCCATTGTATGTATTCTCCTAGGGCAGTGTTCTCCAACCTTGGGCCCCCAGATGTTTTTGGCCTACAACTCCCAGCATGCCCCAGCCAGCTTATGCATGCTGGGAGTTGTAGGCCAAAAACATCTGGGGCCCCAAGGTTGGAGAACACTGCCCTAGGGCCAAATTAGATGTGACGCTGGAGATTTGTGACCAGAGCTCCTTGTTTTTTCTTTCCTTTTACTCAGTGTTGAGCTTTCATCCCCACACCCTGCTCCCTGCCCCTAACAGCAGCTTGGGGGACAGGATTATAGAGATGGGGCAAGTGGCACCGGGGAAACAACTACCTCTGGATTCTTTGGGGGGGGGCACAGTGGCTGAGCTATGTGAAAATGCCATCACCGGAAAGACTCTACGAGCCCTTCCTGAACATGCTGATGATGGCTGTGAGGCTGATATTTCCTTATCCCGGTAAGGCACGTACCGAATACTGCAGGAGTGAATAGACTTCCCAACTGACCAGAGAACACACACACACACACACACACACACACACCAGGTTGGGCTGCTTGTATGCCTTGAAACAGCACCTTGGTGTGCAGATATCAGCAGACGAATCTGTTCACCGCATGGCGACAACTGTTACCATCTGTTCAGGAGTTAAAAAGAAGATCAAGCTGTTTTTACTTTTTAAAGGCACAGGGACAGGGTCCAGCTTAAAAAGCCTCCCACCCTAGGAATGAATAGAATGGGCTGGTTCGCACAATCAAACAGGCGTGTGCAGTTGGCGGTTTTGAATATCCAAGCTGTGACCGCAGGGTTGTCGTGTCATTTGAACCCGGCAGGGATGGGTTGTGTGTGAGGATTAAACAATCCACGCATAACCCATGGCTTGTTTTATGGTTATGCAAGGGTTGTTTAACCCATGACTTGAATATTCAAAAGCCATCTGGCATGCGCGGCACATGCCGCAACAGTGATTGTGTGAACTAGGTCTTAACTAGGTCGTACGAGAAGTATATAAATATCAGTGAAGTATGGCAAGTGAAAGAAGGTAAGTGAAGGAACATGAGCAAAGTATGGAAACCAGCTAGCTGTACATCACATATCAGTAGAACTTTCTATTCCAGAGAGTCAGAGCGTGATCATCTAAGGGCGCAATCCTATGCATGTTTAGAGAGAAGAAAGTCCTACAATTCCCAGCATGCCCCAGCCAGCATGGCTGGCTGGGGCATGCTGGGAATTGTAGGACTTTTTTTCTGTCTAAACATGCGTAGGATTGCACCCTAAATCAGAGGTGGCAAACTACACTTGAACTATTAAACATTTGGGGGTGTTTTTATAGGGATGCAAGAGAATTTTGTTTCAGTTCACACAACATCCACACGTGCCCCATTCGCAGCCCCAAATGTGTACAAGAGTGCATTATTTGGGAAAATGTTCACACATTCCCAAACTTGTGATTGCGTTTGAAAATGCATGTGGTTGTGTGTGTGCATGTGGTTGTGTGTGTGCATGTGGTTGTGTGTGTGTTTTAATGTGCACTTTGAAATGTGCATTTTTCAGAAAGTATGCATTTTCATGCTTTAGTCAATGGTGGGAAAGTCCACACTTTTGAAAAATGCGCAGAGACATGTGTACTTTCCCTGTTCAAAATGTGCACTTTCCCCATTCTAACAAACTGCAAAACAGGTCACAAACAAAAATGGGAATGAGCTGAACACCGAGCGTTGAAGTGAAGTTCGGAGAACTTTGGTGAGCTTGAACATCTCTGGTCCTCGCATCCCTTGTGTATGCGTATAGGTATATAGACAACAGGGTCCGAAAGACAGTTTGAGAGCTTTTCAGGAGCATGGTGAGATTACTGACACGGCTGCCAACAATGGGGACGATGTTTCTGGTCTCTTTCTCTAATAAAGCTTTAATCCTCTTGCTGCCCACTGCTCAGGGAAAGAGCCCTGCGGCTTTCCCTTTTGCGTCTCGGCACTCAAGCCCTCTCGGCTACATATCAATTAGACGGACCACTGTTTGGTGATCTCTGTTCCTCACCACGGGCTGGGAAAATGAAGCCCACCCAGCTTGACCCGCCACCATCAAAGGTCACCAGGGAAGGTCCCTGGCAGTGGCCAATCAAACAGATCGATCCGCGTATCAATTAAGCAGCTGGAGCGCTTGAAGCCTGGGCCGATTTCGAGCCACCTCTCAAACATGATAAAATTCTCCCCACAGAAAGCACCTGGCTGTCGGAATGAGCATGCATCAGGGGTGCAGCGCAGGGATGGGGAATATGTTCGACTCCAGATGTTGTTGGATGTCAACTCCCATCATCCTTGACCATTGGCCCCAAGTGCTGGGGCTGATGGGAGTTGGGGTCCACCCCTTATGTTGAGAAACTGTCAGGTGATATTTGCACAGGTGTGTCTTTTGCTGGGTGAATGCAGCATGCTGTGAAACCAGAGCCAAACGTACAGTCAGCACCAGAACAGAAGTGGTGTAGCAGCTACTCGCCGTGCGACAATTTTTATCATGCTTGAAGAAGCAGCCCTTCCAGCACAGTCCCTATACCCAAGTTTACTCTTACATCTTTCTTTCTTTCTTTCTTTCTTTGTCTGACTGTCTGTCTGTCTGTCTTTCTTTGCCATTTTCCAAATTAAATTTCCCAAAGTTCCATTGAGTTCAGTCAGGGTTACCGTCAGGTAACTGGGCATAGGAGTGCAAAGGCAGCCTAAAGCAGATTGCTGTCAGTAGACTTGGGCTGAGGGACCGTCTTTCATGATCCTTGGTAACTGTGGTACCAAACTCGCCCCTAGATTATTCTTGGAGGTGCCGTTCTATACTCAAAGAATGATGCATTTCTATTTTCATAGATTTCATAGATCATAGAGTTGGAAGGAGCCTACGAGGTCATCGAGTCCAACCCCCTGCTCAGTGCAGGAAACTAGAGGAGGGGTCTCCCATCCAAGTCATAGCCAGGCCTGACCCTGCTGAGCTGAGCCAGCGTGAGCCACAGGCCTGTATATTTTCCTGATCTGCTCTGAAAATGACGGTCAGATATTCTCTTTGCGATGGCAGCACATAGCCCAGTTAAGGTTGCTTTCCGGTGCCCTGCCTTCCCCATTGTCAAATCAGTCGTGGTTGGGCCTGTGCAGGGCTGGCGTCAGAGGCAGACGTGATGATCAGGCACCTGCCAAGGGCCCGCACCCCAGCGGGGCCCCACTGACAACAGCGCCCTGGAGTTGCTCCTCCTCTCCGCCACTACAACCCGCTTGGTCACCTGCCTCTCAGTGGTCAGGGAGGAGCAGGAGATGCCGCCGCGGCCTCTTTGCTCCCTGCCTCTCTGCCCCTCAAGCAACCAAGTGGTAGCAACGATGAGAAAGGGGGTGCGGAGCAAGCGCTGCTGGTGACCATGGTGGTGAGGAGGTGGACTCGCTGAGGGACGGGCCCCCACGGAGGGGAGCTTGCCCACGGGCCCTCCAAAACCGGGAGCAGGCAATGGGATGCTTCTTCTGGCCTTCCCCCGAGTCTGTCCGCTGTAGGGCCAAGGAGCCTGCCTGCCTCCTTGGGATGATTTCGCTGCTGCCCATATATGGGTGGAGGGGGGCGGGATCAGGGGCTTCCCCATTCCAAGGGACACGGAGTGGTAGGTACAAGGCTTAGCCAAAATTATCACATTTATTTCTCTGAAATCCCATCTTCCTCCCGGGAGCTCAAGTTGGAGTCCATGGGTTCTCCCTCCCCTGCCCCATTGTATCCACATAACAACCCTGTGAGGTAGATTCGGCTGAAAGATAGTGACTGGGCTAAGGTCATCCAGAGAGCTTCAGGTCTGGGTGGGGCTTTGAACGCAGCCCTCCCCAGGCCCAGTCCACCACTCTAACCACTGCACCACACTGGGTCTCATTGTGTCACCCCCATTGGCAAGCAGTGGAATGGGGGGCGGGGGATGACATTTCGCCAATTTTCCCGAGGCTGGTGGGCGAAACTGTCCCCCCAGACATGATGCGCCGTGGCGGCAAACAGGCCGCATCGGTGGCAAAAGGGAATGGTGGCCAAAGAGGCTGGCAGAAGCTCCTCCGCAACACCCCTGAAGCTCCCTTAACATTTGGCCAAAGGGGTTGTTTCAGGCTCGCCCCGACATGCTGGGCAGGTTTTCAAGAGATAAACAGCAGCCCCTGGAAATCCCTGGACAAAATGGCCCATCCTGCCTACCTTTTCATCATTCCATCCCTGGGGAGAACTGGGAAAGGTTCCTAGGGAAACCAGATCGATGACTGAGGCTGCTGGAACACATCGCACGAGAAGCCAGATGAAGGCGCACCAGGCATGCTCTGCTGAGAATATTCCAACAAGGCATTTGCTATTCTCTTTTCTGGAGTGCTGACGAAATTGCCGTGGGCCGAATTTAGAAGTCCTACTTCATCCCTGGGGGACCCACAAGGTGCCCTAGTCTGGCCCACAAAGAGCTCCCAGCTGGGAACGCCCCCTTCCCGTGGCCCCGCCCCCTCACCTTTTATCATGGCATTCTGGGGATGAAGATCTGGACCTCTCGGCAACTCCGCTGAGATCTTTATCCTCTCCAGAACTCACCTCCCTGCCGAGCGCACCACATTGGGGACTTCTCTGCAACTCAGCTGAGTTGTGAAGATGTCCCAGCCTTCATCCCCAGTGCATCATGATAGGGATAAAAGACCAGGACTTCTCCACAGATCACTGGGGTGGAGGAGAGGTCCTTCATCCCCATCAAGTTGCAACAGCGAGGAGGTTGAAGCTGGCCCTCGGGCTGAAAATGGTTCCCTGCTGCCGTTTTACTGAATGCAAACAGTGGTCTGAAATGGACCAGAGTGCAAACAACGGAGGCCTTATTGGCTGGTGGCTCCCAGAAGAATAATGAGTTTAGCCCTCCTCTGGCCTCCAAGGCAGAATAGGACTTGTCGGGGGGCGACTAGAAAAGCCCATCCGGCACTGCCAGTGAGAGCCGTCCAAAACTGTGCTCATAACAGGATGTATCAATGCACAAAAGGTTTTCCGAGAGCCTTTTGTCTCCTTCCCGGATTCCCATCTTAATTAACTGGATTATTATTGTGATCAATCAAGTTCTTGGCCGTGGCTTCCCCCGACTCGGGTTCTGCTCCTGAGAGTGCTTTTCGTGCAAAAACAGACATTGCAAGCGGAAGGGCTGGGGGAGACAGGGGGGGCTGAAAATGGTCCACACCCATCCTTTAGGTTGTCCTTGCTTGGCTATTTTCAGATGCGAGCTTAGCTGACGAGGCCCAGCAGCAAAGGGGCCAGAGACAGACAGTGCTGTGACGAGCTCCACGCTAAAGTAAAATGAAATTAAAAGGATGCACTTGGGCAACCCAAATTCTGGGCTAAGAAAAGTGAAATTATGTGCCTTGCATAAATTCTATGAGTTGAATACATTTGCATCATTTACACTGGCTGAGGATGGTGTGTGTTGTTGTAGTCCACATGGTGTGTGTCCGTAACAGAACCGCCATTCTCTCCGGGCTGGGCTTCAGCTTATTGGCCCTCATCCGGTCTGTTACTGATTCTGGACACTGATTCCAGTTCTGGGGTAGCTGGACTTTGGCCCGATAGAATGAGGCGAACTCTTACGTCTGCAGAAGATTTCTCCCGTCCGGCTCCATCGCACAGATCCCACTGGTTTCAATGGGGCCAGTGCAAGGGATGTCTCCGCCGATCAGGGCCTTTATCCAGAAAGGGGCAGGATCCTGCCCCCCACCCCCGCCCCAAATCATTGAGACTCGTGAATCTCACAGCCCCCTGTGACTTTATGATTCGGAAGCCAAGTTCAGCTGCAGAACCATTATTTTGCAACCCGCCCGCCCCCCCCTCCATCCATCCTCCAAATAATTATACTTTCATGCAGCAACAACACCATACAAAAGCCATAGATCAATTCGCTCTTTCCCCTCCCCGCTCCCCACAGCATGATCCTGGGGGAATAGTCCTGTGCAAACAGATGGATTGAAGGCAAAAGGGGGGGAGGGGAGGGAGACGGCCAAAGAACAGTGTGGGGCGGGGGGGGGGGGAGAGCGTGCATGTTTCCCGGAGCCCCTCACAAAGGCGGGGAGGCGATCTGCCTGTGCCTCGCAGTCTTGGCCGTCTTGTCTCTTTCCTTATCACCCTGAACAGGCCCGGAGCCCGTGGCTGCCTGCACACACCCACCCCATTCATGGCGGCACAATAGCTGGTTGGCTGGTTGAGGTGAGAAGATTAATTGCCCAGAGAACTGGAGGGTGAGATCAGACTGCCGTGTGCGTGTGTGTTTCGGGGGCGGGAGGAGGGGAGAAGGAGGCATAATGAGGTGTGCAAAAGTTAATTTGATCTCCGATGCGCTGCTCGTCCAAAGGGCCAACGATAAAAGGTGCTCCTTTGTGGCATCAATTGAAAAGGGTCCCACTTGCCTCGAATGGGGTGTGTGTGTGTGTGTGTATGCTGCAGGAGGAACCCAGGAATCCGGGCCCACTGCTGGAGGGAAGGTGTAGCTGACGCTTAACGGGAAGGCAGCAAAAGTACCCTCTCGACCTGGTACCTGCTTCGTTGGAGGGTTTTTATCCCTTACCGTTTGCACCACTTATATTGGCCACGATGTTAGTTGGGCTTCTGTACGAGGGTTTTTAAGAAAGGTTCCTGACTAGGAAGAACACGTAGGCAACGTGTTGCCATTACAGTCATGCCTTGGATTGAGAGCATAATTCGTTCCAGAAACGTGCTTGTAATCCAAAACACTCTTATATCAAAATGAAATTCCCCCCCAAAAAAATTTGTACAGAGATTTTTAATTTAAGCCGTACTACAATACTTGTATTGCAAGACGTCGCTTGTATATCAAGTAAAAAAAAATTAAACAAATATTTAAAAATTTGCTTGTCTTGCAAAACGCTCTCAAACCAAGTTACTTGCAATCCAAGGTATTACTGTATATTGAATATCATCCTTGGTTCGTTGGTTGTATTGGGTTTGTTTTTAACGTGTATTTCACCCTGAGAGATTCGGCTATAGGGGTGACTCCTAAATTGCATAAATAAATAATAAATTCTACAATTTATTTATTTATTTATTTATATTTATATCCCGCCTTATTTCCTGCAAGGAACCTATGGCGGCTTACATAATCCTCCTCCTCTCCATTTTATCCTCACAACAATCCTGTGAGAGGGAGGTGAGGCTGAAAGTCAGTGACTGGCCCAAAGTCACCCAATGAGCTTCATGGCTGAGCGGGGACTAGAACCCGGATCTTCCATGGGCCCAGTCCAACACTCTCACCACTATATACCACGCTGGCTCTCAATATGAATTTTAAGGGCTGCCCACTTTTGGGAGAGGGACCATAGTGCTGTGACATAAAGCAGTGTTCTCCAACCTTGGGTCCCCAGATGTTTTTGGCCTAAAACATCTGGGGACCCAAGGTTGGAGAACACTGACATAAAAGACTTAGCGGGAACAGAGGGAAACTGCCTTATCCTGAGTCAGAGCCTGGGTCCGCCTAGCCCAGTATGGTCAACACGGACAGGCAGCCGTGTCTCTCCAGGGTTTTAGGCAGGAATTTTTCCAGCCCTACCTGGAGAAGGCGGGGATCGAACGTGGGACCTTCCGCATGCAAAGCAGCAGGGGCTCCACCACTGAGGGTTTAATCTGTGCAATCTCCAGCTGGAACAGGTAGCCGCCTTGAGTGCCTTTTTTCTTGGTAGAAAGGCAAGGTACAGATCAAAGAGATAGATACAGAAACAAGCAAGGTAGCAGGTAATATGAAAGAGCTCTGCCTGAGATCCTGGAGATCCGCTGCCAAGCAGAACCAGGCTAGCTGGAACAATGATCTGACCTGGTATGAGGCAGCTTTCTTCCGCCTTAGAAGGAGGGGGCGCAGCAGCTTAGTGGTTGAGCGCCTGCCTGCTCGGATAACAGCAGGTTCCATCTAGTTTCCTAGCAGTCGGGTTAGGAAAACTAACCAGTAGACCACCAGACCTGCCTAGGTGAACCGATCGTCTGATTCAGCCCAAGGCAGCCTTCCTCAACCTGTTGCCTCCCAGATGTGCTGGACTGCAGTTCCCATCATTCCCAGCCAGCATAGCCGGAATGATGGGAACTATAGTCCACCACTTTGGGAAGGCAGCAGGCTGGGGAAGGCCTGTCTAAGGCAACTTGTTCTGCCACAGATGTTTCTTTGGAGTAGGTAAGAAAACCGACAAACCAATTTCCCCATTTGACAAAATGTAAATTGTAAGTTCCTTGGGGGCAGGCCCTGCCTTTTGTTATTGTTCCTGTTCTCCTGTAAACTGAGGACACTGGGTTCACACAACACGATAACCCACACTCAAGGGTTGAGTTGTCATTGAACCACGGGTTGTTGTTGAAATGTGGGTTACTGGGCTGACTGAACCCAGCTGCGCTAACAAGCCATGGCTTGTTAACCACAAACAACCCATGAAGAGAACCCGTGGTTTGTTGTTGGCTTATGAACTGTGGGTTGTTCACCATGGTTTCTTATCCTGGCTGGGTTCAGACAGCACAATAACCTATGTTTCAACAACAACCCACGGTTCAGTGACAAGCCATGCCCAACCCTTGAGAGTGGGTTATCATGTTAGTAGCAACAAGAGTATAATAAGGAAAGAAGTCCTGTGAAAAATACTATTGCAAACACATTGTTGCTTGCTGCACATGTCCTTAGCTCACAGAGCTGGAACATGAGGCTTGACAGACAGCCTGAATTTCCAGGTTATAGTCTGGATGCTGCTTTCGCCCATGATTCTCTACGGACGTGGAGTGGTGTTGCTTTAGTCCTTGGCATCTCTGTGGTGCGAAAACCCACAATGCTTTGCAAATCCCACCCCACCTTGGGACTAGTCTGAACTTGCAGACAATGTGACTTCACCATATAGTCACCCACCCCCCGACTTGCTTTTTATAACAACCTGGCTGATGGAGATCTCAAAAGCTTGTACAATTTTTTGATGATCTTTTGGGAACCCAGGAAGATGCCGTATCCTGAGTCAGACCCCGGGGCCATCTAGGCCAGTATTGTCGACATTGACTGGCAGCAATGGCTCTCCAGGGTTTCAGACAGGATTCCTTCCTAGTTCTACCTGGAGAAACCAGAGATTAAACCAGTGACCTACTGGTACTGCATGGAAAGCTTGTGGTCTACCACTGAGCGACTTAGGTATTTATTTATTACATTTCTATCCCGCCCAATAGCCAAAGCTCTCTGGGCAGTTCACAATAATTAAAACCATAAAATACAATATAAAACACACTACAAACATTTAGAAGTTTAAAACTACAGTAAAAATTACAAGTAAAAACCAAAGTAAAACCTAGCAGCAATGCTAAGATTAAAATACAATAACAGATTTAAAATGGAAATTGAAGGACTAAAATGCCTGAGAAAATGGGAAGGTCTTCACCTGGCACCAGAAAGAACACAACGTAGGTGCCAGGCTAGCCTCTCTAGGGAGCTCTTTCCACAACTGGGGTGCCACAACAGAAAAGGCCCTGCTCTTAGTAGCCCCCCCATCTCACTTCCTTTGGCGGGGGCTCCCAGAGAAGGACTGCTGAGGATGATCTTAGGGTCCGGGCAGGTATATATGGGATGAGACAATCCTTCAGGTAACCTGGTCCTAAGCTGTATAGGGCTTTGAATGTTAATACCAGCACTTTGAATTGGGCCTGGACATGGACTGGCAGCCAGTGCAGATGGAAAAGTATGGCATAATATGACCACATTGGCCAGTCCCTGTTACTAACAATCTCACTGTCCTATTTTGGACCAGCTGAAGTTTCCAGACCTTTTTCAAAGGCAGCCCCAAGTATAATGCATTGCTGTAATCCAGACAAGAGGTTACCTGAGCATGGATAATTGTAGCTGTCCTTCTTTTGGTTGGCCTAATAAAAGTATCACAGCAACATGGATTTTGGAAATGTTCTTATGGTCAACACGGCTACCTTTGCTTTTTTTTTTTTTTTTAATGCTTTGCTTTTGAGGTCAGAGTGGAGAATGCATTTCACTTTACAGGGGAAGTATCCATCAGCCACAGCCAACCAGATGTCTCCAGCATCTCACACACAGGAGATGCCTCCCCCCCCCCCCATGGCTTGCTTCCGTGTCCTGCCCTGGTCCTGAGGAGCAGGCCGTGGGGCACCGCAGGGCAAGCGTTGCAAGGAGCCATTTGACTTGCTCCAACAAGGCCCAGGCCAGACTGAAACCTTTCATGCCACGAATGCCATCTTAGGCTCCGCCCCCTCCTTGGAAGGGGGGGGCTTTGCCTGGACGCTAGCACTCCATCGTCACCCCATGAGCTCACGCCAGGTGTGCAGCCTGTGTCGGCACAAGTGAGAATGTGGGCTCCTCGCTGGCCATGCGTTCCCTGGTCCAGACTCTGGCCTTGGGCTCACAAGTCCGGCTCCAGGAGTTTCTGGTATCTATTTGGGGCTTGTTGGGTGTGTGTGTGTGGGTGTCTCCCATTCAGGGATAGTGCTCTGGCCCAGTTGCCTCCTCTGTTGGTACCGCTGTTCCCTCCGCCTCTGTGTTTGCATCTGGGTCACTGCTGGACGCCGGGTTATGCCTTCCCCCAACATTTGCTCTGTGGAGGTGCAGAATCCTGCCTGCTAGCAAGGAGGTTCACACGATCCTACTTAATAGCCTCGGACGGAGCCGTCCTCCTCAAGGCCGGCCGCCTCTGGAATCCGTTCTGCCTCCTCCATCCTCTTGCATAGCACAACAGAGCCCTTCTCTCGGCGGGGCCTAAGATCAATAGCTCAATATATCCCAGGCTGAGGATGCAGCTCAAAAGGAATTACCAGCCTCATGCAGAAACCTTCCACTCTCGGAGACAGAGGTGATTTTGCTGACAGCCGTGCAGTGCTCCTCCACACGCTGCAGGCCCTCTCCTCGCTTAGCACCTTCATTAGAGCGAGCTGTTTGTCTCTCTCCCCCCCCCCGCTGCTCCCTAGATTGGCCAGGGAGGTGGGACCCCCAGGTTGCAAACTGAGGGGAGCATCTAGTTCATGCCCCACTTCTTGAAAGAAAGAGAAATCCCGTTTCCCCTCATTCTCTTGTAAACAGCATCAGATGGGATCCCAGTAGCCCCAGTTCCATTCTCTTATATATTACCCATCTTCCCCAACCTGGCACCCTCCAGAGGCACTGGGCTTTGGTTGTTTGAGGGGCAGGGGACAGAGGTTCACTGCTGCTGTTTGCATATTTATCATGATTCTGGATTCTTTTAATTGTGGGCAATTAAACAATTAGCCTTATTGGGTTTCTTATAGCCTTATAGCGTGGTTCTTGGGGGGTGGGGGAAGGTGGGATAGGCACATTTTAAAACTACGTGAGAAACAGGCAGCGCTAGGGCAGCCGTCCCGCACCACCACCAGTCCACCCAGTCTTTCCCAGTCTAGCTCCCTCCAGAGGCGTTGGGCTACAACTTCCATCATTCCCAGCAGGGAATGACCACTCCCCCCCCCCTTTGCACTAGTAAGACGAATTAGCACTTGTGCTCCACCACCATAGGGTACGACCCATTTATGGCCAATTCTGCCAACACTCAGCCTAACCTACCTCACAGGGTTGTTGTGAGGATAAAATGCAGAGGAGGAGGAGGATTGTGTAAGCCGCCTTGGGTTCCTTGCAGGAAAAAAGGTGGGGTATAAAATATAATAAATAAATAAATAAATACATGTAATGCACCAGCATTTTGGACCAAATGAAGTTAAAAGCCGAAGCACCCTCCATTACAAGTTCTGGCATTTGAAGCAAGCCACGTTGAAGAAGATCTGAAGGGAAAGAACACTTGGGGAAAGTGAACACAAAGATAGGCCTGCCTGCCTGCCTGAAAGGAATTAGATGGTGGTCACACAGGCAGGGGAATTAGGGGGATTCTTGGAGCTAATTTTGTTACTACCAACACACCTCCTGAGCATGGAAAGGAGAGTGTGCAGGGGAAATTGATTGACTGATCAATGGGCGGATGAAAGGAGTGAAGCGGCTCTAAACGGGATGAGTGAGATTTTAAGAATCTCAGACAGATTGAGCGAGATCCACGGCTGTCTAGCAGCACCAAATCCTGTTCCTGACAATGGCCGCGTTCACACAACACTTTAAGCCAGTGTTCTCCAACCTCCAACTCCAAGCACCGAGTCCAACCCCCTGCTCAATGCTTTCTTTAAGCCCACAGAGGCTCTGAAGCCACTGTGGGCTTAAAGTGGCCTGGGCCCCCGGCTGGGCCCGACTAGTGATCGGGCACAGCGGGGTTCCCTGGCCATCTCCGCCACCCCCTTCCCGTACGGGTCCTCCTGCAGGTATCCCAGGGGACGCCGCAGGAGCACCGAGTCTTCTCCCCCTTTCCTGCAGACGCTGCGAGCCATTTCGGGCTTGCCACAGCTTGTCTTTGAAAAAACCAAAAACACATTTATTTATTTTTAAGATCATGAAAGCTGATCTTGTTAAAGGCGACTTTCACAATCCTGTTTTGGGGAATTCTGAAGGTGCCCGCCCAAGGAGGCGGTACCTTGGGGGGTGGGGGCTGACCATGATTGCCCACTATTTTTTTTTAAAAGTCCGATGCTGACCACAACCAGGACTGACCATTGTCTGAATGGACACAGTGTCCATGCCAAATTGGAACTTTCTAGCCCACCGCTAATTTTGTTTCGATTTTTTAAAAAAAGATGGGGGGGGGAGTGGAAAGCACCCTTTGCAGCAGAATCTTCAGGTTTTTTGGGGGGGTCCCATGTCCCCCTGGGGTGCCCTCACTTTCCCAAGTATGGATAACCCAGAGGCACAAGCCCCCCTAAAAACCCTCAAGATCCTGCAAAAAAGGTGTTTTGGAGGACACCCCTTCAATTCTCCCCCCTTCCACAAAGGATCCCCAGGGTTTTTTTGGGGGGTACTGGGAAGCCCCAACTGTCCCCTCAGTTTTGCCATTTACCCCAAGTCGAAAGCACCTCGGGAAGTGGCAAAACTGGAGGGAATCCCCTGTGCCGGGGGGGGGGCACGATGCTTGTGATTTGAAGGGACATGCCTGCCTCCCCGCACAGGGGTTTCCCCAAGCTTTGAAGTGATCCCCTGCTGCTAGCAGTGGGGAGGCACTGTCAACACTTGGGGGACACCTGGGGCAGCAGACCTCCCCCAAAGAAACGGGGGGATTGTGCTGAAAAAAGGCCCCTTTCGGTGCACCACGTTCTCCGGAGCCTTTGCAGGGAGCCGACCTTTCAAGTCTGACAGCTTGGCTCCATGCAAAGGTGAGAGGAGGGAAGTGTCAGGGGCGTTGCTGGCTTGATTTTTTCCCAGCAGACACCCATCCTTCCCAGTACCCATCTGTGGGTCCATGTTGCTCTAAGGAGACCATTCCCAGTAGCTCTAAGGAGCTTGGTCTGCTTAGTGCAAATGACAGCTTGCGGGGGGGGGGGGGGGGCTCCAATGCTGAATGCTCCCGGTGAGGGTCAGTATTGGACTTTTAATTAAAAAAAAATAAATAGTGGGCGATCACAGGCAGCTCCCCCAAGGTACCGCCGGGCATCCTTAGTGGGCGGGCACCTCCAGGATGCCCCAAAACAGGATCACGAAAGTCACCTGTAGCGGCGCCTTTCGCAATCTTAAAAAAAAAAAGTTTTTTTTGTTTAAAAAAGACAAGCCACAGTGAGCCCGAAATGGCTCGTGGCGGCTGTGGGGAGGGCGGGAAACCTTTGACACGCCTCTCCCCAAGTGCCACATGGGCACTTTGGGGGTGGCTGGCAATGGTGATCGCCAGCTAGCCACTTGGCAAGAGTAGCATCCCTTTGTTGCCGCTCTGGCTGAGGGGCTCTGTGCCTTTTTTGGCTTCTCTCAGTGGGTTAGCATGTCGTCCTGGTTCAGATGACATGCTAAACCTACTAGGGCAGTGTTCTCCAACCTCGGGTCCCCAGATGTTTTTGGCCTACAACTCCCAGCATGCCCCAGCCAGCGTATGCATGCTGGGAGTTGTAGGCCAAAAACATCTGGGGACCCGAGGTTGGAGAACACTGTACTAGGGTTTTCTTAACCTACAACAAGCCATGGCTTAGCAGGGTGGTTTATAAGCCACACCTGGTTGGCTTATAAACCACCCCGCAGGGTTCGGATGACACGCTCAGCCACTCTGCCCCTTAACCTACAGAGGCTTAGCGTGTCGTGTGAACCCAGTCAGCAGCTTTACCTAATGAGGTTTACGGTGTCATCCGAACCCGGGGAGGTTTAGTTAGGGTGGCTAAGGAGAGTCTTCTTAACCACCCCACTAAGCCAGGGCCGGTGCTACCATTAGGCCAACTAGGCAGCTGCCTAGGGCGCAGGGCTAAAAGGGGAGCCAGAAACGCCTTGAAAAAAAATACAGCGCTCTCAAGTGGGAAGGGGGGGGCACTAAATATCTGATCTTGCCTAGGGCACCAAACTGCCTTGCACCGGTCCTGCACTAAGCCATGGGTTGTAGTAGGGTTTACTTAACCTACTGAGGTTTAGCATGTTGTCCGAACCCAGACAAGACCCTAACCCTACCACAAGCCAAAAAGGCACAGAGCCCCTTGGCCAGAGTGGCAAAAAAACGGTTGCCTTTCTCAGAGCAGCCGCTGCTCAGCTGAGTAGCAGCCCCGCTGAGGAAGGGAAGCAACAGCTGGCAGAAGTGTTGCTTGGGCACATTTTGCCAGCTGCCCTCTCTGTGCTCCCGCGCAGTGTCCCCTGGGATACCAGACGGGAGGACAAGGGGAGAGGCAGTGACTTTGGACCCCCGCTGTGCCTGGGGCAACTTTAGGCCCACGGAGGCTTCAGAGCCCCTGTGGGCTTAAAGTGACATGCAAACCCACCCAATGTCTCTTTCGCTTAGAGGGAAGGCGAGTGAGGGGAAACAGGAAAGATAGAGGTGTACAGAATTAGGCCTGGTGTGAAGAAAGTGGACAGGGAGACATTTTTCTCCTCTCATCATACTAGAACCCAAAGGGGTCGTCCCATGAAGCTGATCGGTGGAAGGTTCCGGACAGATAAAAGGAAGAACTTCTTCACACCCGTGCAGAGTTAAACTATGGAATTCACTTCCACAAGAGGTAGTGATGATGACCACCAGTTTGGAGGGCTTTAAAGGGGAGTTAGACAAATTCCTGGAGGAGAAGGCTATCCATGGCTGCTAGTCCTGATGGCTCTATGCTACCTCCAGTTTCAGAGGCAGTATGCCTATGTACACTAGTTGCTGGGGAACATGGGTAGGAGGGTGCTGTTGCACTCATGTCCTGCCTATGGGTTTCCCATGGGCAGCTGGCTGGCCACTGTGTGAACAGAATGCCGGACGAGATGGACCCTTGGCCTGATCCAGCATCAGGGCTCTGCTTATGTTCTTCAGAGGTCAGAAAGCAGGGTTTCTTTTGAGCCTGTGCTCAGCTCCAGAACATATTATCATCAATGACAGGCTTCAGGCCTGAAATGTGAAGTAGGAAAGAAGAGAGTGGCCCCTCGAGCATGTGCAGTGTGTTTTTCTTTCACCATTGAGTAATCACAGCCAGAAATTGATCTGAAAAGAAGCACATCCAAATTGCCTTGCTGCAGGATCGGATTTCAGAAAGTGAGGATCAGCAAAACTCAGCCTCCTCAAGGTTTTCTGAATTCCACCTTGAAGCTAATTCTGATTCGTGTCAGTAACACAGGAGGTTTCCCCCCCTTCCTTTTGGCATGAACGTTTTGTGCAAGTTCTCCCAGCTGGGTGAATTTCTTGACACATTGACACATTTTCCTCCCACTGATTAAAGTGTGTTTGTGTGCTTGTATGCATTCTTTCCTGTGCATTTTTTCAAATGTACGTATTTGTTTTTGGTTCCACGAATTGTGTTGCAAGCTTGGGAATGTATGGACCTTGACCGCATGTTGCATTGGGGTCCATGTTTGGCTCGGGGGGGGGGGGGTTGAACTGGGTCAATTCTGGTTAAAAAGGATCTGAAACAAATTTCATCCCTAATATACATTAGAGCTCTGTGTTGATTCTATTGCCCCTTTGTAAACTTGGGCTTAGCTTAAGCATCTGGCTGAGGTTGAATTCAACCACTCGGGGAATCTCTGTTAGAGCGAGGCTGCAAGAACAGTAAGTTCCCGCTGGATTTCCCCCCTGGGGGAGTTCTCTCCCCACTGTAAGTTTGTAAGGGGTTACCCTTCTGGGATTCAGCTCCCTTTGCTGGGCCCTTGTTTTCACTTTTGCTGATGATGTATGAATTTAAATGGGGTTTAAATTATTTCCTGAGGGAATTTAATTCATAAATAAGTAAGGAGGAGGAGGAACAGAACAGCAGCAGCAGCTCATCGACAGCTATTAGTCATGATGGCTAAATGGAACCTCCACATCCAGGGGCACTTTGCTGCTGCAGAATAACAATTGCTGGGGGAGGGGCGCTTTTGCATTGCTCTCCTGTCCTGTGTGTAGGGTTCCTGGAAGCATCTGATTGGCCATTCTAGGAAACACATTGGCAGACTTAAATGGACTTTTATTGGGTGCAACATTTATTTATTTATTAATAAAGACTTCTTGCGTTCTATTTCATGCAAGTTCTGGAAAGAGAGTTGGCACTCTGATTCTGCCCAAACTCTCAGGAAACACATTTGTTCCTCAAGGCCGGTACCGGCATCTGGCATCCTTGGGCAGTTGCTATGGCCCCAGTACCCTGGCAGGAGTCCACCACTGATGCCTGTCCTGTTTAATTTGAGAGGTGGGCAGTGCTCTGAATAGCACGAGGCAGATGGAGGTAGCTGCCATTTTAATTTCCCACAATGCCCCCAACCTAATGCCACTCTGGGGAATTGTGGGAAATTAAACAATGGCGCCATTCCCAGCCACTCAGTGCTGCTGGGATTGAGGCTGCCGCCCTTGCCAGAAGGTAAGCCCACCAAAAGGAGGGCTCCACCAGAGGGCACTTTGCCCAGCACCCCCTGAGATCTAGCTGGGGGATGCTGGGAGCTGTAGTCCAGCACATCTGGGGGGACACCAGGTTAGGGGAAGGCTGCCTCATAGGATCCAAGTGCACTTATTTGGGGTGTGTCCGTGAGGTTCTTTCAGCTGGCAAAGCAGCAAGTTGACCATCCATGTTTTAGAGGCAGGAGGCTTGTAGGTGGAAGGAACAACATGCAAGAATAATCGAGGGGAGGGGAACTGCTGCGCTGCCCTCAACTCAGCCCTCCCCTGTAGCTACAGCTTTGCACCCTCAGACGAAATCTGGCCTGTACAGCTGGCCAGTCCCTGCCAGCTGCAACCAGGGAAGGATGCCTGCGACAGAGCACTGACATGGTGCACTTTGCATCTCAATGGTGCCTTCTGCAGCAGCACAAAAGAACCCCAAATCGGCATTTTATTAGCTCCCGAGTTCATTATCTGCCTCCCCATCACATCAACACACACACACACACACACACACACACACACACACACGCCACCCTGCCTCTTAGGACTGACCCCTTGTGGCTGGAGGCAGTATTGCAACAGAGCATTTGCTTGAAAATGGCCAGGATTAAAGGGGAGCCTGCAAGGGGGAATTCCACAGTTTTTTCCTCCAAATTTATGGGTGCTTCCAGACAGAAGGAGTTTGTGTGTGTGTGTGTGTGAGCGTTTTAATTATTAGGGACACTGAAAATCTCTGATTGCAGAATTTGTTTCTCTTTGCACTAGAATTTGAGCTTTGTTGGCACACTGTTTTGATTCCCGCGCAAAGAATATCCCTCCCCTTCAGAATTCCAATGTGCTGTTCATATTTCAGGAGCCCTGTTCAGAAAAATGCAAAGGGACACCGAGAGAGAATTGCACAGAACTCTGCTTCGGGCAGGAGGAGGATAATTTCATCCCAACAGAAGGAAGACCCTGCTGGATCAGAGAAAAGGTCCCCCTAGTCCAGCAGCAACCCTGTTTCCGACAGCGGTGGCCTGCCAGATGCGTCTGGAAAGGGCATTAAAAACAACCGTCCTCTCTTATTCTCATTCAGCACCTGGGATTCAGAGGTAGGCTGCACCCGAACATGGAGGTTCTGTCTTCACAGCTAATAGCCGCACAGGGTCAGAATGTGGAAACAGCGACTCTGTAGGGAAGATGCTTTCACAAAAGAAATGTCAGAGCCCAAGGTCTCCTCATCCTGACTGACTCCAGGGCTGGGCGGAACGGGTGATGTGCCAGCCGATTTATAGCATTCAGCTTGGCCTGTGCCTGAGCTCAGCTGCGGGGTTTGAATGGGACCACCGTGGGGAGGGGGGTGTCTCTCTCCGCCTGGCAGGTGAAGGGGTTGCAGCACTCGCCTTCCTGGGGCATCGAGGATGCTGGCCGTTCCCTAGGCTGACAAGCTGCCCGGATAGTAAGTGGGTCAGCCAGTCGCTCCCTTTGCCACCCCTGCTGGCTCTTCCTTCCTGATGGATGATCTGGACAATGGAGCTGACACCCACTGCCTAATTGTGATTAAATGCATGAGCCGCCCCCCCCCCCAATCACCAAGGCATTGCACTGTGTGTGTGTGTGTGTGTGTACATGTGCATCTCTGTGTTGTCAAAAGCCTCCTTAGGAGGCTAAAAGGCAGCTTTAGTGGAGGGAAAAATGGCTAGCAGCTGCAAAATGGGCACGGGGAGAGGATACAGCCCCCCCACCCCACCCGCAAGGCCCCATTCTCAAAGAGGGAAGATTCTGCTAGTGAACAAAAAAAAGGGGGGGGGAAGGGGATATTCAGAACACTCTCAGATCTGCGAAGAGGGAAAGATCATGGTGGCAACTCAAGGGAGGGCTTCTTGAAAGAAAGATGTTACAACAACGTGATTGTGTATGTTCCGGAGACCTTGCCGGTTTATTTTCCAGAGTGACACTACAAACGTCTTTTAGCCTGGAATGCCTCCCTCATGAATATTAATTTGTGCAGAGTAGAGAGCGGAAGGGAATTGCTTTTAAATCTGATGCCCATTCCAGCCAAAGTGGCTTGTATATTTGAACGCCAGAAGCAGCAAATGTAAAAGCCCGTGCTTCTAAAAAGACCTTCAGTGCTCAAAGTCCAACATTGTGCCTTCCCTCACATCAGACCTGTGCCATAGTAGGCAAGTAGAAGTTCCATTTCCCAGTTAAAAAACAGAGGCTGGCTTGTGCAGAAACAAGCCAGCATGAAGAATGGTTGGTCAAGATGCTGGAGCTGGCAGAGATGGCCAAACTCACATCATTAATCAGAGAAAGGACAACATCCACGTTTATTGTTGAGTGGAAACCTCTAATTGACTTTTTGCAGAGACTGGAAAATAATGATTTGTTTGTTTGTGGGTTTATGGAATAATAAGTGAATTTGGGACAACGGGAAGAAAGATTTCTCATTCTGATTATCGAGTAAGAAAAATTATTGTTACCTATATTTGCTGTAGAAGAAAATCAGAGGTCTATTTTGTTTTGTTAATTGTTATGTTTGATATTATGTGTTTGTTTCACATAGAAATAAGATTAAAATGGCAAAAACAGAAACAAGGCAGCGTGATCCAGAGCTGCACTCTTTCATCTTTACAACAGCTTGCTTAGGGATTGTGCCCATTTTACAGGTGTGGAAGTGCGGCACCTGGAGGACTGGAGAAGAAGCAGCTTTCCCATATGTTTATCGTATACTTACCTCTGTGAATGTGAAATGAAATGAATGCATTCTGAGCCTTGCTTTTGGCATATACGCCCACTCTGTTTTTAAAATTGCATGCAACTGAAAGCATGTTGTCATGTCTGCACGTCTTCCCCAGCCTGGTCACCCTCTAGATGTGCTAGCCTACAACTCCCATCATCCCCAGCCAGCATGGCCAGGTTGGGGAAGGCTGGAGAAAATAGTTCCGGTGACAAGAGGCAGAGAACTGAAACCTAGGAAAGTACATTACCCTTTTGAGCTGAATTGCAGTAAACATTGTACAGTGCTAAGTCAAATTTGTTTGTTGCACACCTCGCTCTCCGTTTTATCTGACCATATGAAGTAGAGGTGCAGAAGCTCAGCCCTGTGGGCACAATCCAGCCCTCCTGGGGTCCCACCTGCTCTCCGGGGTTCCACAACCCCTTGGCCCTTCTCTGTTCCTCCAACAGCTGATTATTGGTGGCTTGCTGGCTTTTGCACTGCTCCCCCCCCCTTTAAAAACATTGAAATGCTTCTCCTGAGGCTTAGTTTAAGCTAAAACATGTTGGTACTTTTTTTGTATTTTGGCCCCGCCTCCTCTGCCCTTGGCTCCACCCACCACTGGAATACACCCCCCACCCAACGCCTTCGAAATTGAATTTGCCCCGCAGGCTAAAAGAGGTTCCATACCTTTGTTATAATGTTTGCAGAAGCAAATGTTATGCACATGGTTGGCCTGAACAATTACAAGTAATGTCAGAATTTTCTTACCTTTCCCGGAAATATTTTGACCTTTTGATTAATTCTAAAATTGAACGAATTTCAACAAATGGCCAAAATCTGTACTCACAGTTTGGGGGTATTTCCTGTAACGTATGCACAAGATAGCCAATAGGGAACTAGGACAGTGGTTTTCAAATTGTCAGCTGGGAAAACCCAGTGAGAGAATCAGTAACGGTGGATGAGCTTTCCCTAAAGAACTAGACCACTTGGCTGCATTGCATTGGCTACTGATTTTCCAGTACCAGTTCAGTGGCGGACACATAGCATAGATTAGGGTTCCTTGAAGCTACAAAGCTGGAAAAGTAGAACAGCATGGCTAAACTGAAGTAGGAACATGGTTCCCTTAAGCTACATCGCCATCTGGTGGATCTTTGCTGCATTATACATAAGGAATTCTTGGATTATTCTGGGATATTTGAAGATCATATAAAGCAGGGGTGGACAGACTTCGGACTTGTGGGATGGGATCTACTTTGTTTTTGTTTTATTTTTACTTGAAAACCAGGATCCACCAGCCAAAGCCTGGTTCAAAAGACATTCACTTGGAATTAAAGAATTCTGAGTTTAGGAATTTGAGTACTAGAATTGAATGGAGCTCACAATCCCTCCACACAAAAATCCAGTCCTGGTTATTCAAAGCTTTTAAAAACTCGAATGTGGGAGAAACTGAAACTGATGGACTCATCCGTCCAGGAAGAGGGTTTTGAGTGCTTTGTTCTTAAAAGTCTGGCTTTGAATCTCTATGTACTCAACTGCGTTTCTGGAGCTGACTGAGGGTTGCCACCTCTTTTTTCCAACAGGCTTCTCATCTTTAACAGCTACATGGCAGGCAGGTACAACAACCTGCTCCTCTCCATGCTGGGAATGGCTATTGAATCTGGACGGTGCAGATGGGTGAGAATTTCATTTTGATTCATTTTGACTGAAGGAACTGGGCCTGTTTAGCCTTCAGAAGAGGAGACTGAGGGGAGATATGATTGCACTCTTCCAGTGCTTGAAGGGTTGTCACACAGAGGAGAGCCAGGATCTCTTCTCGATCATCCCAGATTGCAGGACACGGAATAACGGGCTCAAGCTACAGGAAGCCAGATTCTGCCTGGACATCAGGAAAAAAATCCTGACTGTTAGAGCAGTACGCCAATGGAACCCACTACCTAGGGAGGTGGTGGGCTCTCCCACACTGGAGGCATTCCAGGTGCAGCTGGAGGGCCCTCTGTCAGGGATGCTTTGACCTGGATTCCTGCATTGAGCAGGGGGTTGGACTCGATGGCCTGGTAGGCTCCTTCTACTATTCTATGATTCATTTTTGATATGAGTTTACCTAAAGCCACAAATTTCTTCATATACAGAATGGAAAGAACTTGAGATTTAAAAAATTGAATGCAGGAGAAAATGAAACTGACAACTACTGTATACCAATTCCTTATCAATGGGTGAAGCACCTTTTTTTGTAGCTGTAGAATCGAGATATATGTGTATAAATAAACAGATACTCAAAGTAACATATATAATGCTTACTCCTTGCTTTATATTTGAGACTTTTTGTAACTTGGATGCCCAACTATTTAAATCTAGTCAACGTATTTTCCAAGTCCACTTTACATATTCTCTCATTCTGTGTCCTTAGGAATAGCAGCCAGGTTGATAAAACCTGCCTGTTCTTGCCTCAAGAACCTGCATTTCAAGCAGAGGCCACTATATATATATATATATATATATATATATTTTAAAAGGCCTGAATTAACAAAGGCCCTCGTAGTCCTTGTATAGAACCTGGTCAGCAAGAATAGCTCTAGTAAAATGTTTTCCTTCCTCTTCTGATCCTTTGATCTTGCCCTGTTTAAACAAAGGGATAGTTCAAAAAAAGAGGGGGAAGGGGGGGGGAAAACTATTGAGCTACGGTAAGTAACTTCTACTCCACCTTTCCCTCCTTCCATTCCCAGCCCCAAATGTCATGTTGCCATGCTCCTTTCCAGTGCTCAAATTACCGGTGGAGGGCAGAGGCAACCAGCGCCTTACCTTCTGTGACACCCTCCGGAAACGACAATTTTTTGGAAGGTCTGGTGGGGCGTGATGTGGCTGAAATTGTGGGATGCCAGGGGATGGGGCTTTTGGATTTCATTTTGAGCCCCTTTATCAAATGTGGGGACCTTTAATTCCTCTATAATTCAAGTACTGCTCCTTCCCCATCCTGTTAACACCCCCCAGCCACTGAATTCTCACCAAACGGGCATGCATGTATGTATGTCACAATCATGGTGAGTCTATGCGAAGCCAGCGGCATGGACTGACCAAATTGTGCCATATCAGGAAATCAGGAAATGCACATTGAAATTCCCCTCACAGCTGTGTCAATATACTCCTGTATGCTTCAATGCATCAAGACAACGTTATCAAACATTTTAATGCTTAATCATGCCTCTACGTGTCTCCGATGATTTCCTTATACAGTTCAGGCTGTTCAGTCTATGTCTGTGGCTTCCCATACTGAAAGACATCAGAAGAGCCCCGCCAGATTGGGCCAAGGGTCTACTGAGCCCAGCATCCTATTTCCAACAGTGGACAGCTGGATGCTTCTAAAAAGCCCGCCAGCAGGGTATGAAGGCAACAGCTCAGCCACTGGCCCATCTTGGGTGGCAAAATATAGGCAGCATGTTCTCAATGGAATAGTTTAGTAATAAATTATATTTTTACCCCAAATTCTGGAGTGGGGCGCCATTTGGGTTTTCTGCACCAGGCAATGAAATGTTCCCGGGCTGTCTCTCAGCCCAGCGGAAAAGGTCTCATGTTCTTTTCCCTGGGACAGCCTTCCCCAATTTGGTGCCCTCCAGATGTGTTGGACTGTGTCCCATTGCTCTTGTCTAAGGGCTGCAGCACCCAGCGAGGACCACAACAAGCTGCTTGTGGGGCGGCGAGGGGGAGATCAGGGAAGAGGTCACAATGTTATTATAGTGAGCTTCGCTGGGGTCCATCCTGCTTGGGGAGGTTGTGCTTCCACCCCACCCCCCAGTCCATGGTTAGTAATTGCTTACGGTGGCTGCAGGATCTGAACTGCATTCTCATGAGCAGAACCTGCCATTTCCCAGGCCATAGAAAACCTCCTCCGTGCGGGTTAAGAAGCGGTGTGCGCACTGCACCATCTATGCTGAGTCTCTGTGATTGCCCCCCTCCCCCCGCTGCTTCTCCAGTCAGCCATGCGTGCTGGTGCCGGCTGCATATGGTTGCCCACATGTCCAGCGGGGATTGGATGCAGAGCCCGCGTTGTTTGTTGAACCCTTGACTACAGAACGCAGGCTCCAAACAGGTGTGTTGGCAACTTAACTGATTTATTGACAGGGTTATATACAGCTCCCTCGCAGGATTCTTAACACAGGCCTGCAGCAGGGTTCCCCTTCATCCAAGGAAAAAGGGCAGTGGTGGTGGTGGTGGTGGTGTGTGGAGGATGCTCCGTTCCGAAGGGGAGCAACGCAGAATTAATTCACTGTCTCCGAACGTGACACACAAAGTCAAGAGAGTGAACACACCTGTCACCCCATGTTCGTTTGCCTTTGGGGCCTTGATCCTACGGAAGCACACCCCTCACCTTGCAAAGCTCACCAACATCTTTTGTCTTCCTTCTCTTTGAAAGGAGGGAGACCTCTTGGCTCCTGCATCTCTGAGAAGGGAGCTTTCGTGCTCAGCAAGAACCCCGGTTACAGTTCCTGTTTCCTTCTCTGAAGTCACGCCGGGCACTGGAAGCTGCAAAAGTCAGCCGACTTGAAAAGGCTGTAGACATTCACCAAGGGGAACATGATCAAAGCCCCCAGCAGCGAGCCCAGCTGCTCCATCGCTCCGTACCACACGAGGGCGCTGTGGCTGTGGCTTCGAAGGGTCACCCCCGTCATCACCTTGACATAACTGAGCAGTCCCGATGAAGAACACCCATGAGATCACCTGCGGGCACAGAGCAGGCGTGGGGTCTGTGTGCGTATAAAAAACCCCTCTGCGTTTGTATTACTTTCCCAGACAAAGGCCGACAAGTGCCAGCTCTTTCCTTTAACGCAGGGCTCTCCATCTTGGGTCCCCAGATGTTGCTGGCCTACAGCTCCCAGCATACCCAGCCAACATGGCTGATGGCAAGGGATTCTGGGAGCTGTAATCCAGCAACATCTGGGGACCAGAGGTAACTTGGAGAAGCCTGCTTTAACGGTTCCATATAAACACAGGAAAAGTGTGTTTAGCTTGGGGAAAGGAGAGTAAGGGGAGGTGTACAAAATTCTGCATAGTGTGGAGAAAGTGGACAGGGAGACATATTTGAGCAAGGGGTTGGACTCGATAGCCTTGTAGGCTCCTTCCAACTCTATAATCTATGAATCTATGAATTTCCCTCTCTCATAATACTTGGGTTTACAAGGCGGTAAACAGGTGGGATATAAATATAATAAACAAACAAACAAACAAACACACCTTCTCCACATGATCAAACTCATTGGTATTTTAAAATAACTGATTCTCGAATCAGTGCAGTGACTGGACAAAGAAAATGTGTAGAAACCCACACTAATCTGAGAGCTGGTGTAAATTCGTACCTGGCTCAAATCACCCATGAATTAGCTAGTTACCACAGCTCACCTTGTTGGACACTGCACCAGACTTGAAAATAAGCATTTGACCAGCTACCTATGGCAGGGCTACAGAACCCCCTGGACCACAGACATTCTGCATCTGGCCCGCGGAGCCTCCTTGGAGCTCCTCCAGAGGGCCGAGGCTTGAGGCACCCCCTGGAGGAATCCTCCCCCTGAAGGAATCCCCTTTCTTATCTCAGATCAGAGGTCACAGCAGGGATTCCCCTGGGCTGTGCACTGCTCCAGCTCCCAACTGGGCGATCTCAGCTGTTATCTCCAATGCAAGATCAGAGATAACAGTGGGGATGCGGAAGGTGGGGGACTCAGCCTGCACTGGGATGAGTGCCTGAGTCATTTCCCCATAGGGCTTGGGGCAAGTAATGATTGCTCCTAGGCAATGAAGATACATTGGGATTCCTGTCAAAAATACACCATGGGCTAGTCACTTTTCTAGACCTATCTGCAAGGCTGCTGCGTGACACCACACCGGCTGACCACGGTGCCTGGGTTTTCCAGCCGCGGGAGGCTTTAGGGCCCGCTACTTACAATGAGCGCATCTCCCCAGTCTGAGTGCTGCAGCAGAGGGCAGGGGCTCATCACTGCCATGCCCATGTTGTAGACGCCGAATGCCGTTCCGGTGACTGCCAGAACGCCCAAGAGAGGGAGGGACCTGGGCGAGAGAACAAAGCCAAAGCCAAACGTCAAGACCGGCAGGTGGACAGTTCCTTGCCGAACTGGGGCTGGGAATTCTGGTGGGAGTAATTAGGCCCCCAAATGGAGTCCCAGTTGGAGAGCGGGAGAGACTTAGAGAGGATAAGCGGAATGTCAGCGACTGGCTCCTCCTGCCCTCATGGAAGGCAGACGGAGGAAAACAAAAAGAGCTAGAATATATATATTATTTCAAGAGGCAGCTGCCTGGCAACTCTGCCGTAGGCGGATAAGATGCGCACGGACTTAAATAACCAAGGGCACAATCCTATGCATGTTTAGACAGAACAAAGGTCTACAACTCCCAGCATGCCCCAGCCAGCCATGCTGGCTGGGGCACGCTGGGAATTGTAGGCCTTTGTTCTGTCTAAACATGCATAGGATTGCGTCTGAAAGCCGTCAAGCACCTGTGCAACTGTACCCTGCTCCTGTTTTGCTCAGGCATCGATCTTTCCTACAGGCCCAGCTCAGGAGAGAATGGTTTTGGCAAAAGCTGTCAGCAGCACTGATTGGCTGTGCCGTGGGATAATTTTACCTATTTATTTTAGGGATTTATACCACACACATCAACAAGTCCCCACTACACAAGGTTGGTGGTGTCTGTCTGACCGGGAAGGGGTTATTCCAGCAGTTCTTTTGATGGGGGGCTGCACTGCACCCTCCTAGAGCTGGAGTGGGGAACATGCAGCCTAAGGGCCGCTTGCCTAAGGGCCCCATGTCTCCCCTTACTCACTTTTTACTCGCCTTTTCCCTAAGCCTAACAGTCCCAGCTGTTGTAACTAGGGCTGTGCTGAAATCCTACCTGTCCTTTCACAACCTCGTCATTTCCCTGCGAAAGGCAGTCGTTTTTCTGCCTCTTTTGTTAGGATGTTGAGAATTTCAGAGAATTTTCTCAGGGTCCAGGGCTTCAGTGCTTACCTTACTGTAAGGAGGTGGCTGAGGGGTGCACACGCTCTTTCTTTTACCACCACCAACCCCCATTCTGTCCTGGCAGCCTCTCTGGCTTCTGGACTTCAGCAAAGCTTTCGACAAAGTGCCTCATGATATCCTGATTAGTAAGCTAGCTAAGAGTGGGCTAGATGGAACAACTATCAGGTGGATCCACAATTGGCTACAGAATCGGACTCAAAGAGTGCTTATCAATGGTTCCTTCTCAAACTGGGGAGAGGTAACGAGCGGGGTACCACAGGGCTCGGTCCTGGGCCCGGTGCTCTTCAACATTTTTATTAATGACTTGGATCAGGAGGTACAGGGAATGCTTATCAAATTTGCAGATGACACAAAGTTGGGTGGAACAGCTAATACTCTGGAAGACAGAAACAAAATTCAAAGTGACCTCGATAGGCTGGAGCGCTGGGCCGAAAACAACAGAATGAAATTTAATAGGGATAAATGCCAAGTGCTGCACCTAGGGAGAGGAAACCAAATGCAGAGTTACAGAATGGGGGACACTTGGCTCAACAATACTACAAGTGAGAAGGATCTTGGAATTGTGGTAGATCACAAACTGAATATGAGCCAGCAATGCGATGTGGCTGCAAAGAAGGCAAATGCAATTTTGGGCTGTATTAATAGAAGTATAGCTTCCAAATCGCGGGAAGTGATAATTCCCCTTTACTCGGCACTGGTTAGGGCTCATCTTGAGTACTGCGTCCAGTTCTGGGCACCTCACTTTAAGAAGGACATAGACAAACTGGAGAGGGTTCAGAGGAGGGCAACAAGGATGATAAAGGGACTGGAAACAAGGCCCTATGAGGAGAGACTGAAAGAACTGGGCATGTTTAGCCTTCAGAAGAGGAGACTGAGGGGAGATATGATCGCACTCTTCCAGTATTTGAAGGAATGTCACACAGAGGAGGGCCAAGATCTCTTCTCGATCATCCCAGTTTGCAGGACACGGAATAATGGGCTCAAGTTACAGGAACCTAGATTCCACCTAAACATCAGGAAAAATTTCCTGATTGTCAGAGCAATAAGACAATGGAATCAACTACCTAGGGAGGTTGTGGGCTCTCCCACTCTGGAGGCATTCAAGGTGCAGCTGGACAGACATCTGTCAGAGATGCTTTGACCTAGATTCCTGCATTGAGCAGGGGGTTGGACTCGATGGCCTTGTAGGCCCCTTCCAACTCTACTTTTCTATGATTCTATGAAAGCCCCCTACAGGACTTGCTTGCATCTTATTTCTGCAAGGTTGTGTTCACTTTTGTTTTCCTCATTTGGGCAAGACTTCCATTTTCTGAAGGAAGCCTTCTTATCTCTAATAGCTTCCTTGATGCTGCTCGTTATCCATGCTGGTGACCTCTTGGACTTGGTGCTACCTTTCCTAACCTGTGGTATATATTCTATCTGAGCTTCTGTTGTTGTGGTTTTGAGTAACCGCCAAGCCTTCTGAGGGGATTTAACCCTCTTGACTCCCCTTTCAACTTCCTTTTCACCAGTTCCCTCATTTTTAGAGAAGTTTCCTCTTTTGAAGCTAAACGTGACTATGTTGGACTTCTTTAGCAATTTCCCACTTAAATATATGTTAAATCTGATAGCACTGTGGTCACTGTTTCCAATTGGTTCAACAACATTTACATCTTGTACTAGGTCTTGGGCAACACCACTTAGGGCTAAATCCAGGGTCATCTCCCCTCTGGTCGGTTCCATGACCAGCTGTTCTAGGGCACAGTCGTTTAGGGCATCTAGAAATTTAACCTCTTTGTTGGGACTGGAACATGCATTTATCCAGTCAATGTGGGGATAATTGAAGTTACCCATTATTACAACACTTCCTCGTTTGGAGGCCTCCCTGATTTCCTTTTCCATCTCAAGATCGCCCTGAGCATTCTGGTCTGGGGGATGATAGCATGTTCCTAGTACTAAATTTGTTTTGGAGCCTGGTGTTGTCACCCACAGGGCTTCTGTGGAAGAGCCTGCCCCTTTTAGGTTTTCTGGTCTGCTGGACACTGTGCCCTCTGTGACGTACAGAGCAACCTCTTTTCCAGTGAGCCCTTCCCGGTCCTTCCTATAGAGTTTATATCGAGAGATGACCGTATCCCACTGGTTCTCTCCATCCCACCAGGTTTCTGTAATGCCCACTATATCTAGGTTCTCCTTTAAAACCAGGCACTCCAACTCTCCCATCTTGGCTCAGAGGCTTCTAGCATTTGCACAGAAACACCTATGCATGGTGTCCTGCTCCAGATGTCTCTGGCATGTGCAACATCTGTTTTGGCACTTAGGCCTCTTTGATTGGCTATCTTGTTCCACCATAAGCTCATGGCCTATTTCCTCCCCTTCTACATTTCAGCAATTGGAAACTATATGCTACCTCCAGTATCAGAGGAAGTACGCCTCTATAAACCAGTTGCTGGGGAGGGTGCATTGCATTCATGTGCCATTTATAGGCTTCCCACAGGCACCCGGTTGGGCACTGTGTGAACAGAATGCTGGACTAGATGGACCCGTGGTTGCATCCGGCATGGCTCTTCTTTTGCTCTTATGTTCTTAGTAGATATGGCCAAAGAACTTTGAAAAGTGCCTTTCAAAAACTGTTGATGGGAGGTACATACCTGCTGGGCAGAAATGTGGCAATGGTGCATGCAAGAGGATTGGCCATGGAGCTCAGAGTAGTGGCAAGATGGTAGGCCGTGTTGCTGTAAGGCAAACAGGAGTAACTTTGCACCGATGGCAGGACACCATTGGTCAGGGCATTCACCCAAAAGACAAGAAAGTAGATGAGGACAAACTTGCTCCGAGAGTAAGTGTCCTTTTCTGGATCGGTGTCATCACTTCCTTTGGTGGAGCTCACCACCTTTCCATCCAGAGGGGAGTTTGTGATGCCCCCCAAGTCTGTTGGGCCTTGTCCATCCGCAGGGAGCTTCTGGATGGAGTTGAGGGCAATGTCGCTGGAGCAGAGGTTCTGCTTTGAAAGGTCCCACACCTTGGGTAGCCGGTTGAGGAAGAGGAAGGCCACGAGGCAGGAGAACATCATGGTGGACAGGATGATGAAGAAGACCAGGCTGGAGAAGTTGGCAGGGGAGTAATGAGTTTCCAAGACCCCTTCAGTGGTCATGTTGCCAACAGTTGTGTTGCTGGTACCAGTTTCGTTCGTGCTTGGTGTTGTTACGCGGACGCAGCTTGCAATTCCTGCGCCCTGGGCCAACGCGAAGAGAGCTGGGATCAGTCCACTGAGGCCTTCACCGATGAAAAATGTGGTGACGTAGCGAGGGTGGAGACGCGCCAAGAAAGGCAGGAAGGTGACGGAAGAGCTGCAGTCTACCAGAGACAGGAAGAAGACCAGGACAAAGAAAGCGGTGCTGTGCTGCTGCCCAGCCACGGGTGTGGTGTATTGCCAGAGGAAAGCCAAGAGGAAGCAAGAGATGGCTCCCGTGGAAATCAGGAGGCAGATGACGGGCACCTCGCTGAGCATGCTGGGCTTCAGCTTGTGCATGAGGGTGATGAGGAGAGGCCCAACGTTGGCCAACTGGATGATGATGATGAGATAGGAAGGAAGGTACCAGCCCTCAGGGAGCGTATTCACCAGCAGGGGCAGTTCGACCCACACGCCGTTGATGGCCATCCAAGAACCTGTCCCAAAGATGCAGGCCAGCAGGTGGGTGAGCCACGCCATGGCTCTTCTCCTCAGCAGCCCAAGAAGAGGAGCTTAGTTCCTGCGAGAGAAGATGAGGGATGGATTAGTTCAGGGGGGGACAAAGGGCTGCCGTTCTTCCCATCTGGAAAGGCTTGACGCTGAAACCACGCACGCACTCGGCACGGCGGGGGGATTTCTCGAGCAAAACCAGGGTGGGCACTTATGAATCCCCCCCAAAAAAGAGGACAAAGGAGGACACTGAATTGGATAAAATTTGCCTATGTTAATGCCTATGTACAGGTGCAAATAATTTCTAATTACTATAATTCAAACAGAAATACAGTCCATCGCACCCTAGTGTGGGAGACTGTGACCAGGTGAGCCGCCGTGTGCCTGCCTGTTCAGACAGCAGCGGCACGAGATGTCCTGCCACCTGAGGTGCCCGGATGTGTGCCAGTGCCGCAGCAGGAGCTGCTGCAGTCACTGGACCGGAGCTGCCACCGCCCCTGCCTCCCCTGCCCACGAGACGAGCCCAGGCCCAAATGCTGCATTTTGAGGGGTCCCTCCTTAAAGCGCGGCACTGTGAGGTGCCCATGGAGGCTGCCTGTACAGAGGCCGCCCAATCTCTCATTCGGGGGACTCTCCCAGAGCGAGAGACCAGGCACGTGGTCTCCCCGGATAGGCTGCCTGCCTGCCCGATCTCTCATTCTGGGAGAGTCCCCCGAATGAGAGATCAAGCGGGCGGACTCTCCACGGAGGCTGCTCACCTATCCGATCTCTTTTTGGGGGGATGCTCCCAGAGGGAGAGATCAGGCGGGCAGGCGGCCTCTCCACAGAACCCACCAGCCTGAGCCCTCTCCCAGAGCAAGAGATCAGATGGGCAGCCTCTCTGGAGAACCCACACGCCTGATCTCTTCTTGCTCTGGGAGAGGGCTCAGAGCAAGAGATGAGGTGGGAGGGGGAGGGAGGCCGCTCCTCCAAGGCGCCCTGCTTGCCGTTCTCCCACGGCTGGCAGACGGGGCTGGTGAGGTGCCAGTGCCCACAGGGGTCCTCCTGGCAGTGTGGGACACACACACACACACACACACACACACAATCCACCACCCCTCTCAATCTGCTGCCTCATGGGCGGGGCGGCCCCATGTTCAGTCTGCAGCCCAGGAGCTAACTGCTGATGGTCAACCGTCCTTGTGGTTCTTTATCTTTAAACCAGAATTGGACAAGACAGCCGCTCAAACAGAGGACTCTCCTCTCCAAAAGAGGATACGTGGCCACCCTAACATGCCACTTATCTCAATGGGCGAGCAGCATCAGGCTGTGACTGACTGGTGCCTTCCTCGCCAGGTTTGGGGTACAGAGGAAGGTAAACACACACACGCAGATAGCAGGGTCTTGGCTTCCTTTCTGCCGCCCGCAAGCCATCCTCTGTTCAAGGCAGGCATGAGAGTTGCCGAGCGCAAAGTAGAGGCGAGGAAGATGAAGAGGCACCTCCGGGCTTGCTGAACCTGGTCAGATGATAAGGTTTTTGCCCGTGGGCCAGCCTGCCTTACGCTTGAGACCTGGCAGTGACCCTTGTGGCTGGGGATGGGTTGGCCCATGATGAGCAGCATGGCTGGGAAAGGTGGGTGGGGCGGGGCTTAGGTCAGGAGCAGCCCCCCCCCCCGGTGACTCCTATTTTGCTGGGGTTCCTAATCCACTGCAGTTTTTATTTGGAGCTTTTTAGGAGCTATTCATGGTGCTCCATAGTGGTGTATGCAGAAAGTTTAAGTATTTGTTCCTAGAATCATAGAATGGTAGAGTTGGAAGGGGCCTATAAGTCCATCGAGTCCAACTCCCTGCTCAATGCTTTCTTTTAGGCAGTGTTCTCCAACCTTGAGTCCCCAGATGTTTTTGACCTACAACTCCCAGCATGCCCCAGCCAGCTGCGCTGGCTGGGGCATGCTGGGAGTTGTAGGCCAAAAACATCTGGGGACCCAAGGTTGGTGAACACTGCTTTAAGGTATTTCTTAGCCACTTTCCAAGACTGCGGACTTCCCATGGTGACTTAGGGTGCAATCCTATGCAAGCTTAGCTGGCAGTTGTAGGCCTTTTTTTTCTGTCTAAACTTGCATGGGATCACACCTCTATAATGTAAAACAGTGAAATTCAATATACAGTTAGAAAAGTACCTTAAAAATGTAAGCAGTTTTAAAACAAGCGAGTTAAAATACAATACCATTTCAAATATTTAAACAGCAGCAAATCCCATAAATCCCTTTTCAATTAAAAAAACTGGGTAAGGGGTGGGTTGGGGGAGACAGAGTTGTTTTCAAAGCCCTCTTAAAAGCAGCCACAAAAAGGAGCCAGCCATATCTCTCTTGGGAGAGAATTGGGAGGGTCGGCGCCACCAGTGAAAAGGCCCTTCCTCTAGTGCCTGCCAGCTCCACACATCTTGGTGGTGGGTCAGTAAGCCGGGCCTCAGAAAACAATGGTAAAGCACAGGCAGGTTCATATAGGTGTACACAGTCCTTTGAATTACTTGGACTCAAACCATTTAGGGCTTTAATTAAAGATCAACGTCAACACTTTGAATTGGGCCCAGAAACTTTATCTGGTACAGAATGGCACCAGCAACCAAATGGAGCCGGTACAAAACTGGTGTGCCATGAGTTGACTCTCTAGCCGCAGTCAGTGGCCAACCAGCTGCCTGTGGGAAACCCACAAGCAGGGCATGAGAGCAACAGCACCTTCCCGCCCATGTTCCCCAGCAACTGGTGCACATAGGCATATTGCCTCTGACACTAGAGGTAGCATGTAACCCTCACGACTAGCAGCCTTATCCTCCATGAATTTGTCTAATCCCCTTGTAAAGCCATCCACGTTGGTGGCCATCATCACATCTAGTGGTAGCAAATTCCATAGTTGTAATTATGCACTCTGTGAAGAAGTGAGCACGGGTGGGTGGAGGAGGAGACCTTTCTTGGATCCTACATACCTTCAGTTTCAAGGCAGCTCTCCTCTTCACCTCCCCTGAAGAGCAGCACCCCTCACAGCATGGAAAGGAACCTCCTTCATCCTGCATTCAGCCCTTTATTTGCTTATCTCCAAGCAAACGGCACATGCCAAGAGCGTTGGGTGCATGAAACACAAGCCACACAAACGACTGAGGCTGGGTTCTGTTCAGGCCAGATTATTGTTTTTGTAATACCTGAGGGGTGTGCCAAGCCAACAGCTCCACCTTGAAACCGGAGCAGAAGGGCCTTTACAAAGGGCCTACTCGCAGGGAAGAGGCACTCCATCGAGAAGTTGCTGAGCAAGCTCAGTGAGATATTTCCTGGTTCCTACTTCCTCGGGTGCATTGCTAGCACTAGAAGCCCCAGATCTATTTCTTAGTGCCCCGGGTCATTTTAATTGCCACACAGGAGTGATTTTCAAGGGGAACTGTAGCCGGGAAGGGTTAATTCTCCCCTTCCCACATGATGCAACACCCCCACCCCCACCAAATGCATGGCAATTAAAGGCACAATCCTATGCATGTTTAGACAGAGAGAGAGAAAAAAGACCTACAACTCCCAGCATGCGCCACCCAGCTTGGCTGGTTGGGGCATGCTGGGATTTGCAGTTTTTCCCCCCCTGTCTAAAAATGCATAGGATTGCACCCTAAGCTGAGAATTTTTTTCTCCCATTGGTTTGGGATGGTCTGGGAATGGGTGCAAATTAACTGAAAGCTTTTTAAATACAATAAATTGAGATGATTTGGATGAGAAATTCACTGGCTGACTTTGCCTCCTGTGAAACAGAAATAAATCATAGTAATTATTTCCAAATTTGCATGTATAGTGGATATTAGTTCATTCTTTTGATTGGCAGGGGTGAGATATGTTCATCAGTATTGACCCTATTTTACGCTACTGGCCATGTGGCATTATCCGTCGTTGGCCGTGTTCTTGGCCGGCGGGTGTGTTGTCATTTATAGGTTCCCAAGTTAACGCTGCTTGTGTTATAGCTCCACACGGAGCACGCTTGCAGCTGCTGCTTGGCGCGTGAGGAAGTGCTAGCGATCCGGGATGTGTCTGGCTGGGAGGGAGATGGAAGCAGAGAAAGGTGCCACCTATCTATAATGGTGGTCACGGGTAAGGGATGGTCCAGTGTGAGGAGATCTGATCAGAGTGCCTGGCAGATCTAGATGGCTACTCTCATATCTCTCTCTCCTATCCCACAGGTGCCTGGTGGCCTGGCTACTGCACCCTCTGTGGCCTGGTGGTGCTGTTGGTGGAGGCCAGGTTGGTGTGTAATAAGACCTCACTCGTCCATGATTTGATTACGGATAAAGGAGCTGACCTGGCGTGCATCACTGGGACCTGGGTGGGCGAGCTCAGGTGTAGATTTGACCCAGATGCTCTGTACAGCACCAGGCCAGGCTGGAGGGGCGGGGGGGGGCGTCGCCGTGATCCATAAAAGCTCCATCCTGTTCACCAGGAAACCTCTCCATTTTGGGACACACCATATGGGCCTGTACCTTGCGTTGGGCCGAAGAGACAGATTGGGGATGCTGTTGATGTTTCTGCTGCCCAATGGCTTCCCCGACCGTTGCTAGCTGAGGCATTCTTGGATGTGGCTCTGGAGAACTGGAGGACTCTGGTCTTCTTGAGGGACTTCAACATCCATGTGGAGGCTGCCTTAACAGGACCAAATTTGGACCTCATGGCCACCATGACAAGCATGGGGCTGTCTCGGTTCGCATTGGTCCGACACATAGGGCAGGGCACACCCTCAATCTGGCCTTTGCCTCAGGGGTTGAGAGGGGTGGCTTGGATATTGGGGAGGGGTAGAAATCACCCCATTGTCATGATAAGTCTACTTCCTGGTGAAGTTTCGTCTGTCCCTCCCTGCAGAGGTGGGGGACTTATTAAGAGGGTCCACCCTTGGAGACTTATGGAACCCAGGAGATTCCTGAATGCTCTAAAGGATTTTCCAGTAGTGAAAGCTGGCGGTTCTGTTGAGGTGCTATGGCATGGTAAGGCACAACATGCCTTCCACACAATTGCTCCTGAGTGCCCTCTTTGGCACTGTGGAGTTTGGATGGCTCCTTGGTTTACTGGACAGCTTCAGCCAGCATGAGCCCCAGCCTTGTTTTTCTCTCCATTTCTAGCCTCAAGTCCTGCTCTTTCTGTGCCTTTCTAGTTCCCGCTCACTCCCAGCCTCTAGCCCAGTGTTCTCCAACCTTGGGTCCCCAGATGGTTTTGGCCTACAACTCCCAGCATGCCCCAGCCAGCTATGCTGGCTGGAGCATGCTGGGAGTTGTAGGCCTTTTTCCCCCCTGTCTAAACTTGCATAGGATTGCACCCTTAAACTCTCAAGTTAGGTAGCCAGGAAAGGTGGGAGTGATTTCAACATCAGGAAGGTGGATTCGTAAATCTCTCTCTTGCAGATTATTAGAAGTTAATAGAACAATGTTCTCCAACCTTGGGTCCCCAGATGGTTTTGGCCTACAACTCCCAGCATGCTGTAGGCCAAAACCATCTGGGGACCCAAGGTTGGAGAACACTGGGCTAGCCTCACTCTTTCTCCCCCCCCCACCTCTTCAGCTCCCCACTGTTTCTCCCCCTCTCAGCCTCTGGGCCAAGGCCGGTGCTACCATTAGGCCAACTAGGCCGCTGCCTAGGGCGCAGGGCTAAAGAGGGCACCAGAATGCCTTGGGGGAAAATACAGCACTCTCAAGTGGGAAGCGGGGGGGGGGGGCTAAATATCTGATCTTGCCTAGGGCACCAAACTGCCTTGCACCGGTCCTGCTCTGGGCTTGCTCTTTCTCTGCCCCTTTGCCTTGCCGCTTCCCCTCCCGCTCAGACTGTAGCTTCGCTATTTCTCCTACCCACCCACCCCACACATACCTCTTTAGCGCACTTCTGACTCTCCAGGCCCCCACAGCAGCCATTATGTGACTAGCCTCATCCAGCACGGGAGCCATTTTGTGATGGCGCCCACAACAGTTTCCCAAAGTCCCAAAAGGGGTCCAAACAGGACATTTGGGGTTGGGGACCCCTGCTATAACAGGATTCAAGGCCAGGGGCCCCACTGTGCCTCCGAGAACCAGCCACCAGGGCAAGCTCATTGTGCCGCCCAGATGTCACCCCACCTCTGGAGGAATTTTCTTTGGGGGATGCCTGAGAGGGCCCCCCTCCAAACCAAGCATCACAGAGGAGCTGCCTGTGTCTGGGCAGCTTGAAGGGCATCAGGGGGACCCTGGGGGGGGGGGGAGGGAGACAGCCTGCCACCCTAGCCCTCACAATATATTTAGCCCCCTCTTGGGACTCCAAGGGAGATGCCAAGCGGCCGGCGAGCCCCGGGGGGAAATGCGTCTAAAGATCAACACTCAGTCAGCTGCCAGATGCAGCAGTGCCCTGCTGAGCAATAGGGACTCCTTGTGAGTAAAGGTATTCTCGTGAGCAAGGCCTTGCTGGCAAGTAGGCCTTTCCTCAGGTGGTGCTAATGGCTTGCAGCCTTGCTCTGGGTGGGGCGTGGAGTCTTCATTTCCAGGCACTAGGTGCAGGAGTAACTTTTGAGTATCAGCTCTGGGACTCCTGCTGCCTTGTACTTCCCTGCTTATCCCAGCTGGATCTACCTTTGTTTGACTTTGGCCTTGCTTTTGGAATTAACCCTGGCTGGATCCCTGGAGCTCTGTCCCAGCACCACTGTAAGCGGGTCACCAGCACCAGGCCAACCTAACAAGAACCTTTCACTCTTGGCCGTGCTTCCTAACCTGCTGTGTTTCACCACCGGCACAAGAGTCTCTGCAACCCTCTTTGGCACCTGCCTAATAGTTTGCCTTTTGTTTGTCCTGGTCAGTTACAGCTACAAAGAGTTTATTTGGTCAGTTACATCTAGGAAGTGTTTGCTTATTTCCTAAAATTATCTGGAATACAATCAGGTTATTACTGCACATGATTACTGCACATAAAGGAAGTTAAGATAAAAAAGAGTGTTGGGAGAAGTTAATGATGGGGCCGTTAAATGAGAGTTTTAAAATAGAAGGCCTAAGGAAAAGAACATCAACTTACAAATCTGTCTTTCACCCTCAATGCAGCAGAGTAGAGTTAGACGGCTGTCCAAGCCCCCATCACAGCAACTTCCTGGTTCATTTGAGTGAGCAAAGGTTGTTCACAGATGGAACAGGTAATAAATGCTGAGAGATATATACCTGACCACAGTCCAGAGTGATCCGCATTACATTATTCTAACAACAACATCATTGTTGATGTCTTTGAAGAACAAGGAAGAGCAAATGAAGTGAGGACAACGGAATGATACGTGATTAAGGGCACAATCCTACGCATGTTTAGACAGTAAAAAGGCCTTCAACTCCCAGCATTCCCCAGCCAACATGGCTGGCTGCGGAATGCTGGGAGCTGTAGGACATTTTTACTGTCTAAACATGGAAAGGATTGTGCCTGTATTCAGATTTTTGTTGGAACTGCAACACGGGGGGGGGGGGGGGCGACAGTTAACCCCCTCCATGTATTCAATGGTCCTGCTCCTGGCAGCTTTTTTTTTTTTTTTAAACACTATGTATTTCATTTGCTTCCATGCAATTAACACAATAGTGCAATTGGACCCAGAGTGGGGATTGGAACCTGGGTCTCCCCAGTCCTAGCCGGATGTTAACCACTAGACTGCACTGCCTTATTAGATGTGTCTTGGTCAATTTAATCCTTGATACATTTACAACTTGTTGTTTGCTACATTATTCACTGTTTAAAAACACACATTTTAGGTTTTGTTTGGATTAGCTCACCTCTGTGGTCATGCCAGCCTTGGCCGTGTGCCTTCAGAGCCAACAAAGATCCAGAAGAGGATTTAATGCTGCAGTCCGATGCACTCTTACCTGGGAGCAAGACCCTTTGAACACAGTGGGACTTACTTTTGAGTAAACAGGCTTAAGAGAGAGAGAGAGAGAGTTTGAAATGGTGATAATAATAGAGCTGATAATCTGTAGGCCAGTGATGGCGAACCTATGGCACGGGTGCCACAGCTGGCACGCAGGGACCTCTCTGTGGGCACTCGAGCCATTGGTCACCAGATTGCGAAAAGACTGTCCCCTTCTGCAAAACACTAATGATCTTGTTCTTTCTCACAGTGTGGAACAGAATGATTTTATTCTAGAATTCCTGTTACAGAATTCTTTTCTACATTGTTATCACATTTAAAAGATTTTGAAGAATGATGCAGAGAGCATGGCTTGGATGTAAAGCCCTAACAGTTGACCTGAGTGCTGCATGTGTTACTCTCAAACTAACGGAGTATGAGCCAAGGTTTGACAAATTATCAGCAGGCATGCAATAGCAAAAATCACATTACCGTAATTGTGCAAAAGCATGCCCAATGCAAACTTTTACCTAATGCAGTGTTTGCAGTCCAAGACATAAAGTGTTTAAAATGTGTTAAGCACATTTAGTTTTCTTGTTTATCTTGCTCATCCTAGTACAGGTTGACTTTTACTTTTACTAATCCAACACCTGTAGAAGCAGGGAAAGGACCCGTGGTAAAGCTTGCCCCATACAATTTCAGTCTGGCATATAATCATATTACAAGTTGAGAATCCCTTATCCAAAAATACATGTGCCTAATTATTTAAAAAGTTTATATAAATTCCCTTCAGGCTATGTGTACAATGTAGTACTATAATATTTTTTTTGAGTTGATTTTTTTTCCAACAAAAAAGTTTGTATCATTGAAAGCTCTGTTATTGTGTTTTTCTTTTAAGACAAAAGATGTTAATTAGTTTGGACAACTATATGAGTTGTTTTTCTAAAACTAAAACCTCGGTATTCAGGTTTAATTGCAGTGTTGGCACTTTGAAATAAATAAGTTGGTTTTGTGTTGCAGTTTGGGCACTCTGGCTCAAAAAGGTTCGCCATCACTGCTGTAGGCTATGCAGGGGGCGACATCTAGTGGCCATCAATGATAAAAGCTACAACTTCATAGAGGCACTGGAAGCCACCTTCTAGCCCGTAGGGTGGTCAGATGCAAAAGAGGGCTGGGCCTGCCCCTGAAATAGCAGTGCAGAAGAGGGAACTTCAGCAGTGTAGCTTGTCATGCAAGCCACACCAGCTGAAATGCTCTCTTCTGCATAACTATTTAAGGGGCAGGAGTCCAGCCCTCTTTTGCATGTGGCCATCCTATTCCAATCCTGCCTGCCCACCCACCCCAGCCCCAGGTCTTCCTTTCATGTGCTAGAAGGTTGTCAGCCTGGAACCTGAACATGTTCTAGCTATCCAGCAGCAGAGAATGGGGAGTTTTGCGGAGTGAAAAAGACAAAAGGTGTCCTTTCTCCCTGTCTTTCCTGTTGGAACTGATGGGAATTGTAATCATCATCATCATCAGGCGATCACTCATGACCGAGTAAGATTGTCTTCCAGGATAAAAGGAGGAAATTCTAAAGGAAGATTGTGTAGACTCTAGCGATGGGTCCGTAAGTGACTGTGGAGGCCAATTCTAGATCCACACAGCTTCCCACAGTGAGGACACAGGTTACCAGATGGAAGATGGTCCTGTGAGGGATTCGTTTGACGTGCTTTTCGCTTAGCACGTTTCTCCCTTTCACCTTGCACTCGGGCTTCTTCAAAGTCCATGGAACCTTGTGAAAGGCCAACCTCCAGTTAGATCGTTCATGTGCCAGAGCTTCCCAGTTTTCGATGCTTATATTGCATTTTTTAAGATTAGCCTTATGAACATCTTTAAACCTCTTATATTGACCACCGATATTCCGCTTTCCATCCTTGAGTTGGGAATAAAATAACTGCTTTGGGAGACGGCAGTCAGGCATTCGAACAACATGACCGGTCAACTGAAGTTGGTGTTGAAGGATCATTTTTTCAACGCTAGTAGTCTTTGCTTCTTCCAGTACACTGACATTTGTTCGCCTATCTTCCCAAGTAATTCGCAGGATTTTCCGGAGGCAACGTTGATGAAATCTTTCAAGGAGGTGGAAGTGACGTTTATAGATAGTCCATGTTTCGCAGGCATACAATAAAGTTGGCAATACAATGGCTTCATAAACCAGTGTTTTGGTCTTCTTACAAATATCCCGATCCTCAAACACTCTATGTTTCATTCGAGAAAATGCAGCACTTGCGGAGCTCAGACGATGCTGGATTTTACTGTCGATGTTAGCTGTAACAGAAAGATAGCTGCCAAGATAGAGAAAATGATCGACCTTTTTCCAGTATTGTCCTGTCAAGCTGGATAGATGGCATCACCGAAGGGTTAGCTTTCACTTGCTGATGAAGCACTTTGGGTTTTTTGATGTTAAGTGAGAGACCAAGTTTTTCGTATGCTTCTGCAAAAGCATTTAGGATAATTTGGAGATCATCCTCTGAATGTGCGGAGACCACATTATCATCAGCATACTGAAGTTCCACAACGGAGGTTGTAATTACCTTACTTTTTGCTTTCAGCCTGCTGAGATTAAAAAGCTTTCCATCAGTTCGATATATAATTCCCACACCAGTGGGAAGTTTCCCCTCGACAAGATGTAAAATCATGGCGATGAAAATAGCAAATAATGTTGGGGTGATAACACATCCCTGTTTAACACCTGATCCCACTTTAAATGGAGCACCATGAGAGCCATTGTTGTCCAAAACCGTTGCCGTCATGTTGTCATGGAGAAGTCGCAAGATATTCACAAATTTATTGGGGCATCCAATTTTCGTAAGGATAGTCCAGGTTTTATTAGTGGTAATATAACCACTATTTAGAGTGTGAAGAAAGGGTTAATTGAACAATCCTCAGGGTGCATGTTTTGTAACCCCTCATCCCTACTTTCTGCCTCTCTGTGGCCAGCTCTCTCTCTCTCTCTTCTGCCTCTCCAATCTGATGGACACACGCATATGAATAAATGGACTGTAAGTAAAACTAATAAATGTCTTTATTAGTTTGAAATCTTGTTTGGACAATCCGTTCCTTTTAAGAGCCTTTTTAGCAGGGTTTAGCAATCCACATGTGATAACCAGTTTCAATAACCAGGCTGTGCATAAGGGGGGAAACTCTGCTTCGGCCTAACCAGTATAGGACCGACTCTTTTCCCATATCCTCCAACAGAAACATCCCTGTGAAGTTGGAGCCTCGCCGGGCAGAAACGAGGCCGAAATTGGCCCCGCTCAGAAATTGGCCGAAATAAAATCTTTGGCAATATAAAGATAAGAATCATGCGATAAATTCCCTCATTTATCTTTCCCTCGGTCCTGGCCAGCGGGTGCAGCCCCTACCTCCTTTTCTTTTCACCTAGCTAATCCCCTCCCCACAGCAAGGACGTGCAGCAGGTGCGCATGTGCACACACACACACATCCTTGCCTGGCCCTCCCAGCTTAGCAGCCTCTGTCTCTCTGTGGAGACCCTGCGGCTGTTCAAGCCTAAGCAGAGCTACTCTTAAAGGGGCCATGCCATGGGCAAAATTGCAGCTAAGCTAAAACTGCAAGTTTAGCAGCAATGTTGTCCATGCCATGGCCCCTTTAAGAGCAGCTTAAAGTAGCTGGGAATTCGGGACTCTGCATGACAAAGTGAGAAGCCATGATGGCTTACTTAAGGGTTTTCGTGAGGGTCCTGGCAAATTTCGTAGCAATTGGAGATTATGGTACCTTCAGATGGCAGAAACAACGTGCAGGCCTGTTGCCTTCGCACCCCTTGCTTTCTTGCATTTATTTGGCTGTCTGAAAAGAGAATGCTGGACTACTAGATAGACCTCAGTCTGACCAAGCATGATTGATGTTCTTAAGTTCTGTTGTTATTACTTGAGAGAGCGCCTTCTCCCTTACCAATCTGCCGGTCACTGAGGACATCGGACGGCATGCTCCTGGTGGTCCTGCATGGACCTCTGACCTGACTGGGGTCCACCCAGAGAAGAGCCTTCAGTGTGGTGGTTTCGCATCTCTGGAACGCTGCCTCTGGAGATCAGGCAGGCTAGGACACTTGTTATCGGCACCTCCTGAAAACATCTTTATTTCCAGAAGCCTTCCTGAATTAACCAGCCACCATTTTTATTGATTCCGTTTTCACATATTGTGTTATTCCTTTTATCCACTTTATCTTTTTATTGTTCACTGCTCTGGAATCTCCATATGGAATACGGAGTGGTACCGTATATAACTGCTGTGAATGAATGAATGAATGAATGACGGCTCAGAAAATTCTCTCCATCAAGACCTGAGGCTTGCTCTTGGCATGGCCGCCTCCATCCCCCTCTGTCCTTTCCTGCTGCTGCTGCCTTTCTGCTAATAACTCCGGGGTCCCTCTCTTTGTCTGCCCGGCTCTTGGGGACAATGGAACATGTTCCCTAGAAGGAGTCTATTTTGATCACTGAAAGCTGAGAGACCTCTAGAGATTTGGGGCCTGGATGATGGAAGGAGAAAGGGAGGTGGTGGTGCTCAGAGCGGCCGACTCTGTCTCAGATTTAATTTCCTTGCCCAGCAAGGAGCACAAAAGGAGAGGCTGGCTGGCGGGGTTGCTGTGTGGTCGGTCAGCAGGAAGGCTATTTCCAAATCAATTTGGCTGCCGGGCAAGGGGGACAAGAGGCAGACAAAAGGGGAAACTAATCCATGTGGAAAGGCCCCGCGCCCCTTCCCGGAGCCCCCCCCCGCCCGACACGTGCCGCCTTCCGTGTCTGTGTGAAGCAGCGTGAAATGGATGTCTGCCCCTCCTTGCCTCGCCCCCCCCAGCCCATACCAAATTATCTGCAGCAGCTGAGATGTCAGCCAACAGATCGGGGGTGGGCTGGCCGGGGACCGGGGGCGGGCGGAAGGAGGAGGAGGGCGGCCTGTCAAATCCCACTTGCCCCAATCGAACCCGGAACAGATGTGAGCCAAGCCCCCCCCCCCGACGCAGGTGGACGACATTTGGCAGCTGAGGGGTATCTGGAAGCGTGACCCTCCCCTGGGCTCAGGCTGAGTGACGCGTGGGGCCCATTTGTGTGCCTATTTTATGTTTATATCCTGCCTTTTTTCCCCTCTTGCAAGGAACCTGAGGTGGCTCACATGGCCCTCCTCCTCTTCTCCATTTTGTCCTCACAACAACCATGTGAGGTAGGTGAGGCTGACTAGCCCAACGTTACCCAGTGAGCTTCGTGGCTGAGTGGGGACTAGAACCCGGATCTCCTGAGTTCCCAGTCCAACACTCTAACCACTACACCACGCTGGTACACGTGCACTTAGGATGCACACCCTTCAGCATTAGCCCGGTGAAGACTGGCTCTCAAGACTGTGGCTTACGCTGGCTCAGCTTGTCTGAGCGTGGAAAGCTAAGCAGGGTCAAGCCTGGTTACTACTTGGATGGGAGACCCCCTCCTCTAGTTTCCTGCATTGAGCAGGGGGTTGGACTCGATGGCCTTGTAGGCCCCTTCCAACTCTATGATCTATGAATCTAGGTTCCTCCTCTGCCAGGTAGGTTACCGAGCTTACCCAAAATGCCTTGCTGCATAAATTTTTTTTTGTGACTAATTATTGGTGTCTTTTGTTTTGCTGCATAAGCTGTTAGCTGGCATGAGACCTGGAGTATGAGCCAAGGTTTGACAAATTATCAGCATGCATGCAATAGCAAAAATCACATTAATTGTGCAAAAGCATGCCCAATGCAAACTTTTACCTAATGCAATGTTTGCAGTCCAAGACATAAAGTGTTTAAAATGTGTTAAGCACATTTAGTTTTCTTGTTTATCTTGCTCATCCTAGTACAGGTTGACTTTTACTTTTACTAATCCGACACCTGTAGAAGCAGGGAAAGGACCCGGGGTAAAGCTTGCCCCGTACAATTTCAGTCTGGCATATAATCATATTACAAGTTGAGAATCCTTTATCCAAAAATACATGTGCCTAATTATTTAAAAAGTTTGTATAAATTCCCTTCAGGCTATGTGTACAATGTAGTACTATAATAATTTTTTGAGTTGATTTTTTTTTCCAACAAAAAACTGTTTGTATCATTGAAAGCTCTGTTGTTGTGTTTTTCTTTTAAGACAAAAGATGTTAATTAGTTTGGACAACTGTATGAGTTGTTTTTCTAAAACTAAAACCTCAGTATTCAGGTTTAATTGCAGTGTTGGCACCAGGGATGTTGAAGAGTCCTTGGTCTCGAGTCTCGAGTCGAGTCACGAGTCTTTGGACCCGAGTCTCGAGTCCGAGTCCGAGTCCTTGGTCCAAAATGGTGACTCACAAGTCCCGAGTCCCAAGTCACTCCCAAAGCTGACTCCACAAGTCCCTATTAAAATCAATGGGGGTTTTCCCCAACAAAATAAGGCTATTTCAGACGTGTGGCTTAAATAAATTCTAGGCACAAGTGTGCCTTTTTATTTCAAAACTCTGCAACTGATTTTGGCAAGAACAGACCAGGCAGACAAACCCAAAATAACCAGACAGGCAGAGGAGACAGGAAACCCCAAAGCAGGCAGGCAGAGGCCTTTGTCTTGGACAATTCAATTCAATTCAAACTGTGGAACTGGTTAAGAAGAGACCAGGCAGGCAGAGGAGGCTGGGAACCCCAAACAGGCAGGCATGTCTGAAAGGTTGCATTTTAGGAAAATGATTTTTAAAAATAAAGTTGCTGTACTTCCTAAAACCTATCCATGTTGCATTTGAGGAACACGAGTCCTTGGTCTCGAGTCCCGAGTCGAGTCTCGAGTCCCATTAAAAATATTGGGACTCGAGTCTGACTCGAGTCAGAGGGGGGACTCAGTCCGACTCACGAGTCGAGTCCTCGAGTCCGAGTCCCCATCCCTAGCAATTCCTTTACAGCAGGGCTCTCCAACCTTGGGTCCCCAGATGTTGCTGGCCTACAGCTCCCAGCATACCCAGCCAGCATGGCTAATGGCAAGGGATTCTGGGAGCTGTAGTCCAGCAACATCTGGGGACCCAAGGCTGGAGAGACCTGCCATAGATCAACTGTATGCTCTGTGAAAAAACAACAACATGTTATTAGCATGCTTATTCGCATGTTTAGATATTCCTCCCCACTGCCGATTTTGCACTGAGGGCTTAAGTGCCTATGTGTGTGCTTCCTCTTGTTTTCACAAGATTAATAAAACATTAAAAGGCTGAGAGTGGGTAGTGGTGCTGATGGAGAGATCTTCAGTGGTTAAAGAGGTTTGGTTCTTGAAGACAAGGAAACAGTTCTCGGACACGGCCCCGTGTGCCATAATTTCTCTCTCTCAAAATCGTTTCCCTCTCTAAACCGAAGCGGAATCCCAATAAGACAGAGACCCTATGAGTTGGCAGTTCCAAGTTCCGGGAATTGGGCTGTTTGCCTGTTCTGGATGGAGTTGCACTCCCTCCAAAGGAGCAGGTACATAGTTTGGGGGTGCTCCTGGATCCAACTCTGTCACTGGAGGCCCAGGTGACCTCGGTGGCCCAGAGTGCCCATTATCAACTTCAGTTGGCATGCCAACTACACCCATTCCTGGATAGGGATAACCTAGCCACCGTGATCCATGCAGTGGTAACCTCAAGGTTAGATAGCTGCAATGCGCTCTATGTGGGGCTGCCCTTGGGCCTGGTTCGGAAGCTGCAGCTAGTGCAGAATGCAGCAGCTCGGGTGCTCACTGGGACACCCGGCTATGCTCACATAATACCTGTGCTAAAAGAACTGTACTTGCTGCCTATTCACTACCGAGCCATGTTCAGGGTTATGGTATTGTCATACAAAGCCCTAAACAACTTAGGACCAGGATACCTAACAGACCTCCTTCCTTCGTATACACCCAACCGACCGTTAAGATCAGCAGAAGAGGCCTTGTTGGTCATTCTGAAATTAACAGAATGTCGCCTGCCTCAATGGTGGGCCTTCTCAGTAGTGGCACCCACCCTGTGGAAAACTCTCCCTTGTGCAGTTTAGGAGGCAGAAAATGTGGCATCTTTGAAACACCTTCTGAAAATGTACTTGTTCACCCAGGCTTACCCTAGCTCAGGGGTCTTCAAACTAAGGCCCGTGGGCCACATCCGGCCCACCTTGCCTTTTTATCCAGCCCGGCGGCCGATCAGTGGAGGCAGACTTTTTTTTTTTAACTCTTTCACTTCAAGCGCTGATTCTTTAATTCTTTTCCATAATATGGAAAAATTAGTGGTGGTGTTTTACCTCTTATGTATGAGCTGATGTAGCTAAGTCAGATTTCTAATGTTTCAAAAATGCTACTTTGGATTGAAGCAGAGTATGCTCATTTGTGTGATGGCAAAAACAAAAGTATATTCGTGTTAGGCATGAAACAATTGTGCAACTATATATGTAAATACCACCAGCCCTGCCAAGAGTATTCATTAATATTCCCTCTTCTTCCCTTCCCGTTCCTTTTTCCCTGTGTGTCGTGTCTTTTTAGATTGTAAGCCTGTGGGCAGGGACTGTCTTGTTAATTGCTGTAAACCTCCCAGAGAGCTTCGGCTATTGGACAGTATAAAAATGAAATAAATAAAATAAATAAAATAAAATAACTTTCCATTTAAGGGGGGGAAATTCACCCCTATCAAGTAAAAAAAAAAAAAGGACCCGGGTCCTTTTTTTTCACTTGATCCATTTGTTCATATTTTTTTCAAACTACTGTATAGTCTGGCCCCCCAACAGTCTGAGGGACAATGAACTGGCCCCCTGTTTAAAAAGTTTGAGGACCCCTGCCCTAGCTCATCATTAAATTAATCATGTTGCTCCATTTTACTGCTTCTCGACTGTTGTTGTTGTAATTGAAATTGTTTTTAAAATTTTATTTTAAATGTGATTTCAATATTAATATTTTAAATGTGATTTTAATATTTATATGTAAACCGCTTAGGGATTTTATTATATTTAGTAGTATATAAATACTTCAAATAAATAAATAAATGAAGGAAGGAAGGAAGGAAGGAAGGAAATGGAACAATCGTGACCTCCATGCCTGCCAGGTGTCTTGTGAGGGAAAATGCAAGGAAAGACTGCAAAGTTCTTTGCAAATGGGGTGAAGTGGGAGGGCAGGAATCAGGCAAACAAAAGCACCAGAGATAAATCATAGGAAGGCAAAGAAGATGTGACTAACAGGCTTTCTGAGGTCCCGCGAGCTGACACACCCGAGAAGAAGCCTGGAATCTTGAACTTCAACATGTCTGCTTTCATCTTGTTCCAAAGACTCATTCCTTTCAGATATCAAAACTGCTGTCTACGTATGTTCTATAGGAAACAGCCTTCTATCAGGAGAACGACTGGCCCATCCAGCCCAGTCACGTGTATTCCGGCAGGCGGCATCTCTCCGGGGCCTTGAGCAGAGAAGAGTTTTCCCCATCTCCTACCACCAGATCCTTCCTTAAAACTGGAGATGCCAAGGAATGAATCTCAGGTGGTCTCCACGCAAAACCACTGCTCTGCCGCTGAGCAGTGGTCGTCCCTCTGCGCCTTGTCTATATAGCTGTGTTGCAGCAAGCCCCAGGCTGGCGCCCTCCCGATGGCTCAGACTACAACTCCCATCACACCCAGCCAGCATGTGATGGGAGTTGTAGTCTGAGTCGTCGGGAGGGCGCCAGCCTGGGGAAGGATACATGATAGATTTTCCAAAGGTTCATTTGAACCCCTTCAGTATGCTTTAGCAAAGTTTATGGGATTTGGGACCAAAGCAAAAACGCTGATCCTTGTCAAGCATCCAGTACATCCAAACAACCCAGTCCCGATAGTGAACAAATATTAGAAGCCCTCCTCAAATGCCCCGTCTCACCTGGACCACTGGCGCATCACCTTTTCTACACAGTTCACGCAGCCGGTCGAGCCTCTCCTAACCGCATCCAAATGGACTTGTTTATCTAGCTAGCCTTATATCCTCCCTTCCTGGTCTCTTTTTGGTCCGGCCCATTTTCTTGTTTCAGCTCCCCACCCCCACCCACCCCCTGCCTGCCCACCCCTCTTTGTTTCCATGTCAGGTGAAGGTGAAGACTCCTCAGACAAGAGCTAATTCGCCTGCAGGGCGGGAAAGGCCATAGCAATGAGGGTGCTCCAGAACAGTGTTCTCCAGCCTTGGGTCCCCAGATGTCTTTGGCCTACAACTCCCAGCATGCCCCAGCCAGCGTAGCAGATTGAAATGCCTCTCTTAAGGCTTCGTTACTGGCAGTTAGAGCTTTAAGCTACAACAGGTTGGTATTCTGGCCCCACCCAGCACTGTAATGCAGCCCCAGAGAGCTTCACTGGAATGGAATTTGGTCCTTGGGCTGAAAGAGGTCCAACACCCCCGGTTTAAATGCTCTGCCAACCCCGCACCCCAAACTCTATTTGGCCCCTTCAGTCCTGCCCATTTTCTGAGACTTCATCAGGCCATGTTCACATACTTTCATGTCCTTCACAACAACCTTAAGGGCTAGAAACGTGGTGCGTGTGTTCTTAAAAACCAAAGCAAAAGACTCTCAGGTTCTGCCCAAAGATTCTGCCCGAATGCTTGATTTCTTGAACCAGTGCAATGCACGCATGAAATATACACAGCCCTGCCTGTCTCCCTGTCTTGGCCTTCCTAGATCCGCCAAGTCCGGCCAGCCTGTTTGGATGCCCTCTTCTTCCCACCATGCCTCAAGGGCACCCACCTTCTCGGTGACGTAGCTGGAGCGGACGTGGAAGTTGCCAAGCTCCTGGTGATCGTCATCTTGGTTATAGAGGTCTTTGAGCGTATCCAGCTCCTGGTGCTTGCAGAACTGGGGGATCAGCAACCCAAACATTAAGAGAGGACAAGTCTCAGAGGAAGGTCATGCCCACCTTGCAGGGTTGGTGGGAAAATTCAATGAGAAATCATCTAAGTAATACAGAAAGAACTCTAGGCTCCGGATTCAGCTGATAGACAATGTTCTCCAACCTTGGGTCCCCAGATGTTTTTGGCCTGCAACTCCCAGCATGCCCCAGCCAGCTACGCTGGCTGGGGCATGCTGGGAGTTGTAGGCCAAAGACATCTGGGGACCCAAGGTTGGAGAACACTGCTCTAGAACACCACCAGCTCCACCTGATCATGCCGACACGCTGAATTTACATTTCCCCCATTCGTGATTTCAGCGCCACAGATGTGGGGACAGCCATGAGCCATTGGCTTATGGGTGGCTTTCAAAAGTGACACATTCCTGGAGCAGGAGAGGCTGATGAGTGGCCATGAATCGTGGTAGCTAAATGGAGCCTCTTGGAAACAGAATGCAGGGTCGGTGGGGCTTGGCTTCGGAGTCGCAGCCCGCCACATCTGGAGGGCACGGCGTTGGGTGAGGCTGGTCTGCGGCAAGCTGCAGCGATGTAGTAGTCCCCCAGCCGCAGCGATTGTCACTTTTCCTAACTGGAATCCCTTCAAAACAGAGCATTTTCATTTTACAGGGGCTCTTGGCAAGTGTGTGCACGCCTGAGATCCGATTCACACAGATGGATAGGCATCACTTGGTGATTGTCATCACTTGATTACTCAAGACTGGATGACTTCACTGCTTTTTTATTTTATTTTAATTATTTTATTTATTTTTCAAAACAAATTATAACAATATATATATATATATATATATAACAAAATACAAGATTATCACACAAATATAACATAATCAACATACAATATATCATGAAGTGCTCCCCCCCACCCTCCAAGGGACCAATTAATATACTTCTATCCTCTTGATCAAATAAATTCTAAATTCCAAAAATATAACATATCCTGACAAGGCATGTTACCCTTCCCCTTTATTAATACATAATCTAGTAATTGATTCCATATCTCCATAAAATTATTCTTCTTTAGCAATCCTATTTTGCATTTGATACTACTAGTTAGTTTATCATTAGGGCTATGTCCCAAACTTCCTTATACCAGTCTGTTATTAGGAAAACATGTTGTAGACTTCACTGCTGAATATGTGACCTACACCCATTAAAGAACATGCGTACAGGAGAAGAACCCTGCTGGATGAGACCAAGGGTCCATCTAGTCCAGCATTCTGTTCACACACAGTGCCCAGCCAGCTGCCTGCGGGAAACCTGCAAGCAGGACATGAGCGCAACAGCACCTTCCCACCCATGTTCCTCAGCAACTGGAATACTTGGGCATATACTGCCTCTAATACGCTGGCTCAGCTTGTCTGAGCATGGAAAGCTAAGCAGGGTCAGGCCTGGTCATTACTTGGATGGGAGAGCCCTCCTCTAGTTTCCTGCATTGAGCAGGGGCTTGGACTCGAAGGCCTTGTAGTCAGGCCCCTTCCAACTCTATAAAACCACCCAGCAACCCTACAGCAGAGCATGGGTTCTGGGTGGTTTGTGATCCACCCCAGCCAGACACCCTTGCCGGGTTCACATGTAACAACAAGCTGTGCCTGGTGAGGGTAATTAGTGAAACCGGGCGGCACGTGCCCAGCACATGCGGGAGTGTCTTGATAAGCCACCGTGGCTTACTAACAACCCACATTCACCTATGAACTCGGTCTGTGTCTTGCTCGCTGTCCAGGTACTAAGCCAGTGTTCTCCAACCTTGGGTCCCCAGATGTTTTTGGCCTGCAACTCCAAAAACATCTGGGCCAAAAAAGTTGTAGGCCAAAAACATCTGGGGACCCAAGGTTGGAGAACACTGTACTAAGCAGTGATCGGAGACTGTTCTTATAGCTGTTTATCTTGCAAACAGAATTGGACACGGCAGCCTTGCAAAGAGAGGATGCCTACCAACAGAGGACGGTCCTCTGCAAAAGAGGGCACGCGGCCACCCTACACCTGGAAGCTGTGACTGTGGTGCTTGATCGGGGATGGATCGTTCACATTTGCAAGTCGCTCCTCGGTCCTTCTGTCACACCTGCAACGTGTGAACTCGGCCGCCCACCTGACCCTTTTGGGCCGCACTTTTTCCAGTCCGGCTTCCCTGTAGCTTTAAGATCTGATCTTAAATACTAGATCTGTTGTTGTTGTTGCTGCTGCTGCTGCTGCTGTTGTCATTAATAATAATAATCCGGGAGACAGGGTGCTGCTGAACCCTTGGACTGATCTTGGAGGGCTCCGACATGCATTCTTTTCATCCACGTTCAGAGGGGTCTACCTCTGACTGCCAGATGGTGGAGGCAGAAAGAGTGGCAAGTGGGGGGGGGGGAGGCATGGACTGCAGCCCCATGTACTGGGAGGGGGCTTCCCAGAGGCACCTGGTGACTGGCCACGGTTGGAAACTCTGAGCTGACGTCTGGTATGAATCACAGCAGAGGGGTTGATGGCGCCTTCCTTTCTGTGTCCTACCTAAACACACACACACGCACCTCGCCGCACTTAAAATGCTACAGCTGGAGGGTGCTATGGGCCCTTTCGCATCATTTGTCTGGACTCTGCAGCATCATTGTACACCAGGTTATTTCCAAATTTACACACACACACACACACGCATTATGCTGCAGGATGCAGGAAAGCGTCATCCCCAAAGCAGGATTAGTTTATTATCTGAAGGCAATGGTCTACCGGAATTAGGGATTTGTGGTGCGGTAAGCACAGTTTTCAAAACCGTCTTCTTGGAATCCCGCTTCCGCAGACGGCGACGAGCGCGGGCAGACTTGACCGGCCAGCTTTGGGAAAATCCCACAGGGGTAAACTGGGATCCCTTCCCTCCGTGGCCGAAGCTTCACAATGCTTCTCCTGGCTAGTGAACAGATACTGGAAGACAAGAAAACCAGGTTAAATGTTTCAATCTTTGCAGTTCTCTGTGTGAGGAGGAAGGAGGTAGAGGAGGCTTCATATATATCACCAAGTTTTAAGGCTGAATGGCAAGCTGAGGCATGACTCTCCGCTGTGGCTTCTAGTCTAGGCACCTCCTGGATAGGTAGAGAGTCACAGTGGTGCAACAGCCAGGATCTTGAGCTTGAATGTGAGATGCTCAGGTTCAGATCCTGGCTTGGCCAGAGGGCCTTGGGAAAATCACTACAGTGATACCTTGGATTGCAAGTAACTTGGTCTGAGAGCGTTTTGCAAGACAAGCAAATTTTTTAAATTTTTTTTGACTTGATAAACAAGCAAAGCCTTGCAAGACAAGTAGTCGTAGGGATGTAACCGCTCGCCGTAAGTGGGCGTAGCGGGCCGAAATCGGCCCCGCTCACGCCCGCCAGAGACTCGCTTTGATATAAGAGTGTTTTGGATTACAAGCACGGTTCCGGAACCACAAACCCACCTCACAGGGTTGTTATGAAACTAAAATGCTTTTCTGTGCGCCTGGGAAGAAAGACAGAGACCACACATGTAATTGAATTATTTGTTTATTTCTTTGTTTATGAGTTGCCCTATAGCCAAAGTTCTCAGGGTGACATACATACATAATAAAGACAAGAAATGAAATGAAATGAAATTTATTTCGGTCACAGACCAGTATAAGACAAGCACAGTCAAACCAACCACATCACTTCAAAACAAAGCAAAACAATGAAAGCAGCAGCAACACTTGGGGAAGGACAATTTGGAAAAGCAACGTTAAAACATCGTTAAGGAGCCAAAGTAGTAAGCTAAAACTTTCTCAAGGCCGGAGAGAATGAAAAGGTCTTTGTCCTCTTTAGGAATAGATTATTATTATTTTTGGAATAGATTTTTATTATAAATAAATCATACTATTAAAAACAATATTATTTACAACCTGCTGCGAAAACATGTTACAAATTTGCCACCAAAATTTCAAGATTTTCTAACTAATACAGTTACAGATCTACACTAACTTAAACCAATACATTGACATAATTCCTAATCTATGTTTGAGGTCTTTCAGTGTCCATCAGTCTGTCACGTAATTGGTGGTGTAGATTCCTCCATCCATGGCCAGAATTTCTTCCACCTTATCTGAGGCAGTCTTTCTTTCTCATACTGACTGATTGCCTTGATTCTGTTTTGCACATATGTTACAGACCCCTCTACGTTAGATAGTTTCTGAGTTTTAAGTTCTTTGTCCTCTTTAGGGCAAGGACCACTGGCTATGCTGGCTGAGGATGATGAGAGTTGTAGTCCAGCAGCATCTGGAGGGCCACACATTCCCCACCCCTGCTCTAGGGAGAGCATTCCACAATTTGGGGGCCACCACAGAAAAGGCGTGCTCACAAGCAGCCATCCACCACATCTCAGGGGTCACTCAAAGCAGGGTCTCAGATGACGACCTCAGGGCATGGGCAGCAACATAAGGGGAGAAGTAGTCAGCTTGTGATAGGGAGATTCGTACACTTTGATGAATCCAAATAGCCCATCTCTTGCTAGATCTTGCGAGGCCTCTGATAGTCGCTATCTAGCAGTCCAGATGTAATAGTCTTCTCAGTGAGCTCTTCCTTTAAACTAGCAAACAAGTGCGACTTTCGCAGGAGAAGGGAGATTCAGGTTAAAATCAGTTGCCTCTAACTTCAGAGGACATGAGCACATATGGACATGGTGAAACCAAATTACTGATGATGTCCCTTCCGAAATCTTTCCCTGTTCTGTGCGACGACAGTCCTCTCGGTGAGTGCTACGACCGACGACGGATGCTCTCCGTTTTGTTCATCTTTCCAGGGGTGATATGGATTTTAAAATTGCTTGCGGCTCACAAACATGGGCAGAAACCAGGAGACCCCCCCCCGCCCCCCGCACCACCCTTTGTTTCTCCCTCCGCCTGCACTATTTGCATCTGATTTCCATGCCAAAAGAACAGGTCAAGTTGAAAGTTGAAAGGCTTGTGTCTGCTGAGCCCTACGGGGAAAGGGGCTTTTGCCGAGCAGGGTTAGAAGGGGACAAAAGGAGTCGGTCCCCAGGGTGCTGGCCTGCCCCTGCCAAGTTGAGCGCCTCATCTCGCTTCTAAAGAGAGGTCCTTTCCAGCTCCGACTGTCAGCAGGCCGATCAGCCATGTGGGGGGTGAAATGAGGTGGGGGGGAGGGAAGCATGCGTTCCTAATGAACGGAGCCAGTGCAGCCGGGAGACAAAAGAGTCATGCCCATGGGGGAAACCTTGGACCCCACCTTCCAACCCGATGGTAAATCTTTCCATCTGTCATCAAGACGGCATGCCGTGGTCAGCTGACGGCGTGGCCCAGACCTTGACCTTTGACCTGGCAAGTGTGCCTTACGTCTGCGGGGGTCTAATGAGCCGGCCAGGCACAGGAGGAGAAGCCACCCCTGGGCCTATTATGGGCAAATCTGCCACGGGAAGCCTTTGTCTATTTCAGCATCCTTTGGTGCTGGGCTTACAGGTTTTGTGTCTTGGTTTGGTGCATTTCTTTCTCTCTCTCTCTGAGAGAGAGAGAGAGAGAGGTTATATTCTCTGAATTCAGTGGTGGCATAGAGCTTAGAGAAAGAGGCTAGCATCAGAGATGGGGATAAAAGGGGGCTGAGTGGTGGAGAGAGAAGAAAGTGCAGCAGCCAAAGTGATCTGAGGAAAAGGAGAAAAACGTAAACGAAAGAGGAAGTGGAATTCCTTTGATTTCTTCATCTGGTAACTGTAATCGTCGATGGCATTTTATATTTTATTGCTTTCAAGTGTTATCTTGTAAACCAGGGGTAGGCGACCTTTTCTGGGCCCCTGGGCCCATTTGGCAATTTGGGAAGCTGCCGTGGGCGCTACCACAATGGCTTGCCATGGGAGGCGTGGCTAGTCACAAAGGGCAACTGACCTGCCTAAACGACTTTGTGCAAGGCAGAGGTCAGGCCTGAGCCAGAACATGCTAAACAACTCCTTTGACCCCACAGTTTGAGCACCTTTTCCTTTCCCTTTATTTATTTATTTATTTATTATATTTGTTAATCGTCCATCTGGCCTTTCCCTCTTTTTCTTGGTGGCTGGGCATGTGGCAGAGGAAAGCATCGGTCTACAGCAGTGTTCCCCAACCTTGGGTCCCCAGATGTTTTTGGCCTACAACTCCCAGCATGCCCCAGCCAGCTGGGAGTTGTAGGCCAAAAACATCTGGGGACCCAAGGTTGGAAAACACTGGTCTACAGCCTCCCGCCATCTTCATTTCATAGGAACAGAGGAAGCTGCCTTATCATGAGTAAGACCTTTGGTTCATCTAGCCCAGTATTGTCGACACTGACCGGCAGCAATGGCTCTCCAGGGTTCCAGGCAGGAGTTTCCAGCAACCCGCTCCCTCCCGCCCCACTCAAATGTGGGGCCATAGCTCAGCGGCAGAGCACCTGCTTTTCATGCAGAAGGTCCCAGGTTCAATCCCCGGCATCTGCAGGTAAGGTTGGGCTAGACCCCTGCCCGAAACCATGGAGAGCCATTGTTATAAACCTATATTCCAAGGATAAAGAAGAATATCGAATAAACCTATATTCCAAGGCTGCAATCGTATGCACACTTATGTGAGAGTGAGTCTCATTCTCCGTGTGGTAGTTACCGTACTTCTGAGTAAGCAACGTCTGGCCTAGATAGACCAAGCGTCTGACTCAGTATAAGGCCGCTTCCAATATTCCTATTTTCCTATGCTTGGTTGGCTTTCTAGTATGTACAAGTGAAAGAAAATACAGACATATTTTTTAAAAAATAAAAAAGTAAACCGCCTTGAATTGTGGAAGGCATACAACTACTACTTATGTATAAGACATTGTACAAAAAATAGATTACAGCAGGAAGTGAAGAGATGGATGGATGGAGACTGATGTCTTCCTTCTCCCCCCCCCCCTTTTGCTTTTGTATGGTTTGATGCTTGCTTATCGGCCATGAGAGCTGTGGTCTATTCGCCACTGGATACACAACCGACCTACTTGAGCTAGGACTGAAGGAAACAGTTTACCACGTGAATACAGCTTGATAAGGAGAAAGCTGTTTGAATTTTTCATCTGGTTGGCAAGAAGCAGCTTCTTGGAGGTGGCCTCCAACAGCGTGTTGTTTGCTTTTGGGGAACTGATGCTGCCTTAGAAACCATCACCACCTGTCTGGATGCTTTTTTTGCCTGCTCTTGTGTAGTGGAAAAGGCCAGAAGCCCATTGTGATTTCAAGGAGACAGTGGTGTATGACCACTGTTGTACTTGTGTCTGGGTCTCTCAGGGCCGGCGCTACCGCTAGGCAGACCCAGGCGGCTGCCTAGGGCGCGTGGCGGAAGAGGGCGCAGAAATGCTGCGCTCCTTCCTCGCCGCCGGCGCGCTCCTGCCCCGCCTGCCGCCTCCGCTGCGCCTCCCCGCCCGCCCGCTGCCGCCACCGCTGCTGCACCATCACCCCCGCGCGCGCGCGCCCACCCGCGCACCCGCCCGCCAGCCACCTACCTACCTTCGCGTCGTTTCCGGAGCCCCGCCGGCGTTGTTTTGGCTTAAACAGCCCTGTTGCCCTGGTTTCCCCGGCAAAAAAAAAAAAAGCGCGGGGGTCCCGTCGCGTCGGAGGCGGCGGCGGTGGCAGCAGCAGCAGCCAGCAGCGGGGGGGGGGAGGTAGGTGGTGGTGGTGGTGGCGTCGGCGTGGGGGGGGTTGCAGAGCAGGGCTGCTTTGCTCCGGAGCCCCCCCCCCCACGGCACGAGAGGGGGGCGCTAAATATAATTTGGCCTAGGGCGCCAAACAGCCCTGCACGGTTCCTGGGGTCTCTATTGTATGAATATACCTGCTCTTTGTGTCTCCAGCAGGCCCGAATTTGCTGTTTCTTGCTGTCTCTCACTATTTAGTGTTTGGTACCAGTGAGCTCATAATGTTTAGAGTTTGCCATGAGAAGATTGCCAATTAAAATCTGTTTTCAGACAGACTTAAACTTGGCAAGGATGCCAACTAATAACTGGAAGAGCACTTGGTTATCAGTGGGCCTAACTTCAATGGCTTATAATTGGAAGGGCACTTGGTTGGTGATATGTTGGGTAGACTTCAATGGCTTGGGTAACTGGTGTTCCTCGTGTGGATGGGCTCAGATGACCTGGGAACTGAGTGGCTCTAGGTGGCCTCTTGGACAATTTATAAGTATTGTTTACCATCAGATGGCCTGGGAACCTGGTATGGAACTATCCAAGATGTATATGACATCATCTATTGAGATTCTTCCCTAGTTAGTTATCTGCAAAACATATTAATCTTGTCCAACTTAATGAGAACAGGTGAAATTATTGTAAACACAGAAAACCTATATACGATTAAGGAATCCTTAGGGGTGGTGGAACCTCGACACAGACCTAGCTGCAGGAGGTGCTGTGTGCTGGCCAGGAGTCTATCTGTTGTCATTCCTTTGAGGGGTTCCTGACAACAGAAGGGATGTAAGCATTGTACTCTGCATCTATCTTGCTTCTGTAATCTCTTTCCTGTAGTTTACTAATAAAGCTTTGTAACCATCACCCATAAATGTGCTCATTGTCTCTGGATCCTAAAAAGAACCACTGCCTTTGGCAGAACATCCCGCACTGTTCAACTTGTCTATTAGCTAATAAACCTATATTCCAAGGCTGCAATTGGATACACACTTACGTGGGAGTAAGTCTCATTCTCCATGGTAGTTACTTCTGAGTAAGCACGCAGAGGGATTGCACTGCACGTTAGCGGCGTTCTCCTCACCAGGAAACCGACCTTTTCAGAGGCTACCTGTGGAACATTCTACTGCTTGGGGAAGTCAGGAGGGAGAAACAATTCCCGTATACAGGGCTGGCCCTGCCATTAGGCAGAGTGGAGCAGGTGCCTCAGGAAGCAGATGCTGGGAGGCAGCAGCGGGGTGTCGGAGGAAAGACCTGTGTGTGCCGTGCACCTGCTGTGTGTGCTTCCTAAGTGAGCCAGTAGTTGCCTTCAGATGGAGTGGAAGAGGATGCTGCCCCATCCCCAGTGCTGAAGGAAGGTTCAAGGGCTGGCCAGTCCAGCTGGCTTTTGTATGCAGAATGGGAGGAGGGGGTGCCATCGTGTCCTTGGCCGCCCCCTGCGTATATACTCAAAGCTGTAAACCGCCCAGAGAGCTTCGGCTATTGGGCTGTATAGAAATAAAATAAATCAATAATAAAGTGAACTCACTCTCCGAGCGGGTATCCTTATGTAGCCAAAACCGCGTCATCCTCACACAGAAGAAGAGGAGCATCATCAGCAGGCTTGGGGGAACCAAGATTAGTGCAACAAATCTTTAGGGCAGTGTTCTCCAACCTTGGGTCCCCAGATGCTTTTGGCCTACGACTCCCAGCATGTTTTTGTAGGCCAAAAACATCTGGGGACCCAAGGTTGGAGAACACTGCTTTAGGGAGAAAGAAGAGCCCAGTCAGGACGGAGCATGCTCACTGACCGCAGAATGCAGACTGACGAGTGAATGTGGAGGGTGTGTGTGAAACGGAGTGTCCTGGAAAAGGGCTGGAACCCTGAACAGGAGAAACTCCACCTTAGTACTAATAATCATCTAATCTTGGATTCTGGAGGCAGCTTCCTCAGTCGGATCTGCTCTAGCGAAGCTTGCCCCAATCCGGCACCCTCCAGATGTGTTGGACTACAACTCCCGTAGCCAGCGTGGCCATTGACTGCGGATCATGTGAACTGTAGTCCAACACATCTGGAGGACACCGGGTTGGGGGAGGCTGCTCTAGCGCAGTGTTCCCCCAAATTTCGGGCAGCTGAGGCACACTCCTTTGTGAATTAAAATTGGAGACAGGTATCTCACTGTTACATGTTTAGAGAATCTACGGTATGTGCGTGTTGTTGTTCTGGGCATGCAGTGACTCACACAGAGGCAGCCTCTTCTGAGGTGTGTAATTCTGTGAGGTGGCTGGCTACACAGGGAGTAATGGAAAAATCCAGTCCTGCAAGGGAGACTAGAAGAATAACCCACCCATAGCAGAGGGTGATGGGAAGGGGGAAAGGCCAGAGCAATGCATCATGCAGAGATGCAGGGGGTGCCCTCTGTGAGTGGGCATCTTGCAAGAGTTTCACAACACAAACAAGAGTTTTGCAGCACACAAAGCAGCCAAACAGCTCCTGCCTAAGGTCTTGCAAGATGTCATAGTTCTCTGTATCCAGGCACACTGTGTGGAAAGGGTTGAGAGCTAATGCTTTCGTGCTCTTCCCCGCTCACATGCATAAATGTGTTCTTATTATAGAGACACACGATTGAGGGCTGACTGCAGTCTTTGCCATAAGACACATAGCATCCAGGCTGGCCTTGAGCTGGGCGGTGGGCCTCTCCTGTATGAGAAAATGCTGGGAATTCAAAGTGCATGTCAAGCATTATGCATAACGCAGGTTGGTGTGACTGACAAGAGTGTGCAGACCATCATGACATCGAGAGAATACAGAGCCCAACTCCGGGCTGTAAATGCCCCGGTTAGCACTTCCTTGGGGGCTTGCCCCACTGAACTAGGTAGGTCCAGCTTCCATGAATGAAGCATGATAAAAGCCTCATCTGGAAGCACTCTCATTCATTGAGCTCAGTTATCGAGGTACCCACTGTGCGGGTCGTCACTTTGCACTTGCTCAAAGGTCCTCTCCCCTGTCCAGGTAGCCTGCAGGTGTAGCCAAAAACAGCAGAGAAAGAAATGCCGGGGAATGGTCCTGGGGTCTTCTGACATAAACTCAAGAGAACTGACACTGGTAGATCTCACAGAGAGCAGAGCTTTGCTGATTCATATAGAAATCTGTTCCAAGAGTTATGGACAGTTCACATTTTTAAAGGTTGCTTCACCAGTTGTAACAACTGGAGACTTTACTGTGTTATTTCAAAGCTGCTAAATTCCCGGAGGCCAGATAACATCTGCAGGCGATGTCTTTGCGGCGATGTCTTTGCGTAGAACCTGCACTGCTTGTCCATAATTTCACATATCAGACAAAGAAAAGGTCAAGTCGACTGCAGCTCACAGGGGCAAGCTGTTAGGTTACTTAATGACTTTTGAGTCAGATGGGAAAGTGATCCTGGTTTCAGCTAGAATTATGGAAAAGAGAGACTCTTCCCCACAGAGATTATCTCAATTTGCATAAGGCTTTTATCCAAGGTTTCCACTGGCCCGGAGGAAGCAATCCATGGAAAATCCATTTGCCTAATTGCATTTCAGATGGTTCTGTTTATGCTATTATTTGTGTGTGCATTCATGCATTCTATTTATACTCTGACTTTCCTCCTTGTAGGCCTATTTCAATTGACCACTTCGATTAAAGGCCCTGGATGTTTTTGTGCATATGTGTTTCACTCACAGATGCGCTGCATCATAGGTTTTGTAGTCTTAAAACTGAGGAAACACACCATAGTCCTTGTGTGCATAATAAGATACCATGAGAAGATAAATGGACTGGGGGGAAAATATGCACTTATTAAACAGGTTTTGTTTTGGTTTCTGGCTTTTTAAAAGCGTCACCAGATTAGTTGACATTGCAGAAGATGGCTTGGTGTGGGAATGATTAAAATATTGTGAGAATCGAGATGTGGCGATAATGTGGTGATGGCCTAAAAGGGGATTGGCGTAGTGGTTAGAGTGTTGGACTGGGACTCAGGAGATCCAGGTTCTAGTCCCCGCTTGGCCATGAAACTCACTGGATGACTTTGGGCCAGTCACTGATGCTCAGTCTAACCTACCTCACAGGGTTGTTGTGAGGATAAAATGGAGAGGAGGAGGAGGATTATGTAAGCCACCTTGGGTTCCTTGCAGGAAAAAAGGTGGGGTATAAATATAATAAATAAATAAATAAAAATTGGACACATTCATGAAGGAGAAGGCTGTCAATGGCTACTAGTCCTGATGGCTCCATGCATGCCACCTCCAGGATCAGAGGCAATCTGCCTATGTGCACCAGTTGCTGGGGAACATGGGTGGGAGGGTGTGGTTGCACTCATGTCCTGCTTGTGGGTTTCTTTTGGGCAGCTGGTTGGCCAATGTGTGTACAGAATGCTGGACTACATGGGCCTTTGGTCTGATCCAGAGGGCTCTTCTGATGTTCTTAATGCAGCTGCCAGGGTACTCAAAACACAACCAGAGGTTTTCTTGCAGTGAATTTGAATGAAACAACCAAGATTTTGGTAAGTCTGCCTGCAGTTTCAGAGCACTATCCCTCGTAGATGAGACAGCAAATTCCAAACCGAAAACCATATTTAATGTTTATCACGATCAATCCTACTTCCAGCCTACTCCTAATCCTGTGGAGTTTACATGTCTCCAGTGTCAAAGTGGGTGTGTGTACACCAGAATCCCAGCTGCTGGCTGTTTTTGGTAAGAGGAGGAGCAAACTAAACATTAAGAGGATACCCCTGAGCGTTTTAGTTAGGAATGTCGACAAGTTTGACTTCTAATTAAGTGCCTAGCCTTTCATTTCCCATTTCCTGGGATATTGTTTGTGTCCTATTTGTAGGAGCAGCGAGTCCCACAGAACTAGGTATGCGGAAAATTTCCTTGTGTTTTTCAGCGAGATCTGCCATCTTTCTTTTCCAATGGTCAGAATTTCGACAGGTTCCAATTTTCCCAGCACAGAAGGTATCATGATGCAAAAATGTTCTGCCAGTGTCTATGACCCAGGCTCCTGTGCATTCAGGCCTGCCAAAAAAGAAAAGAAAAGTGGCAATGCTAAATTTTGAATTATTATTTAACTTTACTAACATTTTCACAGTTACAAATCACGTCCAAAGAAATTGCCCTGTTGACTCAAGCAAGCAAGCCACAAGAGCCAGTGTGGCGTAGTGGTGAGAGTGTTGGACTGGGACCCGGGAGATCCAGGTTCTAGTCCTCGCCCGGCCATGAAACACACTGGGTGACTTTGGGCCAGTCACTGACTCTCAGCCTAACCAACCTCACAGGGTTGTTGTGAGGATAAAATGGAGAGGAGGAGAAGGATTATGTAAGCCGCCTTGGGTTCCTTGCAGGAAAAAAAAGGGGGGGGGGGTATAAATATAATAAATAAATAAATAAAATTATTCCATAATTGTATGAATTGGAAATGTATGTTTGAATGAAGGGTCCCAATCCTCACCTATTCCATCATGATATTTCTCTCCTCCCCAACTATTTATTTATTTATTTACATTTATTAATCGCCCATCTGGCCGGCCACCGGCCACCCTGGGCAATATACATAGGATAAAAACAGGATAAAATACATTTAAAAAGTATAAAAAATTTAAAATCTTAGCCCACCCCTGAGTTCCCTGCTGACTGAGGCAAGATATATTCTGAATCATTAATTTAAAAGCATGAATGAAATTAAAAGGTAGAAGTCCATAAATGGGGGGGGGCAGGGAGTGCTAGTCACATGCAGCAGACAGAAATCCAACAGGTGCTTCTCTTTTTCTATCACAGCACTCCAAGTTGCACCAGTTGAATATCTGCCTGTTAAAAAGCTGTTAAAAGCCCAGTGCTGCAGTCAGTGGTAAAAGGATGACACCTCTGGATGGTTCTCCATGAGGCACTGAACCTGTGCCTGGGCTGCACCATTTCAGACAGCAGGTGGGGGTTCATCTGGAAGAATGCTCCTCTGTACGCAAAAAACTCCAGCAAATAGGAAATTAGCATATCAGGGAGAAAGGTTCTAACCTAGATGACATGCTTGTTTTGTATGTGAAGGAAACTTCTTTCTCCCCCCCCCCCCCCCGCCAATGGTGGAGAATCCATTTCACATGAGCCTTCCCCTCTGTAGATTGAAGTGGTACAGTCCAGGTACCAGGTTGGGGAAGGTTGATTGGAGGGGGGGGCAGGAGAAGAAAAGCCAAATGGAAACAGTAGTGTAATAATAGTGTGACTTCAACTGGAAGTCACAAATAATGAGCTAGATTTTGAGTTTCATAATATTCGTCATTAGGCTGGTTATTAAACAAAAAGGGAGTGGAGGTGGCTTGCTACCACAGGGTAGGGCAGAGACCATACCTGTAATATGCGACACACTCAAGATGTTTCTTCCCCTCCAGTGCTCTCCAAACATCTGGGGACCCAAGGTTGGAGAACACTGGGGTCCCTAGCCCGATGAAGAGTTCTGGAGAAGCTGAAAGCTTGCACAATCTTTGGTGGTATTTTGCCCAGTCCTAATGTAGGTCTTGCCTAACTGTGGATTTTGGATTTTTTTTTTTTTTTTTACTCATGGCCCAGCATTTTTTAAACGAAAGCTCTTTCCAGCCTAACAGTTCAATCCTACACATGTCTACTCAGAAGTAAGCCTCATTAAATTCAATTGGGCCTACTCCCAGAACAGTGTGTGTATAGGCTTGCAGTCTAAGTACCGGTAAGTTCATGTCAAGGGCAAGAAAGATCTCAGAGAATGCACCGGAGTATTGTCGGGACAAAGCAGTGGTCATTCCCAGTTGGAAAATAAAAACGCCAGCAGATCTCAGTCCGCCTCTGCTCCAAATCACCACTGAAGCTTGCATTTTCAAAGGGAAAAACGGCCGTTGCTTCTCCATCACAGAATGCCAGGGTGCAACCTGAGATCTTTTTGCACCTGGCTCCAGCATTTCACAAACAAAAACAAGGACACACATGTGTGCTGTTCCACCTACTATTACAAAGCAACATTCCCAAAGGCTCTGCTCCACCGCTGCCAGGCTGCCTCCAGTTTAAAAGTCAGGAAGGTGTTTGTTCTTTTGGTTAAAGACAGGGCAGGAAAAAAACCAAAATTGTCCTAACCATAGGCTATCAGCAGCAATTCAAAATACACTTTAAGCAGGCTGCAGCATGCACAGTGCCTGGCTGTGTGCGCGCACCGCATGATACCGGCCTGGCATCATCACTAGAGACAATGACTGGGTTCAGGCAACACGATAACCTTACACTCAAGGGTTGAGCGTGGGTTGTTGTTGTTGAACCGTGGGTTATCGTGTTGTCTGAACCCAGCTGCGCTAACAAGCCATGGCTTGTTAACCACGAACAACCCATTAAGAGAACCCATGGTTTGTTGTTGGGCTGTGAACTCTGGGTTGTTCACCATGGGTTGTTATCTCAGCTTGGTTCAGACAACACAATATTCAACAACAACCCACACTCAACCGTACTCAACCCTGGAGTGTTGGTTCTCGTGCTGTCTGAACCTAGTCATTGTGTCCAGGACCCACTCTCAAATGTACTTTCTAGAGCAGCCTTCCCCAACCTAGCACCTTACAAATGTGTTGGACTACAATTACCATCATCCCCATTACCGTGCTGGGTGGGGATGATGGGGTTGTGGAAGGATGTTCTAGACTCTAGAGACTTGGGGGTGGGCGGTGGATGGGTAGGACCTGGGCGGGGGGTGTTCACCCCACTTCTGAAATCCCCCCCAAAATGCCCCCATCCACTTTGCAGCCCACAAATGGGGAAAGATTTTGGTTTGACCCTATTATTTTGCACTTAGCATACTGACCAACTTTCTTGGTTTGCAAAGAGCGTCCCGAATCTTCATCTTAAAATTGTCACATGTATCAGGCAACTGGTCTTCAGCATATGTTCTGTCCACCACAGCACTCTTTTCTCCCCTTCCCCTTTTAAAAATATTTCACTTTATTGTTTCCCCCCCCCCCTTCCTGCTACACACGACTACCTTTCTGGAAACTAGCGGAAGAGTTCTGTGTAACTTCAAGGCTTGCTCCCTATTTTGCAACTTCCAGGATTTACGTGACCACTTGTGCTTGGATTTTGAGTTAAATATGTACATTTCTCTCATTGGGGAAGGACTCGCTAGCCCAAATGCTACTCAGCCTTCCCCAACCTGATGCCGTCCAGACGTTTTGGACTACAATTCCCAGAATTCCTGACCACAGGCCATGCTGGCTGGGACTGATGGGAGTTGAAGTGTGGCATAGTGGTTAGGGTGTTGGACTGGGACTCGGGAGATCCGGGTTCTAGTCCCCGTTCGGCCATGAAACTCACTGGGTGACTTTGGGCCAGTCACTGACTCTCAGCCTAACCTACCTCACAGGGTTGTTGTGAGGATAAAATGGAGAGGAGGATGAGGATAATGTAAGCCGCCTTGGGTTCCTTGCAGGAAAAAAGGCAGGGTATAAAAATAATAAACAAACAAACAAACAAACAACATCTGGAAGGTGCCCGGATGAGAAAGGCGGCAGCGCTGTATAAAAGATACAGTGAGGGTACAATCCTATGCGTGTTTTGACGGACAAAAGTCCTACAGCTCCCAGCATTCCCCAGCCAGCTATGCTCTAAACCAGGGCTCTCCAACCTTGGGTCTCCAGATGTTGCTGGACTACAGCTCCCAGAATCCCTTGCCATTAGCCATTCTGGCTGGGTATGCTGGGAGCTGTAGGCCAGCAACATCTGGGGACCCAAGGTTGGAGAGCCCTGGTCTAAACACACATAGGATTGCATCCTAAAAGGGTTAACTTTCTGGTTCTGCTCATTAAAACTGTCCTGTCTGCAATTAGGGGGCAGGCATTAACACCCAGATAAGATGAATAGAAGGGGGGAACGGTGAAGTTCACGGGTGCCAAGGTGACAGTGGTCCAGGCAAGCCTCAAACAGGGCAATAAATACCCACCACACGCACGCACACACATGCCCCTCTTACCCTCATGGACCGTTGGCAAACACACAGTTGGCAGTTTCTATAGCCCCCCTCTGATAATTCGGAGTGACCTTCCTTTATGGCCTTAGTTCTGAGAAGAAGCCAGGTCTTAAAATGGAAAAGAAAAAGAAAAAGGGAGGCCTGCAAAGGGTTGAAGTGAACCTCTGAGAAAGAACAAAGAACCTCTGAGAAAGGACAAAGGGTTTAGATCATTCTCACCAACCACACGGACTCTGGTCCAAGGAAAGCCCTGAGCCCCGGCCCAGCCAGCAACTGAAGACTTGACGATGGGAGGAAAGAGAGGGGGAAGGTGGGTGGGCACCGTGTCTAATCATCCTGCTACGTCTGGTGGGCCAAACACTCCGCAATGTTGTTTTCAAGGGTCTTCTGTGCAGTTAAGGCAGGGGTTAAGCCAGTGTCCTCCAACCTGGGGTCCCCAGATGTTTTTGGCCTACAACTCCCAGCATGCCCCAGCCAGCATAGCTGGCTGGGGCATGCTGGGAGTTGTAGGCCAAAAACATCTGGGGACCCCAGGTTGGAGAACACTGGGTTAAGGCGACTGGTAGCAACTCTCCAGATGCTTTGGCCTGCAGCTCCCATCAGCCCCAGCCGGCTTAGCCAATGGGAAGGGATCATGGGAGTTGTAGGCCCAAACATCTGGAGGGCCACCCGTTGCCCACCGCTGCGTTAAGGGCTTGCTTCACCATGTGAACCCAGGCCCAGAATTGCAAGGAGCTGCCTTCGGCTGATCGGTCCCGCCACTGTCTGCTCTGACCGGCACGAACTCTCAGAAGTTCCAGAGCCAATAGTCTTTCTTTGCCTTCCCCAACCAGGCGCCCTCCAGGCGTGTTGGACTACAGCTTCCATCATCCCCCAGCCAGCGTGGCATGGGAGTCGTAGTCCAACACATCTGAAGGGTGCTGGGGGTAGGGAAGGCGGGTCCTCATCTTGAGCCTCACCCTGTTTCTGTCTCGACAATAGATCTTCGCTGTTCTCTCCCTCCTCGGGGCTTCACCTGAGTCATCTTGACTCACTGGGTCTCTAAACCGGAGATTTTCGATCTCAATCCGTTTTCTGGCTTAGCCTGAGCAACGCGGCCAGTCATAAGGGAAAGGGACGCGCCTCTGTACAGAGGATGTGCCTCCCCCTGCCCAGTTGGCTGGAGCTGTGAAAAGCAGAGGAGTTCACAGCTGGGCACCAGGTGGGGTGGGGGTGGGGGGAGGGGGAGATGTGCGATGGGTTCGCTGCAACCCCATCATGTGCCTCTGCTGAGGAGCGCACCGACTGGCATGCTCTTGGCTGTTCCCAGCCCCACTCAGGTGGGCAACTGAGACAGGGGGAGCATGTGACTGGCATCCCAATGCACCCAGAGGGGAAGTTTAACTCCCCCATCCCCATGCACTGAGATGGGGAACAGGGTGAGTGGTGCTCTCTGTGTGTGTGTGTGTGTGTGTGTGTGTGTGTGTGTGTGTGAACAGTATCAGACACATCATCATCACCATCATCATCATCATCATCAATACCCCGCCTTTTTTCCTGCAAGGAACCCAAGGCGGCTTACATAATCCTCCTCCTCCTCCTCCTCTCCATTTTATCTTCACAACAACCCTGTGAGGTAGGTTAGGTTGAGAGTCGGTGACTGGCCCAGAGTCACCCAGCGAGTCTCATGGCCGAGCGGGGACTAGAACCCGGATCTCCCGAGTCCCAGCCCAACACTCTCACCACCATGCTGCCCGCCACTGGCTCTCACACTGCTGTGATTGCTTTTGATGTACTCCAGTTGCTGGGGGACGTGGGCGGGAGGGTGCTGTTGCACTCCTGTCCTGCTTGTGGGCTTCCGGTGGGCAGCTGGTTGGCCGCTGTGTGAACAGAATGCTGGACTAGATGCACCCTGGGCCTGATCCAGCAGGGCTCTTCTTGTGTTCTTGTGTGCGTGTGTATTGAGGACCTTTGAGAAAGACCCCCACAATAGCCCCCCTCCCTCAGTGACTCTACCTCCTCACTGCCACGGTCACCAGGCCAGGGAGCAAACAGGCAGCGGCATCGCCTGCTCCTCCTCACCACCACCAACACCGTTGTCTGGGCCAGAGCGAGAGGCAGGCGAGCCAGCAGGCTGCAGTGGAGAAGAGGAGGAGCAAGTCCAGGGGGTTCTTGTCAGTGGGCCCCCTACTGGGGTATGGGTTCTCGGCAAGTGCCCAACTATGCCTACCGCTGGCACCAGCCCTGAAAAAGAGTGAGACCAAGGAGCGCGGGGGGGGGGGGAGCAGGAGAAGGCGGTGTGTGTGTTTATGTATGTTTGTATGTCTATGAGGGGGGAGCCCAGGCCCCTCTCACCACTGCATGCAGCCCCCCCCCCGGGCAAACAGGTTGCCCAGCCGCGATGCAGGGAGAGTTTTCCTCAGCACGGCCTGCACCGTTTGCATCTGGGAAAAGGAGGCGGGCAACCAAGAGTGCTTGAGAGACCCAGGACTTCTTTTGAAAGGACCTAGGGGGGCTAGCTATGCATCGCCCAAAAAGAGGGCAAATGTGCGTGCGCTGATCTATATGTCTAGGGCCCAGTGCTTCCCAAATAGTGGGGCGGGCCCCCCAGGGGGGGCACGAGGCTCCGTAAAGGGGGGCTCGTTTGACCTCAGTTAAAAGTTTTTTTTAATATTGTGTTCCTTAAATCCTGTGCTCCTTTAAATCTTTTCTGCTACAGTTAATAAAGCTATTCTTTGTTGTAAATTGATCCACATTTCTTTCTTTTTTTATTCTCTTATACGTTAATAAGGATACAGTGTTATGCAGAGGTGTACTTATAACAATTTTATAGACAAATGATACTATTTACAGTCGCGCGGGGCGCACGAAATGTTTTCTTCTTCCTAGGGGGGGCATGACAGAAAATAATTGAGAAGCACTGGTCTAGGCTCAAATTTAGAGAGGACCGCTATCATTTGAATACAAATACAATATACATTCACCCCGTAGTGGGGAAGACTGTGACCTGCTGAGTGTAGATGGGCAGCCTGCCGGCCCCTCGTGCTCCTCTGCCTCCTGATTTATTTATTTATTTATTTATTTATTTATTTATTTATTTATTATATTTGTCAATCGCCCATCTGGCTGGCCACCCTGGGCAATGTACAATTAAAACAATACAATAAAACATGATAATTAAAACGGTATAAAAATTCTTTTAAAATCCTAACCCACCCCATATTCCCGCCTGAAATACCATGTTTTTAATGCGCGGTGGATGGAGGGGGCATGGCGTTATGGCGAAGGTCACTAGGGAGGGAGTTCCATAACTTGGGGGCCACCACAGAGAAGGCCCTCTTCCTAGTCCCCACCAGCCTAGCTGCTCTGGCTGATGGGATAAGGAGAAGGCCGTCTGTGGCAGATCTTGTTGAGCGGCCTACTTGGTGTTGCTGGAGGCGCTCCTTGAGATAAACTGGGCCGGAGCCGTGTAGGGTTTTAAAGGTCAAAACCAACACCTTGAATTCGGCTCGGCAAGCAACTGGTAGCCAGTGCAACTCCTTAAGCTGATGGTTCTTTATCTTTAAACCTGACTTGGAAGGGGCTGTTGGGAGGACTGTTCTCTGACAGCCGTTCAGACCGAAGCCTGCCTTCTGTCAAATAGCGCCACTCACCAGCTTCCGCTCCTTCGCTTTTACCAGCAGCCGGATCAGGAGATAGTATGATCATCTCCATGCTGTGAACAGTAGATCAAAACCGCTGTTAACAAACACAGCAGCAGACTGGGCTGAGTTCTTCTGGTCAGTTGGTAACCCTAACCAGCCTCTCAGTCTCCTTTTGATATGCACTCTTGTCTAAGGGCCAAGCTGGAGGTGAGATTTTAAATATATGTCTTTGCATCTAACCTGCAGGTTTTGTTTTTTTTTTAACTTAATTGCATTAACTTTGCGTGTGTGTGTGTGTGTGTGTGTGTGTGTGTGTGTGTGTGAGAGAGAGATAATTAATGGGAAGGTTGAGGTGGAATTTAACCCTTTCCTCCCCTGCCAAGGTCCTCAGAGAACTCCCTCCCCTAAAGCTAGTGTTCATATAGGGAGCAAAATCTCCCACTGGTAAGGGGGGGGGGGCATTCTCCCCCAAAGCAAATGTCAGTTTTAGATTACAATCTTGTACCCAATAACATGGAAGTAAGCCCTTTTGAACTTAGTGTGGCTTTCTTCTGAGTCAACATGTATAGGATTGTGCTGTCATTAAGGCAGTGTTCTCCAACCTTGGGTCCCCAGATGTTTTTGGCCTACAACTCCCAGCATGCCTCAGCCAGCGGAGCTGGCTGGGGCATGCTGGGAGTTGTAGGCCAAAAACATCTGAGGACCCAAGGTTGGAGAACACTGCCTTAAGGGAATTAGGACTGCAGCAGTGGAGGACAGAGTTCGGTCTCCCCCCCCCCCCCATGCCTGCTCTTTTCCCATCAATGATCTCTCCCCCCCCCAATCAAAAATGCAGAGACGCATTTAACACCCCATGTATGTTCAAAGCAAAGACACATTTAATGTCACCACCTCTTGTTTGGCCCTAACTAGGCATAAGGCCTCTGAGATCTTAGGGTGTGTGTGTGTGTGTGTGTGTGAGAGAGAGAGAGAGAGAGCGAGAGAGACACCATGACTGTTGTGTAGTTCTGGCCCTGCTAACCAATAATAATCATCACCCGTTGTCTGCGTGTGTTCCTGCAAATCTGACAGCTCCTCCGAAGGGCTTGGTTCTGTTCGCCTCTCTAAATCATCCCGGGGTTATTCCCAGCCTGGACGAGGCCTTCTGAGATCCATCGCCCCGACCACAAGCCTTCTTGCTCAAAAAGGGCTCAAACTCGGAACCGGCAGGCTCCCAGAGCGTGTAGCGGCAGGCCCTTGAGGAAGTGGGCGGCAGACGAGCCGGAGCCCCAGCCGGGGCGCCCCACTGCGAGGACAGCTGTGTCTCCCGCCAGCCGGCTTCCTCTACCAAAAAGGCTCACCCGGACAGGTGAAAATGCACCCAGGATCAAGATCAGGCCCGGCTATTTTGGAACAACAGATCTGGGCATGCTTTTGGCCCGGCTAAACTTGGCTTTCCTCCTCTCACGTCATGTGGATCGAGAGATGCACACGTCTCTCTTGGGCTCTCTGTTTCCCATTTGGCCTCAGGCCTTGTCAAGGGTGACTGTATTACACTGAGGTGTGTTTTCTCTGTTTTTGTGCTGTTTTTCTGGCAGGATGCCTGTGTTTTGAACCACGACAGGCAGAAATCCAGTGGGTGCAGCAGCTTCCCTCCCCTGCATCCCTGAATCTCTGTTGGGAAAAGATACACTTGATCGAGGTCTGCCTGTCAAGCAGCGGTTGACATCACAAGACAGGGGCGGGGGGAGGTGAGTTGAAATCTCAAAGGTGTACAGGAAAGGAGGTTTATTGCCCAAGCATGTTTTGAAAAATTTCTTCTCACAATGCACAACACGGTGGGCCAAATTAGATACACATCTGTGCATTTAAAGTTCAGTTTTTAGACAAATGCAAAAAGCATCAGCTGAGGTGTGGTGTGTGTGTGTGTGTGTGTGAAATAATGATCAGGATCACAGCTGGGAATTTGAGCCTTTTCTTCCCTGTTGCTGCAATCCTGAGGAAAACCCCTGTTTTGAAGCTGGTATTTGTTTCTTCGGGAAATCCCCATTCTGATCATCTCAGCTGCAATTTGCATTTTTAAAAACCTGCACTCTGAACGCAAAGACTCCTTTAAATTAATGTCTCGTCTGGCCCAGTACAGAGCACGGTTGAGGACACAGCGTTGTGCCTTTCCCAGGCTGGTGCCCTCCGTATGTGTTGGACTACAACTCTCATCATTCCCAGCCAGCAGGGCCACGTAAGGAATTAGGAACATAGGAACATAGAACATTGAAATATATTTATTTATTATTGATTCACAGCATTTTTACCCCGCTCTTCAGCCAAAAAAGAGCTCCCAGAGTGGCTTACAAAGATTAATATTAGACAGTCCCTGCCCTCAGGCTTACAATCTAAAAGACGTGACACAAAAGGAAAGGGGATTGGGAGGGAGGAGGAAGAAAGCAGGCACCAGTTCTTAGTCACAAGGTTCTTATAGATATTTTTTCTTTATACTGAGCCAGACCCTGGGTCCATCTAGCCCAGTATTGTCGACACTGATTGGCAGCAATGGCTCTGCAGGGTTTCAGGAGGGATTCCTTCCTAGCCCTGCCTGGAGATGCCGGGAATTGAATTTGGGACTGTCTGTGTGCAAAGCAGAGGGCTCCGTCACTAAGCTAAGGTCCCTCCCCAGAGGGGAATGTTGTCCTAGTCTGGTCAACACCTCCAGAGGGCACCGGGTTGGGGATTGCTGATGGGTCTGAGTAAAGAAAAAAGCGTGGGAGGGAATTACCAAAAGAATGAGCTACCTTTGAATCAGTAACTAATAATGGAATGTCATTATAATGAATGAGTAACTAAACAAATGAGACTTTTTAGTAGCTAAAAGGAATGGAATAGCTGTAAGGATTCCCCCCCTTCTTGCACACTACTAGAAGAGTGTATATGTACAGTTTCCTGTTCTGGGCGTCGGTACTGATCCATCTGAGGGCGACCTCACAGGCACCCATGTCCTGTTTCACAGCAAGTCTGTCTGTTTCGATAACACTTATTGCAGGGCTGCTGAACCTCTTTCAGCCCGAAGGCCAGAATTCGGGGCAGTGCTCAGGGACTGCCTACCATGGGTGGGCGGAGCCAAAGGCAAAAGGGGGCAGGGCCAAACATCCCAAAGATAATAGCAATTTTTAGCCTAAAGCTTTTACTGCTAGTCACGAAATCTTAGGATAGACATTTCAACCTTTTAGAGTCCAACCCTATGCATGTTTTGACAGAAAAAAAGTGCTACAACTCCCAGCATTCCCCAGCCAGCGTTGCTGTATAGCAACAGTCATATCATGTGACACCCACTTTCTCCTACTAGATGTCCAAGGACATCTAGATATGGAAACAAGGAACACCTGTTCCAAAGACCTTCAGCATTGCAATGCTGAAGTGCCAACTGATTATGTTATACTGAAAGTAAAACTTTTACGCAAGCACAAGCTTGATAATCCAACAATCTCCCCTCTCCTGGGCAGCCGGGCAGCCTGCAGCCCGTGAATGGGCTGTGGTCGAACACTATAAATGCTGCTTGTTTCTTAAGATGGAATCATGGAGTTGGAGGGGGGCCTTGGGGCCCCCGATCTAGTGCAACCTCCTGCTTGAGGCAGGAAACCCAGAGCTAGGGCATCCCCAACAGGTGGCTATCTAGCCTCTCTAGGTGCGGATCCCCCACTGAGGGAGAACCAACCACACACCTAGAGAATTGCTCGTACCACCAAGAGGTTTCTCCTAATCTTCCACAGAAATCTCCCCTCCTGTAACCTACACACATTAGATCTGGTCCTGCCCACTGCTTCTTCCCCAGCTTTCCTGTGTCTGCCGTCTCTTTCAAAACCAGGGAAGGTGTCTCCATCAGCTGTCAATGGAGACAGCATGGCTAGTGTGGCGTAGTGGTGAGAGTAGTGGTGGGAGTGTTGGACTGGGACTCGGGAGATCCGGGTTCTAGTCCCCGCTCGGCCATGAAACTCACTGGGTGACTTTGGGCCAGTCACTGCCTCTCAGCCTAACCTACCTCACAGGGTTGTTGTGAGGAAAACATGGAGAGGAGGAAGAGGATTATGTAAGCCGCCTTGAGTTCCTTGCAGGAAAAAAGGCGGGGTATAAATGTAATTAATAAAAATAAATTGCTACGGCCTTGGGGGCAGCCACTTCACATTTATCTTTGTGGCATGAAGCAGCGCTACCTGCGGCTTCATGGATTTCCACCACCTGATCAGAAGCCACGCAGGAAGAGCGGTAGTATTAGCATGGCTGAAATTGCTACTATTTGACATGGGACCCAGTCGCCAGGAAAATCTCCTGCACACGCTACATTGGAATAAATGCGAGTTCCTCAAGAGCATGGCCTGGGCTGAACCATCTCATAATAACAATTGCTGCAGCCAGAAATACCTTGACATTCCTCTGCACGGCAGTCATGAGATCTAGAAACTTGCCAGTCTGTTATAATATAACGAAAGCATTATCTGCTGCAGATAATGGATTCTGCGTTGGCACAGGAAGATCGTGAAGGTGTAGAATGCATGCTTTGTACTTCGAATGCACACTGTGCACTTGTGCTGGTGACATCTCTGCAGTTTATGACCTCTGTAAAGAAGGCATGAACTGAAAAGTATAGGGCAGAGGAAGTAGCCCATATCAATAACTGCCCTAGATGTAGCACAGACAGCCGAGTTCCTTAAAGATAAGTGCCCCCACCCCCTAGGGGGGGGAAAACATTGGAGTTCTTCTCTTTCTTTTGCTTGTGGTTGCTCAATCATTATCATTCACCTAATGAATGTTTTCAGCTTTGAAATGTCATCACTCACTGCTAAAAGTGACTGACACCAATGTTTGTTTGATTGGGAAAGCTTTTGAGTCAGCAATCTGAGCCCCCTGGGAAGAACCCAGATGGGATGATAGATTCTGTGTGCAAAGGCAAAGAACGGCTGGCACTCAGGCACCGACATGCGTGATGACCGGCACTGCCGTATCCAACGATGGATTTGAACCGGAAGGCCAAAAGTCTCGACGTGAAGTGAAGTGGGGTTTCCCTGAAAAAGTGCGTAGGTGTGAGGGGTGGACCACAGCCCTGAGCCGAACCTGCCCACCCACACGCTGCTGCTTTTACAAGAAGAAAATTAAGTTGGCGTTTCCAATCATGGAATCCTGGGCCTACGCCTACCAGGAAAAGCAGACCCTTCTTTAGCAAGCAGAGCAACTGAGAATTTGTGTAACTTCGCCCTTGTGAGGAAATCAGTGGGGAATGTATGCCTGCCCTCCTGAAGAACCCCTACCGAAATACCAGACATTATTTTTCCTTGTTCATGTGAACACAGCTGGAATGGCCTACCTCATTATTATTACGAGCAAATGGTCCTGGCTTTGCAAGGGTTGAAATAGCCCTTAGTTTGATTCAAGCAAACTTACAGAGTTGTTGGAGTTAGGCACATTGTGCCCGCCCAGTCCGAGTGAAGCCATGCCCACTGGCAGCCCCAGGCACAGTCCATGCCATGGTGCACCCCAATAGCCCCCTGAAGGGGTGCCCCAGAGCGGGGGGGGGGGGCAAGCAGATGTATAAAACTGTGTCCTTCGGTCTACTCTGCCCAGCTTCAAATTGTATGGACTGGAAAGCTACGTGTTAGTTACAGAGGTCTGCTCCAAGTGGCTGAAGATGCTACTGCAGGCTTCAACCACATGGACACATTTACATTAATTAAAATTAATTAATGCATTTAAAAAACAAAATAACCCCAAGGTGCACACCCATAGGGCCCCGTTAGTATACATGCCAAGTTTAAGGTATCTATGGTTCACGGTCTTCACGCTATGGCACTGATGGGTGGACAGACAGAAACGCCGCCGCCGCCGCCGCCGCCTCCTCCTCCTCCTCCTCCTCCTCCTCCTCCTCCTCATTATTATTATTATTATTTTGTGGTGAGGGCTGCTTGTCTTAGGGGAACTGGAATGTTGTCCTTCCCTGCCTGGAGGCACTCCTTGTTCCCCGGTCTGCATCTGGTGCGTTAACGGTCAGGTTGTCTTGGCGTCCCTGCACAAAGGGCTTATTTGTACAATGCTCTGTCGGGCTGGAGCGCCGGGATGTGTGTTTGGCAGTTGGTGCCAAGGCTGGATTCTTGCCAGTTGCAGGAATGCAGAAAAAGGGAGGCGTGTGCCTGGGATCCCTGCACGAATGGATTACTGAGCTCTTATGAGAAAGGGAGAGTAGTTTTTCTGGAACTAACTCTACACACACACACACAGCACACACACACATGTGCACACACGCGCGCGCGCACACACACACACACACAATCTAGCAAGGCTGGGTGGGATTCCCCTCTTGAAAAGCACCATTCATTGCATGCCAAAGAGCCACAGCAAGAAGTTCAACATTCTCTGCCTGAAAATGTTTCACTCTGTCTCTTAAACTCCCTCGTACTTCTTGCTAGCAGCTGAACCAGGGACACACGGATCCCCATCCACCTTCAGATCTGCATGCTTCACAGAGGAGCTGATTGTGCTTAAGAGTGCTGAGCAGTGATCAGGGGACACACACACACACACACACACACACACACACACAGAGCCATGAACTCACTGCATGTTCTTGGGCAAGCCTCAGCCCTTTTCATCTGCAATATAGCCTTCCCTGGGGCTATTTAAGACCTGTGTGCCCTGAGGGAAGGCTGAAAGGACCATCATTTCCATCAGGATGTTAGCAAGATGGAAGCCACATATCTTTCCTGTCATATTCACAAATGGACGAAGTGACAACTGATTATCCTCCAGAACCCCAAGATCCACGGCCTTCGAGACAGGGGGTCACCTGGCAGTCCTGAATAAGGAGGGGAGGACAAACCAGGGGATGATCAGGACGAAAAACCAAGACTTCTATCAAGCCTCTGGTGATAGAATTGAACCTGTGGATGAATTCTAACTCGGCAGTCTCTCTTGCTTCAACCTCCCTTCAAAGTTTCTTTGCTCTGCAATGGCCACTTTAAGGTCAGTGATGGAGTGTCCTAGGACAGTGTTCTCCAACCTTGGGTCCCCAGATGTTTTTGGCCTACAACTCCCAGCATGCCCCAGCCAGCTAGCTGGGGCATGCTGGGAGTTGTAGGCCAAAAACATCTGGGGACCCAAGGTTGGAGAACACTGTCCTAGGAGGTTGAAGTGTCACCCCACTGGTCTTTAGAATACTACCATTTCCGATGTCAGATTTCTGTCCATTTATCCTTTTCTGTAGAGACTGGCCTGTTAACAAGATTATTTTGTACTCTGGAGGCATTCAAGGTGCGGTTGGACAGCCATCTGTCAGGGATGCTTTGACCTGGATTCCTGCATTGAGCAGGGGGTTGGACTCGACGGCCTTGTAGGCCCCTTCCAACTCTACTTTTCTATGATTCGATGATCTTCTGTCAGCAATGCCCTTCTGCATTCTACGGGAGGCAAACAGGCTTGAATCAGGATGAAGGATTTTTATCACACCACATGTGTTAACTGGCTTTATGGTGTTATTAGTCTTTAAGGTGCCACAAGGCTCTTTGTTGTTTTCGGTGCAATACAGTAACACAGCCACTCCTCTGGAAACTGTATATATGCAAGAAATGCGTATGTAGGAGACCATCAAACAAGATGGTCTACTCCTGTGCTGCACATTATTTCTACGCGGAAGTGTCTTACAGTGAGTTGATGTGTGGAAGGGAGATTACCAGAGATTTGACTGGGGGAGCAGCTGGCGGAGGGAGGGAGCAATCCTATGGCCCTCCCTCTCTCACAATACTAGAACCCAAAGGGGTCATCCCATGAAGCTGATTGGTGGGAGATTCAGGACAGATCAAAGGAAGTCCTTCTTCACACAGCACATATTTAAATCATGAAATTCACTTCCACAAGATGGAGTGATGGCCACCAATTTGGACAGCTTTAAAAGGGATGGCACAAATTCACGGAGGAGAAGGCTAACAATGACTACTAGTCCTGATTGGCCATATGCTTCCTCCAGTATCAGAGGCAGTATGCCTCTGTGTACACCAGTTGCTGGGGAACATGGGCTGGGAGGGTGCTGTTGCACTCATGTCCTGCTTGTGGGATTCCTGTGGGCAGCTAGTTGGCCACCGTGTGAACAGAATGCTGGACTACATGGACCCTTGGCCTGATCCAGCATCAGGGCTCTTCTGATGTTCTTATGGCCCCTGGACAGCATCTGAGAGGTCATAGGGGAGTTCAGGTTTGCAGATCTGAGGTTGGAGACAGCGCGCTCCGATCTCAGAACCGGGAATTATGGGAGCTCCGACCAACCTCCCCTGCCGGCTGCTCTCTGAGGTCAGGAAACCAACCTCGGAGAGGGGGGAAAGAGGGCATTTTGGGGGGGCAGGGCGGAGAGGAGACTGGAGAGTCCCGAGCTATCCTGACGCTGCTCCAGCCTCCTTCCCTCCCCCTCTGAGTTGCTCCAGCTAGGCAGGCCAAAAAGCCCATCCAGTGGCAAATGCAGGGCGGGACGACGGGGAGGGGAAGGTCATCCTCCTGCTCCTCCCGCTCCACATGGGATGACCACAAGCCCCCGAGTTCAGGGGCCTACGGCCATCGCCGCAGAAGTGACAGGAAAACTCGTGTGTCCACACATCTCACAATCATAAAACGGACATTCTCCCCCAGCATTTTCCTAGGCATCCTTTTGCTGGACCAGGCAGTCCGGCGGAGTGTGGCGCTTCCAGAGGGAAAACCCCAGTGACCTTGGTCACTGTCTAGATCGGGGATGGAGAATCTGTGGCGGCGCGCAGGCCGGATCCAGCCAGATCTCCCCACTCAGCTTGTTGAGGCCTGGTTGAGGCTCCTCTTTGAAGCACCCCCGAGAAGGGCCATCCACCTCAAGGCAATGCATGGTGAAGCAGTGGTCCTCGAAGGCTCTGCCTGTCCCCGGCGTCTCGCGTTGGAGGAGTGAGGAGCAAATCCAGCCCCATCGGCTTGAGGTGGCGGATCTTGAGGGAGCACTCGCTCCTCACTGCTGCCGCACCGGCAACGAGGGAAGGAAATGCCCGAGCCACGTGTGAGGGGGAGGGGTGTGAGGGAGAGGATGCCGCCCCACCCACTCTGCTCTCTGGCCTACGCCCACTGCTATGTGGCCCCTGACATGCCCCCCTGGGTGCCGGTGTGGCCCTCGGGGGTGGGGGGAACGGTGTGGGACCTCAGGCCAGTAGACCAGACCTGGCCCACTGGGGCCCCAATCCGAGTCTCTGGGGTGCCCCAATGGCCACGCCCCCTTTCCCTGCCCCCCCACCCCATTTCCCCGACCCCCAATCATTGGCTGGTTTCCAGGCTTTTGCATGCCCCCCCTCCCGTGTGGAATGGCTCACCTTAAGCTTAGTTACTGTCAGTAAGAGCTTTAAGCTAAAATAGGCTGGCATTTTTGATATTTTGGCCCCTCCCCTTTGAACCCTGGCTCCGCCCACCACTGGAATGTGTCTCTCTCCCCCGCCCCCCCCCCCCAGCTTCTCTGAAATCAAATTTGTCCCTCGGGTTGAAAGAGGTTTGACACCCCTGAGAAAGACTGTGGCAAGTCTGGGTGGGGTTTTTTGGCTATTGATAGGGCAGCAGTCTGCACATGCTCAACAGTGCTTCTGTGTTTACCTAATCTATAAACTCAAAGCCTTGCACAGGGAATATCGAAGTGATCTTTCCAACAACCTATCTTATTACCCCACCTTATTACCACCAACTTACAACATGGGGAGGACTTAGGGGGTGAGATAATAGCAGCTTGCTCAAGGTTTCCTGCCGTGTTTCTGGAAGAAGCAAGATCTGAAGTGAGGCCTTTCCAGGGGCAGGGCTAGGTACCGAAAAGATCTGGGGCTCAGGCCCACAGGACAAAAATTGCACAAATGTGCATATGCTAATTTAAATTTACTCTAAAGCAGGGCTCTCCATCCTTGGGTCCCTAGATGTTGCTGGACTACAGCTCCCAGAATCCCTTGCCATTAGCCATGCTGGCTGGGTATGCTGGGAGCTGTAGGCCAGCAACATCTGGGGACCCAAGGTTGGAGAGCCCTGGTCTAAAGTCTGCAAAGGACCTTGTCTCCTAAGGACACCCCTATTTGTCAAAAGGGGTGTATGGACAGGGGAGAGGAGGGCATTTGTTTTCAGAAAAAAACCTCAGGAAAAAAGATTCGGGGGGGGGGGGATGGACAGCAGGAGGTGAAACACATGTGGGCAACAACAAGCCAGCTCATCCAGGGCGACCAGATGCAACAGAGATCATTGGGAGCCCTGGACCTTCATTTCAGCAAGTGCCCCTGGACAGCAGGGTGGTGGGGCAGAGGGCCTCCCAGAGATTCGGGGCTCCAAATGAAAGATTTGGGGCTCCGGCCCTAGTGGGCCGCCCCCTAACACCACCTCTGGGTCTTTCCATTTAAACCAGTGTTCTCCAACCTTGGATCCCCAGATGTTTTTGGCCTACAACTGCCAGCATGCCCCAGCCAGCAACGCTGGCTGGGGCATGCTGGGAGTTGTAGGCCAAAAACATATGGGGACCCAAGGTTGGAGAACACTGGTTTAAACCTATTGAACTGAATTGTATCACAGACTGTCCTTTTTGCACGTAATTAATTCGCGTGTGAATCGACAGTTTACCATCCCCCCCCAAACACTCATGTTTATAGGCATACCTGCAAAGTGAAGATAACGCTTTACGCATCTGATGAAGTGGATGCTAGCCTGCGAATGCTTCTCCCATAATAAACCAGTTGGCCTTCTGTTCCGGGTGCTGCCAGGCTCTTTGCTGGCTTTGCGGCAACAGGGCTACCACCTGGGGAGTCGTAGTATGAGCCGATGAAGCTGCCTGATACAGAGTCAGACCACTGGCCCATCATCTCGCCCTGTCTACTCCAGCCTGTGACTTCCACATCATGCATGGGAATGATGGGAGTTGTAGTCCAGCACAACTGGAGGGCACCCGGTTGGGGAATGCTGTTCTATCCTGACTGCCAGTGGGTCGCTGGAGGATCTCCGATACTTCAGATCTTTATAAACCGCGTGCAAAGGAGCACCCCTGAGCCATGCCCCCTTCCTCAGCTGAGCCCCCCCCCCCACACACACATCGCACGGCCACCCAGCACGCATGTTCCTGGGCCTACCCTCGGCACCAAGAACAGGTTGTGGAGCAAAGCTGGGCGCGCACGAAATGTGGCACCCCGCTGGCTGCACTGTGTGCTCCGATTAGCTACCCAGGCCTTGTTGTCTGTGTCGCTACAGCTCCCCGCGGGGAGATGTCACAGGCCATTCCTTCCGGTGACTGTGATCCTCAGAGGCCTCGCCTTGCCCCACGCACGGCCACTGGAGTGCACCCTACCTATCCCCCCTTCCTTTTCCCTCTCGCCTCCTGCGCTCACTTGCTTCTCTTTCTAGGTCACGCTTCGCAATCCGCCAAGGGCACAGAGGAGCCGAAGGAGGGGCAGCCGTCTGTCTTTTAATGTTCAATTTGTCTGAATGCATCAGCCGGGGAGAATGAACTGAAAGCATGCGCCGTGACAGATCAGCTGGAAAGGCCTCGCCCCCCCCACCTGGGACTCCCTCAACCCCAGGTCTGGCACTAGACACAAGGGTGCATCCCTCGAGGGCAGTGTGCCGAAGCTCTGAAGGAGCAGCACCAATGACGGGCAAGTGAGTTTTCCATTACCCCTGAGCACATGTGCTTGGCTACAAAATCTGGGGCTGCCCCTTTCCTGGGGATTGTCTTGCCAGGGGAGCCCCTAACTGGTTTCCAGATGCACCTAAGGCAGAAATACAGGCCTGTGGCTCACGCTGGCTCAGCTTGTCTGAGCGTGGAAAGCTAAGCAGGGCCAGGCCTGGTTCTTACTTGGATGGGAGACCCCTCCTCTAGTTTCCTGCATTGAGCAGGGGGGTGGGACTTGATGGCCTTGTAGGCCCCTTCCAACTCTATGATCTATGAAAGGGCTTTGCTCTTTCTTCTCTCTCTGATCTCCCTGCCGCGGGGCAAAAGGACAGGAAGGAAGGAAAATTCCCCAGGTAAGTGTAAACAGGAAGTTGTGCAATCAGGTTACCTGAGCCCTCAGGTCAGCTGGTAAGTTTAACACACGCCTGCACAGAAACCAGCAGGCAGTTACTGCTGGGAAGAGGGAAGCTCCTGCTGACTGGCTGGCTCTCTGAAATCCAACCCAAGCTCTTTATTGGGAACAGGTAAAATGCCAGTGGTTTTGTTTCTCTGTCTCTGATCAGCCAGTTGATAGATTTATACCAGAACCGGATAATCTGGGGAGGGGGAGACCGGGAGAGCAAGGAGTCCTTTCCAGCTATACTAAGTTTTACAGATTCTTGGGATCACGAGGCTGCTACTTTCCACCTCTACCCTCCCGCCCCCCGCCCGGTAGGGCTTCAGCTGCAGCATGGCAGGCAGACAATAGGTCTAGTGCCTGCTTTGTGACTAGCAGAGGCACAAGGAGATTTAGCAGAGAGATATGATGGAGCTCAGGCACAGAGTGTGCTTTACCCGCAGAGGGTCACTTCCAGGTTTGATCTCGGAACGGAAAGATTTTGGCCTGAGACCCTGGAGAGGTGTTGCTAGTCGGAAAAGGCAACTAGGCTGGTTGGAATAGTGATCTGACTTAGCATAAGGCCACGTCTTTTATGTATTCTCTTCCATCGCTTTCACTTTTGTAGCACAGCCGTGCAAGCTGCTTTGGTTACGGACCTCAGGGAGCCCAGTGGGCTGTGGGTGGATCTCAAAAAATCTGCTCGGCTGACTTTTGAAACACTGGAGATGGTATTATTGAGGACTAGCGACATGCTTTGACACATAGTGTGGTGGTATCTAGATGTATGAACTGAGTTTTCTAAATGATGAGGAATTATACTTTGCCATGTCAAAGGTTTGCAGAATTCCTGTGTGCCAGCCAATGGACCTCACAGAACTGTTTCTTCCCTCTGTAAGGCAGGGGTTCCTATCGTTTGAGAGAGATGGGATGTGTGTGTGTGTTGTGCAGTTTTTTTGCCTTTTATTTGGGCATTGAAGGCTCCAAATGGGATTTGTTTCCTTTTTCAACATAGATCGTGTATGCTTCTGAGAGACTGGAGGTGGGGCGGATACTTCACGAGGGAGGGCAGATTGGCCCCTTCTTTTTCACCATGTAGCTTGGCTCACCATGTAGCTTGGCTTTAGAAGCCACCGGGATTGTTTCACCCGAGTGTTTCCTTTTAAATCTGCTAAATAACACTGTTGTCATCTGATCCCTGCGTAAGCACTGAGGGCTACAATCCTAAACTTGCAGGAAGAAAGCCCATTGAGCACTGTGGGACTTGCTTCTCGGTAAATATGTAAAGGATTGCATTGTCAAACTGCTGGGCGGCTTCTGAAGATGCAGGCTCGCAGATGCGGTTTCCTTGAAGAGGGTGAGACCAGCAGGACACCGTTGCCCTGGTGGGGGTGGAGAAGAGAAGCCACTAGGAGAGGATCAGCTCTGAATGAGAAACAGCAGTCTCAGCTGAAGACTGTGTTTATAGATGCACATAGAATTGCATTTGGAATTTTGTCTCACTTGCTTTTGTATAAATAAACACGCAGGCTTATATTTTGCAATATACAGTATGCATCTCTCTCTCTCTCTCTCTCTCTCTCTCACACACACACACACACACACACACACCTTCCTGAGCCGGTTGTAAGCAGATCAGAGGGTGGAGCCTAGTGGCTTCTAGATCAGTGTTCTCCAACCTTGGGTCCCCAGATGTTTTTGGCCTACAGCTCCCAGCATGCCCCAGCCAGCTATGCTGGCTGGGGCATGCTGGGAGTTGTAGGCCAAAAACATCTGGGGACCCAAGGTTGGAGAACACTGTTCTAGATGCCCAGAGGACAGCACCCAGGTGGGTCTGAGAGGTAAGCTTCCTTCTGCCTGATGGCTATGGGGGCGGGGTGGGGGGAGAACAAATCGCAAAGGAGCCAGGCAGAAAATAGCCCCCCCCCATCCGATTCTGGCCCCTTCCCTTGAGATGTCACTCCTTCCCCGACAAACCCTGAGGTGTAGGCTAAGCAGAAAAGAGGAACAGCCAGAGCTAACATCTTCTGCCTTTTTTTTTTAGGGTTGAAATGCCAGTCAATTGCCTCCGAATATTGTCATTTTTTCCCACCCATTTCCGCCTTTCCCAATCTGGTGCCCTCTGTCGGGGATGCTTTGACCCGGATTCCTGCGTTGAGCAGGGGGTTGGACTCGATGGCCTTGTAGGCCCCTTCCAACTCTACTTTTCTATGATTTATGATTCTATGATGTGGGTTGGTCTACAACTGCAACCATCCCCAGGCGTCTGGGTTGAGGCGGGCTGTTATTTGGCTGCGGTCAAACATGCTCAGATATTCCCTGCAGCCGAGAGTGCCCTGATGTAGGGCGGCGGTGATGGCCTCCCTTTTGAATTGCATCATTTTGTGTTTCCTCTGATAGTAAAGATGAGAGTGAGGGCTCCTCCTCCCTCCCCATCCTGCAACAGCTGGGGTCTACTCAGCTCCACACATTGAGATGCCTCTGGGAAGCCCACAAACAGGCCATGAAAACAATGGCCGTCCCCTTTTGTTTGCCTCCAGCATCTAGTACGCGGAGGTAGACTGCTTCTGAACATGGAGGCTCCGTCATGGATAATAGCTTTCGGCATCCTCCATGAATATGTCCTCCCTGAATTTGCCTAATTCCTTTGTAAATCATCTAAGCCAGTGTTCTCCAACCTTGGGTCCCCAGATGTTTTTGGCCTACAACTCCCAGCATGCCCCAGCCAGCCACACTACATGCAGCTTTTCCCCTAGCATGGTTCAAAGTGCGAGTTTACACATGTTTTGATTGAACCGGTTAAGGAGAAAAGGTACTTGGGGCCCTTTGGAGTGCAGACGGGGCCGGCAGTGTTCTCCAACCTTGGGTCCCCAGATGTTTTTGGCCTACAACTCCCAGCATGCCCCAGTCAGCGGAGTGGAGCTGGCTGGGGCATGCTGGGAGTTGTAGGCCAAAAACATCTGGGGACCCAAGGTTGGAGAACATTGATCTAAGCTACAATCCCGTTTGCATGGTTCATTTGCTCATATCTTCTCTTTTCAGAACCACACTGTTCCCCCCCCCCCCCGACGCTCCAAACTGCAAAAATTCATACACACACAAAACATCAGGATCAGAAGGGAGCACTGAGCACCGGGCAGGTGGATGCAGAAAGGAGCATGTGTTACTGATTAACAGCCTGCCCTTTGAAGGCTGAGGATTTCCTGGCACAGGATTCAAATGATTTCGCTCTGTTTGCGCAAACAGAGTGGGAATAAGAGTGCAGAGGACTCTGGGGAGGCAGATTAGGAAGCAGAGCACAGCGTGGTCAAATCCACTGAAGGCCGAAGAGCTCACTTTTGCCACTCAAATGTTGTGTTCCCTTTTTCTGTTTCTCGTTTTGTGTTCTCTTTTTCTGGGCAAGTCCATCTCCCCGGGAGATTTCTGTAGCTATGGGCCACAATTGCGGCCGCCACCTTGGGTGAGGTGGGTCGGGGTGGGGTGCATGGGACATAGTCAGAAGGGATTTGGTGGGTGAAGATTTAAAGCTTACAGGGTGTGGGAAAATTTGGAGGGCTCTGGTGGCAGGATAGCACGAATGATGCCCCATCATTACAAATTGAAGGAGCTTAACCATTATTTTTAGGGCCCTTGAATGGCAAAATGCTTTACATTCATCCCCATGGCTCTGAGATAGCTTCTCGTGCACATTTGCAGGCAAGAATTGGTTATTTTTTAAAAAAATCTGAAACCCAGAGTTTTAACCCCATAATTTAAGGGCACATCTAGTCAAGATTATCTCCAGCGTTTCTTTTATTGTTTTATTATATTTATATCCCACCTTTTTCCTGCAAGGAACCCAAGGTGGCTTAAATGATCCTCCTCTCCATTTTATCCTCACAACAACCCTGCGAGGTAGGTTAGACTGAGAGTCAGTGACTGGCTCAAAGTCACCCAGCAAGCTTCATGGTTGAGTGGGGCCTTGAACCTGGATCTCCCAAGTCCCAGTCCAGCACTCTAACCACTACGCCACACTGGCTTTAAAGAGTAAATTGAGCTGTAGGGTGTGGCTCAGATATTGAGGGGGGGTGTTAACCATTTCCCCCATACACAGATTTCATGATCTGCAATGCCCTCCCTCCAAAACTGTCAGAATGGGCAAAAGGTGTCATTCATTCATGGAAGATTCTCTGCCGTTCTATATACTTAGAACACCACTATCTCAGTTTATTCTCACAACAACCTTGTAAGGTAGGGCCTGGCTGAGAGATGGTGTCGAGTGAGTTTCACTGCTGAGCAGGTATTCGAACACAAAGCATCCCAGTCTGAGTTCAACACCACCTATTTATTCATTTATTATAAGTATGTATGTACTGCCCTTCAATCATATTAGCAGGGCGGTTTACATAAATAACTTCATCTCACAGATTTCCAAATCGGTGTGAAGCCACTTTTGGCCTGCGATTTGTGGCTGGAGTTAAGTAGCCAGAGGATTTACCTGGGGCTGGTTATTTCAAATCAATATTCATTCTCCCCCCCCTTTTTATCCCCCCTTTCCTCCAGGGAAATCTCAGCAGGGTGTGTTGCTCTCTCCCCCATCCCCTGATTTTATCCTCACAACAATCCTGTGAGGTAGGTGAGGCTGGGAGACAGTGACTGGCCCAAAGTCACTCTGCGAGCTTCATGGCTGAGTGAGGCTTTGAGAAACCAAAGGAGCGAAAGCACCAGTAACCGGAGAGATGTCACAGTGGGGGTTGGTGGAAGGGAGCAGGGAGATGAAACCTCAAGAGAGCACAACAATAAAAGGTTTTATTGGCCCAGTGCGTTTTGAAATACACTTCTTCAGGGGCACCACATGTACGAACAATGAACATCTTATATAATACAATCCTCTTAAACCAAGTATACGATATAATTATAAGGGTGGAACTAATATTATTAAAATATCCATAGAAAGGGGACGGGACATGACAAGAAGCATCTTTAAAACCTTTTGTATCACTGCAGCCCACGACTCTTCCCTCTCTGCTTTCCTGCCCCAGCCTCCTGCTTCTGGCCTTCTCCTCCTTCCTTTGGAGCATCCCTCCTTCCTAAGCCCACCCATCTCCTTCCCTTCACTGACTGCCTTCTGGGGCCCAGGATTCTTCTGCTCCCCTTCCCTTTCGAGACCCTTCTGCCTTTATTCTGGCATCACAGCCGTTCAGCCAACAGCAGAAAGATTCTCCTGCCTGACCTGCAGGAAGCTTACCTTATCTTATCATGGGCAGAGGCTTCATCATCCCCAGAGCAAGTTACATTTCCCTAGCCTACTCTCAAGTAATCAGGTTGTGTGCACAATAGGGGCTTTGTGGGAGCTCAACGCCCACCCCGGATCCTACTGCATCACCAAAAGAAAAGGGACTCTTCAGAGATCAGCCCTCTGTGCATTGAAGCCTGTGGGAATGCCATTTGTGTGTGGGTTAATGACACATTGACTGTGGAAGGAAGCGGCATGCATTCTCTGCCTCTGCTGTCAGCTGTGAATCATGGCCATTTGCCCCTGGATTTGGATGCAAATGTTAAGCCCCCAGATGAACCTGTGCGGCACTAGCTGCATGCACAGGAAACTCTTGATTTGACAGCTGCTGTATATACCAGGGCTGGGCAACTTGTGGCCCTCTAGATCAGTGTTCTCGCTGGCTGGGGCATGCTGGGAGTTGTACGCCAAAAACATCTGGGGACCCAAGGTTGGAGAACACTGATCTAGATGCTTTGGCCTACAACTCCCATCAGCCCTAATCAGCATAGTGAACAGTGAGGGATCATGGGAGTTGTAGGCCAAATCATCTGGAGGGTCACAAGTTATACTAATACTGAACTTTTTTTCTGAGTGCCGGTCCTTATCTAGACCACTGGCTACATCCACGCACGTGAGGGAGATCAAAGCATGCTTGGGGAAAACTTAGTTTTGTAGAAGTACCCCCCCCAAATTAAAAAAAATTAGCCATCCCAGCTCCCTGTAAACAGCCGAATGAGAACTGAGCATGCTCCGTGGGCATGGGATGCTGACTTACTGTTTGAGGCAGGGCAGGGATGGAAAACCAGTGGGAAGGGGCAATGGAATGGAGTATGGTGGGAAAAGGGCATGGCTGGCTGGCACCCTGAACACAAGCACTTCACACTGCAACATTTTGTTGCAGTTGCCAATGGTAGCTTCTTAGCCATAGTAGGGTTGTTTTTTTTTAAAAAAATAGTTTTTTGCTGCTCACTGTGAGATAAATGATAAGGCCTGCTTCTCAGGTTGCCTTGCCCCGATGCTCACGGCACTCTCCTTCAAGACCTGCCCTCCAGGAAGGCCATCCACACATTTCTGTTAGGAGAGCTTTCCCCTTTTTCTTCCTATCTCCTCCTTGCCTTCTCGAAGTGTCTCCTGTGGTATGTTTGCAGAGGCTGAGACCAGGGGGACAGGAACTGGGTGGAAAGATCTAATCTACTGAGGCTGGGGAGAGTTCTAATTATCCGCTCCATGCTGCCTCTAGTTCGGTTGCTTTGGGTGCGGCCAGTTTCCTCCTCCTCCCACCTTTTTTGTGTGTGCAAACACTGTGTCTTCAAATCGAATGAGCTGAGCTGCCAAATAAATCCTGAAATTATGGGATGATTAAAAACAACAACACACAGTTTAAATATAGACCTGGGGTTCAGAAAAAGGCATGGCCACACAAATAGATAGTGCTTTGGTGCAGAACCCAGAATTAAGTGGTGAGAGTGTTGGACTGGGACTCGGAAGATCCAGGTTTTAGTCCCCACGTGGCCCTGAAGCTCACTGGGTGTCTTTGGGCCAGTCACTGACTCTCAGCCTAACCTACCTCACAGGGTTGTTGTGAGGATACAATGGAGAGGAGGAGGATCATGTAAGCCACCTAGGGTTCCTTGCAGGAAAAAAAGGCAGGATATTAAATAAATAGATAGATAGATAGATAGATAGATCTCATTCTTGTAGAGGAGAATTTGAGGCTTTTCCTGCCAAATGTTTTTATTCCACGAATACATCCTTACGCTCTATGTTAATTAATCCAGAAACACACACCAATACCATATTAGCTAATACAGACTGGTAAGCCTGCTTTAGTCGGAAATACCCATTGAAAGAACTGGGGTGCCCAGAGACGCCCCTCATAAAGGCAGATGGTCAACGGGGTACAGCATTCACCCTTAAGTGAAAGGTCCTTCATATGGCTCAATATTGCCCACTCTGGCTGGCACAAATTCTCCAAGGAAGTTGTGATCCTGCTTCCCCTTCACAAGTTCAGCATCCTCAGATTTTGGGCATGTGAAAAAGGGCTTCTGTTTCCACAGGGAACTAGGCATAGAATCTCTCCTTGATGGAAACTCTTCAACAACAACAAAATCAAGTAGCTAGTCCTTATGGCTGAAAACTCTTACCAAAGAATTTCCCTTAAGAAGATGTCGTCGTCGTAGTGAATTGGCTGGCTCCATTCTGTCCCATGCAGAACTTGTGCAAGTTAATTACCCCTTTCCAGAGAAGACTCATCCTTCGCACCCATGGCGAGAGCTCTTCCTGGACTCCACTGGCAACGAGTCTAACTGGTTGAGAGGCCTTGAGGTGGAGGCTATTTTGGGCAGAGGACATGCACGAGAAGACAGTGAGGTGTACGTTGTTGTAGCTCTGCATCTTCCTTGGTTGTGCGGGAGAAAAAGAAAGGAGCGTTGGACTGGGACTCGGGAGATCCGGGTTCTAGTCCCCGCTCGGCCATGAAACTCACTGGGTGACTTTGGGCCAGTCACTGACTCTCAGCCTAACCTACCTCACAGGGTTGTTGTGAGGGTAAAATGGAGAGGAGGAGGAGAATTATGTAAGCCGCCTTGAGTTCCTTGCAGGAAAAAAGGCGGGGTATAAATATAATAAATAAATAAAATAAATAAATACATTTCTGGAAAGTATGCTGATTGTTACACTTACAGAGCACTTTCTGGAGTCACATAAGCAAGATATTGAAAAGAGCAGGAGCTGCCCCAGCATGTGCTTATAGTCTAAATTTTGCTACCTGAGGCAAAGATGGCTTCCCCTTATTCCATGTACAGAATTCAAATGGACTGGCTGTTGAATCTCACTTCACCGCTGGCCAAAGAGTACAGTATCCTCCACCACATCGGTGGATAACAGACAAGCTTTAGGCCAGTGTTCTCCAACCTTGGGTCCCCAGATGTTTTTGGCCTACAACTCCCAGCATGCTGGGAGTTGTAGGCCAAAAACATCTGGGGACCCAAGGTTGGAGAACACTGCTTTAGGCTGTGCAGGGCAGACTGTTTTAGGGGGTTCTGGGAAACCAGCAGGAGAGGCTACTGCTGCTGCCCTCCCCGCAGGACCTGCCGCCTGAGGCAATTGCCTCACTCTGCCCAATGGCAGGGCTGGCTCCTATAGAAGGGGAGAGAAACGAGGACAGACAAAGGCAACAATAGCAAGGAATTAAGCTGCAAGTATTTCGTGTCCCATTTCAGGGGGAGCCGAGGATTGTGGGGCACTGCCTGGGAGGAGCTTGCAGGCATAAGGGGGAACAGGTGGAGTTGCTTAAGGCAGCAGGAGATCTTTGGGCAGCTGAGGATGGTGGAGATGGAGGAGAAATGGTCACAAAGAAGGATATACTGAAAGGCAGTGTTGTGTAATGGTTACAGTTTTGGAGTGGGACTCGGGAGATCCGGGTTCTAGTCCCCACCTGGCCATGAAGCTCACTGGGTGACTTTGGGCTAGTCCCTGTCTCTCAGCCTAGCCTACCTCACAGGGTTGTTGTGAGGATAAAATGGAGAGGAGGAGGAGGACCATGTGAGCCACCGTGGGTTCCTCGCAAGAGGAAAAAAGGCAGGATATAAATGTAATAATAAAATGAATAAATATGCTGGGGCAATAAGGGGAGAAAAGTGGGTGTGGGAGGAAGAAACGTGACACGTTACCATTCAGTTCCTAGATTCATGGAGTCAGGAGGGGCTTGTGGTTGTGGCAGCGGGTGAGGGCACCGTGTTCAACCCACCCCTGCAAAGAGTTTCTAGAAATGTCCTTTCCGTGCTCTTTGAGGTAGGATGTATTTGTCCCGGTTTCTCATGTAGAGCACCGGTTGCTCAATCTTTCCAGCCTCTGCTTCAACAGGGCATTTATTTATTTATTATATTTATTTATTATATTTATTATATTTATACCCCACCTTTTTTCCTGCAAGGAACCCAAGGTGGCTTACATAATTCTCCTCCTCCTCCTCCTCCTCCTCCCTATTTTATCCTCACAACAACCCTGTGAAGTAGGTTAGGCTGAGAGTCAGTGACTGGCCCAAATGGGCCAGGGGCACCCAATGAACTTCATGGCTGGGCAAACATCTGAACCTGGATCTCCATAGCCAAGCTCTGCATTCCAGCTCAGCTCTGGGCATCAAAGCACAAGATCAGCAGCCGGATGTGATAGACTCTAGCACGCCAGACCGTAGATGGGGCCAAAGACCCAAGTGCTTCTCCGTACAACTCGCTGACGAGGGAGTTTTGTATGTGCAAGGAGTTTGTTTGATTGATTTTGGGGAGCTTTCCAACCTTCAGTTTCTGCACCTGCAGTCTGAAATGGTGCAGCCCGGCCATAGCTACATCACACGAAGCAGCTGAGCATGCAGCTTGGCACTGATCCTGAGGGTGCGCTCCACTGCGCTTGTTCACCGCTTGGCAACGGCACCGTCGAATGATGCCTTCCACATGTGCAACGGCTGTCACGGGGCAAACAGCACAGATGGCTCATCACCCCAAACACAATTCTTTTCAACAGAGGCCGCTCGCGCACGCACGCACACACACACACGCACATCATCACATGATGAGACATCACATGATGGATACACACGTGTGACTCAAGCCTCATGTTTGGGACTCCAAAACGGAGTGTTTCCTAACTCACGGAGTGCAGATTGCTTAACCTGTAGCACTCCCGAAGCATACTTTTGGGCAGAGAATGGTGAGTTGACCTAGCACAGCGGTAGAGCACGTGCCTTGTGTGCAAAAGGTCCTGGGTTCAATCCCCGGCTTCTCTAACAACAAAGGGCTTGTCTGCTGTCTTGGACCTTGAGGAACTGTTACCACTGGGGAGCAGACGGCACTGGGCTAGATCGACCAGCGCCCCACCTGCTTTGACAAATGGGAGGCTGAGGTTTTCCCCATTTGCCAGCGCGTGCTCAAAGATCATGATTCAGTGTGTGTTAGGATTGCTTTGGACATGCAGTGACCATCCCTGAAGGTGCTGGCTTTCTTGGGGTGGGGGTATGTGTGGTTCTCAGCAACACACGTACAAAATTGTATCCCAGCAACAGTTTGTGATGTTGTGTCACTGAAGGGGGAACCTCTTGCCCAAAAAGCTGTGACTTTCGAGCTGGCATATGAATGTTAGAAGGTGCCTTTGGTTGAATGTGCTTCAGGCTGATCTGTGTTAAGGTTAGAGATGTGAACTGTGAACCCGGATGTCCCTGGGTCAGATCTCAGATGTGGACTTGCAGGGGACCTTAGGTAAGGCATCATTCTCTTAGCCTCAGCTTTTCCCTCTCCCCATTTTCAGTATGAGGATGATAAAAGTTACTTGCAAGGTTTTTGTAACAAGGGAATGTATGCGAAAGGCTTTGGACACTTGAGGAAAAGTGCAGTAAAAATGCCAAGCATCTTTTCCTCCTCCTCCTCCTCCCCAACTGTAACATGTGTGGCTTCACTTTCGCTTGTGCCTTCCTCACTCTCCTTCTCTCTCCTTTCCCATTCCCTCCCATTATTGTCTCCCCCAGTGGCTAGTTTAGACAGCGAGTGCCTTGCGGGCAGGGACCTGTCTCTACGAAACTGCCACATGCATTGCTGGCGCTGCATTGCCACATGCATTGCTGGCGCTGTATTCATAAATAATAACAACACCCATGTGATGAATTCCCGTAGGACGTCTGCCATGTCCAAATGTCGGACTTGCTTGGGAGGCAGGGGGGAATGCCGTAACTTTGCTGATGCAGCTTTGCCCCTCCCGCGGCTATTTCTCCCCTGCAAACACCACCTTCTGCATTCGCGTGGACTGAAAGACAACTGTTTGGAATCCCATGCTTGCTGGTATAAAGGGTCGTTCTGCCTTCATTTCCCTGTTTGTTCGGGGGCTGCCATGTGTCTCTGTCAAGGTTCCGCTACTGCAGGGACCCCTCGACCTGCCTTTGGAAGATCTCTGCCTCTTCTCAAAGCCTCTCCCGTTCCAGGAGATCAAATCCTTTGCCTGTTTCCAGTAGCATGGGTGTAGGCTTTAGACGTGGTGAAGAAGTCACTCCAAACTCTCAGGGTACACAACAAAACTTTACTTATTATTTTAGGGTATTTACTTAATAGAGTGGTTATAATTCAAAAGCAAGTATGATAAAATAAAACAAACAAATAATACAAGGTTCTCTAGCTTACCTTCAGACTACCTCCCTCCTCTGCAGTCAGTCTAGCTGACCACACCCCACACATATATAGCCTTCCCAGGAATGGAAGGTTATAATCATGTGACTTTGAACAGGAGATATAATTCTTAACTTCTATTGGATGAACTCAAACTCTCAAACTCCCCCTCCCATCCTGAAGTGTTTGGGCCTTCAGGCTCCAACAAATCTAGGGAAGTGTTTGGGCCTTCAGGCTTCAACTAATCTAGGGAAGTGTTTGGGCCTTCAGGCTTCAGCAAACTTAAGCCTGTGTAGGCCTCAATCCTTCACAGTCTCACTTTAAGGAGGACAGTATTTGCAGGGCTGTCAAATGACAGACCTTCCTTTGGAGGCGTCTTCTGTTTGAAGGGCTGTCCCGTCCAAGTCCAGTTTAAATTTAAAGAACCGTGAGAAGGCAGAGTTGGGCCATGAAGTTACACCCGGAGAGCCGACTGAGCTGGGCGGGCAGGCACACAGCTCCCTGGTCAAAGTCTTCCCCCCCCCACCATGGAGAGATGCAGTGCAAATTATAGTTATTTCTAAATTTGTAGCTATATGTATTAATTGGGAAATCCAAATCTGAGGCATATCTGTGTCCTCTTTTAGGAATAGGCCATATTCTGAGCACACCTGCCCTTGTGGATGAAAACAAGTGGAAGATCATGCGCATATTATCCATACATTGTCATTTGCATAATGTGCTTGGGGAACAATATTTGGGTCAGATTTTAGAGATATATTTGGGGAGGTCTGCCCATGAAACTGCAAATCTATCTGCTTTGTGGGCAAGACAGATATCCAACTGCAAAGACTGCATGTTTTCAGTCTACAGTAATTGAGGTTAGGGAAAGATTATCATCAAAGGAGAATGCTGTCTCTTGTCAGGGAGATTCGGAACCTTAAGTTCATGGGTGATTTTATGTAATGTTATACAGGTTTCTGTAAATGTTACTTCTTTTAGCCAGAGATGCAGAATTTTATTTTATATGATCTGGGTTCGTGTTAATTATTATTTATGTGAATATGTTATTTTTATGTTGATACCTAGTATCTTTCATTAAATGTTTGTTTTGTGATGGTCTGAGGACCATGTACACACAAACAAATCTGGATCGGTACTGTCCACTCCTGTAGGACTGAAGTATAGGGTGGCCACTTACGAGTCTCCAAAAAGAGAACAGGCCTGTGGCTTACGCTGGCTCAGCTTGTCTGAGTGTAGAAAGCTAAGCAGGGTCAGGCCTGGTTATTACGGTACTTGGATGGGAGACCCCTCCTCTAGTTTCCTGCATTGAGCAGGGGGTTGGACTCGATAGCCTTGTAGGATCCTTCCAACTCTATATCTATGGGAATGCTTCCGTAGGCAGTTTTACTGTTGCGGCTGGAAGATCCCGCGATGGTCCTACTTGTTTCTTCCAGGGCCCCAAGGGCAGGCTGGTTCCACCCTCCCAGTGTCGCAAACACCCCACTGATGACTCTTCTGCATTCTTCTCCTGTCGCAATCTTCCAACTACATCCCAGGCTGAAAGAATTTAGGGATTAGCAGCAGCTGATGCGGTTTAATATGAGTAGTGCAGCCTTCCCTCTGCCCCCCATCATGCAGGGAGGGTGGTGTGGTGGTTTCGGGGGGGGGCACATCCTTGCTTTTGGATTCAGGGGTGCATCTTTTCCGCCACTCCCTCCCATCCGACTTGTCCATGGTTGATGGGCAAAGCATTCTCCTCTAGCGCCTGTTTGCTGACTCATCAGAGATGCAAAGAGCAGCAAGAGAGGGATCTGTGTTGACACCTCCTCCGAGGTTATTTACTATGAAAACAAACAAAACACAACAAACTGATTCATACTATTCTTACCCACGCCCTGGCAATATAGTTATTTTAATATGCAATCTTTCTATGATCACATTTTTAATCCAACTTCTCTTCCAAGGTGTTCAGGCTAGCATACTTGCCACCCCCTATTTATTTATTTATTATTTTTAAAATCCTCACAACAACCCTGTGAGGTAGTTTAGGCTGAGAGAAGGTGATTGGCCCAAGGTCACCCAATGTCAATGATCTTTATGGCCAAGAGGGGATTTGAACACAGGTCTCTACAACCTAAGGCCAACGTTCTAGCCTCTGGAATGGCACTTTACCTTGAGATCAGGCCTCGGTCCAATTGCTAACTGACCTTTATAATGCCAGACAGCCTTCCCTCATGCCTGGCTCCAGTTCCAGCTGAGAATCCTCTCTTTCTCCGAGCCTTTTGCATTGCGCTTTACTTGTGATTCATACTGCATTTCCATTGCTGCGAGCTGCGACATGAATCCATTTTTGACTGGAAAAAGTGGGATAGAAATACAATAAACCCACAAAGCAAACATTTACTATTTACACACAGCCTCTACTCTGCAAGACTGACATGGTGTTACTTTCTGAGTCTTTTGCAGATGAGATTCTCTGGCTGCTTTTCTGGACACCGCCTCTAGTCAGCTCATTGTAGCTGGTCCCTGTTGTCTATTAAAACATTTATTTATTCATTCATTCATTCATTTATTCATTTGATATCCTGCCTTTCTGCCCAAAAACAGCACTCAAGGGAGCCAACGATACAATCCAGATTAAAAACAAAATCTTAATTAGAACGTAACATAAAAACAAATACATGAAAAACACCGCAACAGAAGAAATAAACAGCACCCACCAGTTAAAACACCCTTCAGCAACAGACCAGCTTACGTTATATGCGAAAGGCCTGCCCGAGTTATCCGATGACCAGCTAAATCAGTGTTCTCCAACCTTGGGTCCCCAGATGTTTTTGGCCTACAACTCCCAGCATGCCCCAGCCAGCATAGCTGGCTGGGGCATGCTGGGAGTTGTAGGCCAAAAACATCTGGGGACCCAAGGTTGGAGAACACTGAGCTAAATTGTCTCTGTTCATAGATTTCATAGATCATAGAGTTGGAAGGAGCCTATACAAGGCTATCGAGTCCAACCCCCTGCTCAATGCAGGGAACTACAGGAGGGGTCTCCCATCCAAGTAATAACCAGGCTTGACCCTGCTTAGCTTTCCACGCTCAGATAAGCTGAGCCAGCTTTTCAAGGCTGCCTCCATCTTGCCTTTCTTGCTTCTTCGTTCCTCTTCAGCTTCCTCTTCCTCTTCTTTTGTTTGCCAACATACTTTCTTCCCCGGCTCTTCTGCAAAGGGGATCAGACAAATCCATGGCTATTAGCTGTGACAGTTCAATGGAACCTCCATGCAGAGGGGCAGTGCACCTCTGCGTATCAGATGCTGGAGGAGGAGGGGGGGCAAGCAACTGGTCTTGCCTGAGGCGCCGAGAATGCCGAACCCTGTGCCTGATTCAGCTGGGATCCTCTTACCGCTCTTAACCCAACCTGGTGCCATTCCAGATGCATTGGATTGCAACTCCAGCCAGCATGGGGGTGATGGGAGTTGTAGTCCGACACATCTGGAGGGTGCCAGGTTGAGGAAGGCCGCTCTTGATAGTCTCTTGATTTGGCATTTCCTTTAAAATTCCTTCCTGCTCATACAGCACCTCTCGAAGCGCTTGGCACCCGTTATCTCATTTGTCCTAACAACAACCCAGTAGGGTAGGCTAATATTACTACCTCCATACTGCAGGTGGGGATGGGGGGGGATGCTGAAAGAGAGTGGCTCGCTTATAACTTGCTAATGAGCTAAGGTAAGATTTAAATTGGGGATTTATTCCCTTTCCCCATGGCAAAGTTATCACCCTGAACCCATTGATTACATGGGGTGGGATGTTGCACTCCTGGTGCTATATCAGGCCAAGCACAACACAAGTGTAGCATGTGTGTGTGTGTGTGTCATCTGGACAGAGAATTTTATTTAATTTATTAAAAATATTTCTAGGATTAATTGGCTCCTTTTTTTTTTAGTACCCTCATTCTCTGATCCCTACAGAGGACACAGGCTCCTGGATTCTTTTTGCTGCTACAGAGATATTGTGATGGTCAAAGTCCTTTGCCGTTCTGCCTTCTCTCTTGTTTGATGTATTAGACATGTGAGGATTTTCAAACAAAAAAGCAGAGCTGGGGGACGGGACTTTGGGCTTCTTTCTTACTGTGCCCCTTCGAAAACGTGAAACGGGGCGTCCTCCCGGCCACTGCGCAGTCAAAAGTGTGACTCGCAAACGGTGCCGCCTCGATCCTTTCCCTGGGTGTCAGATAAGTTAGGGCAGTGGAGTGTGGGAGGGAGGCGCTCCGTGTAAGGTAGAGCTGTGTGCGCAAAGAGCCCCCCAAAATTCTCCACCCTATTTGTGGGCAGAGAAACTGGGGGGACAATTTCACCGAATTTCTCCAGGGGGAGGAGAAATTCCCCAACAGTTTCTCACAGGTAGGGCATCCAGGGTTGTAGATTTCTTTCTTTCTTCCTTCCTAAGGTTTTTTTTTTGGGGGGGGGGGTTGCACTGCCACTGCAAATGGCAACCGCATGAATGGTGTTGAGCCACCTCAAAAAATAAGGGTGAAGGAAATTTGGAGGGAATTCCGCAAAGCGTCCTTTTATTTCTAGCAGGGTAAGGAAAGAAAGATCTCAAGACTTTTCTGAGAAAAAATTCTGAGAAATTTTGGCTCAGCTCTACTTGTCATTCTGCAGGGTTCAGCTCCTTCCCCGGGGTCTTCCAAACATTACATTTCTGAGGGGTGACCGTGGGCACATCTTGCCTCGAATGCAGGTGCCGATAATACCACTCCTTCCCTGCAAGCCCTGTAGCAGGTGTAGCAGGGCAGCAGTGTTGCATCCAGCTCCAGGGAAGAGGTGGAGCTAGTGCTGTGCAAATATCTGACCTCCAGGTAGTTTTCTTCCCCCATGAAAGAGGCTTCCATTTTTCTGCCTCATTCCCAGCGCATTTTATAATTTCTTTTGAATTTCTTTGGGTGGTGTTTTTGACCTTACCTAATCACTGTGAGGTGGCCGAGAGTAGTGTGTGTGTGTGTGTGTGTGTTTTTCCCCCTTTCTATCACACATCTCTCCATTGCTCTGCAGCCTCCCAGGCTGCCCACACTTTCTGATCTGAAAAAGCCCTACGGGAGGAATCACCTCACAAAGCCTTCCCCCAGGCAGGAAGTGTGGGAAGCCAAGGAGGCTGCTGCTTGCCAGAGGGATGGTTCTACAATGAAAGGCAGGACACCCGCGCATGATCCTCAGCCACCTCCCAAGTCAGAGAAGCACAAGCACCCTGAAGCAACCCACCCGAGAGAATTTCTCCAAAATGTCATCATCTCTTTTGAATTGCTTTTCGAAAGCCACTTCTTTTCTATCAAATTTGAATGAGGATGGCGGAGAAATATGTGGGGAGAAATTTTCAGCTCAGCACTAGTTTAAAGCATGAGACGATAAGAAGTGACCTGCTAGGTCAGACCGATGGTCCATCTTCTATCCCAATCTCCTAATTCTAACAATGGCTACCCAGTTGCCTCTGGGACTTCCTTCCCCATGAAGTCTTTGGGCACATCCAGGAGCAGAATGTGTTAAATATACAGTCATGCCTTGGATTGAGAGCATAATTCATTCGGAAACGTGCTTGTAATCCAAAACACTCTTATATCAAAACGAAATCCCCCCCCCAATTTTTTTTTAGAGATTTTTAATTTAAGCCGTACTACAGTACATGTATTGCAAGACGTCGCTTGTATATCAAGTAAAAAATAAATAAATAAATATTTTAAAAATGGCTTGTCTTGCAAAACGCTCTCAAACCAAGTTACTTGCAATCCGAGGTATTACTGTATACATCAGCCTTCCCCGGCCTGTTGCCTTCCAGATGTGATGGACTGCAACTCCCATCATACCCAGCCAGCATGGAACTGCTCAATGCAGGAACCTAGGTCAAAGCATCCCCGACAGATGGCTGTCCAGCTGCACCTTGAATGCCTCCAGAGTGGGAGAGCCCAACGTAGGTAATCGGTTCCATTGTCGTATTACTCTAACGGTCAAGAAATTTTTCCTGATGTCCAGGCGGAATCTGGCTTCCTGTAATTTGAGCCCGTTACTCCATGTCCTGCACTCTGGGATGGTCGAGAAGAGATCCTGGCCCTCCTCTGTGTGACAACCTTTCAAGTACTTGAAGAGTGCTGTCATATCTCCCCTCCGTCTCCTCTTCTGAAGGCTAAGCATGCCCAGTTCCCTCAGTCTCTCCTCATAGGGCTTTGTTTCCAGTCCCCTGATCATCTTTGTTGCCCTCCACTGAACCCTCTCCAGTTTGTCTACGTCCTTCTTAAAGTGTGGTGCCCAGAACTGGATGCAGTACACAAGATGAGGCCTAACCAGTGCCGAGTAGAGGGGGACTAGTACTTCATGTGATTTGGAAGCTATATTCCTATTAAAGCAGCCCAAAATAGCATTTGCCTTTTTTGCAGCCACATCACATTGCTGGCTCATATTCAACTTGTGATCTACAACAATTCCAAGCTCCTTCTCACTTGTAATATTGTTGAGCCAAGTATCCCCCATCCTGGAAATGTGCATTTGGTTTCTTTTTCCTAGGTGCAGCACTTGGCATTTATCCCTATTATATTTCATTCTGTTGTTTTCGTCCCAGCGCTCCAGCCTATCGAGGTCGCTTTGAATTTTGTTTCTGTCTTCCAGAGTATTAGCTGTTCCACCCAACTTTGTGTCATCTGCAAATTTGATAAGCATTCCCTGTTCCTCCTCATCCAAGTCATTAATAAAAATGTTGAAGAGCACTGGGCCCAGGACCGAGCCCTGCGGTACCCCACTCATTACCTCTCCCCAGTTTGAGAAGGAACCATTGATAAGCACTCTTTGAGTCCGATTCTGTAGCCAACTGTGGATCCACCTGATAGTTGTTCCATCTAGCCCCCTTTTAGCTAGTTTGCTAATCAGGATATTATGAGGCACTTTGTCAAAAGCTTTGCTGAAGTCAAGATATATTATGTCCACAGCATCCCCACAGTCCACAAGGGAAGTTTGAGGGCAGTTAGCCCCTAGCAATGATGGGAACCCATATGGTGTAGTGGTTAGAGCAGCCTTCCCCATCCTGGTACCCTCACAATGTTTTGGACTACAATTCCCAGCATTTGTGACCATTGGCCCTGCTGGGTGGGGTTGATGGGTGTTAAGGACCAAAGCATCCGGAGAGCACCAGATTGGGGGAAGGTTGGGTTAGAGTGTTGGACCAGGACTGGGGAAACCTGGGTTCAAATCCCCACTCAGCCATGAAGCTCACTGGGTGACCTTGGGTCCATTACTATCTCTTAGCCTAACCTACCTCACAGGGTTGTTGTGAGGATAAGTGTGTGTCCGTGTTCATTTATGCTGCCTTGAGCTGATTGGAGAAAAGGCAGGAATCAACACAGTCCATCAACAATAGATTTCATAGATCATAGAGTTGGAAGGGGCCTACAAGGCCATCGAGTCCAACCCCCTGCTCAATGCAGGAAACTAGAGGAGGGGTCTCCCATCCAAATAATAACCAGGCCTGACGCTCAGACAAGCTGAGCCAGCATGAACCCGGCCTGTCAACAGAACCTCCAGATTTTGTCTACCTCTGAACTTCAATTGCTGGGGGACCAAAAAACAGATTTTGTCTACCTCTGAACTTCAATTGCTGAGGGACCAAAAACATGGAAAGGTTGTTCTCTTTATGCCCTGGTTGTGGTCTTCTGGTTGGCATCTCTTGACTACTGGGGGAAATAAGCTGTTGGACCAGATGGATGAAGGGAAGGCTGTTACAGGGTGAATTCCCCCTTTAAACCCATGTAACTGGATTTAGAGCCAGTGTGGCATAGTGGATAGAGTGTTGGACTGGGACTGGGAGATCCGGGTTCTACTCCCCGCTTGGCCATGAAACTCACTGGGTGACTTTGGGCCAGTCACTGACTCTCAGCCTAACCTACCTCACAGGGTTGTTGTGAGGATAAAATGGAGAGGAGGAGGAGGAGGATTATGTAAGCCGCCTTGGGTTCCTTGCAGGAAAAAAGGCGGGGTATGAATATAATAAATAATGCCCTGGTTTATCTTCATTCAAAATGGTAAAAGGATGGTAAAAGGATGGCTTCAGCTCCTTTTGCCCCTGACAAAGACCTGGTTTGCATGATCACTGTTGCCCAAGCAATACGTGTCAGGTGTTTTTTTAATATTCAAGCTGCAGCCTCAGCTTGTTGTGTCATCCGAACCCAGGGACTGTGGGTTATGCGAGGATTAAACAACCCAACAACAGACCATGGGTTATGCTGGTGTTGTTTAACCCTCGCATAGCCCACGGTCGCCGGGTTCGGATGAAATGACAAGCCGCAGCTGTGGCTTGAATATTCAGAATGGCCACTGCCATGTGCTGCACCCACCATGGCTTAAATAAGCCACAGGAGACTGTTCAGTTGTCCGGCCTATTTATTTGAGGTGAGAGCTGTAACACTTTGTATTTATTTATTTTTATTTATTTATTATATTTATACCTCGCCTTTTTTCCTTCAAGGAACCCCAGGCGGCTTACATAATGCTCCTCCTCCTCCTCTCCATTTTATCCTCACAACAACCCCGTGAGGTAGGTGAGGCTGCGAGTCAGTGACTGGCCCAAAGTCACCTGGTGAGTTTCATGGCCGAGCGGGGACTAGAACCTGGACCTCCCCGAGTCCCAGTCCAACACACTCACCACTGTGCCACACTGCGAGCACAGAATCGGGTAGGCAGTTTACGGATTGACATTAAATTCAAGAATGCGGTCTTCCATACAGGCCTGTGGCTTACGCTGGCTCAGCTTGTCTGAGTGTGGAAAGCTAAGCAGGGTCAGGCCTGGTTATTATTTGGATGGGAGACCCCTCCTCTAGTTTCCTGCATTGAGCAGGGGGTTGGACTCGATAGCCTTGTAGGCTCCTTCCAACTCTAAGTCTGATCTATGAAATCTGTGCCATGGAACCATGAGGACTAGCACCTTGCTCTTCAGGAAAGAAACAAAAGTCAAGTCCTCCAGGGTTTTCATGAGAGACAGCTGTGTAATTTCTCCTGGGATCAATTTGTGGCACCGTTTTGGCCCTTGCAGAGTTGATTAAAGCTCCCTCTCAATTTCCATTCCTGGCTGGATTCGTGCTCTCGCCAGCAGCAGATCCGCGCTTCCTCATCTGGGGAGGGTCTGGTTGTGTTTTTGCAAGATCTTGCCATGTCCCCTCCCCCCCCACCATTTGAGCAACCCCTGCTGCTAATCCTCCTGGCTAATGAGGTACAGGAACTGTTTCAAACTGTTTAAAGTACCTCCCTTGGGGGGAGGAGGTAGGGATCATGCTGGATTAAAGACCCCTGATCCTGTTGATGCTTTGCTTTTGGGGGGGGGCACAGAACTGTCACATATGTGAGAATTGGGGCTAGCCTTTGCGACTTCCCTCACCCCTGCAGGCACCCACGGCCCCTCTTTCTTCTGTCTGATCCATATGCCACCCCTCACCTCCTTTTCTCTCAGCCCCAGCTTTTTGGAAGTGTATATATGCACTGCAGTAATATAGCACTAAAGAAGTGGAAAGTGCTGTTCAGGTGGTGGAACTGTAGTGACAAGAATCAATATTGATTTTTCTATAAGCCCCTCCTCTGCCTGCAACTGGATTTATTTACTTATTTAAGACAGGGTGCCTTTTTAGGGAAACTACCCTCACAGGATGGCTTCCATACTAAATTAAAATGGCAAAACATGACAATGCATTGATTTTTAATCTTCATTAAAACAGTATACTGTAGCGACCGTGGGATCTGTATTGGACCAGTGCTTTTCAACTTATTCATAAATGATCTGAAATTAGGAGTGAGCAGTGAAGGAGGCAAGGTTGCTGATGACACCACATCATTTAAGGTGGTTAAAACAAGAAGGGATTGCGAGGAGCTCCAAAAGGATCTCTCCAAACTGGGAATATGGGCATCAAAATGGCAAATGCAGTTCAAAGTAAGCAAGTGTAAAGTGATGCCAGTTGGAGCGAAAAATCCCAACTTCAAGTATAATCTGATGGGTGACTTGGGGAAGGATACATAAAAGTCTGATGGAGAGTTATATTTAGGGTCAGGAGGGGGCAATTTTCCTCCAAGCCAGCTAAGCAACAGACCTTGTGATTTCCCTCTTTTGCCTTCCCTGGTAGTGTGGCTCTCTTGCTCGAGTTCCCAGACTCTTTTTCAGCACACGGAAGCGCCTTTCTCCTGAATATGTCCCTCACCTCTTTGACCAGTGGCATTCTCTCTCTGTCTCTGTCTCTCTCTCCCCCCCCCCCAGCACTACTACAGTGGGATCCTTTTGAATTGGAAATGTCAGGAATTTGGGCTTACTCATCCCAAGCATGAGTCCTGCTATGGAACTACATCCCCTTCCAAAACAAATAGGCACCTTTGTGTGTGTTTCCCTGAGATACAGACCCAGTTCACACATCACAACCCATGGTTAACAAACTGTCAGTTGTTGAGAAGACAAGTGGGAGACAAACCCCAAACTCTGGGTTGTTGGAGTATGAACAACGCAGAGTATGAACCCATGGTTAAACCAGAATTCTGGGTTCAGACATCGCAATAAACAAGCCAGGGCCGGAACCCCACTGGGTCGTTTATTGCAGTGGGTGCACGCACGCACGCACGCACGCTCCTGTTGGTTCATAGCTATCAAGAGTATCCGGGACCGGGTCATAAATGAGTTGACGTGTGTGTGCATGTGTGATTCCATTTGTATGAAAAGCCGAGCGATGGGCAGCAGATTCAGGACTAACCAAAGAAAATATTTCTTCACACAACACATTTATGGAACTCGCCACCACCAGATGAGACAAGAGCCACTAGTTTAGAGATGGCTTTAAAAGAGAGAGAGAGTGAAACATTAATGGAGGATTATCAATGGCCATTTGCTGTGCTAAGTGGAGTGTACCTCCCCAAAACACCCGGCCCTGAGCACCAACAGCAGGGGACAGCTGTTGCTTGGATGTCCTGCATGTGTGCCCGCCTGGCAAAGCAATCAGGCTGACGGGCATGAGGTACAGGGCCTTCTCACTTGTGGCCCCCAGCTTGTGGGACTGTTCCAATTGATGTCTGCCCAGCCCCATCACTAAGAGCCACAAAGCGGGTCTTAAAGACTTATTTATTTACTTGGGTCCATAATTGAGTTGGGACCCCATTGGGTGCCATTGGGTGTATGGCGTTATCTGGTTTTAATGGTTAATTTTGACTTTATTATGTTTTGTTCTTGTTTTTATCATGGGCTTTGTGTGTGTTTGTGGTTTTAAATTTTGCATACACCCTTGGGAGGGTTTTGCCCTGAATGGCGACTCATAAATCACCAAAATAAATAAAAAAGAAGTAAATCCCACTGCTGCATTCTGAAATTTTACTGTCTGGGGGTGGGTGGGATCCATCTCCCCCTCCTCTCTGCCCACGTGTTTTTTTTTAAAATTTAAATTTATCCCCCTTGGCCCGCTCCTGCACTCGAGATGTATCTGTTCATCTGTTCATCCGTTTGGTCTTTGGGGAGATCCCCGCACTGTGTGATTTGAGCGGGTGGGGGGTGGGGTGGAGTGGAGGGAACCCCATCTGGGATTGGCACATTCAGTTCTTCGCATTGAAAGTGCAAAATGCCCTGTGACGGATTCGTGCGGCTTCCTCGGCTTGCCCCCCCCCCCCCAATCCCACTTTAATCCATTAGATCCTATGTGGGAAGCGCACAGGTGATGCTGGGGCGACGGAGGCAGGAGGAGGTGCGAAGAGGGGGGGGTCCCGTGGGGAGAGAGCGAGCCCGCATCGTAATAGCGGCGGCCGGAGCTGGTAGGAGGTCCAGAGGGGAGAACTCTTTCTTCCTTCTGGACTATTTTCATTCAATGAGCTTGTCTCCATTCGCCGGTCCCTTCCCCCGCTCGCTCGTGATAGGCCGGGCCCCCCATTTGAACTGCCTCCCCCGTTGCCCATTGGCCGTCCGGGCAGCCCCCTCCGAGAGAAGTGGGCCGGGCCTGCGCCTTAAAATAGGCAGCCTGGCGCTGGCCGTGCTCTGCTGCCGAGGGAGGGAGCCCTGCCTTTGTCTGCTGGGTGCCGCGCCGGGGAGAGGCGGCGCTCGGCTCGGCTGGCCGGCGGAGGAGGAGACCCGTGCCAAGGGCTGTCTCCGCGCGCGCACTGGGGCTCGGCACTGATCTGCACATTTTTTTCCCTTCCTTGCAGCGAACTGCCGAGCCGAAGGCAAGAGGATCCCATCGCTCGATCTCCTCCTCCAGCTTCTCTGCCAGAGATCGGAAGGCTTTTGGCAAGGCAATCCAGCCGAACCTTTCCACGGCACGCTGCCTGTGGCATGTGACTCCCCTTGGCCCTGGTAGAAGCATCCTGGGAACAGGTGAGTGCCGCCCCCCAAGGCATCAACAAGAGCATCATGCCGGTGGAGACGCTGCAAGCCAGACACCCTGCCATGAAAGGCGTCTCGGCCACTGCGCCGTCGTTCACTTCGGCCATGCCCTTCCGAATCCTGAACAAGGGCCCCGAGTATTTCCGCCGGCCGGCGGCAGCAGCAGCAGCCAGCGGCGCCGCCAAGAAGCCCAGCGCGGTGGAGCGGTTGGAGGCGGACAAGGCCAAATACGTCAAAAGTCAGCAGGTGGCCAGCACCAGGCAGGAACCGGTGCGGCCTCTTTTCTTAAAGCAGCCGCTCTTCACGCCCGGGGTGAGGAGGGTGATGCTCACCCCGAGCCGCAAGACCCCGCAAGGGGGGCGCCGGGCAGAGGTCTGCGGGGCGAAAACCTCCCTGAACTTGGAAATCCTCAACAACCTGATCAACTTTTGCGACAGCCCCCTCTCGTTCCCCAAACCGGAGAAGAGCCCCATGGAGCAGAAGTGGATGTCCGAGGCCCACGGCAGGTGCCCGGGGAGCCTCCCGGCCACCCCAAGGAAGAAGGGCCCCGCAGACGGCATGAGTCAGCTCTCGCAAAGCTCGGCCTCCTCCAGGCCCCCCAGCACCGTCGCTGTGCGCAGGGTGGACGTCCGGCCCTGCGGGGTGCTGAGGGCAAGAGTCACCCCGACTATCCAGCTGACCCCTGTCCCCACTTCGCCTGCGCACCCCAAGATCCTGTCTGCCAGTCCCCTGAACTCCCCCAGCCCCTGTGGCGAGCTACGGACAGAGAGCGCTAAGCGCCAGACCTTGTTGCACCGATCCAAATCGGACCTGAGCGACCGCTATTCCCGGGCCACGGCCGACTTGGAGCGCTTCTTCAACTACTGTGGCCTGGACCCCGAGGACGTGGGGGACGTGGAGGTGGAGCGTTTCACCCGGGCCAGCTCGGACATTGTGTCCGTCAAGTTCCACAGCGTCAGTACGGCCAGCTCGGAGGGGACCCGATCCCGGCGCAGCGCGGTCACCTTGGAGGAGAGGCAGGCCGAACGCATGCCTTACGGCATCTCCATCATCGAGCGCAACGCTCGGGTCATCAAGTGGCTGTATGGACTACGGCAAGCGAGAGAGTCCCAAAAGGTATCCAACGTATAGTGGCGCTTTTGCAGGCTCCGGCAGGAGGAGGAGGAGAAAAAAAAAAAACACTTTCCCCCCCCTGTTGTTTCTGTGTGTGTGTTGCTATTTACAGTTGGAGGAAAACTTTTGCAGCCGTTGCATGGTTTTTGTTGGTGTCCCTTTGAGAAGTATCTGATCTGCGAGTGGTGGTGGTGGTGGTGGTGGGTCATTCTGATCAGGCATCTATTACTCTAAATTCTGGCCCTCACATCAGTCAGAACATTCACCTGCAGAGGAGGGTAATTGGCCTCCTCCTGATGTAACTCTTGACACTAAGGGAATCAGCAAGAACTGCAGAGATAGAAACAGTTTCTTTGAATTTCTTCCTCACTTACCTTTTCCAAGACCTACCCAACCTGGTGCCCTCTAGATGTGTTGCACTACAACTCCCACCATGCTGGCTAGGGATGCTGGGAGTTGTAGTCCAACACCCCTGGGGAACACCGTGTTGGGAAAGGCTACATTAGAGTGAACAGGGTTCTAGATCCTTGACAAGCCCCACAGGGGTTGCACGATCCAGCTGTGTAAGGAAGAAGCTACAGAAATATGTGGGTATTGCAAAGCTACCATGGGAGAGAAACCCCGTAGGAGTATTGGGGCTTATGCCTGGTGGGCAGCAGGTCCCAAATGCAGTCAGATCTTTTAGCCAGCAGTTTTTGCTGCCAAAGACTAGAACACCTGTTTGTGTGCTTCGCCCTGAGAACCTGCGTGCAGGGTAGCTGGCGTGAGCGTTAGCAAAGACAACAATGGATTGGGAACAATGGAAGTTTTATGGCTGAGAGAGCTTTATTAAAAAAACCCTGGGCCTATTGTGGGATAGGCAGAGGAATGCACGCTGTCTTTGTATGCACCTTGGAAATACCTACTTGGCCTGGTGCCTGGCAAATAACCGAGCACCTGCGGTAGCATCCTGCACAAGGCATTTTTCCAGCAGAGGCAAAACCGGGCAGCCCAACAGAGTCTGATTGCGAGCTGCCAAGTGCAAAGGGAATTGAATGCTGGGGTGCGGAGACCCTCCTTAAGGGTGCAGTGGATGCTTCTGCAACCTTTCTGCAATGTGTGTATTTCCTTCAAGTTCTGGGGTCAGTGTTGCCGTCTCTTTCCCAGTCCATCTGGGGAAAACACCTCGTTTCCAAGAGTTTATGGTTCCACCAGGCACATTGTGGTGAGTCCTCTGTCAAAAAAGCCCCCCCCCCCACCCGATCATTCATTTCTGCATCCTTTTGTTTCCAACGAGCTCAACGGGTTTTCTAAAAAATAAATAAACGTTGACAGCTTGGCCAGGATGAACTTCTTCAGGTGTGTCTTTGATCATCCACATCTTGTTGAAGCTTTTATGGGGGGGGGGGGGCGATATATATGGGAAGGCAGTTTAGAAGGCATTGACCAATTAAAATGAAACCTCAATCCCTCTGAATCGGTTAGGGAAATCAAAGTTGCTTTGGGGTTATGGTTTGCCTAACTGCTGTAACGGAAGAAACAATGTTCTCCTCCCAGTCACTCACCAGGCAGTAAAGGGGAGGGGAGGGGATGAGGTGCCATGAATCTTCCCTGTGTTTTGGGAGGTCTTGCTGTCATGCCTGTTCCTTGAAAGATGCAGCCGGCTTACACGCTGCTGTTCCAGTTCTCAAAGCCGTTTCCAATTGCTTTTTGCTGCCCCAAACTGCTCTGTTTATCTTTTCACTTCCTGGTGGTGTTCATTTATTTCAGCCTTCCCCAACCTGGTGCTCTCCAGATGTGTTGGACCACAACGCCCATCATTCTGCTGGCTGGGAATGATGGGAGTTGCAGTCTTAACACATCTGGAGATCACCAGGTTGGGGAAGGCTTGATGTATTTATTTGATATTTGATTAGCCAACTGATCCTTTGACAGGAGTGGGAGGCCTTGGTGGTGGTGGTGGGGAATTGCCTGGATCTTATGGCCCCTGGTGGGATGGTGCCTGGCCGCTCTTTGTCTCGAGTCTTGTTCAGCCCTGGGATTTCCTGTTAAGAGGTGGGAGTCAGTGTGGTACGTAATCCCTTTGACCACAGTGGATCCCTTGTAAAAAATGGCTGAATCATCCCTGCTATGTTTGGAGGGAGCAGGAGAGGGCTGGAGGGGAAATTGGTGATTAAAAGTCCAGAGTATTTGTTGCTCAAGATCCAGTGCAGAATATGCTCATCTGGTCTGTGATAGGCTGGCAGTAATGGGATTTTGGTCGGATGTTTAGCCATGCAGGCATCCACCTACCTCTATGGGGCTACCCAGACTTTTATTGTGTGTTTAGTGTGTGTGTGTGTGTATGTGTATGAGTGCACCTCTCTGTGTTCCAAAACTGAGCCCCACTCACTTTGTAATGCCTGTTGCACTGAAGATGCCTACTCCTTTTATTTATAATGTTTCTTCATATTTGTTCTTTCTAAGTTTGTATAGTATTTTGTGCTGAAGGGGGGGGGAACTGGCCACTTATTTGTATTAAAGTATTGTTTGTATTAAAGTCTTGTTCTTTAAAGAATGCCTTTTGCCTGCCTCTCTCTCTCTCTCTCTCAGATAGAAAGTTGGTTGAACGCCTGTAACCCCAGCAGGAAGGCTATGCTGGAAGTGACTCGTTGGGAAGGATGCATTTGTGTTTAAAAATAAACTCTTTGCAGGAGGGAGGGCGGCAATTCAATCCTATAGCTGAGACGGAAACTTGTAAATAAAATGGGTGAATCGGTAGAGTTTGGGGAGAGGCCTACCCTATCATCCTACCACTATGGTGGAGGAAATTAAAAATCCAAACATTCGGGCCGCTCTGCTGTGTTATTGACGGGTATACATTTTAACTTTTAACCTTCACTGACGCTTTGCAGTTTGATTCTTAAAATAATGGGCTGGATCCACGCATCGCGGTGGGCATCATGCATGCATTGCATCCCCCACACCCATCCTGTACAGCAGTCTTCCCCTGCCTGGTTCCCTCCAGATGTGTTGGGACTATGACTCCCAGAATGCCCCAGCCATATGCAACACCCGCATAAACTGAGATCCACATAAGTGTGCTACTCTCCCACTCGATTTTTTTGCTCTTCTTTGCTTGAACCGCAGGCTATAACAAAATGAGAGTTTGCAAGAGTACATCACAATCTAGTAAAAAGCACAAGGATGATTTTGACATGCACATACCACGACAAAAAGCAAACATAGCTACCTTTGACAGTATATTCCTCTCCATTTGCTAACGGAAACTTGGTTGTTGTTGTTATTGAATAGACCAGTAAACCATGTCAAAGTGGAGACATGTCCAATATTTCCCGCTTATCTCCTTGTAAATAGAGCAGCAGCTCAGCAGACAGTGGGGTAAATTGTTCAACACACACACACCCTCACAAAATCAATAAAGAATACTGCCTATTCCTGTTAGCCACCATCCGTAATAGTGCAGAACATCTGGTGAACCCTTAATATGTAACGGAAACCAGCAAGAGAGGGGGGAAGGTATGTCAGGTGCCGATGAGAAACGTTTATTTTGCCCAACACATTTTGGAAAAGAACATTTTCATGCAGAAGAGAGAGTTGAAGGACTTTCTCCTGAATACATCCAACAAAAGATAAGCAGCCCCTGAAGAAGGAAAAAACACTTCCCGAAACGGGTTGGGCAAAATAAACGTTTCTCATTGGCACCTAGGATCCCGTCTTTCTCTCTTGTTGGTTTCTGTTACATACAAGTGTCTTCACCTCTCATTTTTTTGTTTGAACCCTTAATAGGGTCAAGGTTTGAGGTACCTTAAAAACTAGCAGATCTATTCTGGCATAAGATAGTAGGCAACAGGGAGCGCAGTTCTATGAGGCTGCCCTTTAACCCTCCAAACCCGGAGGATTACTGGCATCCTATTGCGGGTGGGAGAAGCACGGTGGGATAGGATACCCACTGCACTCCCCTCACCCTCAAAAACATCTAGACCAGTGTTCTCCAACCTTGGGTCGCCAGATGTTTTTGGCCTACAACTCCCAGCATGCCCCAGCCAGTGTAGCTGGCTGGGGCATGCTGGGAGTTGTAGGCCAAAAACATCTGGCGACCCAAGGTTGGAGAACGCTACTCTAGACGGCCAGTTTTGGCCCTCTGGATGCTTTACCTCTCCTCGTGAGAAGAGGCTGAGGTGCCACCTGGATTCCTCAGAATCCGGCAGAGCCTCGCTCCTTCCCTCCCTACGCCCCACCTCATACACACACACACACACACACACACACACGGGAACTGAACACGGTCTTCCGTGTTTGGTTCCCTGCTGGCACAGAAAGAACCCAGCCAGCTACAAGGTGGGGGCTCCACAGAAGGGATTTCTGCGGTCGCAGCGCCTTTCAGGCCCAATCCTATGCCCCCCCCCCAACAAGGTCAGAGGAACTTGGTGGCAACCTCCAGATGTTTTGGACTACAGCTCCCATAAGCCCCAGGCAGCATGGCCAATCGGGTTATGGGAGTTGCTATTATTATTATCTTATTTTAATATCGTTCCGCAGTTAGGGGGGCCCGCCACTGAGAAGTTCCTCCCTTCTTAGTTGTAGACCAAAACGTCTGGAGGAACAGAAGAAGCTGCCTTATGCTGAGTCAGACCCTTGGTCCATCTAGCCCAGTATTGTCAACACTGACTGGCAGCAGCGGCTCTCCAGGGTTTCAGGCAGGATCCTTTCCAAGCGCTACCTGGAGTCCGGGGATTCAGCCTGGGCCCTTCTGCATGCCAAGCATGTGCTCTCTCACACTGAGCTGTGGTCCCTCCCCGCAGCACCTGGTATGCCAAGGCGGTCTCCCATCCAAGTACTAACCAGGCCCGGCCCTGCTTAGCTTCCGAGATCAGACGCGATCGGGCTGTTCAGTCACCAGCTTGCCTTCCTCTGGCATAAAGCTTTTAGTGGACTACAGTACCACTTCATCAGACGCTGGCAGTGTTTCGGTTGTCGTGTGAATGTGTGTTTGTACACATACGTACACACAGGGTACGGGGAAGGAATTGTAAAAAATAAATGGTGTCAGCTGGCAATGAAATGCAAAACATTCAGTCTTTCACAATTCATTTAAACCTTAGATGCATGCAAAAAAAAAAAAAAAAGCCCAGTGTCCATCCTCGACAGGAGTAACTGGTGGTGACACAGTAACTGGTGGCTGATGTGTTAAAAATTTATTTAAGAAGTTTGATTGTATCATATTTCTGTTCGACACAGAATGATCACAGAGTCTACCTTTTTCTTGATCATTCCCCCCCACACACACCCGTGTTCAAACGGTTCATACAGTGAATGCCGCAAAGGGCACACAATCCTATGTATGTTTAGACACAAAAAAGTCCTAAAAGGCTGGCTGGGGAATGCTGGGAGTTGTAGGACATTTTTCTGTCTAAACATTCATAGGATTGCACATGGGAGCGTGTGGGAGCTCAGCACAATTCCCTGAGCCAATTCCCCGGTGAATGTAATGTGTATGGCTCCCCCCCAATCCCAACCACACACATACTGCATTAGAAGAAGCGGAGCAGGGTTGGCTTACTTGGAATACTTGGCTCCAGAGGCGGTGTTAGGGGGCAGCCCACTAGGGCTGGAGCCCTGAATCTTTCATCTGGAGCCCCGAATCTCTGGGAGGCCCTCTGCCCCACCACCCTGCTGTCCATGGGCACTTGCTGAAAGTAAGGCACAAGGCCCCCGAGGATCTCTCTTGCATCAGGTCCCCCTGGATGAGCTGGCTTTTTGTCCACATGGGCTTCACCTCCTGCCCCCCCCCCCCGAATCATTCTGCCGGAGGGTTTTTCCTGAAATCAAATGCCTTCCTCTCCCCTGTCCATACATCCCTTTTTACAAATAGGGGTGACCTTAGGAGTCAGAGTCCTTTAAACACATACACATACACTTTAGAGCATATGTAAAGTAGCATATGCAAATTTGTGCATTTTTTGTTGTTCTGTGCGCCTGGATCTTTTTTGTTCCCAGCACCGCCCCTACTTGGCTGGCTCCTCCCATATTCCGGAGGATTCTAGCCAGGAGTGGCAGAATCTGGTGCCTTAGGTTGAAATCAGCACTTAGATTACAAATGAGTATATCTTTGGAGAGGGTCTGCCTTGGTTTTGCACATTTAACACTTATTGGGCAGTCTTCTGTTGAAACACTCCTGGAGCAGGGGCCCGGAGCCGTCCAACTTGTTGCCCTCCTGCCACCAAATATGGGCCTGGAGTCTGTGGGTGGGTTCTGTGTCCCTTTTATCTGTGCTCACCGCTCTCTTGTCTCTGGGTCAATAAAAGGGAAAAGTTAAAGAAGTAAAGCGCAAAGAGTTAAAGCCTAGACCAGGCCCAGTCAAAGAGTAGAGGAAGGGAGAGGGTGTTACGTTTCATCTATTCATACACTTGGGAGAAGCTTTTGTCCTGGGATCAAGGCTTTTATGGGCAATCAAAATCTGCCTGGGATCTTGCATGTACAGAATCTGTTAAGTGCGCATTAAACAGAAAAGCCTGTTTTGCCCTCTTCTCTAATCCTTTCTGTGCCAGCCTGCAGGCATGCCCCCATTTGAAATTCAGCCGTGGGCCTCTGGTGGCAACACGCTTTTGGGGAAAGGGGAGGGCTTCCCTGGCATGTTGCTGCGCAAGCTGCATTAATGGTGAAGGTCAGGCTGCAGGAAGCCCTTCTGAGCTCATCTCAGAGCAAGGGAGATGAGGGAGGGAGGGAAGAAGGAGGGAGGGAGGGAGAGAGAGAGGAGCTGCAATACTGAATGATTTCCCATTACAGGCAGTGGTGAGAGGGGTCCCTTAAGATATATGTGGCTTCCAGAGGCCCTAAAACAGAGCTCTCCAACCTGGGGTCCCCAGATGTTGCTGGCCTACAGCTCCCAGCATACCCAGCCAGCATGGCTAATGGCAAGGGATTCTGGGAGCTGTAGTCCGGCAACATCTGGGGCCCTGTCCTAAAAAAAAAAAGTTGACCCCTGTACAGCAGAGCTGATAGCAGCTCCAGCAGGTGACCAATAGGGGGCAGATTTGGGCAGATTCTTTAAGAGTCACTCCTATTAGTGCAGTGTTCTCCAACCTTGGGTCCCCAGATGTTTTTGGCCTACAACTCCCAGCATGCTGGGAGTTGTAGGCCAAAAACATCTGGGGACCCAAGGTTGGAGAACACTGTATTAGTGAAATCAGATGGTCAGTGCCAATGACTATGCAGCCAAAACAGGGCAACTGAAAAACAAGAGGTACAAACAGAAGTACAAACAAGAGGTACAAACAGAAGTACAAACAATTCTTAAAAGCCTAAGGGGGCAACGCACACACACACACACACACACACACACACACACACCCTGCTGTCACAAATCGCCCATGAAGGACTGAGCATGTTCAATAGCCAAGGGATGATGAATGTCAGTTGAAAAAAGGAAAGGAAGAGGAACATCGGGGTGGGTGATACAATATCTTGGAGGAAGACTGGCTGGCAGGAAACCTGAATAGGAGCACTCCCAACCAGATTACAGCATGCTTTCATCTTCCAATTTATAGTGGTGAGACTTGCCCATTCATATGTTATATTTCCCCATTCAGGGCAGGTCCCACCACTTATAAATTGGAAAATGAACGGGTACTGTAAATCGGTTGCTTCTTTGGGCTCAGTGAAATTGCCGTGTGTGTGTGTGTGTGTGTGTGTGTGTGTGTGTGTGTGTATTGCTTCCTGGCCAGCTGTTTTGCTGCTGGGGCTCGTGTTGCACCTCATGAGGAGGAGGGGGAGAGAGGCAGGATGCAGGAAGCGTTAATGCATTTCTAGTTCCAAATAAGCCCTGAGTGCATTAATACAGGATTTCCCTCGGCAGGTTTTGTAACAACAACCAAGTCGCACTTGGCAAACACGCGGAGAGCCAAGCCAGCATTAACGAAAGGGCTCACGGCGCAGATTGCTAACCCTGGCAAGGGGCAGGCACAGGCAGGGTGGGGCGATGAGTATCACCCGCTGAAATCCAGGGCCGGATCAAAAAGAGGCGTGTGAGCCCTTTCTATGTTCAGCTGTGTACTATGAGCCCCCACATGTCTCTGAGTCACAAGCCACGTGTCAGGATCTGCATGCATTCCCCTTCAATGACAGGCCTCCGCAAAGGTACCATCAGCACTCATTTCTAAACCGCCCCCACGCCAGCTATGTACCCCAACCCTAGCAGACAGTACTGGGGCATGCTGTGGACCTTTCACGGTCCTGCTGCTGAAATCCAAAGTTCTCAGTGCTGAGATAGGCTGCCCCTGCTCGGATGTTTCTGTGCCCCAGACAAACCCAGTTGCTGTCCAGTAATATCACACCTCACTGGGGCTTTCTTTTGCCTGCCCGGCTGGATGTGCTCCGCTGTGCTAGGCTGCTGGTTTGCACAGGGCCAATGGGATGGTGCAAGCTGAGCTCCTGAGCAAGCCGAAATCCAGGCTTTACTTTGGCTGTCTTCCAAACATCCTTAATTACACCCCAATGAAAAGTAAACCTCATGTAACGTAACATTATTTCAACAGCTTGCAATATATATTGCATGATCTTTGATGGGGGTGCTTGTTTGGGTTATGCCCAGAGCAGGTGTCTCTGTCGCTTCATGCCAGTGACATCACTAAGGTATAGGGGCTGGAGCAACTCGCCTATGAGGAAAGGTTACAGCAGCTGGGATTGTTTAGCTTAGAGAAAAGGCAAAAGAGGGGAGACATGATCGAGGTGAAGAAAATGATGCCTGGTGTGGAGAAAGTGGACAGGGAGACATTTTTCTCCCTCTCTCATAATACTAGTACCTAATGGGGTCATCCCATGAAGCTGATTGGAGGGAGATTCAAGACAGATCAAAGGAGAAGGACTTCATCACACAGCGCAGAGTTTTCCTCTTCTCTCCCCATCCCTTTTTCCTTTTCTGTCATGTCTTTTTAGATGCTTGGGAGATCCGGGTTCTAGTCCCCGCTCGGCCATGAAACTCACTGGGTGACTTTGGGCCAGTCACTGACTCTCAGCCTAACCTACCTCACAGGGTTGTTGTGAGGATAAAATGGTGAGGAGGACGGCGACTGTGTAAGCCGCCTTGGGTTCCTTGCAGGAAAAAAGGCAGGGTATAAATATAATAAATATAATAAATAAATAAATAAATAAATATTGATTGTGGGCAAGTCGCTCTGGGAGTGGGATAAGAATGTTTTAAATAAACTTAACTTTGGGATCTGATCCAGCAAGACTCTTCCTGTGTTCCCATGTTCCTTCTCCCAAACAGATAAAACATGGTGCTGGTGGGGCAAGTTGCACCTAAGAACATAAGAAGAGCCCTGCTGGATCAGAGCCAGGGTCCATCTAGTCCAGCATTCTGTTCACACAGTGGCCAGCCAGCTGCCCACGGGAAACACAGGACATGAGGGCAACAACAACACCCCACCCATGTCCCCCAGCAACTGAAGTACATAGGCGCATTGCCTCTGATCCTGCAGGTAGCCTATAGCCATCAGGACTAGTAGCCATTGATCACCATCTCCTTCATGAATTTGTCCAATCCCCTTTTGAAGCTGTCCAAATTGGTGGCCATCACCACATCTTGTGGTAGACCAGCCCTCCTCTTCATTATGCGCTCCAAGCTGCACAGGTAAAGGACCCCTAGAGAGATACTGAGGTGCATCACCGGGAGCTGTGTTCTTGGGATTGGGGGTTGTGCTGGGTGTGTGTGTGTGTGTGTGTCAGATTGTGTCCCCGAAACCTCCAGCAGTGCCCTGTCTTCCAGCCAGACTGTGAGGTGGGCCAGGCTGGCTGGGGATGATGGAAACTGTAGTCACCAGGGCACCGGGTCCAGGAAGGTTGACTTACAATATTCGTATTGGCTGCCCAATAACAGAGTTCTCTGGGCGGCTCACAGAGATAAAATGGGGCCGCTCAGTTCCTATGTAGGACAAAGCAAATAGATTGAAAAACTACAGGGTTGCAGGGGGATAGAACGTGCCCATCATGCCAGACACTGGGATCACCAGGAGGAACAAGAGCAAATCCTCCTCCATCTCCGCCACTGCAATGGTGTGCGCGCGCATGCCTTTAATTCCCACATGGGAGTGGATGGCTGCAGAGAGGGAAAAGGCAGAGAGGGTGTAGCGCGGGGAAAGGCCTGGCAGTCCCATCGCTCGCTCTCCCGGCAGCCAAACTTGATGGTCTTTGGTTAGTAATTACAGTTAACATGAAGGCAGAGGTCGCTTATTTCGCTTTGGCCCGCACTGGAGGTGTGGCGGCCACTGACACATTGACAAAAAAGAGGAGATGCATCACCTGAAAACCGGTCGCCAATTTGCATGAAATTTGCATGTGTTAATTTATACTTACAGACACAAATTTAGAAAGAATAACTATAATTTAAATAGAAATATAATACATCTCACTAAAGTGGGAAGGTTGACCAGGTGACCTGAGCGTCTGCTGTCCATGTGTCAACGGTTAACGGGCAAATCCAAGGCCCGACTGCTCTCCCTTCTAATTGTTCTTTACCTTTAAGCGGGACTTGGGCTGGACGGGCCTTCAAATAGAGGCCACCTTCAAATAGAGGACTGCCCTCCGTAAAGTAAGACACTTGGCCACCGGCTGGAAAGCAAATCCAGGCAGAGCTCCTCCATCCCCCCTTTTGCTTTCGTTAAACCGCACCCAGAAACAAGAAAAGGGAGAGGGGATCCATGATGTGCCCTTCTCGAGAGCAAGGTGCTTTGCTTCCCACTGTGGATCTGTGCCCCAGTTTTGCAGCAAGAGCCCCAGGCAGCCAAGGTTGGCCCAGTCGCGTGGACGCATCAGTCTGGGAGGAGCGATTCACATGATGTGCTCAGCCGCCCTTTGCTTCCATTGCCAAGCCGGGAGCAGCAGCAAGCAGGCCATGAGCAGAGGACAAGTCCGGGCCATGCCCTGCAAAGCAACAAAGCACGAGGCCGCGCAGGACTCATGCCTCTTCAGATGGTTCGCATGGTGTTCGCCTCCTACTCATCATGAGCAAAGAGGGCTCCGCCCGCTTCATTTGCCAAAGAGAGGGCACCCGAGGAGAGCACTTTGCAGGAAGAAAGAGGGTATCAGCGTTACACAGGGCTGTGACTTTTCTATTTCTGCGTAAGGGCCAGTTTGCACACAGACCTGTCCATCGCTTGCAGGTAGCGTCGAGAGCACATAATGCAGTCCACATGCTGAAGCTAAGCAGGTATGAGCCGGGTCGGTGCTTGGATGGGTGACTGCCAGGGCAGCCCACATCCATTCTCCTGCGTTGAGCAGGGGGTTGGACTCGATGGCCTTAAAGGCCCCTTCCAACTCTACGATTCTATGTCCAATGCAGCATCATAGATCCAATGTCACGGACATAATGCTGCCATACAAGGTTGACATTTCACACATTCGGGGGACTGAGGCCTATTTATGTATGTAGTTCATTTCTGATCCACCCACTAACGAATGTCCTCTGAGCCTAGACTACACAAATAGCAGGATGAGGCGGGAATCGGCAGGTAGAGTCCTGCTGCAGAGGAAGAATGGACTGTGTTGCTTTCAGACTGCAGATGGGGGAGTCATGTTTTTGAAGGCTCCCCGAGAACTCCCCGCAAGCAGAAAACTAGCAGAGCAGGGAGCGGAGCAAGCGGTGGCCGTGCATCCTCTTTTACAGAAGACATGCCTCTGTTTGAAGGGCTGCCAGAGGACTGTCCTCTATTTTGAAGATGTCCTCTCTTTGAAGGGCTGCCCTGTCCAAGTCCAGTTGGAGGAGGAACTCTGGGGCCTCGACATTGCCCGTCAGCAGCAGACTGAACAGGCGGACACACCTGGCCACAGCCGTCCACACTCTGCTGAGATGCACTGTATTTCTATTTGAATTACGATATTAATTTCTAAATGTCTACATGAGTGTCTGCAAATCAGTGTCCTCTTTTTTCTGGTGGTACATTTCCTCTTTTCTGGCAATTCATTAGTGACCAGCCTATTTCTCCCTGATGTGCCAAGTTTTTAAAAATTATATGAAGGAAGCGTTTTACATGGGGGAACAGCATTCAACATGGCACCCACCTGGCAAGCCAGCCACCCTATCGAGTTGGAATTCTGCCACCTCATTCTGCTGCAGATGCAGCCGGTACAGGTCTGAGTAACCACCTCTTGCGTAAACAGTGACGTCTGTCCACATGTGGACAGGCCCAACATTCTCCACGGTGAAGGCAGGAGCGCAGGACTCAAACCCACCCGGGTGTCCGGGTTTCTAGCCTGGGTGACGCAATCAGGCCCCAAGCCAAGCACAGATTTATTGGGCTGATCGTATTACTTAGTAAGCTGACAACACTCTGCACATGCTCAAAGGCACCATCACATTCACGATCTCTTCCACTGACCTCTGCTGCGACCGCAGCGATCAATCCAGCGGTGACCTCGTGTGTGAAGGTGCCACTGCAGGTCGAACAACACCACGGACGGGCAAAATCCCCCGTCACACGCAGCTTGGCTCCCTTTGGACACCCTCTCAGCTCACCACCATCCTCAGCTTGACAGCGCGTCTTTTATGGGAGCCTGCCATCCTTTCCCCTGCTATGCAATGCAAATAAGCCTCGGAATAGCTGAGGGTGCACCGCCATGTTAATTATCCCTTGTCAGCACGAGGGAACATGCCAAGCCAACCCACTCACGGTCGCTTTGGCTCCGTTGTCATCGCCGCCTCTTCGCTGGCAGTCAGGTGGCAGCAGTGCTCGGAGAGCGTGGAAGGGCTGTCTCCAGGCGGTTAGAGAGCTTTCCAGGTGGGGTGGAGGATGGCCTCGCACGAGGACTCATGCCACAGAGACGGCACACTTCGGCATGCCCTCGAACACAGCCCTTCCTGTGGTCATAGAATCATAGAGTCGTAGAGTTGGAAGGGTCCCATAAGGCCATCGAGTCCAACCCCCTGCTCAATGCAGGAATCCAGGTCAAAGCATCCCCGACAGATGGCCGCCCAGCCGCACCTTGAATGCCTCCAGTGTGGGAGAGCCCACCACCTCCCTAGGTTGGTTCCATTGTCTTATTGCTCTGACAGTCAGGAAGTTTTTCCTGATGTCCAGGGAGAATCTGGCTTCCTGTCACTTGAGCCCATTATTCCGTGTCCTGCAATCTGGGATGGTGGAGAAGAGATCCTGGCCCTCCTCTGTGTGACAACCCTTTAAGTACTGGAAGAGTGCTATCATATATCCCCTCAGTCTCCTCTTCTGAAGGCTAAACATGCCCAGTTCTTTCAGTCTCTCCTCATAGGGCCTTGTTTCCAGTCCCCTGATCATCTTTGTTGCCCTCCTCTGAACCCTTTCCAGTTTGTCTGCATCCTTCTTAAAGTGTGGTGCCCAGAAGTGGACGCAGTACTCAAGATGAGGCCTAACCAGTGCTGAGTAGAGGGGAAATAGTACTTCCCGTGATTTGGAAGCTATACTTCTATTAATGCAGCCCAAAATTGAATTTGCCTTTTTTACAGCCACATCACATTGCTGGCTCATATTCAGCTTGTGATCTACAACAATTCCAAGATCCTTCTCACTTGTAGTATTGTTGAGCCCCCCAGGATGATGTCTGGTGCACTGCTAGGGCTTAACACCATAACAATAATGTTGCTGATTTATTTATTTATTTATTATATACCCCACCTTTTTTCCCTCGCAAGGAACTGAAGGCGGCTTACATAATCCTCCTCCTCCTCCTCCTCCTCTCCACTTTATCCTCACAACAACCCTGTGAGGTAGGTTAGGCTGAGAGTCAAGTGACTGGCCCAAAGTCACCCAGTGAGTTTCATGGCCGAGCGGGGACTAGAACCCGGATCTCCCAAGAGCCCCAGTCCAACGCTCTCACCACTACGCCACACTGGCCCACACTGATAGTCAGAGCCGGTACAGCGAAGTGAAGTGACCAAGGGCAGCACCTAAAAATCCATTTTCCAACATCCGATGAAGAAGCTTGGAGGAAGAACCTGTTTTGTTTTAATGACTAAATTCTGAGAGGAGGGATCAAAGGAGCAACCCAAGTCCATGGATTTCACGGAGGGGGAGGGGGAGGGGGAGGACCCCTCCCATCCAAGAAGGACCCTCCTCACGCTTTCTTCTCGGAAGAGCAACCCCCGCTTTCCTCCCTTCTGTCTCCCCTTCTTTCCCAGAGAAGGAGCTTGACAGAGTTTCCCGTCGCTTCAAAAGCCAGCAGATACGGAGCGGTAAATCTTTGCATTATTTTCTGTTTTCCTTCTAAGTAGCCCATACTTCAATTCTTCTCTTTCCTCCCTTTTTCCTAACATCCACCCCATTCCACAGTCCAAAAACTCTTGGCTTTGGAGCTCCCTCTCACTCTTTTATGCCTCTCCATCCACTTTCTTCCAGCTGCATTTGCTCTAACACCCTCCTCCAATACTCTCCCACATCCCCCCAAAACTGTCTGTTCCTTCCCCCATTCAAATTATCCCAGGCTGAGAAACTTCTTTCCCTTTCTCCTTCTCCATGATCAGCTACGTACACTCACACCTCACTACCGAGTTAAAACTCTGCTCTTTTGAACACACGCACACAAACGCACACCATTTTCTCTGCATCCCACTGTACCCAACTTCACTACTGACTTTAAATGCTTGTTCTCTTTAATCTTCTCAATGTTCATGCATGATTCCAATCCCCCTGATCTTTTATTTATTTATTTACTTATATTTATATCCCACTTTTTTCCTTGCAAAGAACCCAATGTGGCTTACATAATCTTCCTCTTCCTCTCCCTCCTCTCCATCTTATCCTCACAACAACCCTATGAGGTAGGTTAGGCTGAGAGTCAGTGACTAGCCCAAAGTCACCCAGTGAGCTTTGTGGCTGAGGGGGAACTAGAACCCTGCTCTCCTGAGTCCCAGTCCAACACTCTCGCCACTACGCCACACTGGCTCTCTATGGTTCTAATTCCCCTGATGTCTGATTTCAACTCATTTAAAAGCCTTATTTAATAAAACAGTTTTCAAGGACCTCGTTGTGGTCTTTGACTCTCTCAGGTTTGGTGGGTAGTTTTCTGAGAGCTCAGAGTTCAACGCCAAAAGATCCCTCATGCGTGTGTTTGATTTACATGTATGTAACATGCACATCCATGTAAATTAAAGCATATTTCTTAACATCACACACCACCCCCACTGCCAGGAGGGCCACCCCCCCACAAACACATGCCAGTGCCTTGCTCTGAAGACTCCTTGGGGCCAAGCACTATCTCTTGGCCTAAACTACCTCACAGGGTTGTTGTGAGGATAAGTGTGTGTGTAGCTGCCATTTGCAGCACCCATGGCCAATGGCTAGGGATTCTGGGAATTGTAGTCTAAAACACATCCACATCCCATGTAGTTTAGATCTCCCATTGTGAATTGCTGGGAGAGTGAAAGCCTGGAAGGGTCAAAAATAATATGTGGGGAAAGCATGAGGTGAGCCAATTCTCATGAGGGCTTAGCCTCTGAGCCTATTTTACTGTTGTACACCGCCTTGGCAGGGCGTCCAAGAAATAAACCAAAGCTTGCCTCTGGTATATGAGAAGCAATTGTAAGGAGCATGTACAGCGTGGCTCCCCCCCCCCCCGCTAAATAATTCTATCTAGCCACCAAGCACCTGGGAAAGATTTTCTAGGCTGGTGCCTCTCATCCAAGAAACTGAACAGTGTCGGCACTGAGGACTACTTTTGGAGTAGGAGCCCTTGCTCAGAAGAAGAGCACCCGCTTGGTGTAGGCACAATGTCCCAGGTTGGATCTGCAGTTAAAGGATTGCTGGTAAAATGGTTCCTGGGAAAGGGCCTCTTTCTAAACACAGCGGTAGAAGACCAGAAGAACGCTGGCTTTGCCTATAGGAGGGTTCCTGGTCCACCCTGCGGCCTCTCTACAGTCAAGAGCATTGCCAAACCTCGACGCAGAGTTGAAACGGGCATTTTGCATGTGGTGAAATGGAGGATTCTTGGGTTTGATTAGAGGTCCACAGCTTCGCCTCCAATCCCGTGTGTGTGTGTGTTATCAGCGGTAGGCAACACAAAAATTGCAGGCTGCCTGCGGCCCCCATTGCTACTTTTGCGGTGCCCCCGCCGGGTGAGCACGCCTCATCCTAAGGCAGCTGCATGGCTCCAGCACCCCGGGAAGGCCTGCTGCCGCCGCCGATCCTCAGCCCTCCTTGAAACACCGATTTCCCAGCAGCCCAATTAGCACCAGGCAGCTGAGTCCAGGAGCCATCATGTAAACTTCCCACAATGCACCTGGAGCAATGCTATGTTGCGGGGGGGGGGGGGAGGCATTGTAGGAAATTTAAATGGCGGCAGCTCCCAGACCCAGCTGACTGGCACCCACTGGTGCCCATCTGAGGGCACTTCACAGAGGGGCCCCTCCCTCAGATCTGGGGACTGCCCCTGGGTGGGTTACGCTTGCCCTGCTTTCTGGAGCTGGCACGAAAAGCAGCACATCTGGGCGGTGACTGAGCCCTGGGTGATATTGTTACGCCCTATCCCAAGCCATGAGCACAACTAGGGGGACCGTGTGTCCTCCTTGATAGAGGGCAGTCCTCTATTCGAAGGGCTGTCAGAGGACAGTCCTCCGTTTGAAAGTGTCCTCTATTTGAAGGGCTGGTTCATTTTAAAGATAAAGAACCAGTGAGGTGTAGTGGTTCAAGTGTTGGACTGGGACCCGGAAGATCCGGGTTCTAGTCCCCGCTCGGCCATGAAGCTCACTGGGTGACTTTGGGCCAGTCGCTGACTCTCGACTTAACCTACCTCACAGGGTTGTTGTGAGGATAAAATGGAGAGGACGAGGAGGACCATGTGACTCACCTCGGGTCCCTTGCAAGAGGAAAAAGGCAGGATATAAATGTAACAATAAATAAATAAATAAATAGATAGATAAACTGAAGAAGGGAGAGCAGGTGCCTTGACGTCAGCATCCGGACATCAGACGGAGCAGGCACACGGGTCACAGTCATCATAAATTAGAGTAATTGCTTCAAAATCTGCATCTGTACCCACACAAGAGCATGTGCAAATCCATGCCCTCTTTGGGGGTAATGCGTTTCCTCCTCTTTGGCAATGTGTACGCCGCCGCTCTAAGCAGGACAGACATTCCGCCTTGGGGTACCCTGCAGCGCAACAAGTATCGCAGGATGCTGTTGCGGGATGGAAAATTCTTCTGAGACTTCCTCGGTGATCAACTTACCACTGGGTTGGAGCCTAGGGATCAGTGGGTCTTATTTTAGCAAGCAGCCATGATCTCCATTGAAAACAATATCCAATGTGTTTATTTAAAACACACACACCGTGCCCTGTCTCTACACATGAATGCCACGGGTCCTGTGTCTGCAAGACAAATGAGGAAAGAACAAAGAAATGCTGGTGGTTTGGTCCCCAGATCTGAATTTACTGACCATGGGCACAATCCTATGCATGGGAGAGCCAGTGTGGCGTAGTGGTGAGAGTGTTGGACTGGGACTTGGGAGATCCGGGTTCTAGTCCCCGCTCGGCCACGAAACTCACTGGGTGACTTTGGGCCAGTCATTGACTCTCAGCCTAACCTACCTCACAGGGTTGTTGTGAGGATAAAACGGAGAGGAGGATTATTATTACATAAGCCGCCTTGGGTTCCTTGCAGGAAGAAAGGCGGGGTATAAATATAATAAATAAAATAATAAATAAATAAATGTTTGGGAAGGGGGGGAAAGTCCTACAATTCCCAGCATGGCTGACTGGAGGGGTGCTGGGAGCTGTAGGACTTTTTTCTGCCTAAACTGCATCGGACTGCACCCTTAGTTTCATCAAGATGTGCTGCCTGATCTAGTTTAAGGAAACAAACAAGGGAGAGTTACATTTAACAGAGGGGGCAGGGAAGCGATTGCACTTTTAAAAACAGAATTGCCACCAGGGTGCTGGAGCGGAGTAGGCAGCTGCTCAGCCACACGCTGGGGAGTTCCGTTCGCCATAAACTCAGGCAACATCTCTCCACCTCAGCACCTCTTCTGTAGTATGGGTTTAATAATGTCAGCCTACATTACAGGGTTGTTGTACACCACGAGGAAGAATAGGGAGCATTTTGAAGACTCTTGAGGCCTGTATACATTCTAAACCATATTCTCGTTGACTTTTAAGAGGAGAAAGTGTGAGGTGGCAGTTAGACTGTTCGGCCTAGACCTGGGTTCAAACTCCCTCTCAGCCATGAAGTTCATGGATGCTCTCTCTCTTAGCCTACGTACCTCACAGGGTTGTTGAGAGGATAAAATAGCAGGGGGAGAACCATGGAGGATGTCCAGAGCCCTTTGCAGGAAAGGTGGGCTTTTTAAAATGTAATTTTATTACTACTTCATAAAACTGCTTCAACTGGTGTTTCTTAATTAGCACGGAAGTGAATCTGCTCTTTAAAATTTCTCCAGAATTCTCCTTTGTGAATTTTGCGGTTGAATATTCATATAAGACATGATATCTGAATTTGACACTCATTGATCTTTTATTGCAATATTTGATGGTCGACATGTAGTGGCATTCTGTTCACATTTTACAGCACTTGATAGACCAAATGCACGGGCATTTTGTAGTTTGCCATTGCTGCACCATGTGATCTCATACCTGCTGGAATCCAAGCAATCCAGCGTTACCAACCAATCCAGTAGCACAGTGTTCTCCAACCTTGGGTCCCCAGATGTTTTTGGTCTACAACTCCCAGCATGCCCCAGCCAGCGTAGGCCAAAAACATCTGGGGACCCAAGGTTGGAGAACACTACAGTAGCACAATCCTCTGCATATTGACTCAGGAATACGCGTTCCGTCTCTGTTTCACAGATTGTCAGGTGACTTTCTTTCCATCATCTACTCATTGACGGAAGAGGATTTTTCCTACCAGATTTTCATTTGTTAATGTGAACTACCTCCCATGGGCATTAACTAATTAACTAACTCATTAACTAATGCGCATTTGCACAAGTGCACACTGGCTCAAATGTGCTTTGGCGCAAATCCCCCACCCCAAGTGAAAAACTGGCCCACGAATAGCGAGCAGCATTTCAATTATTGGTTCCAACGTTTCGACACTAGGCAATGTCACGTTTTAAGTATCTACATGGTTTTATGAACTCTGCCACTTCTATTAAAAAAGGGCAACCTTAGAGAGAGAGAGAGAGTGTGTGGGAGGGATGTGGGTTGATGGCACTACATGAAGGAGAAGGAGGAGAAGAAGTCTGAAGGCAAGTATTTTTGAACTCAAGACAGCTGGAGCATAATAATAACCCAGGGATTGGTGGGACCACCATGAGCTGCATTTAGGAGCTGTTGGCTTAGGAACCATTCCTCTTTAATCTGCACCTCTCTATAACTGTGCTACTGGATTAGCTAGTGAGCTGTGTGGGGGGGGTGAGGTGGTTTTTTTGTTTACCTTTTCAGTCCTTTTTAACATGCACACAATGAACATGTGGGAGGGGGGAGTATCACAATGGCAGCCGACACCCTCCGATCTCTACTTGTTCATCGTGCTGTCTATAAAGAGCCCTGCGCCTGCAGAGAGCTCATCCCTCTGGTGCATTTGGGGACCCTGAAAAAGCAGGGTTCCTGTGCGTGCAGAGCTCTCCATGCATACAGCTGTACAGCAATACCCTTGGATTGAGAGCATAATTCGTTCTGGAAACGTGCCTGTAATCGAAAACACTCTTATATCAAAGCGAGTCTCTGGCGGGCGTGAGCGGGGCCAATTTCGGCCCGCTATGCCCGCTCGAGGTGAGCGGTTACATCCCTACGACTACTTGTCTTGCAAGACCTTGCTCGTTTATCAAGTCAAAAAATTTTTAATTTTTTTTGCTTGTCTTGCAAAATGCTCTCAGACCAAGTTACTTGCAATCCGAGGTATTACCGTATATGCGCATGTGAATGTTTTTTTCCTTCAAGACAGCGCGCTGAAGATGAGTACGCCGAGGGAGGAGCCGGACGCTTCCCTCACCCCATGCGCCTTCGTGGGTACGCACATTAAAAAGAGGTTTGGGAAAGGGCTCAGACGGCGCCCCCTTCAGCCGCCACACATGTGGCTAAAGATGCGCCGGCGCGGCCCTACTATGCGCAGCAAGGGCTTTGAAGAGGCCCTGAGTCTTGATAGTGAAAAGAAGCCTGTACACATTTCCCTCAAGTTCTGAAAGGGTGGGTTTCTCCTGAGATAAAACCAACAAGCCATAAGAGAAGAGGGAAGGGAGAATCAAATGTGTAAAGAACTGAATTCCTGCTGCTTGAAGCTCTTTCTTCTAGTAAGACCTTCAGAAAACTTCCCCAGTATTTTTCAGATGCTCCTCCCGGGTCTTTTCGCAGCAATAACATTCTGTGGATCCGATTTCTTTTCTTCCTCTCCTTTTTGTGTGTGTGTGTAACTGAAGGCAGGGATTGTTATGAGATGGAGCCGGCCGCTGCAGCCGCCTGCAGCTTTCCTGGTGCCAGATGTGAGAGTTGAAGGGAGGATCATGTTTACAGCCAAGAAAGGAGGAAACGCTGAGCCCTCAAGAGCTTTGGCAAAAAGCGGGGAGAAACGTGACTGGGGGGGGGGGGGGAGGCAAGCAGCGGGTGCAGGAACCACCTGCAGGCAGAAATCAAAGCTGAATGCAATGCACCCCCCACCCCCCCACCCGCCAGCCAGGAGCTGTGCCCAGATTGCGTAGGAAGAAGGCAGGTGAAACTGAATAAGAGCCGAAGAACGGCCTTGCATAGGGTGGCTGTGTGTCCTACTTTACAGAGGACAGGCCTCTATCTGAAGGGCTGTGCCCAGTCCAAGTCCAGTTTAAAGACAGAAAGAACTCTTAAGAAGGGAGAGCAGCGGAGGCCTTTTATTCATAGGATCATAGAGTCGGAAGGGGCCTGCAAGGCCATCGAGTCCAACCCCCTGCTCTGTGCAGAAACTAGAGGAGGGGGTCTCCCATCCAAGTAAGAACCAGGCCTGACCCTGCTTAGCTTTCCACGCTCAGACAAGCGGAGCCAGCGTGAGCCACAGGCCTTGACGCTGCCTGTCAACAGTTGGCACTCGGACAGCAGACTGAGCGGGCACACCGGTCCCCTGGTCATGGTTTCCCCGCTGTGGTGAGATGCATTGCACTTCTATTTAAAATTATGGTTATTATTTTTAAATGTGCATCCGTACATATAAACTTGCATATGCGAACATTACACAGATTGGCGTCCTCGTCTGTCCTCTTGCTGGGTGATGCATTTCCTCCTCCTCAGCAACGTGGATAAGACCAATGGCCCGGCGCCCCGTCTCCAGCAACAGGTAGCTGGATGCCCTCTGGGAAGCTGCCAAGCAGGGCACGATGGAGAGAAACAAAAAGGAAGGTTCAGCTCTGGGAAAAGGGAAGTACAGTCATGCCTTGGATTGAGAGCATAATTCGTTCCGGAAACGTGCTTGTAATCCAAAACACTCTTATATCAAAACGAAATCCCCCCCCCCAAATTGTACAGAGATTTTTAATTTAAGCCGTACTACAGAACTTGTATTGCAAGACATCGCTTGTATATCAAGTAAAAAAAATAAATAAATAAATATTTAAAAATTTGCTTGTCTTGCAAAACGCTCTCAAACCAAGTTACTTGCAATCCAAGGTATTGCTGTATCACTTTCACACAGGGCAAACTTAACAAACGGAACTCGTTGCTGCAAGAGATACTGATTTGCCACTAACTTGGATTTTTTCCCCCCTTTAAAAAAGGATCAAACTTAGGGTGCTTCCAGATGAGTCTTTGATCATGCCATTGGCCTGTCTCATTCTCAGAATTGTATGGGGCTCGTGGACGACCACGTCTTCCACTCATTACCATGCCGTGTTTCCCCACCGCTTCTTCTCTCTTTTCTCATACCATGGAAAATCCATTAAGGAGAAAAAGATGGAAGAGAGCTGAAGGATGCCTTTGGACTGTTAGCGCAGGAGCCTCACCATCCAGAAGCCTTCAAAGAAATGGAGGAGAGGTTTGTCGTGCGGCTTCTAGTTGTGACTTGAAGACACTCTAGGGCAGGTGACTCCAATGCGACACCCTCCAACGGTGCCTACGCAGCTCTCCACTCCCTGCCCCCTTCAAAAATAAAAAGTAAAAAACTGAGAAACGTTGGGCTCCAGGTTCTCCTTCCTGTTCCTGTACCTGCTGCTGATCAGCTGTTCGGCGGGCAGGAAAAGAAAGCAAGGCAGAGGGGTAGAGGGGAGAGAGTGAGGCTAGGAGTAGTGGGGAGAAGCAGCATAGTAAACAGGTGTGGGGAGAGAAATAGCGAGGCTAGAGGCTGGGCGTGGAGAGAAACAGCAAGATAAAGGGGTGAGCGGGAGAGAAGGAGCAAGGCCGGGGGCTGGGAAGGGAGAGAAATAGCAAGGAAAGGAGTTGGAGGAGAGAAATAGCGAGGCTAGAGGCTGGGCATGGAGAGAAACAGCAGGTGGGAGAGAAGGAGCAAGGCTAGGGGCTAGGAAGGGAGAGAAGGAAGAAGGCTCTTAGGGACAGGGAAATAGCAAGGCTAGAGACTGGGAGAGAAAGCAAAGGGGAAAGGTCTGTGTGGATGGAAGATTGGGTGGGCCAGGGAAGCAACCCTTCCCATTTCCTCCTCCCTCCCAGCCTCCAGCCTCGCTATTTCTCCCCACCCCCGGCTCACCCCCCCCTTGACTAGACAGGCCCCCACAGCAACCGTTATGTGACTAGCCCCATCCTCCACGGGAGCCATTTTGTGGTGGTGCCCACAGCAGTTTCTCAGATTCCCAAATGTGCCCAGGGGTCCAAAAAGGTTGGGGACCCCTGACCAGTGTTTCGTGCCACTAGATTGACAAGCCACGTGAATGCATTTTGGAAGGATGGGCAGCTACAGGGGCAAGAAGGGCTGCTAATAAGTGGGGCACCACCTTGTGCGGTGGCCATGCCAACTTTCCATGGGGCGGGGTGGGGAGCAAGCACCACAGGCAGGGGTCATGCTTGGGCGAAACACTTTCCCTACGGCGCACAGGCGGATGCGAGTGAACTGGCCTCCTTTGGCACAGGCTGCTATGCACCTCAGGCTACAGCTGAGGTGACTGTGGCGAACTTAATTGGGAGATCCCCCAAAGCCAGAACCTGAGCATCTTTCTGAGACAGAGAAACAAACTGTAATAAATTCCTGTTTATTTAGTGATGGGAGGTTATGCTGAGAAATGGCTGGGAAAGGGTGTTGTTGTTGTGTGAGATCACATGGAGCCGATCCATGAATTTTGATGTGCTTCTTTACACACATCTTCTCACAGGAACATCGGAAGCTGCCCTTTGACTGAGTCAGACCCCGGGTCCACAGAGCCCTGTCTTGTCTACCCTGACTGGCAGCAATGGCTCTCCGGGGTTTTCAGGCAGGAGTTTTTCCTGCCCTACGTGAAGATGCTGCCGGGGATCGAACCTGCGACCTTCTTTAGGCAAAACAGGTGCCCTAGCACTGAACTATATGGCCCCTCCTGGGTAAGGTCTCCTACACAGAGGATCTAGAATTGGAAGGGCCAAGAACAGCAGCAGCACCAACTCCTCCTCCTCCTCCTCCTCCTCCTCCTCCTCCTCCTCCATCATCATCATCATCATCATCATCATCATCATCATCATCACAGATTCATAGACCATAGAGTTGGAAGGGGCCTGCAAGGCCTTCGAGTCCAACCCCCTGCTCAATGCAGGAAAGTAGAGGAAGGGTCTCCCATCCAAGTAATAACCAGGCCTGACCCTGCTTAGCTTTCCATGCTCAGACAAGCTGAGCCAGCATCCCAAAGTGAGGCATAACAGGCTTGAGGACAGAGTGCCACCCCCCCCACCTGTAGATTGCCCCTTTGGGGCACCGTGTGGCTGCTGGTAGCATTGACAAAGTCTGCACGCTTTAACCCGCAACCAGACACTCCTGTTTTGATCAAGGCTGTGTAAGGCGATATCCGCAAGCACTCTAGTGGTGCCCGGGACCTCCTCTACGGGTGCCAGCTTTTCAGCTGGCCCCTGCTGCTGTGCCTTAACGGTGCCTTGATGTGCCACAGACACCAGCGGATGAGAACGCCCATCTCCATGCCGTGCAAAGGTCCACCTGCTGCTGCTTAGAGGGCACTAACAGAGGGGGGGGGGGAGGCCAGTTTTCCTGGTCAGTTAGCAACCTGACCACATCCCAGGGAGGCCACGCTTTATGGGCAGCAAGACGAAAATTCCTCTCCACGCCCTGCCGGCCTGCTGCAGAGAGCTCCCTTGACTACAGCTGCGGGATGCCTGTTTCCACCCCATATCGCTTTCCCCGGCACCTGTTTGCTTTGCTGGGGATTGGGTTTCTGAGCTGATCCTCATGGGGAAATGATAATGGAGGCCCTTCTCTTCTCTGCCCCCAGGGTTCCTCGGTTTCTAGGGGGCAGCTGGCCACGGGAAATCCTTTTGGCAGGGGCTTCATCTTCACCAGGGTTACTTGTGTGTTACTGAGTGAGCTGGGGAAAAGGAGAGCCCCTCCGAGGTAGGACCGGAGGCTGAGCTGCTTGGAGGGCCGGAGCCTGAGCTGCTGCTTTGGTTTTTTATTTTAAAAAATAATCATCATCCAACCCTCCCTGCACATGAACGGCAGATAGATTTGACTTGGGTTCAAAAAGTAGCTCATCCGTGAACTCTCTGGAGAATCCTGGGGACAAATCCGACTCAGTTTTCCCCATCTGTAAAATGGATGTGTGGTTAGTTCCTCGTCACCGTTCCTCAGTGCCAATTTGATGAGCTCCTCTTCCTCCTCTTCTCTCTCTCCTTCTTTCTATTGTACATTGTGGCCCTCTGTTTATTTAGGGCACAATCCTATGCAAGTTTAGACAGGAAAAAGGGCCTACAGCTCCCAGCATGCCCCAGCCAGCTATGCTGGCTGGGGCATGCTGGGAGTTGTGGGCCCTTTTTCCTGTCTAAACTTGCATAGGATTGCACCTTTGGTTATTTGACTACACGTCTAGCCTTGCTCTGCCTCAAAGGAGCTCCATGCAGCTTCTATCAGGTTCCCAGGCAGTCTCCCGTCCAGGAAGCTTGCACGCCCAGACCTCCTGAATTCCATGTTTCTTCTGTACAGTCTCCGCCCCCCCCCCCCCGCCACTGTGGGAGAGGGTTGTTAATCAGGATGTGTGAATCAGCAGAAGCCGAGCTCCCTGAAGCTCTCCAAACTCCGTCTCGAAGCTTGCTCCCACTCAAGTCCGTATCAGGTCACAAGCTTTGCTTTTTGTGTTTTTGCATGAAAAATTGTGCGTTATTTCCACCCAAAAACAAACTGAAAGGAATTTCTCATACATCCCTAGTTGTTAACAAGCCCAGGACCAGCTCCAGGTGGTCTCAGGGAGTCCTCACCAAAGTGCCCTCTGGTGGGTTCCCTCTGGCTTATCTGGTAGGAGCAAGCAGTGCCAGGACACTGGATGCTGGGAGCCGCCATTTTAATTTCCCACAATGCTTTTGAGCAACATGATGTCAGGAGCGTAGGTTGACCACTTACGAATCGTCAAAAGAGAGGAGATGCATTGCCGAGAAAAGAGGAGAAAAGAGGACACAGCTCTGCATACAATTTGCACCTGCTAATTCATATGTATAGATGCAAATTGAGAAATAATTATTCTAATTTAAATAGAAATACAGTCCATCTCACCATAGTGCAGACGGCTCTGGCCAGGTGACCTGTGTGCTTGCCTCTTCGGTCTGCGGCCGATGTGCTCACTGTGGCTGGGTAGCGGTTCCTGTAGTCCATTATCTTTCAACCGGAATTGGACAGCACAGCTCTTCAAACAGAGGATGCCTTCGAAGAGAGGACTGTCCTCTGGCAGCCCGTCAAATAGATGGCTGTGCTCTAAATGAGGATACATGCCCACCACCCTGCCTCAGTTGAAGACCCGGCTACTGTCAATCAATTTTGGTTTCAGAAAATTCATAGACCAGAACTGGTGCGCGCTCGTGCAGCTTTCCCATTCTTTAGAGCAGGGCTCTCCAACCTTGGGTCCCGACTCCCCAGATGTTGCTGGCCTACAGCTCCCAGCATACCCAGCCCGCATGGCTGATGGCAAGGGATTCTGGGAGCTGTAGTCCAGCAACATCTGGGGACCCAAGGTTGGAGAGCCCTGCTTTAGAGGCAGATTTGCATCTGCAAGAGATGTGGAATTCCCAGGAATTGCTGAAGCTTGAATTCCCAGGAACTGCTGAGGCTTTGGGGGTCTGTGTCTACTTGCCCCCAGCGGGGAAGCCACTAAACCAACCAAGTGCTGCAGCACTGGCCAAGGTAACTTAGCATCCTCAGGTGCTGGGCTGACTCCGCCCACCCAGACTGGCCATTGGAACAGGAAGGAGCGTTTCCTGTTCCAGTTCTGCCTTGCTCGAGCAACAAGGTCTCCCTGAGCTCTTTGAGCAACAGTACCTCAGGGGCATTGTGGGAAATTAAAAGAGAGGATACTGATACGTCCAATTTTTAAAGGGGGTCAGAGCAAGGGTCTGCTTGGGGTGTGCACCAGGGTACCGAGGCCCCGGGAGCTGCCCGAGGATGCTGTGCACTGATGTGTGTGGCCTGAACCAGCCAGCGTTTTGCTGGTCTGAGCAGCAGCACCGTCTCCTGTCATGTGGCCAGGGCTTGCAGCGTCAAAGCGCCAGGACTTTTTGATTAGCAGGAATGATGCCGTCCTCTGCCACTCCCCCCACGGAGTTCCCTGTTCCCCTGAGCTTAGCTGAAATCCTCACAGCAGCGTGGGGGGGGGGTCCCCAGCAATGTCATTAAGGTGGCCACTGATGAATTGCTGAGAAAGAGGAAGCGCATCACCAAAGCAAAGGACAAAATAGGACCCAGAGTTGCATGAAATTTGTGTGTGCTGATTCATATGTACTCACATCCATTTCAAAATAATGATTGTACTTTAGACCAGTGTTCTCCAACCTTGGGTCCCCAGTTGTTTTTGGCCTACAACTCCCAGCATGCCCCAGCCAGCATTGGAGAACACTGCTTTAGACAGAAGTGCAGGGGGCATCTCACTATAGTGGGGAGCACTGTGACCAGGGGACCTGTGTGCCCGCCCTGCTCACTGTGGATGGGCAACTTCAAGGCCCCCTGACCGCTCCCTCCTTTGAGTTCTTTTATCTTTAACCCAGAACTGGAAAGGACAGCCCTTCAAGAAGAGGATGTCTTCAAACAGAGGACTGTCCTCTGTAAAAGAGGACATGTAGCCACCTTAAATAGTGTTGTGTGAGCTATCCCCCTTGTAATGCAAAGCATTTCCTGGTCTGGAATGGGCAATTAAGACCCATGTGCATTTACAAAAGACCAGCTCTTGTTGGAGAGATGAAAACTGCTAGAACCGGTTTGTTGATATGGATCAATGCAGCTGCCTACATTTTTTGGACTCTCCTTGGGGGCGTGGCTATGGGGACTGCCATGAGGCCAATACTAAGGGCTGGGAAAACCATTAAAAGTTCTGCCCAACCCCACCCAGGTTCTGCCTTGATCTGCCAGACTCTGGCCAGGCTCTGCCCCTTTGCCCCAGGCGGCAGAAGAGCTGTTTTGAAATCAGTCGTTGGCAACTCAGCTCAAGTGAAGCAATGAGTGCTTAGTATCAGAGCCAAACTAGATGTGATGTTAATTGTGTCTCTCTATTTAACATGCAAGTTTTTAAAAAGAAAAGAAAAGCAAATTGCATCAGCTGCTCCCGCCCCCCCCCCCTAATAATTATGAGGATCACAACAGGCGATTGAGGGAGAATTTAAGCCTTTCTTCTTCTGCTGCAGTCCAGAGAAATCCCTCCTCTGTGAGTGCACAAAGTCCCAAAGGTCACAGGTATGGTTAACATAACAAGCAGCGTCAAGGAAGCTATTCCTTCAGAAAACAAGTCTTTGCCCGAACGAGGAGAATGAAAAGGGACGAACTTGCACAAAGGAAATGCAAGCAGACAACAAGGGATGCAACAACAACAACAACAACAACAACAAATGGATTTTGAGGAGCATGTCTCTAACAACATCAAAGCCAACAATAACAAATTCTTTAAATGCATCAGAAGCAGGAAACTGGCTAAGGAGGCAATTGAACCTCTGGATGACAAGGGAGTTAATGGAATACTGGAGGAGGATAAGGAGAATTCACTGACTGATTGATTTGACTGGATTTGTACCCCTACCTTTCTACCAAGAAAAATGGCACTCAAGGCAGAGATTGCAGATAAGCTGAATGAATTCAAGGTGCTGGTTTTAACCTATAAAGCCTTACATGGCTTGGGACCTGACAGAACGCCTCTCCCAACACTGCAATCAACACCTGAGGCCTTCCTCTGAGTAGGGAGGCTTGGAGGGTAGCAATGAGGGGGAGGGCCTTCTCAGTGGCAGCCCCCCCCCCATTATGGGATGATCTCCCCAATCAGGCCTGCTTGGCATCAACTCTGTGATCTTTTCAGCGCCAGGTTAAGACTTCCCTCTTCTCCCAAGCATTTAATGACATTATTTAATGGCATGAGGGAGGCATTTGTGTCAGCTGTTTTTAACATGTCTAGCTTGTACTAAAATGGTTTTAGCTGTTAAATTGTTTTTAAATTTCGTATATTGAATATATATGTGTGTGTATATATATACAATATATATATATATATATATATATATATTGCAGTAGGCGATCACTCGTGACTGAGTAAGATTGTCTTCTAGGACAAATTTACAAAAAGAAAATTATAAAAAGAGGAAATTCTAAAAAATTGTGTAGACTCTAGCAATGGGTCTGGACCGTAAGTGACTATGGAGGCCAATTCTAGATCCACGCAGCTTCCCACAATGAGGACACGGGTTACCAGATGGAAGATGGTCCTGTAAGAAGATTCGTTTGACGTGCTTTTCGCTTAGCACGTTTCTCCCTTTCACCTTGCACTTGGGCTTCTTCAAAGTCCATAAAACCTTTGTGAAAGGCCAACCTCCAGTTAGATCGTTCATGGGCCAGAGCTTCCCAGTTCTCGATGATTATATTGCATTATATATGTAAGGTATTTTATTGTATTTGTGGTCCGTGTTTTTGTGTATTGTTGTGAACTGCCCAGAGATCTTTCGCTACAGAAATGAAATTCATCACCAGCAGCACCAACTAGCATCATTCAGAAGATGCCGACGCTTGAACTGATATTTTCAGGAAGGGATTAGGAACTGGGCTAAATGCTGGTGACAAACTCTAGCCCAGGGCTCTCCAACCTTGCTTGGGTCCCCAGATGTTGCTGGCCTACAGCTCCCAGCATACCCAGCCTGCATGGCTAATGGGATTCTGGGAGCTGTAGTCCAGCAACATTTGGGGACCCAAGCAAGGTTGGAGAGCCCTGCTGTAGACCTTATTGACAAATGGAAAATAAAGGAATCACTGGGTCCAGGGGGTCTCCACCTGAAAGTTCTTTAAAAACACAAATGTGACAGTCACTAACATAAACAGCTTTAGGAACCTCAGAAGCTGCCTTATCCGGAGCGAGACCCTTGGTCCACACTGGCAGGAGCGGCTCTCCAGGGTTTCAGGCCAGATTCTTTCTTAGTCCTATCTGGAGATGCTGGGGATTGAACCTGGGAACTTCTACATGCAAAGCCGGTGCTCTGTCACAGAACTAGACCCTTCCCCCCATAGACAAATTAGACAAATTCATGGGAGATAAGGCTGTCAACCGCTGCCAGTCATGATGGCTATATATTACCTCCCGTATCAGAGGCAGTGTGCCTCCCAATACCAGTTCCGGGCCCGGCTCGGGAACATGAGCACGAGGGTGCTGTTGTCCTCATGTCCTCCTTGTGGACTTCCCATTGGCATCTGGTTGGCCACTGCGGGGACAGAATGGTGGACTGGATAGACCTTTGGTCTGATCCAGCATGTTCTTAAGAGCACCAATGGGGGGGATTTCCTCTTAATGTAAATTCCAGCGTCAGAAAAAACACATAGAAAAGTAGCTAGTCAGGGGAGAAAGTTTGTCAATTAGCCTTCCGCCTGACAACCTAGAGTTCTATGTACAGTAATACCTTGGATTGCAAGTAACTTGGTTTGAGAGCGTTTTGCAAGACAAGCAAAATTTTAAATGTTTAATTTATTTTATTTATTAATTATGCTCTCAATCCAAGGCATGACTGTACAAGGAACCTTTTTTCATGAAACTGCTTAATTCCATCATCTCAGCATTTGCATTCTGAAGTGGTACAGCCCGGGTACAGGGTGTGTGTGTGTGTGTGTGTTTAAAAAAAAACCCTTTTCGTGATGTCATTTTCTCGATTAACACCCGCAGTTCCCAGCTTCTACCTAACTGGACAGAACATAAAGGTACAGTCATGCCTTGGATTGAGAGCATAATTCGTTCCGGAAACGTGCTTGTAATCCAAAACACTCTTATATCAAAACGAAATCCCCCCAAAAAAAATTGGTACAGAGATTTTTAATTTAAGCCGTACTACAGTACTTGTATTGCAAGACGTCGCTTGTATATCAAATAAATAAATAAATAAATATTTAAAAATTTGCTTGTCTTGCAAAACGCTCTCAAACCAACTTACTTGCAATCCAAGGTATTACTGTATCATACATGTACTTACATGTTATGTCCTGGGCGTGGGGGTGGAAGAAGCAGCTCCGAGGGAGTATTTTAATTGGGAAACTGAGGTGGGGTGAAGGGTTAAAAAAGACATGCCTGCCAGTGCCATGGTTGCGCTCCAAATCTCTCTTACCACCATGCCTCAGGGAGATCCTGTCATGTTCTTTGGCTTTCATGCGCCACATCTCTTTTGGACTCTGCATGTTCTTACAAGCCACTGCTGAAGGCCTTTGTGACTCGGCCGGGTGCTGCAACAGCATTTTTTAGAAGATGTACACTTTTGATGACATGAGAACGGGCACGTTGCCATTCATACGAGGTGCGTCTGCGTGTGTCAGTGAATGAGCACTGCTGTCGCATGGCTGATCATGGATTCGCCTTCTGAACGTCTGGCAGGAAACAGTGCTGACAGCAGGGAGGAATGGGGAGGAAGTCAGAAGGCTCAGCTTGTCTGAGCGTGGAAAGCTAAGCAGGGTCAGGCCTGGTTATTACTTGGATGGGAGACCCCTCCTCTAGTTCCCTGCATTGAGCAGGGGGTTGGACTCGATAGCCTTGTAGGCTCCTTCCAACTCTATGATCTATGAAATCTATGAAATCTGCTTGGGTGGGACCTGACTGATGAGGAGGCCTGGGACAAGGGTGGGATGCTGGCAGCTGAGCGGTGAGTCGTGCATCTCTTTGCAGCCGCCCTCTGAGTGCTGCGCCATGCATCATCCTGCCTATTTTGGGAGAAGCAGGAGAGAAATGTGCCACCCACCCACAAGACAACCCTGAGTCAGATATGTTCTCTCCCTCCCGCCCCTCTCACCCCCCCCCCCCCATATTCATGATTTCAGTTTGATCCCATCTCTTCTCTTGGTCATCTCTAATTAAATTTAATTTACGGATGTGGAAAAGACATAAGCAAGCGTGGCTAGAATCTGTGGGTTTTTGACTCCCACGTCAAGCCTCCAGAAGGTTCTCAAGAACCCCAGTGTTTACTTTTAAAAATGGGCAAGATGCTAGCCCTCGTGGTTTCCGAGTGAGCATTTAAAAGTGCATTGTCTGAGTTTTGGAGGGTTGAAGATAATTTGGGAAGGGGTTCTATTTCTGGGGAGAGAGAGGCTCTATCCTCCACAGCAGGGCTCTCCAACCTTGGGTCCCCAGATGTTGCTGGCCTACAGCTCCCAGCATACCCAGCCAGCATGGCTAATGGCAAGGGATTCTGGGAGCTGCTCCACAGCCTCCCCCCTCCTTTCCCATGGACCTTAAACATACCGTAGTCCTCCTGCTCTTCGCCATTCCATCCTCACAACAACCCTGTGAGGTAGGTGAGGCTGAGAGTCAGTGCCTGGCCCAAAGTCACCCCGGGAGCTCCCGTGCTTTGCCACTCTGTGAGAAGGGGACGAGAAGCTGGGCTTACTTCTGATCCTTCCATGGGCCACTAGGTTGAGGATTGGGGCACCCAGGATCAAAGGCCCCCAATTGTTCAGACTGACCCCTTCTGGCCAACTGACATTTAGAGCCTACTGAGCTAATGTGGGTGAACCAGGTGGGGTGCAGGGGGACACACCTGACATCCTGCAGGTCTCCAGTTCAGGATGGACCCACTGTGGGCTAGAACTGGTGGAGCTTGGCTCCCACATCTAGCATCCATAACACTCTCAAGAGTCCCAGCATTTACTTTTAAAAGGAGCAAGATGCTAGCCCTCAGGGTTTTCAGTTACACATCAGGGGGGAGGGGGGAGACAGAGGCAGAACAGCAAATCACATTGATGAGAGGTGTGGAAGGAACCGCCCCACCCCTGTCTCTTCTTCCCTCCTCTGATCCCCGGTGAGTAATTCCAGGAAATATGGGTTTCTTTCTACATCTACAGCTTTGGGAGGAAGTGGGGGGGGGGGAGGCAAGCCTTGCTTCACTGCCGATTCCTCTTGTCCCTGCAAGCTATTTTTTTTAAATGGAAGCAGAGAATGAGGGTGGGTGACAGGGTGGCCACTTGTGCATCTCCAAAACCGGAGACAAAAGGGGGCAAACATTTGCATAAAATCTACATATGCTAATGCAGTGTTCTCCAACCCCAGCTACGCTGGCTGGGGCATGCTGGGAGTTGTAGGCCAAAAACATCTGGGGACCCAAGGTTGGAGAACACTGACTGATCTAGGGGCTGGAGCAACTCCCCGATGAGGAAAGGTCACAGCAGCTGGGGTTGTTGAGCTTAGAAAAATGGTGAGTCAGGGGAGACAGGATAGAGGTGTGCAGAATTATGCACAACATGGAGAATGTGGGCAGGGAGACATTTTTCTCCCTCTCTCGTAATACTAGAACCCAAGGGGGCCATCCCATGAAGCTGATCAGTGGGAGATTCAGGACAGATCAAAGGAAGCCCTTCTAGTGGTGGCCACCAATTTGGAGGGCTTTAAAAGGGGATTGGGCATTTTCATGGAGGAGGAGGAGGAGGAGGAGGAGGCTATCCTGATGGCTACTAGTCCTGACTGGCTATATGCTACCTCCAGGATCAGAGAGGCAGGCATGCCTATGTACACCAGTTGCTGGGGAACATGGCCGGGGTGGTGCTGTTGCACTCCCGTCCTGCTTGTGGGGTCCCATGGGCGGTTGCAGTGGCCCACTGTGTGAACAGAACGCTGGACTAGATGGACCCTTGGTCTGACTCAGCAGGGCTCTTCTGATGTTCTTCAGTAAGGATCCCAGCGGCCCAGCATGCCCCCTGAAAAGAGCAGCATGGAGCAATGTGCATCTCCTTAAGAGTACTGCCCCCCCCCCCCCCGGGACCTGCTGCTGCTTATGCTTCAGAAAGGTGAGGCTGAAAAAGAAGCGGAGCAGGATGCAGACAGGCAGACCCAGCCTTGGCCCATCCATCCATCCATCCATCCATCCATCCATCCATCCAAAATGATTTCTGGGCCGCCTTCAAGGGTGGAAGCGGCCAAATGGCTTCTCTTAGCACCCAGAGCCAGCCCTGCAGATCTGTCACCAGCTGCCCCCCCTTTCATTGCCCCCCTCCCAGTCAGCTGTGTGTTCTGAGCGGAGGGTGGAAAGTCGATGGGGGTGGGGCGGCGGGGGTGGGGCGACCAGCAGCAGGAGGTGTGGGATCTGCGCTAATGTGAATGCAGTTATGATCTGTATGTTTTCAAGGAGCATAATTGCACCGGGACAGCTGGCAGCACCCCCCCCGCCCGCCCTCTTTGTCTCGCTCGCCTCCCCCAGCGGGGTTGTTTTTTTTGCTGCTCATCATGTACACATGCAAAATGGGCAGTGGGGGGGGGAGGCAGTTGCTATAGCAGCCCCCATGGGATGTGTGATCACTCAGTCAATGCTGCTAGGCACACATACAAAAAAATAAAATAAATCCATACGGATGCCCGGAGGGGAGCCGGAAAGTGTTATCTCTGCAAATCACCAATCTTGGACTGGAGTTGATGCAAATCTTTTAAAAATATTGTCTAGACTGAGGTGGTGTGTCAGATATACTAGAATAAAAAGCCGGGCAACAGGCTATGGGCCTTTAATCCTCTTATGTGTGAGGTTGTCTATTGATCTCTGAAACCCACGGGTGTGTTTCTTCTGGGTCTTCAGAATTTGTCCACTTCGTCTCTGTTGGGCTAACCACATGCTATGCACAAAGGCTGCCGGATTTTCATTTTCATTTTTAAAAGAGAAAATCACTCCAGGACGGGATGATGTGGAGAAGGGATCCGAGGTGGAGGTGCTTTGTCCATTTCCTTGCCTGCCTGCAGTTTCTCCACTCCAAATCCACACTACATGCAGCTTTTCCCCTAGCATGGTTCAAAGTGCGAGTTTACACATGTTTTGATTGAACCGGTTAAGGAGAAAAGGTACTTGGGGCCCTTTGGAGTGCAGACGGGGCCGGCAGTGTTCTCCAACCTTGGGTCCCCAGATGTTTTTGGCCTACAACTCCCAGCATGCCCCAGCCAGCGGAGTGGAGCTGGCTGGGGCATGCTGGGAGTTGTAGGCCAAAAACATCTGGGGACCCAAGGTTGGAGAACACTGGGCTGGAGCTTTCCCTTCCCATCTAACACCTCTCCGCTCAAACTCTTCTCCTTAAGCTGCTCTTTAAAAACAAACAAAGAAACCCAACAACAGTATTTGCAATGTCATGTGTAGTTGACATATATTTACCTGCAAGGCGAAGTTATTGTGTAGTTAATGTGTTTTGCAAGTACTGCGTTCTAATGAGTTGTCGGGATTGGACGGCCATTCTAATTCTCAAATTTGCAGATTACACTTGTGGCTCAGAGTGTGAGTTGTGAGCCAGGATCCTGACCACATCTCACCATGCTTTTACGGCTTGCAGAAATAATAATAATAATAATAATAATAATAATAATAATAATAATAATACAGCAACTGTTGTTGTTGTTGTTGTTGTTGTTGTTGTTGTTATTATTATTATTATTATTAAATATGGCCTTTCAATTTCCAACTTTTACATTTGTCCTGAATTTTTGGCTGATTGCAATTTCTGGTTGTGTGTGTGTGTCTAACTGGGCAATGCCGGCCTGACGTTCGTAACTCAAACATCAGCTTCTGGCTTTTTGCAATCCAACTTTTCAAATATTGAGCCTTCACCCGGTTTCACCTCTCTTCATCGTCCTCTTTCAGCTCCAACGGTAGGGCTGACTCAGATGTCAGTTTTTGGCTCCTTCACCATTCCTTCTTTGCAACATGCCCACGCAGTGGCTGGCGTGTGAGCGGGGGAGATGCACGGCACTGCCGCAGAAGACAGCATCCCGTGTGGAGTTCGCCCCTCCTCCTTCTGTCATTTGCCGGCACACTTCCGTGGACCCTGATGTCATCGCGCTGTTGGGTGCTTCTGCCCCCCCACCCCCCATCCATGACTGTGCTGCTGGCGGGGGGACGACGAACCACAAGCCATTTCTCCCCTCTCGCACCCTCTCCTGCCTCGACAGTGTTTGCAAGCGACACCCAAAACACGAGAGAGGCGCCCATGTGTGCCCGGGGGTGCTTACTCCCTAGTAGGTGCGCTCAGTCTTGCAGCCTCAGTGCCACGCAGATGACGCTTACCCGTTGGCTTCTTCCTGTTGTGGGCTGAAGTGGAAGTCAGAAATGCAAACGCTGCAGGCCACAAGTTGGACACTGGCCTGGAACTCCCAGCACTGGAGGCAGGTGGTGCCGATGTTAGTGGGGGCCGTGTATCCACTCTGGGTTTTAGCCTGGACTTTTAAGAAGCTATCCATGGTGCTGAACGCTATCCCCAAAAGATAGGTTCAGTATCATAGAACCATAGAATAGTAGAGTTGGAAGGGGCTTATAAGGCCATCAAGTCCAACCCCCTGCGCAACGCAGGAATCCAAGTCAAAGCATCCCTGACAGATGGCTGTGCAGCTGCATCTTGAATGCCTCCAGAGTGGGAGAGCCCACCACCTCCCTAGGTAGTTGGTTCCATTGGCGTATTGCTCTAACAGTCAGTTAATTTTTTCCTGATGTCTAGGTGGAATCCGGCTTCCTGTAACTCTGTTAAAGTTCAGACTGAAACCTGGAGTGGATACATAACCCCACTGACATTGGAACCCCCAGCACATCTCCTTGGCTCCTGTAGCCAAACTAGTCAAGCCACATCATGGCAGAACTTGGCACTTGCATTTGTCCACTGGGAGCTGTCTCCTGGGAGAGGTGTGAGCCCACGGCCTGTTTAGACGCTTTGCTTTGGCCCTTCCCTCTCCCTTAAGGGATCCAGGTGGGGAGGCCAGCACCTCCAAAGATCCCTCCAGAGTTCTCCCTTTCTGCCATGTTGCCTTTTAGGCACCAGTTAAAGACCTCTTTATTTGTGCAGGCTTTTGGGGTACAAGCAAAGGCTCCATTTGTTTTTGGTTTCTTATTTATCAATTTCCGTTGATGGTTTTATAGTGGTATATTACATATCTGTGGTTTTAGAGTCATGGTTTTAATGTTGTCTATGTGATGCATTATGTTTTATATAGGTTGTCAGCCGCCCTGGGCTCTTTGTGAGGAAGGGCGGGATAGAAGTGAAATAGATAGATAGATGTTCCCCTATTGTTCCAGATATGCTCCCCAGCGCCCCCTGCTGTTCAGCGCGTGCCCTGCTCCCTGCCTCCGCTCCCTGGGCCTCTATACACAAAGGCAGCGACCATGCTCTCCTCTTGCACAGTCAAACCGAACCTACTGTTTGTACATCTGCATGTGACCAAAAGCCCTCTTGCTTCACATGTCACAGCACTGAGTCTGGGTGCTAGTGATAGGACTGGAGCTGCCTTCTACTGAGTCAGACCCCTGGTCCACCTAGCCCAGTATTGTGGACACTGACTGGCAGCCATGGCTCTCCAGGGTTTCAGGCAGGATCCTTTCCAAGCCTTACCTGGAGGCCGGGGATCGAACCTGGGACCACATGCAAAGCTGTATCACACGGAGCTCTGGCCCCTCCCTGCAGCACCTGGAAAGTGGTCACCCATCCAAGTACTGACCAGGCCAGCCCCTGCTTATGCTGGACAGGCCCGTGGCTTATGCTGGCTCGGCTTGTCTGAGTGTGGAAAGCTAAGCAGGGTCAGGCCTGGTTATTACTTGGACGGGAGACCCCTCCTCTAGTTTCCTGCACTGAGTAGGGGGTTGGACTCGATAGCCTCGTAGACTTCTTCCAACTCTATAATCCAGTGTTCCCCAACCTTGGGTCCCCAGATGTTTTTGGCCTACAACTCCCAGCATGCCCCAGCCAGCGGAGCTGGCTGGGGCATGCTGGGAGTTGTAGGTCAAAAACATCTGGGGACCCAAGGTTGGAGAACACTCACTGCTATAATCTATGAAATCTATGCTTAGCTTCCAAGATCAGACAAGATTGGGCTGTTCAGAGATGAATTCTGGGGGATCTTTAAGCTATTCCCTGATTGGAATCCTGTTTTCTCCCCTTAGGATGGACCCGGCCAGCCACCAGCTCCTTGAAGGAAGGCTGGAATAAAGACATGATAAGTAGATAATAAATTAGGCACATCATCAGTGACATAAGCCAGAAAAGTGACAAAGAATGCCCATTCTTCCCGTTAGGATGGCTGAAATCCTCCTGAGAATTTTGCTAGTTTTGTTGAGAAACATTAAAAAAACAAAAACCCAAAAGGCTTCCTATGCAATACCAGGGTTGTTTTGCAGGATGAGGAATCACCAACACCCTATGTGCATTTACTCTGAATTTCATTTGGATGGCAGTCTTGGGAAGATAGTTCCCAATTCTATAAATGGCCTCTGGCGGCCTCTACTGATGAGAGCTCCATTTGCAAGTTTGTGTTTAGACCGACTTTCTCACAAGCTGGGTTTTAGCCCAGTTGTTCAGACAAAATATTCAGGGTGAGCAAGCAAGCGTTTGGGTGTGTGTGTGTGTGTCTCAGGATCCCTTGTGTGTTCAGCAAACATTGAGATGAGACCCTACTCGCGTGCAGTTTATATGCATGCACAATGTTCACAAAGTTTGTTGGGCCTGCGCACAAACCCGGGCTCAACGCCAACCAAATATGTTGTATGAACTGGGCGACGTATCCTCTGCATTTCTTGTATCCAGGGCCAGCCCAAGACATTTTCCTGCCCGAGGACAAAGGACAAGATGCACCTCCCCACGCACCTGTTCCACATACAGGATGCAACTGGACTGGCAGTTGAATCTTGCTTCAACAGTGGCAAAAGGACAGCATCACTCACCCATGCTATCTGAGAACAGCAGGGCAGTTTAAGGGCACAATCCTATGCATATTTGACAGAAAAAAGTCCTACAACTCCCAGCATTCCCCAGCCAGTGTGGCCTTTTTTTGGTGTGTGTGTGTGAAAATTACCATCATTATTATAAAATATTATCTGGAAGCCACTGGTGGGTTTAGGCTGGGTTCCAGAGACAGCCCACCCTCACAAGTTGTGTCCAATTCAGGCAGCGAGGTGGCAGCTAGGAGAGGCAGCATTGTGTAGCGGTTAGAGTGTAGGACTGGGACTCAGGAGACCTAGATTCTAGTCCCCACTTGGCTATGATGCTTACTGGGTGGCTTTGGACCAGTCACTGACTCTCTGCCTAACCTACCTCACAGGGTTGTTGTGAGGATTAAATGGAAAGGAGGAGGATCATTTAAGCCACCTTGGGTTCCTTGCAGGAAAAAAGATGGGATATAAATTTATTTATTTATTATATTTATACTCCGCCTTTTTTCCTTCAAGGAACTCAAGGCGGCTTACATAATCCTCCTCCTTCTCTCCATTTTATCCTCACAACAACCCTGTGAGGTAGGTTAAATGAAATAATAAATGAGTAAATAAAGAATAAATCAGGCCTGCCCTGATACTTCTAGAACCAGGTGTATGGTAATGGCATCCTCATCATGGGCCACAGCCTGAAGGCCTCAGACTCTACTGTGCCCTTCATCCAGTAATTAGCCCCTTTTCAGGATTTAATGTAAGTGGGGAGTTGGTGGCCGCATGAGTCTCGCTATGCCATTCCTGTGCATGGGCACATGCAGAGAAATCAGGACTCATGGGGTTCCCAAATGGGATCAGGGCCTTGGGCAACTTACCATCTCCTTACTTAAGGCTACTTCAGAAAGTTATCACTGTGTGAAGTGCTTGGCACATTGGAAAGTGCTATAAAAAGAATAAAATCTCTCATTGTATACATTACAGGATAAAAATTGGCTGTTGCCTTAACCATTGGCTGAGTTGCTATGAGGTCACAGAACGTTCACAGACATTGCAACAATGCAAGATCAATCCGGCTGGGGAAAACCTTCAAAAAGGGCCCAGGGAAAGGACAGTGTGCTATTGGGCAGGAGGGAAAATTCCAAGTAAGTACGCTTTCGAGGCTGGAAGATTTGGGATAGGGTGTCACCTTTTTCCTGGCAGGCCTGCTGCATTTTTAAGCAGACATACATTCAACGGGTAGAGTACACACCATCACTGCATGTTGGGAAAAGTTGCACCCAGTAACATAATGCTTGTCATGCAGTTGGTTCAGAACCCTGCAAAGAAAGGGTAGCATTTCAGTCAGGGCTGTGTAGAAGGACTTCCCAGTGCGATATGCCTGATGTTAATTTGTAAGAAGGAGTGGGAGGAGGAGTCATCTGGATTTTCCATCTTGGCCCAGCCCTGCTGACCACACAGCAAAGTCACCTCCTGTGGACTACTCTGCAGTAAGGGGCTGCTGAAAATGGCCAGTTCAACTGGCTCTTAGAGAGAGAGAGAGCCTCCAACAGCAGCACGATCACGTCACTATTATCCGGATCCTGTGCCAGCAGAAGGCATCTTAAACAATCCACAGTCTCGGAGAAGAGAAGCAGCAGGCTATGGAGGCATTGCAACAGACTCGATGCCCTGGCTTGGAGTTGTAAGGCTATAACTTACAAAGAGGCTATAACATGCACACGCGCCGTGATGGTTCAGTGTCAGGTAGAGAGGGCTCAAGCCGGTAAAGCACAGTCAGGTCCAGGAGAATAGGCTCACTGCGAGGCAAAGGCAAAGAACCGGGGTCAGGACGCTGGACAGCGCACTGTGATGGGGGGGGGCGCTCACTGGCCTGTTTCCACACAAGGAGAGCTGTTGTCTCAGCCAGGAGCTGCAGGCAACTGAGGCCTTCAGAAGGCTGGCAGGGCTAGAACATTTGGAGGCTCCACCCCAGCTGGATGCTAGTGGTAGCTCTTACAGGGCCCATGGTTATCTCTGTAGCCTTATGCTCTTGTGTGGCTGAGGGACGGAAGCCGTGGGGGAGTCATCCTCAGAGTCTGAGGAGTAGCCTACATCCTGAGGGCCAGAAGGTACCTGAGGTGGGGTGACCAGTGGCTCAGCAGACGCTGAGACCTCCTCGGTGTGCTGCAGGAGCCTTGGAGCCTGGGGACACGACACTCAACTCCCGACATTCCGAAACCCCTGAGGAGTTGCCATTTGTGCTGATGCCAAGGAAGGGGAAGCTGCTGCTCAGCTAGAGAAAGTGACGCCATGGTACCGGTTAACATTTATTAGTTCCAATGGTGTGCCAGGTGCTGTACATAACATAACACTGACGTGGTCCCTGCCCAGAGTCTGCTATATCTACTATGCAAAGAAATTTTATCATAAAATCTACAACGCGGTCCGATTTTGAAAGGTTTCCATGTATTCGGTTGATGTCGGACATATTCTGTAACCTCCAGTGGTTTGCTCTCCCGAGCATCTTCATGTGTTTTATTCATAATCCGAAGCATCACCATTTCTCTCCACTGTACATTTCTCTCCACCAGGATGGACCTGTTGTACTCAGTGGGGACAGGAGCAAGGACAAAATACCACATCTACAGATTTTTGCTTTACCTGGTGCTCTCTACCATTTTACTTGCAGTCGCACTGCAACATGCATTTTTGGAGTATACTGTAGTTCAAGGATTTCCAACTTCATTCTGCCGAGTTGCTGGAGGGCTGGAGCCCCAGCAATAAGATGATAATTCTGGGTGCAGCATTGTACCCACCCCCACATGTGAAAGAAGCTGGAAGGCCACTCCTCACCTGACCACCAGTACCTCCTCCCATCACAAAACTGGAAATTAGTGCTCCATGTTGGGGGATGTTGGAGGGGGGCAGACAATTGCAGGTGGGGACCAGTTGTAGCCAGGTGGACCACCAGTTTGCTTGTCTGCTTGTCGTGCAGTTGTCCATCCCTGCCACGGACTAAAGACTGCACGATGCGGCGCATCTTGAAGCACCTCAGCATGGCAGCATCAAGGACTGTGTAACATTAAAGAGGAGAATGCAGTGCAAATGGGAGCAGATACAACTGAAAAGGCCAGGTGCATTTTCTGTGGAAATCTGTGGCAGTGGGAAAAGAAAGCAGAATTTCACGACCCGATGTGATCATGGACATCTCAACTCACCATGTCCTCCGAAAATACCTTTGGTGTATGTGTATCTTTAGGCAATGCACATACAAGGGTATGTCTGCAGAGAAACCCCGGCATTGGAAACGCGCCCCCCCCATGTCCCCACCCTCTAGTGAATCCTTCCCATATTGTCAATGTCCTTCCTGCATCACAATTTGGCCCAATGTGCTCCTGTTCTGTGAAATTACCCCTGTCATGACCCGTGGGATCCTCTGGTTTTAAGGGGATTGCAGGCAGTTCTGAAGCAGGGCAGGAAAAAGAAATTGGGTGAAGAGAGGGACCGACAACATTGATTAGTATAACAGTCACATCTTGAAGAAGTCCCAAGGCAGGCAAACCCTCTTCTGTTACGTCCCGGGGCTTGATCATTGTCTCCAGCAGGCAAGCTGAGGCTATTCAGAAGCCCTATGGGCTTCTCTACATGAGGCTTTTAACCCGCCACATTCCTGAGGCTTCTGCCTCCGGATTCTTTGTGGGATTAAGCTCAGCTCCTTTACACATGTCTCCCCCCCCCCGGGGGTTTATCTTTCTCTGCCTTCCTATATGTTCCATTACACAACCACAAGGTGGCGCTGTGGTATAGCGGAATTGCGAAGATACACGAGTTTGTTTTGGCGTGATTTAGCCTTTTAGTGAGACAATACCTCACTTTCCTCGATCTAAAAAAAAAGTGCGTGGAAATGCTTGGGAAGCACGGGAGAGGCCCTGGAGGATGACAACGATATGTACAGCACTGGCAAACTACTGTGAGTGAGGAATCGCGTTCACACACACAATAAATGCCTCATGTAGAGAAGCCGTGTATCACGGGAAGGCAACCTGACGCCCCCCAAATGTTTTTGACTCTGGCTCTCATAAGCCCCAGCCAGCATGGACAATGGTAAGGGATTGTGGGAGTTGCGATCTGAAACATCTGGAGGGCGTCACGCACGCTGCCTACCCCTGCTCCGTATCATTCACTCCCCGGGCATCTCACATTGGCTTGCTGGGGTAAAACAAGGATACTGGGCAGATAATATGCAGGATGAAGCAAAATATGAAGAGCGGCTCATGATTTAAACCAGGGGCTGCTGGGAGGCACGCTAAAAAGAAAGGACAACAGATGGCGGACACGCACACCATCAGTTTCACTGGGGCCGCCATCTAATGTGTTCCCAGCACAAGCAGTTACTTCAGTCGAACGAAAGTCCGTGCAGGCCGGTGGCGCCAATGTGAGTGGGGCTGTGTATCCACTCCAGGTTTCAGCATGACTATTTAAGGAGCTATGCATGGCTCCAAACCCCAACTAGGCTCAGCACCATGGATAGCTCCTTTAGAGTTCAGGCTGAGGCCCGGAGTGGACACATGCCCCACTCACATTGGAGCCAGCAGCCTGCACTGCAAAAGGTGCACTTTAACACCTCCTCTGCTTTCACAGCAGCCCAATTCATTTGTGCAGCAGAAAGCGATGCAGCTTTTCAGACCGCAGGAGGAGGCCGGTATGTCTGAATGCTCCCCTCTCCAAAAACAACAAACAACAACAACACATTTTGCCAATTTTGCTGCTGCAGGAACGACTGGTGCAGATCCCGAAAACGGCACGTGGCTTCTTGCACAAGATATTCCACGACTAAGCCGATGGCACAGGATGAGGGGAAAGCACCACAGTCCAGCCTCAGGAGCAGCAACAGACCAGCGCCATGCACATGGCAAGCTGGCCAGCTCTTTCATGGGGAACAACACATAGTCATGCGAGGCAACGCACACTGCGAGCTAGACCAGTCCTTTGGAAAATCCTGCACTTGCTGAATTTGCTGGGCCACTTCTGCTGACAGGTGTGCAAGTGTGCAAAGGTACTTTTCACCTGCAGAAAGGACAGGGAAGGCTTGGCACAGATCACCAGGGCATCCTTCCTCAACCTGGTGCCATCCAGATGTCTTGGACTACAACTCCCATAACTCCCAGCCTGCATGGCCAATGATGGGGATGATGGGAGTTGTGGTCCAACACGTCTGGAGGGCACCGGGAGGTCAGGAAGGCTGCCCGAGGGCCAAAGTGCACCAAGGGTTTGTGAAGCTGAAGTAGCTACTCACCTGAGCACGGCCAGTGATGGTACACTTTACTCGACATAATGATTTAAAAGCTGCAGAAACATTGCCTGACATAGGAGAGAGCATCTGTGCAACTTTGAAAAATTTCTGAAGTGCAACCTATCTTATCAGATGTTTCTAAGATTAAACAACAAGCCCCCCCACCCCCCAAATTATCTGGATAACACGGCACATTTTTCATAGGTTGGATTTAGCCTTTAACATGCACAATAGTTCCTTCTGCTATTCCTTGGAAATCCAAGAACCCACTGAAAGCTTCATCATCCGTTATCTGAAACGTGAGCTTGCTGCTTGCATCCTTGCTCCCTGGAGAATTCCCAGCCCCCTTTCACAAGGGTCGGATCCCCACAGTGTTTGCCTTTGCTCCGTTGCCGCATGTCCAAAGATGAAGGCACTCCCGGTGTACATCAAGGATTGTGCTCTCTGGCTCAGAGGAACTGTATCTGCTATGCCCCTTCACGGCCACTAGAAGGCCTGATCATCATCCGTGTGCCTTTTAATGAGTAACCTGGTCCTTGGAAGTAATGCCAGCGGATGCCGTTCAATTTCCGGATATTGTGCCTGGCCGGATAGTAGATGCCGTTCAGGTTTGAGAGCCCGCAGGCATCGAACCACCAACCTGGAAAGATCAGGAGAAGTAAGCTGTAGATCAGTGTTCTCCAACCTTGGGTCCCCAGATGTTTTTGGCCTACAACTCCCAGCATGCCCCAGCCAGCATAGCTGGCTGGGGCATGCTGGGAGTTGTGGGCCAAAAACATCTGGGGACCCAAGATTGGAGAACACTGCTGTAGATGAAGGCCAAATGCCTTAGTGCAAAACAGCCTGGACGGAGTGCTAAAAATGACCCTTAGATTCTGCAGTCAAAAGAACTTAGGGAAAGCTTAAAAATTGCAGACAGTTGCCAACAAGGCAGAGGCAGTGTTAGGGGGTGGCCCACTAGGGCTGGAGCCCCAAATCTTTCATTGGGAGCCCCGGATCTGTGGGAGGCCCTCTGCCCCACCACCCTGCTGTCCAGGGGCACTTGCTGAAATGAAGACACAGGGGCCCTGCCTGATCTCTGTTGCATCTGATGCCCCTGGACGACTAGCTGGCTTTTGGTCCACATGTGCTTCACCTCCTCCTGCTCCCCCCACCCCCAGATCTTTCTGCCTGAGGTTTTTTTTCTGAAATCAAATGCCCTCCTCTCCCCTTTTTACAAATAGGCATCTCCTTAGGAGACAGAGTCCTTTAAAGACATGCACACACACACACACACACACACAGACTTTAGTGCATATGTAAATTAGCATTTGCAAATGTTTGCATTTCCCCCCCTCCTGTGGGCCTGAGCCCCAGACCTTTTCGGTACCGAGCACCGCGCCTGCAACCAGGTGCAAACCGGGGTCAGGGTTGGAGTTGTGTAAAAGAGGGGATTCCAGCAGGTGAAGCTTTGCTCATCCCTAGCTCTGCAGGACAAACTGCAGCTGCCAAAATTTCATTTTTTTGCACAAAACTATTGAAAAGTCAGAGAGCCCTGAACTCCTTCTCATCTGGTCACATAGTATGCATGTGGTTGGTTGGTTTTTCTTGGTGCAAAATTCAGCACTCTCAGAATCTAAGTTTCTGTTTGCTTGAAACAGCAAGTTTCTAGACCTTGTGACTGCAGGGAAAAACTTGAAAACATGCGGGCGGAGTCTTCTGAAATATAAGACGACAGCCAGGGGGAGGCTGAACAGGACTCACTATGATCAGGGAGGGGTGCCAAAGCCACGGGTGGGGTGGGGACCAGGCAGTCAGGCGCTGCGTGGTTCCTTTCACCCTCTTCAATGGCTAAAACCTCAAAAACCTGGCAATAGACGGCTGACGGTCAGAAACATTATTGTTGATGTGTTTTAATGGGAGCTGGGATGAGAAGGTCTTGTGGAGTGATGATTCATCTCTTACCTTTCTCTCACTGTGCCTGGGGTGAAAACAACAGAAGCCAGCTATGCTGGATCTGAGGAAGAGGCAGAGAACTGTCTGACTGTGCCCTTTGCAGGAAATCCTGTGGCACTGCGGGATCCCCTAGACATCGGATGGGGGGCAGGGGTCTGTGGGAGCGCTGAATGTTGTGAACCCTCGTCTTATGCTCAGCCTCCAGGGAGGCTGGCGACCCCTCTTTCGGTGGGGCTCCTTTCCCCTTGCAGGCTTTATTCGGAGCTGCCTAGAAGCTCTCCATGGTGCTGAACGCCACCCCCCAAAATAGGTTCACCACCGTGGAGCACCATGGGCAGCTCCTATGAAGCTCCGAATGAAAGCTGAAAAACCTGTGATGGAAAAGAGGAGCCCCACCAAAACAGGCGTCACCAGACAGCCTGTATGTATGTGTAAATAAACCTTATATCACAGAAATGCCATCAGGTTCCAGTGACATTCTTCTGAGACAGGGGTGCAAAACCTGGAAGGAAGTAGGAAAAGAAGGAAAAAGGAAAGGAAGGGAAGAAGGAGCAGGGAACGAAAGAAGGAAGGAAGGAGGTAGGGAGGTAGATTTTCCAGTCGTTCCCACTAAGAGAAGCCACACCGCCACTCATGACCAAAGTCTGCATGCTCCAAAGCTCCCGGATTCCCGTCCTACTCCCTGTGCTCCATTCGCCGCCCCACAGTCTTTCCTTGCCAGAGTCCCCTGGCGCAAGGGGCATACGCACCACCAGAAAGCATCTGGGCACATTTGCACATGCAGTTGTCGTTGTCGGCATCTCGCGTGCTGAAGCCGGTCCCTTGGCGAGCCAAGCCGCTCTGCTGCCCGGCGGTGCCCTTGTAGCCTTTCCAAAAAAGCCTGCAGAACAATAAAAGGCATCACGGAGTTAAGTCCTGCATCTTCAAGTCACTGCACAGAGCAAATCATCGTCAGAGTGAGTCTGGGATTCCCAGTTGGCCTCGTCATGTATTCAGGGCTGGCAAGACAGTTCAGCAGCGGTGGAGGCGGAGAAGTGTCCTTCCTGAGGGGCTCACAGTGTATTCTTGTATTCTCAAAATAGTTGCACAAGCTGTACGTTAGTAAATAATCAGGGACAGGGTTTTTTGTGAACATACAGAGAATGTGCATTTAGGGGAGCAACCATAGCTCAATGTTAGAATACTTGTTTTGCAAACAGTAGGTCCCAGGTTCAATCCTTGGCAGTTCCAGTTAAAAGGATTCAGATGCAGGTGATGTGAAAGGCCCTTCTCTGTCTGTACTGTAGAGCTTGGAGAGCCGCTGCCAGTCAGGGTAGGCAATACTAGACCCAATGAACAAATAGTCTGGGCTAGCATCAGATGGCTTCCGTACATTTTTCGAAATATTGGAAAGATGCCCCTTTTTCAGTGATTTTTCATTGCTAAAGTGCTCATTGCAAAACATTGCCCTCCCTTCCATCCACTTTTGGTTGACTTCACTTGCCGGTCAGTGATGTCACCACAGAGCCGAATCTGATTGGCTATGCAGCAATGTGAGACCTGGCACAGTTGGTCAGTACCCGGAAGAAGCTCTGTCTTTTGGGCGGCCCAGGTGAAGACAAAAGCAGAACAGAGAGGACTGAAAGAAGTTTCCAAATTCTGTACATGCCTGACCAGAAAAAGCAGATAACATTAACGGGGTAAAATGCATTTGTGTGGGCAAGGGGTGAGAAGGATCCGCAAGCACCCTGAAAGAATGCCATGTTCCCCATGTTCCCCTCAGAAACAGGCATTTGCTAGAAGCCATTAACGAGTTCTGGTCTCATGTTCATAAACACTAGCAAGCTACTAAACAGGGCTCGGCACACTCAGCACTCAGATGGACGACTTCCAAGGAACACGGAGGCGCCAAAAGAAATAGGGCGGATGATTTGCTAGGTGATTGTCCTCCGTAGTAAAGTTCTCTCATCATAGGCAACTTAAGCTGTACAGAAATTCCTGCTGAACCCACTGGAGACTGTCTCCACACCGAGGGCCAATGGAGGGAGAAAGGCTGAGGATTTGCTAGGTGGCCGTCCTCCAAGACGGTCGGAGGCAGCGTCCAGTTTAAGCCGCATTGGTTCCGGAGTAAGTTTAAATTGACTTCAAGTTGGCCAGGCCAAAAGTTGCTGTTCCGCTGACCTCCACACTTTAAAAACCCACACAACATCCCCACGGAATCTCTGCACACAACCTGATGGCTGGATAAGTGAGAGTGAGGCCAGTTATCCATTGGATTTCTGGCCCAGTATGGGAGTATCTCTAAAATGGAAGTCTCTCAGGAGAGGAAAATGAATAAAGGCGCTCAGTTCAGGATGGGATGGTTGCTGATCTCATCCACCATGGGGTGGGTAGGGGTGCTGACTGGGTTCAGACTACACGATAACCCACACTCAAGGGTTGAGTGTGGGTTGTCGTTGAACCGTGGATTGTTGTTGAAATCAATGTGGCTTATCGTGTTGCCTGAACCCAGCTGTGCTAACAAGCCATGGCTTGTTAACCAGGAAAAACCCATAAAGAGAAGCCATGGTTGTTGGGCTGTGAACTGTGGATTATTCACCATGGTTTGTTATCTCGGCTGAGTTCAGACAACACGATAGCCCACGTTTCAACAACAACCCGCAGTTCAACGACAACCCGCACCCAACCCATCCTCAACCCTTGGGTGTGGGTTACCGTGTTGTCTGAACCCAGTCACTGTCTCTTTTTAAAGCTCTTCAGCAATGTAGTTCCATGCTTGTCTTCAAAGAGGCTGTGGCCACATATCCTACTTTACAGAGGGCAGTCTTCTATTTGAAGAGCTGCCAGAGGATGGTCCTCTGTTTGAAGGCATCTGCTACTGACCAGTCCAAGTCTAGTTTAAAGAGGAAGAACACTAAGGAGGGAGAGCCACAAGGGCCTTGGAGTTGCCCATCAGCAGCTGGCACCTGGACAGCAGACTGGGCAGGCACACCAGTCATTTGGCCACAGTCTTGCCCACCATGGTGAGATGTATTGTACTTCTAATTAAATTATAGTTATTGTTTCTAAATTTCTGGTGATACATATAAGTGGTCAGCCGGCCTCCACAGCTCCTTTGCAGTCAGGCTGGAAGGCCATAATTTCCACTGAAGAACCAGCAGGTGGCAGGACTAGATTGGATGGGAACAATACATCTGAAGCTGCTAGGGATGTGTGAGGATTTCTTTTGGGGGGTGGAAATCCGGCTCAACCCCCCCGAACTCTGTCCCACTTACCTTTTCCCCCGGCTAGAGTCGCATTCTCCCGAGTCCAGCCGGGGAAGCGACTTCCGGGTTCCCGTTGGGCTGCTGTTTATGTAGAAAATGCCTTAAGATATGCCTAAAGCAGCCGCAATTTGCATAATTTCTGCAAATCGCAGCCACTTTTGACATATCTTAAGGCATTTGCTATGTAAACAGCAGCGCCGGGAACCCAAAAGTCCGGTGAGTGGCGCAGCGCACACCAGCTTGTGGCCCGGCTTGGCGGACACAGCAGCGGGGGTCTGCTGAGCCAGAGGCGGGTTGGGTCCTGGCAGATCGCCCACCCCTAGAAGCCACCTTATGGTGAATCAGACTCTGGAAATAAGAACATAAGCAGAGTCATGCTGGATCAGACCGGAGGCCTATCTATCTAGTCCAGCATCCTGTTTCCCAGAGTGCCCAGCTTGAGAACTCTGGGAAGCCCATGGGACACAGGACACAGTGAGGACAAGAATCCTCTCCTGCTGTTGTTCTCCAGCAACTGATATTGCCAGGCATGCGGTCTCTGATTTATTTATTTATTACATTTATACCCCGCCTTTTTTCCTACAAGGAACTCAAGGCGGCTTACATAATCCTCCTCCTCCTCCTCCTCCTCTCCATTTTATCCTCACAACAACCCTGTGAGGTAGGTTAGGCTGAGAGGTAGTGACTGGCCCAAAGTCACCCAGTGAGTTTCATGGCCGAGCGGGGACTTGAACCCGGATCTCTCGAGTCCCAGTCCAGCACTCTCACCACTACGCCACACTGGCACACTGGATCCCACACCCTTCGTGACTAGTAGCCATAGATAGCCTTATCCTCCCTGAATTTTTCTAAAAGAAATTTGTGGAATAGAAAAGGACCAATTTACCTATTATGGCTGTTGATATAAACCATGTAGGCCACAGCCCATCACTACATCTTGTAGCATCTGATGACCTTGAGTTCTTGTATTGTGAGATAGATAGATAGATTTCTCTCCACTCCCCCTACACCATTCCTAACTTTATGGATCTTTCCCATTCTTGTTTGTACACAGCTGGTGAAGGTCACATGATCTCACCTGTACCGCTGATGCTCACTCCCTAGCTGGAACTTTTCATACTGGGCATGTGCACGATTGCCTTCCCAGTCCAGGAGCTCCACCCTCAACGAATACGCCGCCTGGTTGGTCAAGAGATGGACTGCCTCGTTACCCAGCCAATATTCTCCCGCCGGATCTCCAAAGCCCTGAGAGAGGTGGAACGCAAGCCGTAAGTGGGGTGCTCTATGTCTTGTTGGTACAGATCACCTAAGAGGTTCTAGCCCTCTTCAGGGGTTCTTAAACTGGGTAGGCTCTGCACCCAAAGGAGAGAAAATGGGACAGTTGCACAAGCTCTGCTCCCCTCCATCACCGTCCTCCTCACGTTTCATGTATTGAATGTGACGTCTGTCGTGGGGAGCCTACTCTGTCCATGGAGACTCTCCACGCAATCAATTTCCCCGGCTCCTACATCACGTTGGGAGGCTCCTTGGATAGAAAAGGCTTCTCGTTGCATGAATTGATCCTCAGATCAATGCTCTGTGTTTTCGTTTTTTTTAAAAAAATTATCAAGGTAGATCTATGCTGGGAGAGAGACGGGGGGAGTCTGACCTGCTGACACTCCTGGAACTCTCGGCGGCTTTTGATACCATCGACCATGGTATCCTTCTGGGGTAATTGTCCAAGTTGGGAGTGGGGGCTACTGCATTGCAGTGGTTCCGCTCCTACTTGGATGGCTGGCTCCAGAAACTGGTGCTTGGGGAATACTGCTCAGCGGATGGAGGGTGTTCAACCTGTTCTGGGTGGGGTTGCACTGCCTTTGAAGGAGCAGGTTTGTAGATTGGGGGTCCATCTTGAGCCATCTTAGGCTCAGGTGGCCTCAGTGGCATGGAATGCCTTCTACCAGCTTTGGCTGATGGCCCAGCTATGCCCCATCTGGACAGGGAGAGCATGGTTTCAGTAATCTACACTCTGGTAATTTCTAAATTAGATTACTGCAATGCACTCTACGTGGGGCTGCCCCTGAAGACTGTTTAGAGGGACTGTTTAGCCCCTCTATGTGGGGCTGCCCCTGAAGCTTGTGCAAAACGTGGCAGCCAGACTAATAACTGAGACCAGAAGGTCCAAACATATAACACCTGTTCTGGCCTGCTTGCATTGGCTGCCTATAAGCTTCCGAGCCTGATTCAAGCTGCTGGTCTTAACCTATAAAGCCCTACATGGCTTGGGACCGCAATACTTGACAGAACACCTCTCCCATACCCGGACACTATGCTCAACATCTGGGGCCCTCCTCCGACTGCCACCTTAAGGGAGGTTCGGAGGGTGACAACAAGGGAGAGGGCCTTCTCCATGGTGGCTTCGCGACTGTGGAATGCTCTCCGCACTGAGGCCCACCTGGCACCAACTTTGTCATCCTTTTGGAGCCAGGTTAAGAGACAGACCTCTGTGCTGAGGCATTTAAAGATATTTAAGGTTATTGGCTTGATGGTGGTACCCATGTCTGGTGTTTTTAAAAAGACTATTTTTTAATACTATTTAATACTATTTTTGCTGCTAAATTGTTTAAAACTATTTTTTACTGTTTTAAAATTTTGTATTATGGACCATTTTTATGGTTTTTATTATATCATGGTCCTGTCTAGGAACTGCTGTAAACCTCCCAGAGAGCTTTGGCTATTGGGCAGTATAGAAGTTTAATAAATAAATAAATAAAACAATGAAAAAGAGCTTGAGGGAGAAGAGGAAATGGGTTAGTGACATACTTGTCCTATCCTGTCAGTGCTGTGCAGAGCAGTTTTTTGGGGGGGGAGCGGGAGGGGAGTTCCCTTGACTTTGATCTAGGGAAGGAGAGCATACATCTGACCAAACTATGGTGAATGTGCCGCAGAAAATCTAGGGATGTTGGAGAAATCTGCAACAGATTCAACTGACTTTGGCTTTCTATGAATTATCTGGCCCACAGATTCCTCAGCAGACTGGCACCTTCTGAGCCGCATGGATTCTGTGGACTTTTGGACTGTTTTTTTAAACTTTCCAGATCTGTATGCACATTTAGTTGTAGAAAAGCACAAAACTGACTGGAAAATATGCTAATATATATGCCTTTCTTAAAAACACACACACACAACATTTCATACATCTCTGACTTCTCTTCAGCCTCTGCTCTGCTCATTGATTGTACACTGAGCTAAGAAAAATATGCAAAAATGTTACGTGCTGGCGAAAGTTATGTAAATTGCGGCAGATGTTTTGGCGTGCTTTTCTGAAGTGGGGGAGAAAAAAACACCCCGATTCCATCGATGAGCGGACAAGAGAATGAAAGCTGTCTGACAATCCACAAAACACAGATGGAATGGATTAAACAAGATCTGTATATCTCTATGTACACCTATACACACCTTCCTGGAGCCAAAAAGGGGCCAGCAAAACCATCAGCTGGGATTCCTGCACCACCCTGCTCTTGTCTCCAACCTGAGATCAGAGATAAGAGCGGGGATTCCCCTAGTAATAGTTCTTGATGTGTGGTTTCCCCTCTGCTTCTTTTGATCAAAATTCCTGACGAATTAAGGATGACAAGCCCAAGGCAGACCCAGACCTGTTTGTACTCTTTCCAGTTCTTTTGGAAACTGACGCTGCCATTGACTCGGTGTTGGATCACAGTCCAGCCGCCTCCGTCTGTTTCCATGTCGCAATAGGCCTGTGAGGGAAGAAAGCAGAGGCTGCTGGGGTGGAAGAAAGATGAGGCAGAAGCACACCTGGACTGAGTGGCACGAGAGGAATTTGGCCTTGGCAAATACTGATACAAACTGACCTGAGCTACACCTTCCGGACTCATGTGCTGGTCAGAGCTTCATTCTCCACCAGCTCTCCCAGTTTCCAAATGTTTGAACACAGCTCTTAGCTCAAAAAATGGATAAAGTTCAAAATACATTTAAAAATGTGTATTTTGTGAGAAAATATATTTAAAAATACACATTTAAATATTATTTAAGTGCATTTTTTTTATGTGGATTAAAAATGCACAGGTTAATGCAGAAATGGGAAGGGATGAACCTGGGTGAATACATACTCAAGTGACACAGACTGGCAATAGGTTGATTTTTCCATCTCTAATGTGGAGTAGTGAACAGAGCATAAGGTTTGCACCAGGAAAAGCTGGTTTCAGATTCTCCTGAGTTTATCTCCCATGCCACAAAGGAGAGAAAGTTAATTTAAAAACAAAAACAAAAACAAATGAAACGGATCTTCTCAGGATGCTGTACCCAATGCAAAATCTTCAGTTGCACCGTGGAATTGTAGAGGAATGAGGTTCACAGAGTTCCGAGCATGTGTTACTAGACCTCATGGTTCCAGAGACAAATTAACAGTGCTCAGAATAGCTCCTTCCTAGTCTTATACACTTCTTGATCCTGTGAATGTTCCTCAGTCCTTGGCACGCCATCATTCTGTTCCCAAAGCCATCTCATGCCACCAGCATAACACATCCAAGGCAAGTCAACTTTAATAAAATATGCATGCCCATGTCTTGTTCTGCAGAGCAGTGGGATTTTCCAGAACCCCTTTGACAGGGTCAGTTTCCTATAGAATGGGCCAGTACAAGAGCCATAAGGTGTGTGTAGAATTGAACAGGGATCATGTGTGTGTGAGTGCGTGCGTGTGTGTGTATGAGAGAGAGAGAGAGTGAGAGAGAGAGAGAGAGAGTGCAAGCAAACACAGTAGAGTCAAGTGTGGCATAGTGTTGGACCCGGGTTCTAGTCCCCAATCAGCCATCATGTTCACTGGGTCACTGACTCAGCCCCACCTACCTCTTAGGATTGTTGGGAGAATAAAATGGAGAAGAGGAGGAATAATAATAATAATAATAATAATAATAATAATAATAATAATAATAATAATAATAATAATAATACAGCTGCCACCACCTGGATTTCTCACCTTTTGGGATTTTACTGACCTTTTTGGGTTCAGTCAGATTGCTGATATGAAGGGTGTAAACCCCACTGAGGTTGAGTCCAGATTGGCGGATTTCTGCACAGTCTTGAAACAGCCGATCTTCTTTCTTCAGAGGAACTAGTGAGGAAAAGACAAACCCTAATTAGAGTTTTCCTTTTCAAAGAAGGTGAGCCTCCAATTTCTTGTGCTAAAGGGGAGGGTCCCTTATGACTGTTTTGATGCAGGGATGCAACTACCAAGAGTTGCCACCCTGGGGCATTTTCTCCTGATTAAAATTTACTTGGGAAAATCCATAATCATATTTACCAATTTGTGTCACTGTTTGTTTTCATCTTTACCAGTTACAGATGTTGTTAGATTTGGATTACTAGGGCAGGGTGGACAGTGGCTGGGTGGGGATGGAAAGCCAAGATTTAAAACTACTGAACTTAACAAGGGGATACTCCCATTTATTGCCTTAAAATTTATCAACACGACGCATATTTCTAAGTTTGTCCAAAGCATTCCTCAAAGTGGAATGCATTCACTTCACCCTTCATTGCATGTTGTCATACCAAGCTGGGCTCTTCTGTTATCATTTTCCCGCACACCCGAGCTTTTCAAAGGAAATGTCAAATGGATGTCAGCTGCTTGCTCTCTGGAGGTCGTGTGCCCACCCTCTCCTGCTCCTGCCATTGGCTGAGTTGCTGTGATGCAATAGAATGTTCTCCAAGCCATTTCACTACCCAGAGGGGAAGGCATAAAAAACGGGACACTGACAAAAAGATGAGGGTCTGTGAGGGAAATGATGAATGTTCAGGGGTTTTGGGGGGGGGGGGTGGGTAGGAAGAAGTGACAGAGGTAGACGTGGTTGGCATGTGGGGAGGCTGAGAGCATGGAGAGGGCCGAGAGAGAGAGACATACGCCGCAGGGGGAGTTCAGGAAATGGGACATAATAGGTGTCGGCCGAGATGCCCTGGACCTGTGGCAAAGGCTGGTGGAAGAAACGCAAAGTTGAGAGGAGAAGCCAAGGGAATATCTCAAAGAAGGCCTAGGGACCGAAGAGTTTGGGAGCTGCTGATGGGAATGGGAACAAAAACACAGCAGACGGCGGGTCAGTGAGCTAAGAGGCCACATGTCAAAGAGGTCGGGGCTGCGGGAGAGCAGAGGACATTGCTAGGCCTGCACCCTGGGCTCCCGGCCCCCAAAAATATTTCCTAAGTCCCTGGACCTATTCCCCAGAGTCCCGAGTATCCATTGGTGCTAATGGAAGGGTGTTCCCCCCCCCCCCAGCTTAATTGCCAAGCTGGGGGTGGGGATTTTCAAGAGGGACTGCAGCTGGGGAGGGAAGGGTTCAGTCCCCCTTCCCCACATGCGGAAGCACCCCCTCTGCCCAAAAATCTCTCCCTGTAGAGCAGTTAAGTTTAAGGGGGGGGGAAGTCTCCCATTGGTTTGGGATGATCTGGGGCAGGGTACAAATTAATTGAAGGATTTATTGTATCTGAGATGATTTGGAGGAGAAATCAAGGGCGCAATCCTATGCACGTTTAGACGGGGGGGGGAGTCCTACAACTCCCAGCATTCCCCAGCCAGCATAGCTGGCTGGGGAATGCTGGGAGTTGTAGGACTTCCCCCCCCCCCCCCGTCTAAACGTGCATAGGATTCACTCTAACTGGCTGGCTTTGCCTCCTGTGAAAACATTAACTAAATCCGAGCAATTATTTCTACATTTCCATGTATAAGGTATACATCAACATATGCAAATTTGATGCAGGTTTATGTCCCAAGGGCCTGGGTTCCAAACCTTCTAAGTGCCTAGCAACGTCCCTGCGGGCAGAGTTCTGAATTTCACACACTGACTTGGAACAGTCCAGCCAAATCCTTGACCGTAGCATCTCCAAGCTTTTTTATGTGCATCACCCGAAGCCCCCGAGGGACAGAGGAAGGAACGCATGCTGGCACAGCATCGTTCAGAGCCAGCCATCACTTCCTTCGATGCCTCTGTGAGCTCACCTTTGCCTTGGGAGACCAGCTGGACCAAATTCTGGACCGACTCCAGGAGCTGCAGTTGCTGCTGCTGGAGCAGGCTGGCGTTGCTGTTGGTGGCATGCAGAGACTTCTCCAGGCCCTCAATGGTGTTGCTCTGGCGGCTCACCAGCTGCTGAAGCTCTTCCTTCTCGGTCCGCATCCCCTCCATCTCCAGCAGGTGCTTGGCCTCCATCTGCAGGACCCGTGTTTCTAAGATGCTGCAGAAGGAAAGACGAGAAAAGGTGACAAGCTGGCCGGTACCGTGGGACTGACTGGTGATGGGTATACAGTTGCCACCATCAGTACACACAGTCGCTATCAATGTACACAGACAGAATTTCATAAAGGGCTGGAACCAGCCCTCAAAAGCTGCAGCCATATTCTTATAGTTAATTCACGGCAGGGGTGTTGAACCTCAGGCATATGAGCCAAATCTGTCCTGAAACTCTGGACATGCTTCTCCCCCCTGGCCCCACCCCTTTCCCCAATGGCCACACCCCCTTTCCCTGGCCCCACCCTTTCCCCCCAACCCAACTGCCGAGCATTTGGTGTTTTCCCAGGTTTTGAGCAGTCCCCTCCATTCTAAGAGGTGAAAATGCCTCTCCTAAGGCTTGGCTCCTGGCAGTGAGAGAGCTTTCTGCTAAATTAAGCTGGTATTTTTGGTTGTATTTTGGCCTTGCTCCCTCTCGCCTCTGACCCTGCCCGCCACTGGAATGCACCCCCCTCCACGATGACTGAGGACTTCTCAAAAACTGAATTCAGCCCTCGGGGTTGAAAGAGATTCGACATCCCTAGTTCACGGAATGCCACGGGGATGTGATGCTGGTCACTGGCCTGCTGGCTTTAAGGGGAATTAGACAAAATCATGGCAGAGAACAGCTCTGTTTCTTGGAGTATATACGACAAGAAGATGTCAACTCTGCAGGGAGGGTTTTTTTCAAATTGACTGTCCAGGCAATAAAGGGTTAAGATAGACTGTAATAGTCTAGTTAAAGGGCAAAGGCAGAAACCAAGCTTGTCTGAGAAATCGGGGCAGGGTTCAGTGGAGCAAACCACTTAGCGGTCAGGCTGAGAATCAGTGACTGGCCCAAGGTCACCCAGTGAGCTTCACAGCCAAGTGGGAACTTGAACTCAGGTCTCCCGAGCTCCGGTCCAACACTCTAGCCACTACACCACCATGGCTTCTAGTCTTTTTTTGTACAGGAACTGCACTTTTGCTTTTTCCACCGGATGACGGTCTGATTACAGGTCCCTACTCAACTCCCTTAGGCTAGTAAAAAAAAAAAAAAAAAAGCATTAAAAAAAAAATCCGGATGAAGTCACTTGGAGTTGACTTTGGTTTTCCATGGTGTAACTCCCCTCCATTTTTGTGAACATGCCAATTTGTGCAGAGATGACAGCTCATTACATCTTGGCCAGCTGGCTTCCCAAAGTTTTGGGAGATGATTTCAGTTGCAACCGCAGCACATGTTGGACTGTTCACAAGACTCACTTGACATGCCAAAATGTTATGAAAAGCCCACTGATGGTGACCTTGATTTGCCAAAAACAGGGGAGAAAAATAAGATCCCTTGCAAGTGTCAAATAATTTGGTTCAGAATTCAGCTCCTTGTGGATCTTAGTGGTCATTCTTTTAAACACACACACACACACAATGAAAGTGCTTAGGCTGCAAATATAGATTTCCAAGCCTGTGAGAAATGCCTGGTGATGACAGAAGCAACATTTTATGAGTAGTTGAGGCGCCTTCATTGCCTTAAAATGCATCCATATTTTCCCATTCTGAGGCAGGCTCTGTAAAAAAGAGAATCTTCTGCATGTTTCATAGAATCATAGAGTTGAAAGGGACTTTGGAGGTCATACAGCCCAACCCCCCTGCTCAGAGCAGCATCTGCCAAGCAGGGTGCAGTCACAGCATCCCTGCGAGATGGCCATCTAGCCTTTGCTTAAATACGTCCAGCGAAGAAGAGCCCAACACCTCCCAAGGCAGTCCATTCCACGGTTGAACAGCTTGTACCACTAGGAAGTTTCTCCTAACGTTTAGCCGAAATCTTCCTCCCTGCAATTTCCAACCATTGGTTCTAGTCCTGCTCTCTGGACCAACCAGGTTGTTCCATTTTCTACAAGACAGCCCTTCAAAAGATATTGGAAGAGCCCTATCTTCATGTTTCCTCTTAGTCTTCTCTTCCCCAGGGTCTTTCAACAGTTCCTCACAGGACTTGGTTCCTGATCTCCTCACCATCCTCATTGCTGTCCTTGGGACACAGTCCAGTTTGTTGATGTCTGTATCATGAGTAATGACGGAATGAGGAGGAGAGACTCAGGATCTAGTAAGGGAACAGGAAGGGATGAGACAGGAAGTCTGTGGGGAGAGGCTGTGATATACTGTGACTGGAGTAAGTGGACTGGTTGAGCACACTTAGAACCAAATAAAATTTCTACTCATCTAAAGCCTGCCAATGATTTATGCTAATAAAACATGGTGGCAGCGGTTCTTTGAAAATCTCTGGCGTGGTTTTTAGAACAAGCCAGCATGGCACATGGACTGAAAGTCCCTCCGAGACTCAACCCCAAGGATTGGAAGAGATCCAAGAGTCAGATCCAGAAGACACTAACAACAAAGGGCTAGAATTAAAGATGTCCAGATGAGGCCGTCTTTTAAAGAAACCAACGTATCCCTCAAGGACTATGTAGCTAACTGAGTCCATGGTAAAGATGGGATTCCATCATGGTCCTGTGCGAGCAACCTCTGACGTTTGGTGGGAGGGGGTTGCAAGGTATTAAGGGCTGTAAATATTTATTGTAAATATCTGTTATTGTTTCTTGAAGTTTATTGTTAAAAAGAAAAAGAAAAAAGGGGAAAGATGTATCATAAGTAATGGAAATTTGCGCAAATTTCCTTAGCGTTTAAAAAAAAGATGCTCAAACTGCGGCCCGTCTCAGAGACAGAAGTCCGCGGAGAAACCCCCCCCCCCACTCGGCTTGCTTCTGATCATTGGGTTGGAAGCAGGCAGGAAGTCCGTCGAACTCAAACGAGCCGAACTTCCCAATGTCGGCACATCCCTAGCTTGCAGCCCTATGAGCAAGCAATCAAGTTCTGGACAAGCTTCAGCTGGTGGCCGAGTGTATTCTGTGCATCTGGAAAACTAGCAGATGTGGCCGCAAGGAAACTTGCTCGATCTCATTTGTGTTTCTTATCTTCTGAGGACCACATGGGCCCACAGGCATGTATGCTGAGCCTTGGCCAGGGAATCCATTAGCACGAAGTGAACCTCCCTCCTGGAGTGAGGCCCTCCTCTTGACAATGCGGCCTGGGATACAAAGGAGCAAGTGGGCCTTCTCACATCAACAGAGCAGCGATGACGGCTGCTAAGAGAGCACCCCTCCTTGGGGGGCTGAGGAGGGCCGCATTCCAGGAGAGCAAGACAGAGATAAGGGAGTGAGGCTGGCCCGCTCAAGGGCAGATAAAATATGTCTCCCGATTGCATTTCTGAGCCGTGAATCAATCGAGAATCAGAGGCCAAGACTCCCTGGGTTCCTGGCTCAGAGGATTAACCAACTGGAGATCTGTGTCACCCGGGGGAATGGGTTTGCCGGATGGAAGGAAGGAGCAACCACAGGAATTAATTAGAGAAAACGCTTTGCTTTAAGGGAACACTATAGGCAAGGCCACGTCCTCTGCACATCCTTTCCCTGGGCTCATTCTTCCAGTGTGAAATCAAATTTACAAGCCTCCTCTGCCACCAACGTACATGCCAGCCCCCCCACCCCAGCCGTGTATTCAGTTGGGTATGCAACCAATGGACACATGGAGAGCTTCTCCCATGCCAGGAGAGATCCTGGGACAAATAGGATCCCTCTTTGCCCACAGCAGCAATATGCACGTACACCGGCAGGGTCAGAGGGCCCCTTCTTATGCTCACAGGACACATGCACACCAGGGAGCATCATGGCTGTTCGTTTATATTTTTAATCAACCCAATAACAAATGTTCCCTGCGCAGATTACAAACAGTTAAAGGACTAAAATGCAATACAAACCACTAAAATATATATATAATAACATGCAAATATTTAAAAGAATACAATACAACATAAACAAACAGCACAGGAACAGATAAAACAGCCATACAAATCTAGAACTAGGTCGGCCTGTGAGAAAAGAAAGGTGTTTGCCTAGCGCCGAAAAGATAACAATGTAGGCACCAGACCGGGCGAACCTCTTTGGGGCGAGCATTTCATAAGTGGGGTGCCACCACTGAGAAGGCCCTCTCTCTTGTAGCCACCCGCCGAGCTTCCTTTGGCAGGGGCACCCCTAGGAGGTGCAGCAGCAGGGTGAGGCTAGCCCACAGAACCTTGGACCCCCTCATGCGTTCTTTTACTATATGAGAAAACGTTCATCTATGCCCTACTAGTACTGTCCTTATCGTCCAAAGACACAGGATGTAATTTTCTGCACACAAGTCCATATTTCCTGTCTTGGGAGTAAGGTGGCCATGTGTCCCCTTTTACACAGGGCAGTCCTCTATCTGAAGGGCTGTCCTGTCCAATTCTGGTTTAAAGAACCAGCAGAACTGTTGCGCCTCCACAGGGAGCACCTGGCCAGCAGACTGAACAGGCGGGCACAGAGGTCGTCTGGTGACAGCCTTCCACATTACGATGAGATGTGCTGCTGCATTTCTACTTAAATTGCAAGAATTATTTCTAAATTTGCATCTATACGTACCAATTAGCACCGGGGTCCCCAACCTTTTTGGGTCAGTGGGCAGGTTGGGAATTTTGAGAGAGTGCTGTGGATCTTCTCACAGAACGGCTGCCTAGGTGGGCACGGCCAGTCACAAAACACTCGTCTCCAAGTAGGCCAATGACGAGGCTACAAGAAAAGTCACTTGCCCAAGAAGTGCAGGATGAGGCAGAGGCGGAGTCTGAGCTCCAAAACACAAAGCCGCTAAATATAGAGATCGTGCTGGAGGGCAGCACTTTGCTTGACAGCAAGCCAGCCACCCAGTTAAAAAATAATAATAATCATTTTAAAAATCTTAAGAACTACAATATAAAATCAGGAGGGGCAGGGAAGTTGGTGGGCAGCAAGAGAGGTGTCCGTGGGCACATTGGTGTCCATGGGTACCACGTTGGGGAACACAGAATTACCATCTGTAGATTTTATGTGAATTGGCATCCTCTTCTGTGCTCTCTTTTGGAGCTGCATCTCCTCCTTTGGACGAGTGGCCACCCTGCTTGGGAGAAGGCAGTTCAGCTCTCCCACCACCCGACAGCCTACCTGTTTTGGTTCTGCAGCTTCTGGATCTCATTTGTCTGCATCAGCAGCTGCTTCTCCAGCTTGTTGGTGGACAGAGAGTTCTCCAGCAGTTGGATCTCGATGCGGGAGGTCTGGTTGAGTACCTGTGCAAGGCGCAGAACAGAACCTGAAGTCAGGGCTAAAAGCGGAGCCAGCAGCCCATCAGGGCTTCATCCCAGAAGCTCTTTTCACTGCTGGAGCTCAGCCATAGAAAATTAAGAATCAGTGAGCATGTGTAGAGTGTCTCATAAGAACGTAAGAACATCAGAAGAGCCCTGCTGGATCAGACCAAGGGTCCATCTAGCCCAGCATTCTGTTCACACAGTGGCCAGCCAGCTGCCCACGGGATCCCACAAGCAGGACAGGAGTGCAACAGCACCTTCCTGCCCATGTTCCCCAGCAGCAACTGGTGTACATAGGCAGACTGCCTCTGATACTGGAGGTAGCACAGAGCCATCAGGACTAGTAGCCATTGATAGCCTTCTCTTCCATGAATTTGTCCAATCCCTTTTTAAAGCTTTTCAAATTGGTGGCCACCACTCCATCTTGTGGAAGTGAATTCCATAGTTTAACTCTGCGCTGTGTGAAGAAGGACTTCCTTTGATTTGTCCTGAATCTCCCACCAATCAGCTTATTTATTTATTTCTTATATTTATTAATCGCCCATCTGGCCGGCCACCCAGCCACCCTGGCCGATGTACAATTAAAATAATACAGTAAAACAATACAATAAAATATGATAATTAAAACAGTATAAAAAATTCTTTTAAAATCCTAACCCACCCCATATTCCCGCCTGAACAGCCATGTTTTTAATGCACGGCAGAAGCTCATCACGGAGGGGGCATGGCGAAGGTCACTAGGGAGGGAGTTCCATAACGTGGGGGCCGCCACAGAGAAGGCCCTCTTCCTAGTCCCCACCAGCCTGGCTGCTCTGGCTGATGGATAAGGAGAAGGCCGTCCGTGGCAGATGATGATCTTGTGACAACGGCCTACTTGATGTTGCTGGAGGCGCTCCTTGAGATAAACTGGGCCGGAGCCGTGTAGGGTTTTAAAGGTCAAAACCAACACCTTGAATTCAGCTCGGCAAGCAACTGGTAGCCAGTGCAACTCCTTAAGCACTGGCGTGATGTGATCCCGCCGGCGGCTGCCCTTAATCAGGCGAGCCGCCGCGTTCTGTACCAGCTGAAGCTTCCGAACCGTCTTCCAGGGTAACCCCACGTTTCATCATGGGATGACCCCTTTGGGTTCTAGCATTATGAGAGAGAGAGAGAAAAATGTCTCCCTGCCCACCTATGCTGAAACAGCCTATGCTGGCTGGGGCATGCTGGGAGTTGTAGGCCAAAAACATCTGGGGACCCAAGGTTGGAGAACACTGTTCTATTAACTTCTAATAATCTGCAAGAGAGAGATTTACGAATCCACCTTCCTGATGTTGAAATCACTCCCACCTTTCCTGGCTACCTAACTTGAGAGTTTAAGGGTGCAATCCTATGCAAGTTTAGACAGAAAAAAAAAGGCCTACAACTCCAAGCATGCCCCAGCCAGCTATGCTGGCTGGAGCATGCTGGGAGTTTTAGGCCTCTTTTCTGCCTGAACATGCATAGGATTGTGCCTTAAAAAAATTAAGATGAGTCATATTACCATGTGCTTTCAGGCTCTTCAACTCCATTCCAACCGCGTGCGTGCAGCGCGCGCACACACACACACACATGTAAATATGGTAAGTGGTATATAAATCTATTAAATAAATAAATTTATTTATTTATTTATTTTATTATATTTGTTAATCACCCATCTGGCCGGCCACCCTGGGCGATGATACATATTTTCTTTGCAAAATCTAATCTCCTGCTCAACCTGTTAGCAAATGAGTAAAGTGCTGCTTGCAAGACCTTAGATGTGAGCTATCTAGTAGCTCAGGTTTAGCTCAGCTGATCTTAAGCAACTTGCAGATGAGTTCTCATCCTTCAAGCCTTTAAAGCTGAGCTCTCTTGCAAAGTATTTTGCTTTGGCCTCTGAAGTTCAGCTTTCAAACAGACAAATGCCAATTCCAAGACCAAAGTCCAGAGATCCAAACAGAAGAGTGGGGCAGATGCCCTCAAATTTGGTGTCCCCTGCTCAGACTGGGAGAGGTAGCCTGCCTGGAAACTGGAACTAGATCTCCCTCCTGATCCCCTCTCCCTCTGAATATATTTATTATCCCTGTGTTCCCCCACCCCATGCAAAAAAAACCCCACCTGAGCCTCCACATCTGTCAGTTTTCTGGTCTGCTCAGCCGTTTGATTCAAGAGGTTTGTCCCGATCTCCAGCATGGTGGCTGTCTGGTTCTGCACCACGTTCTGCTGGATCTGTACCATTTCCGACTTCATATTCATCTGGATGTAGCTCTCCAGCTAAAAGGGAAAACAGCCAAATGTCATGGAGAAACTATCTGAAATCTCTCCTCCTCAGGCTCAGCTCTAACTTTGCTTCCAACCTCCCTCCAGTTTATTCCCGAAAAGAACCTTTGCCTCCCCGTTTCCTAAAACAGAAACTCCCTCTGATGAATCCTTGCCAAGCTTGTCTCTGGAGGCGCACCTTGGATTCTCTCGCCTCCAAACTGATGCCAAACTTGGGGCAGTTCCTAAGAAATATGTCTCAGGGCAGTTTGACCGAAATTATCATCTTGAATAATTTTTGTGGTCAAGCGACATTTCGAGCCATCCAGAGGTCGGAGCATGCTCTCGGCAACCTGGATCGCTGCCTTCAGGGGGAAAACAAAAACAAAGGGTTTTTGTATTTAAAAAAACTCCTCTTGGAAAAATTAATCTCTCTGAGAAATGTTGGCTAAGAAAATATTAGAGGCTCGTGGTGTCCCTGAAATCCCTTTTGCTTTCTAAACTCCCCTGCTTCAAAGATTAATTATCTGAGAACATCGTCTCAACCATGTACAGGGCATTTGCATCTCCAAATTCTCCTTTCTGGAAATGTTGGTAGAAAATCTGATATATACACAGTGAACTCATTCTCTAAGCCTGGATCTTTTTGTAGCCAAAATGGCACCATCCACGCAGAAGAGGGAGGTATCAGCATACCCAGGGGAACATGGAAGGTTTGCAAAAGTACAAAAAAATGCAGGGGAAGAATATCCGGGGGCAGGAGAGACAGCCCAAAACAGTTTAATGATGACTGCCTTCTCGATCATCCCAGTTTGCAGGACATGGAATAATGGGCTCAAGTTACAGGAACCCAGATTCCGCTTAAACATCAGGAAACATTTCCTGACTGTCAGAGCAATAAGACAATGGAACCAACTGCCTAGGGAGGTGGTGGGCTCTCCCAATCTGGAGGCATTCAAGGTGCAGCTGGACAGCCATCTGTCAGGGATGCTTTGATCTGGATTCCTGCATTGAGCAGGGGGTTGGACTCGATGGCCTTGTAGTTGTAGGCCCCTTCCAACTCTACTTTTCTATGATTCTAAAACTGCGCGTGCTCAGAGAATGCTGAAGTATCTCCCTTAACATACACAGAAAACCAGCCAGGGTGGGAGAATAGAAGGGAGTAGAAGAGCGTATGGCAGCAACGTTTTGTTCCCAGTGCCACTTGCATTATCCAAGTATTCTTTGGATGTTTGGCAAATATTTGCTATCTAACACAGATATCTGATTAGGGCTGCAAGTTTAACCAACGAATCAGCAAGAACAGCCTTTTTTTTTTTTTAAGTGAATTATGTTTAATTTAAAACATTTGAATTAAAAATTGGTTTCTTTTTTTTAAAAAAATATTTTTTATTTATAAACAAACAAATCAAATACAATCAAACATGTGCTCCCATCACCTTGGGACCAATATGATAAACAACTACTACTTATCTATACCATTAATCCTACATTCCAAAATACATCAAATCTTGACATGGTGTAGTCCCCTTTCCCTCAATTAAAACATAATCTAAAAATAATCCCCCCCATATATCCTTAAAATTGTTTTTGTTTAATTGTCCCCTTTTACATTTGATATTACAAGTTAACATATCATTTAAAGCCATATCCCACACTTCCTTATACCAGTCAGTAATAGAGAAAACTCAATGAACTTTCCATTTTAATTCTTTAACATTTTGAGGACCAGCCACCTTTTCAGTTATTGATAACAATGCTAATTTAGGACAAACCTCTAAATCCATACCAATAATTTCCGATATTTTTTCAAAAATCATTTTCCAAAAATCCAGTACGTTTTTGCAACTCCACCACATATGAGCATACGTACCCAACTCCTGACAACCTCACCAACACATTGGAGAACAATTATTATCTTATTTTATTTAATCTCACCGGAGTCAGGTACCATCTCCAAATTAATTTATAAAAATTCTCTTTTATCCTTATTGACATATTTTTCAATATACGCCTATCCCATATCTTGTTCCACTCTTCTTTTGCTATTTCCTCCTCAAAATCTGTATCCCAAACTATCTTAAGATTTTCTTTTTGCTCTTCTGATATTCTGAATCATTTTATATATCATCTTTGTAATGCCTCTAGGGGTCTGCAACCTTTAAGACAAAAAGAGCCACTTGGACCCGTTTCCGAAGAAAAAAAAACCTGGGAGCCGTAAAACCATTGTGACATTTAAAACAAATATAACACTGCATATATTGTTTCTTACCTTAATGCTATATATACAAAATAATATATACAAAATATTTGCAAAATAATCTGCCCCCCTCACATAAAGTAATAATGCCCCATCCTGTGCCCCACATATAAAATGTAATAATTTCCCCTACCTATGCACCCAACATAATCCACCAGCGAGAGCTGGTGGATTATGTTGGGTGCATAGGTAGGGGAAATTATCAGCTGACGGATGATGGGGGTGTTGCTGGTGGATGATGGGATGCCACCAGCAACATCCCCCCCCAAGCAGTAGCATCCCGTCATCAGCACCATCCAGCAGTAGCACCCTCATCATCCACCAGAAACACCCTCCATGTGGTAATAGCACCCCTCATCATCCATCAGCAGGATTTGCTGGTGGATGATGGGGGTGCTACTGCTGGGGGGAGGGTGTTGCTGGTGGATGATGAGGGTGCTACTCAGGCCTGTCTTTAATGTGGGGCAAAAGGGGCAGCTGCAACAGCTGGAGGCACCCTGATTGGGTGGCAGCTGGAGGCACCCTCCCATCCCCGCAGCGATATTGTAATTTGTGTTTTATTCTTCTTTATAACCTGTTTGGATTGTTTTTAAGAAATGCAGGTTAAAAAGCAGTTAATAAATAAATAAATTTATGGAGATATTATTTTGTTCTCTTGTCATTAGTTTTCCAATAATTTGTACATGAATCTTTTCCCCCTTGTTTTCTGATAACTATTACTGCTTTCACGCAGGCCTACCTGCCTCCTCGCCTGCTTGTGCTCTCCGCGGCGAGCCGGCTGCGCTGGTCCCTTGGACACGCTG